>OY787670.1:8096027-8817551 GCA_963678985.1 Spisula subtruncata
ATTGATAACAGTTGTAAACATTAGGTCTTCCATCAGGTAAAATTTGTTTATCTAGGTTTAACTGGATATACTAAGTTAACGGTAGTCCCAGCTATTCTATCGAATGAGATAGTCCCCTCATTAGTATTACTTATTGGACCTACAGTATACAATCCTCAACAATAATTACACATTATAAGCCAATACAAATTTGTTCGATGACATCACAGTGGATCACACAAAATGTAATTTAACATCAGCACGTAATATTAATTATTACACACATCGTAATTAAGCCAACTCGAACTTGTTTAATGACATCACATAGAATGTAATTTAATATCAGCTCATATTGTTACACATCAAGCCAATTTATCAAACAGTTATCGAATATTTATTAAATCCCCATTTAGGCAGTGCCTTAGTTCATATTATCAGCACATATTAATTAGTACACATCGTAATTAAGCTAACTCAAACTTTTAAAATTATATTTCCCGGATCATGCACCATAATGAAACTCTCACGTAAGAATGAAGCAGAAAACTGTCATCGCAACTCGAACTCTCGTCAAGACTGTCAAACATCCTGAACTTTTACAAAGACGTATAAACATAGGTAGAACTAATCATGTGTGCTCAATTACAGACAATGTAGGAAATAGACTGAGAATGATGTAAATAACTAGACCTCGATTCTATTACGAACTCTAATCTATTGTTGGATATTTTCAGCACAGAATAAAAATAGAAAGTCAATGTCATATTATCAGCCAAAGATGAGTATTATACCTGTATAAATACCATAGAGAATTATTGTCTGAAGTTCAATGTATAGCACATTAGCAATAATTATTATCTAGCACCTGGGTTTTATACCATTTCTATCATGATTTACGAACAGAATTCTATAATAATTTTCCGCAGACCTTCCAATTAGTTACTATAGAATGTCAATGCTTCCAAATATAGTACCAATATATCACAACCTGACTGTGCTTGTTTTTACCATCTGAGATATAGAAAGTAATAATTTGGTGTTTCTATATTTACATGCTGGCACTATTTTGATATTCCTGTATATAATACAAATGGTAAATGGGGTAATTAAATAGAAATCATATATAGATATACCATATATATATATATATAAGTTATCACCAATGTACGAAACAGTCAATGACATGATGCTATATGTAACCAGGAAAGCAGCTGCTGCCAAATCACAATTAACTAAATTGCATAAAAAGATTATATATTTTTATCTGGCAGAGCCATTATTCATAACAGAGGCAGTAAAAATTAGAATTATATAATAAATGAATAGTTCTATTTCGGGCAAGTTAACTGTTGCCTCTTGTGTTTAGTAATTCATATTATTTCTATATATATACAAGAGGGCCTGAAAGGCCCTAGGTCGCTCACCTGTTGCACATTGGTCTAGGTATCAGTACAACCTACATTCTGACCATATTTCATGAAGATTGGATCAAAACAGTGACCCCCGGAGTGAACACAATGTTTTTCTAAGATATGACCTAGTGACCTAGTTTTTGACCCCACATGCCCCAGGTTCAAACATGGCCTAGATTTCATAAAGAACAACATTCTGACCAAGTTTCATGAAGACTGGATCAAAATGGTGACCTCTGGAGTGAGTGAACACTAGGTTTTTCTAAGATTTGACCTATTGACCTAGTTGTTGACACCACCTGACCCAGTTTTGAACTTGGTATGGATTTCATGGAGAACAACATTCTGACTAAGTATCATGAAGATTGGATCAAAACGGTGACCTCTAGAGTGTATACAAGGTTTTTCTAAGATTTGACCTAGTGACCTAGTTTTTGACCTGGCATGACCCAGTTTCGAACTTGGCCTAGATTTCATAGAGAACAACATTCTGACCAAGTTTCATGAAGATTGGATCAAATTGGTGACCTATAGAGTGTACACAAGGTTTTTCTAAGATTTGATCTAGTGACCTAGTTTTTGCTGGCATGACCCAGTTTCAAACTTGGCCTAGAATTCGTAGAGAAAAACATTCTGACCAAGTTTCATGAAGATTTGATCAAATTGGTGACCTCTAGAGTGTACACAAGGTTTGTATAAGATTTGACCTAGTGACCTAGTTTTTGACCCCACATGACCCAGTTTCAAACTTGTCCTAGATTTCATAAAGAACAACATTCTGATTAAGTTTCATGAAGATTGGTTCAAAACTGTTGCCTCTAGAGTGTACACAAGCCAATTGTTGACGGATGACGACGGACGACGACGACGACGGACGGACGAAGAATGATCACAAAAGCTCACCTTGTCACTATGTGACAGGTGAGCTAATAAATATAATATCAGTAGAATTCAGTATAATTACCCAGGTAGTTTTCGTTGGAGGTGAGAAAACTCGGAAATCCAAATGTTAGCAAGAGGGCTATGTGATTGTAAGGCACCTAAAGTGCTCATATGAGTAATATTGACTGTTGGCAATTATTTAAAAACCCAAGAATTCCTTATTTGCACATTCCTAATATTTTACATTAATCATCATCACAGTTACCTCTCTCAGCACATTAAGGAACTTCAATGCCAAGAAAGAAACTTGTATATAATATATACATCATGGCTACAACATGTTACCAGGACATTTTAATCAGGGGTTTGTAAAACATGAATGCCCCCAATAGCAGCCTAATTGTTGAAAAATGGTAAAGGTCACAGTGACCTTGAACTTTGACCTAATGACCTAAAAACTTGACATTGTGGACAAAACATGTGACTTTTTTGGCTATGTCACAAGTAAAATATGTAAACAAAAGTTAAAAATATCAGTAATAATCTTATTCTTTGATCGATTTTGAGATTGAGATCATGTTTGACGCTCAAGCCGAGAACGAGCATACCCATGCAACTGTCAAAAAGTCATGTGATATGTCCATGCACACTGTCTTATGTATTTGTCTTAGTGAACCTAGACTGAGTGAACATTATATATCATTCATGTTACTAATAAATTATTTTTGGACCATATCTATATTTGTCACTGAACTTGGGTACAAACTTACACGCAGACAGATTAAATGTACATAACTTACATGAACCAGTGGATTAGGTCAGACCATAAAGCTGATTTAAGCTAGTACGACAAATGGAAGTGATTTAAAATTATTTCATCCAGCCCCGCTTCATAATACCAGATCTCAAGCAAAAAATATAGATATCAGGAGCCCATTGCATAACCAAGGTAGCCTATCAAGCACATTTTTGCAGTGCTTTACTACGTCTTTGCAGCGACACGGTACCAACGAACCTTTTTACCGCTAGCACTGTTTCTCAGCGCTTTGCTAAAGCAAGCGCTCAGTAATACCGAGCCCTTTCTTATGCAACAGACCGTCCGGTCCCCTCAGTATGGCTTCAATGCTACGCCTCAGATTGCGACCATAGTCGCAAGCGAATATATTTAACAGCAGCCAGATTCATTTTGAGACATGTGTGCATTGCTAAAAGTTCATCGGGCCAACGTCTGCATAATGTGACCCGGGCATTTTAATAGAAGACATAGTTAAATGTACATTAAAACTATGAATTATGTTTCAATATTTTAAGCATTATATATTATAAGGCTTTAAAAGCTTGACAGGTAAATATTGTTTTTTGTTGAGTTTGTGGATTAATTGTTTTAACTACTGAATCAATTCTACAATAATGAAACAGCAAGCGATATCAGCATATTACGCCAATAGCATAGTCAAGTTAAATACACAACTTGAGTTTTCCATGCAAACAGATAAGACCGAATATGAAATGTTAAACATAACTGACATATTGATCTATCTGGCTAATCATTAACCAAGTATTATTAGTCTATCGTATATTACCATGTACAATGCTCTGGAACTTAACAGAATGTGATAGTTTCGACAAGCAAATTAGTACTACATATTTTTTTAACCAACATATGCCTGAAACTGTTGTAGCACACAATGCTGTAAACCAAGAAATTATTTGGCAAGATTCGCGATTCGTAGAAATTCGTGAAATTAAGTAGCAGCGCAAGTGTTTAAACATTAATTAATATACTCATTGCGTGAGACTTGTGACAATTTTTAAGTCATGAATATGCCAATGATTGGCAAAACGTAAAAGTAAGTATTCACAAAAGTAAGTTGGTTTACAGTAGCCATTTTGTTTTATGCCTGCCTAATTCAGGCCAATGACCTCAGACTTTGAGAGAAGTACTAGGGTACATATATTTCAAGACCCATTGAGCCTCAATCACTATGTCGGTCACCTTTCGACTGTGAGTCTCAAAATTTAAATGTGACAGTCAAAAATTATGAAAGATGTCAGATTTTGATACTTAAAAGTCTTGTATATGGGTAGTAACAGGGTTACATTATAACTAAGTAAAATCAAATCCAACGAGACTTGAAAACTATGAGGCCTGTCGGGATATAAACTTAATCAAACTTAAGTTTATTCTAGCTTGAAAATTATTGATCATTTTGAGAAGATAATACCAATATAATGTAGATATTTCCTACTGTAAAATCATTTATTTTCAATGAAACAAAATTTCGTGGTTTTTGGTGAAAAATACCATTTCATTGTGGCTGTAATTTCAAGGATATCTTATCAACTAAGTCATATACTATTGAAATTACAAATATTCACAGGGATTTAATTTGGTGTTTAAGATCAACAAAAGCCAGGAAATAAAATCCGACCCTCAAAAATGTATGTTGCTCAAATAAATAACTCAGTTTGAACATTCACAGCCTCTCATCCTGGGTGTGTTCGTAAGACCTGTGCAGAACACTGTCCAAACTGTTCCTGTTCCAAGTACTTACGAACAGAATAAAACTGTTCCGAACAGTGTTCCACTCCAAACGACTTACGAACAAAACAGAACAGGAAAAGAACAGGAAGTAACAATAATAAAAATAATTTTAAAGAAATAATATTAAGAAATAAAACTTTTAAGGTGGCCGATAGTGTTAGTTTCAGCCGTTATATTGGTGGAAGAAAAATGCCACTAGAAAATTTCCCATTGTAAAAGTTCGGTCATTTCCGCTTTATCCCGTTGACATACTATTGCCAAGGTGATCAGAAAAACACATTTCGTGAAGTTTCCGGTTGTCTTGTTGTTGTTGTAATCACGTGACCTGTTCTGGCTGCACCACCTTTTATTTGGGAACAGATAGAACAGTTCCGGAACACTGTTCTGAAGTGTTCGTAACGCTGTTCTATGTTCTGGAACACAGAACAGTGCGTTACGAACACACCCTACGTCAATATAGCAATAATACAGCGATCTTCATGCTTTAAACTCATCAATTATTTAAAACAGTCCCTTTGTAATCCACAGTGAAATTTGAGGCGAAAATGGGACGCATGTTCAATATTTCACAAAATACTGAACCATGAAACTATAAAATGATCTGCCTAAGCACAATGGTAACCTGCTCGGAAATATGAAGTATAGTATACATGCCATCGTTGGATACCCACGTTCGATTGCATTACGTTATACTCATACATACCAAATGAAGTTGTACGTAATGTGTACCGTGTGTATCCGACGATGTAAACATGCAGTATTATTACGAAGGAAGATCTATAGGAATAAGTTACAGTACCCTAGAGATGGGTCCTCAGCATAGCAATTATACACCATGATATAGTTGAGTCCTCAATTATTTAACTTCATGTTAATATGATATATACCTTTGTTTTTTATTATCATGTTCTTTTCTATTCCAAATGTCAACCAAACTTCAGACACAACAAGAAATATCACTGAATGTGATGAATACCCCCTGTCCCAGATACTGCTTGACACAGTGACAACGCAGCATCAGAAATACTAGTGCAGAAAAAATTTATATGAGTAAAAAACAAAGGTCCACAACCGCTTTAAAATTTATCCTACCGATGTCTGTTGACGATTATGCACAACAAGACTTGGTACTAATCAGTTATACCAAGTTTCATTGAAATCCAACCAATGGTTACGGACAAAATTTGTCCAGAATATACCAACATACCAACCGACCGACTGACAGACCCACCAAACTCAAGCGTGACTCCAAAGGGTATAATAGCTATTGATAATAAATTTCTGAAAATATGGTAAATGATCAATCAGGTTTTTTTTCACAAAACTGATTACTATCTTACTATTAACTTACTCACGTACAACTCAAGTTAAGACAACTGACATTTAGAGTAACTTCTCCTCATATGAAGCTTGAAGATTTTTCAGATTTACAACAATTGTCTTGGAAGATGGTTAAAGTGGGTAGTTTAAAGTTCTTCTGTATTTTATTAAACTCATTTTAGAACTAGATAAGGCAATGCAATACATGTAATAAAACAAAACAGCACATTCAAATTGACAAGTTAGACTATTACAGTAAAGTCAATATTTGTGTTCTACTTGCACCAACTGCGTGGTAGCTTTACATATCTTATAGCTTAAATACTGTAAAATCATTTAATTTCGTTGGGATGAAATTTCGTGGTTTTGGTAAAAACGACAATTTCGTTGGGACTTGAATTCGTGGATTTTGCATTTCAGGTAATAAACAAGGGTCAAAATTAATGTTCATGGGGGATTTAATTTCGTGGTTGTGGTGAACCACAAAATCCACGAAATTTAATCCCCCACGAAAATTAATGATTTTACAGTATATCCAAACAAACCACTTCTATGAAATAAATGTATAAAACAGATTTTCTGTCTGGTGTATACTGCTTTGGCTTCACAATATGATAAGGAATGTAGTTGAGAATCATAGAATGTCAATCATTTGGTCATTATATTTATAATTGTAGGTGTAACAATTTCTCAATGCAATTGAATTCTACCCGTATTGAAAAGATATTTTCTTCAATATAGTTTAAGTAGACAATTAGACATCAGATATTTTTCTATAGTATATAAATCTGATTTAATCATAATCAATAAACGAAAATTTCAAGGTGGTTTGAAATCTTTAATAAAAAAACATGATCTTAAAGAGTAAAGTTTAACAAGAGCACCGCCTAACATTGATTTAATAGACGTCCCCCAGGTTAAATAAAAGAAACCTAAGTGTAACCACAACTTACTATATAAGCCCAAAACAAGAAAATAGCCAGCACATCTCATTTTCTAATTCAAACAAAAAATGCCCTCATGAAATCAAAGGGAAATGATGCAAAACCCACACAAGATAGAGTTATTGTTCTTGTGCTCTGTAATTTAGTTTAGAGACATCACAAGAAACATGCATACAAAGTTTGAAGCCATTCTAACAAGAAATGCCCTCATGAAATCAAAGGGAAATAATGCAAAACTCACACATGAGTTATATTGTTCTTGTGCTCTGTACTTAATAGTCAAACGCAAGAAACATGCATACACAGTTTGAAGCCATTTGAAAAGTTACAATGACAAAGTTATGCTGCGAACAAGCAGAGTGGGACGCTGCGTGACCACCACAACTGATGACAAAAGTAACACCTATAATATACAGCTTGGGTCACAATAGGTGACAAAAATGGGTAATAACTCTTGCAAAAAGAAGGATGGCAGGGTTTTCACTATGATTTCATGTAGGAGGCTTTTTGTACATTTGAGGAGGCCAAGGTGCCTGAGCAGTGAAGGTGGAAGGCAGCTGGGGGTAAATTTGAGGCGGCCCAAATATCATTTGAGGCAGTCAAATTGGCCTCCTCCTAATGACAACCCTGGATGGCCTCTGGCACTACCAAGTGAGATATTGTTGTTGAAACAGACAGAGTTGCAAGTTGAAGAGAAAAGATTAAATGTATGAATCAGCAAAATTGGAGAGTTCCACATAAATAATGCTAGACAAATTGTTAACATGGGTACATATTGTACATAATCCAAGGCTGTTTTAAGTGTCCAAATATTAAGGAAAAACACTGAAAGTTTAAACATAATATATAAAACTTGAAACACAAAAAAGTTCAATAGAAAGAACATGCTCATGTTATTTTAACCATGTCAATGGGAACTTCTTTAAGCTAGGTCGAGAAATTGGAACATGCTAATTGGAATCAAAAATCCGCTTTCTTTATTTTTATAGGAAAGAGTATATTACAATGGATATATCACACTATGAAGTTTAAGACATGGATTATCATAATGTGAAACTCTTAAGCGCCAAGGTGGATTATCTCCAATACAGATTGATTTTTAATCAGACTTAACTATGTAACAGGCCATTGTAGGCTGAGTAAATATTGTCGAGTTCCTGTAATTGATCTTAGATCTATATTAATATAGGGCATTTTATTAAAATAACATTTTTATACATTCTTATTATTATGTGACAGCAGGTCGGATAATAAATAATTACATATTATGCAGAATGGTTCCAAATTCGTCAAGGCCAAAAAAAGACTGTATTCTGTAAATACCAATGCCTTAACACTGTATGCCTCGTCTAAAATCTATCAGGGGCCATAATTATGTTGAAATGTTAGAATGGAATGGCTTTGCGTGACAGTGTAAGGTATTTATGATGGTTAACGAGTAATAATGCCAAGTAAAATGAAAACAAATTGTTGCCTCAATGGATGTCAGACTCAAAAATACTTGAGTTTCAACAACTTCGTTGTATCTAAAGGGACAGCGAGTAGAGAAGACAGTTACTTGATATAAGGTATCCAGGTGCGATGCCCTAGCTCGTTCCAAAGAGACACCTTGGTTCTTTAACATGCTGGGTGTACAGCACTGATACACAGAGACTACCTCTGGGTTGCCAACAAGTTCATCTCTTAGTAGATGCCAAGGAATCAGTCCACCTCATTACGCCCCCAATCTTTGATGAGTCGATCGGTTGGTCTGTCTGTCTATCCGTCCGTCCGTCTGTGACTGTCAGTTGGTAGACCTAATGGTTTCAGTTCAATAACTCAGGTACGCTTTGCACTCGGATCTTCAAACTTTACATGGAGGTTGGCCAGTAACAGTAGATGACCCCTATTGATTTTGGGGGTCAGTAGGTCACTGTGACCTTCATCATTTTCAACAATAAGGCTGCGATGGGGGCATACACATAGTTTTACAAACATCTCTTGTTACATTTAGTTTAACCGTCCAAAATGTTTCTGCTACGAACATGGTAATGATGATAGGTAAATTTCTGATATCAGTTCACTTGAAATAAGGAAATAAGCAGATATGTCGCACAAAAAGCAGACAAGACAATCTGATCACCTTCCTTCATGCGAAAATTTTAAAACGATAATTTACACATACCCCTAAGTACAGATAAAAAATTATAAAATACTACATATGTACTGATATGCCTTTATTTGCTATTCATCAGGACCCATTCTTAAAGAGCTTTACATTTTTATATCATGATATAATGATTATACAACCGTATAGTTGTTCAATAGCCTGACATATCTACACCCTAACAAGTTTTAACAATCGATTCGTATACTGATCCGAGTGCTTACATGATATATTGTAAAATCATTTTATTTCGATGGGACGAAATTTCATGACTTTTTGGTAAAAAAGACCATTTCGATATGACGTTATTTCGTAGATTTTGCATTTCAGGTAATAAATGCAAGGGTTCAAAGTAATTGTTTAACGGGATTTGATTTCATGGTTGAATGTGAATCACAAAATCCAAGAAATTTTATCCCCCACGAAAATTAATGATTTAACAGTAAGTATAAGATTTATAAACCCTCAGATATCTAATCGCAAATAAAGTGTACTTCACTGTTCAAATTTTAGTTTACTTTTTTGAGTTTCTTCCATCATGTAATTCTGTCGCAGTAAAAGGAAGTTCAATAGTTGGTCAGCCCTGGGACTCAAACCCACAACCCAAAGATCAGAAGTCTCAGGCTTAACCGACGGAGCTAAGCGGGCTGTGGAAGCAATTAATTTTGACACATTTTTATATTAAAAGCTCTGAGAGGTCAGATGTTTGCCTACATGCAAGGTAGAGTTATGGTACTTGCGCTATTGTGCACTTCAAGTCAATGAAAGAAACATGTATACCAAATTTGAAGTCATTTCAACTTACAATGACAAAGTTAAAGGCATACATAAGAAATGCTTAATAAAATAAATCAAGGGGAAGTACTTAAAAATCACACTGGATAGAGTTACAGTTCTTGGACACAGCACTTCTAGTCATTGCAAGAAACATGCGTCGTTGATCAAGTTTATTATGCTGCAGACAAGAAATGTCCTAATAAATTCAATCAAAGGGTAATAATTAAAAAATTGCAGAAGGTAGAGTTACAGTTCTTGCTCATTGTGCTTTGTAGAGTCCCTGCAATAAACATGCATACCAAATTGGAAGTCATTTGAAGTTAAAATGACAAGGTTATGTTGTGGACATGCGAACTGGGACACCAACTGGCCGGCACCAACGAACGTAACCATACTCATGCGACACAAATAAAAATTAACTGATGTCTGAAAAGGAAGTATTTTAGAGTTTAATATTCTCCATTCAGTTTAACTCACCTTTAGCAAATGCTGCTTTATTAACATCTTTTAGAATATCAAATAAATCATGCCGGTCCTCCTTAAATAATTTAATCCTCGGAACTGGTTTCGGTTCCTTAAAGTTGCTGTCGCTATGCGTAGGATTCCCTTTCTTTGGCATTTCTCACAATATATAAACTAGCCGAACAATTTCACAGTCAAGTAATAGTTATATTAAACATTCAACTATCACTTAATACCGCAAACAATTCCCAGTTGTTGGTTACAAAAACCAGTACATGTGTATCCTTCTTTAATAATTTAATTCACAAATTCCTTTATGTTGTAGATACCACAACTTTATTTAAACTTCCAAACAATTGGATTTTATCTGTACAAAACTCTGTTATTGAGACTGAAAATCAATTAACAATAAAATATCAATGAATACGAGACTAGCTCCTAAACACAGTTCTTCAGTTTCTCATTACACAAACTATTTCCGATTCAATAAAACATTTAACAAGTCGGAAATCTATAAAATATCGAAATGAATAAACAGTTAAACACATGTATAGCACCTAATGATTCAATAATTCCTTTTACATTTGACCACAGCACTTCCAATACATTAAACCTTAGGTCAGTCTTTTCAATAAATCAATAACCAATCAAAAATCTATACACTGTTTTCAGTACGTCGCATATGGAAACGGTTTATCTTATAAATATAATAAATGACTAATTTTACTAATATTTATCTACTAAGTGGTCAAAACACTCAGGCATTCAAAACAGTCACTGAAATTTCTCTGTCTGAAAATCATTTAAATGAATAAGCTTTTTATCTTTCAATGTAGGAAAATCAAATAATCACAGAACATGTTCACAGTGCGATAATATCGAACACAATTGAATTCCACGCGTTAAAAGCTCGTCACATATCAAAAACTAAATCCAGTGCCTTTATCGCTCTGCATGTTTTGTTAAGTAAATAAAAAAACAAAAAGAAACCTCGGAGCTTTAAAGTTAAGATTTTATTTGTATTAAAGAACACATGACAATCAAGAAGTGGCTGCAGGGAGTCTACTTTATCAAACAGGCTTATCAGTAAGAGCTTTTTACATGTACAATAGTTTACTTCTAATCATGCAAAATGAATGTAATTGCAATATCGATACTTATTTGCTGATAAAATGTTGAATTCTTTTCAAATCTATTTGTAAGATTAAGGAAATGCTTCATTCCCATTGTATCCATGGACAAATTTGGCAACACCGGAGTACATTAAGTTTACTCAAGTCTATATAATAGTACAGTATATCATTTTTAGTATGAATTCAAACAAGGCGTGGTTTTCAATGCTACCAATTTTAGACCCTTATTTAAATACAGTAGACTATTAACCTTACACTTTAGAACATGTATTGTAAAACATGGAAGAATATAATAAATTATAAATATACAGCTAGGGTACATTATATAGAGTCTTTGACAGAGTTAATATTGACCAACGAGAGTTCAAACAGCTTCATGGCCCAAAAAAGTAATCGTTTAAAGCAGGTAATTTTAAGGTGTGTATTTACACAATAACAAAATACTCAAACATAATTGAGTGATTATTGGCAGTCAAAGAACGTTTCAGGAGCTTTTATTTAATACACACAGAGAGAATAATGAAATAAACTTCGAACAAGGAGTTAATATAATATACTGAATACTCAAAGGATCAAATATTTAACACAATTCTATCGGGATTATCTTTAGTATGTTGGCAATAAGCTTAAATTAAATGGCTGCCATTTAAGCAGGGTATAGGTCAGAACGGTATTCATTGAAGTACCACTCAACAGTGGAATTACTGCAGACTTAAATCTTAACAGGGCTGATTTGACTAATCAATATATAAATAATATAAACTGGATGATTTAAAACTGAATGACAGACAGGCTGGATAATGTGTCAATACTTGCTTGATTCAACAAAAACTTAATACATGAATAGTATTTTTGAATACACTGTCACAAGACTTTGTTTGTTACCTTATTCATTTTTAATGAGCTAATTTATAACTTTATAGAAAAATATTAATTTGGTGTAGAAATTTCATTAGAAGTATAAATTGGAAAGTTGACAAACAAGATACTATTGCCTAGAGGTTTATTTATAAATAAATGTTAATTTAAAAGTGATATGTTGAATTTTATCTCACCATTTGATCAGAGATATTTGATTTTTTAAGTACTGTAAAATCATTTAATTTCATTGGGACGAAATTTCGTAGTTTTGGTAAAAAAGACAATTTCGTTGGCACTTAAATTCGTGGATTTTGCATTATATGTAACAAAACAAGGGTCAAAATCAATGTTCGTTGGGATTAAAGTTCGTGGTTGAAGTGAACCACGAAATCCACGAAATTTAATCCCCCACGAAAATTAATGATTTTACAGTATATAGAATAATGCAAATGATGCCAGAAATTGTAAGGTTAATGAAACAATTCACCCCGATTTTAGTAAAATTTAATTAGTCAAAAAGAAACAGAAAGCTAATTTATATCTATATTAAAGCATCCATATGTTTTGATAACCTGTAAGCCTATTGCAAAATATTGATTATAATGCGACTGGTTATTGTAAACCAAGAAACTATTTCGCCCAATTTAAGTTCGCTGATTGAAAATATTTGCGAAAGTAAATAGTCGCGAAAATGTTCAGAACACGTTTTTCACACAAGTTATGTGACCTGTCCCTATGAGCTTAGCTATTCACAGTGAACATGAATGTGAAGTTTCAAACCTGGTTCCCTTTAGTGGTTACAGATCTGTATACTGGTTTACACATAAAATCTTAACTTTAATATTCAAAGTCTAAAAAGGGGCAAAAATTACAAATCACAATTATCAGCTTAGATATTCACAGTGAATAAGTATGTGAAGTTGCAAACCATTTCCTTTAGTGGTAACAGAGAAAACAGCTTGCAGGCAAAATCTTAACACTGTGGACGCAGATACTGACAAATGGGCATTGATGTCAACATCAACAAATACCATAGTTTGAATTTTCTCATTGACTTGATACAAGATACTCATGCAGACACTACTTAACTGGAATGGTGATAACGAGACTCAATCGTAACTACTCGGGCATTTCCATAACTGAGAAATACACCTCGTACATAAGTGTAGGGTTACAAATTTTGGTTATGCCATTTCCGGTAACGGCCAATCATCAGTTTTTCAATGCTATCAAGAAGCACTTCAATTACGGGTCTCCAATTAGGAGTTGATACTTTCCCAAGAGTAAGTAACCTTTTAGTTCTCTTCGATTCCAGTTGCATTTTCATGAGCCATGCTGTAAAGTAGACAGTGATAATGGCGGCCTTCCTATTATGTCCGAGGCACTTTTGTTAGATAAATGCCGAAGAGTTACAATTGAATGAGACTGCCACAGGGTGCTAGGTATAATTTATACTAGAACCATCACTGTCGTGATCAGGGCCCTGTCGTTATCATTGTCAATAAGTATTGCAAGTTTCATTTGAATATCTTGAAAAGTTTTTGAACTATGGCCAATGTTAAAGTTTTGAAGTCGAAAAAGGGGCACAAGCCAAAATTTATCAAAGCTACAGTTGTTGCCCTTTGCTACAAACGAGCGTATTGTCACTGTCAATAAGTATAGCAAGTTTCATTTGAATATCTGTAACGGTTTTGAAGTAATGTAGAAAAAAAGATGAAAAATAAGGAAAATTGAAATTTTACAAAGGGCCATAATTCTTACAATATTGTAGCTGGAGTAACATAACTTGGCATACAATAGTGTATTGTTGCTGTGACCTTATGTTTAAAGTTTGAAGTCGATACCTTTAAAGTGCCTCTGTAGCTCAATGGTTAGTGCGCTTGCCGTCTAACCTGGCGACCCGGGTTCAAATCCGGGTGGAGGTACATATATATGCCTGCCATGTTTCAGTAGAAATAAAGCAAATAAAGGCTATGCTCGGCTCGGCAAAGGTTTGCAAGTTATTAAGAAAAATCATGAAAAATGTGGACGGACAGACAGACAGACATACAGACAGACAGATGGACAGGTGGACAGGGTGATTACTATAGGGCACCTGCAAAAAATTCATAGGGCACCTGCAAAAAATGTGCAGGGCCCTTATTTTTTAACAGTTTTGCTTACAGGGGAGACAATTCAGCAAAGTATTACTTTTTGATACTATGGGTTGCTTCCCTTGTATTAAAGCAAACTAAACAACATGATATGCAGGGCTAGATGACTGTATCACAGGGGTGAGGAATTCCTATGTCCGACTTGCCCGACTTGGGCTTTTCAGCCTGTGGATAAGTGGATTTTTCCATTCAACCATGGGCAAGTGCAAAATTTGAGAAATTCAACACCCCTGTATCATATGTATCCTTCAATCCTTATCAACATTTATTCTAAACAGAAGGGTCATTTAATGGCCCATATATACAACAGTGTCAACAGGGCATAGTGGGAAATATACAAATGGTATAGAGGAAGAATATTAGGATTGGGGCAAGATACATTGAAGACGTATATGTACCTCCTACAGGGCTTTTTTCACTATTAAACAGAGGCCGAAATAAGGCTACTTCACAATTAGACAGAAGGTACTTCACAATTTCAAACGCTAGCTTCACAAACTTAAGAAATGACACTTTAGTAATTGGAACTGCTTACCCAGGCTCCAAATTTTGAAATTGATAAAACCAGAGTAGCCTTAACATTCAATGATGAAATATTATAAGCCTATATTGATTTTCTTTAGAAAATAACGGGAAATATAAGTTGTAAATTACTTTTCACAATATTAATTTAAGTCAATATCGCGCTTCCACTTTCACAATTCAAAAGCAAAACAACACTTGAATTTCTTTTTTTTTAGATAAGTCGCGCTTTATGTTTCACAAATCTTACTGGCCAGGGCATCTTCACAATTTCGACAAAAAAAGCCCTGCTACAGAAGAAAAAATATACTTACTGCTTCTTATATCTTCAATCTTTTCCATGTACTTTGTGATACTGGCACCTACAATGTATGGAAATTCAGTTTAATAACAGTGTGAAACATCTGTAGACTGTAGTGGGTATACAGGAAGAACATGTAAATTGTGATTGTTACAAAGATTGAACTTGAAGCAGAAGACAAGGAGTAAGGCTAAGCATGATATCTTAACCAGTAAAACAAAGATCTGTAAATTTACAAATGTTTCATATAAACTGCATTATTCTGTACCAGGTAATGCACCAGTCAATTGAATTCATGCCCCCCAACCTTGGAGAACCAGACCGAAGTTTATTCAATTGGACTCAGAGTCAATTTATATATATAACTTTATTATAAGGTTGTCAAATTCCCGCCTGTTGGGAAGAACTGTCTGTCCAACCGACAGGGCAGGCATAATATGAACTGGTCCATTTGTGTGGTACAATGCCATCTCATTGGTAGGGGTCATTTTGTTTACAGCACTTGGTGAAATTGTCTATCGTACAGTGGTCTTAATCTCAGCACAGTCTTCACATTGAAAATTTTCTTGAGGTGAGAGTTCCATCTATCTACGGATCTCACACAAAACGAGTTAGAACTAAAAACACACTGAATAATTGTACCTCGGAGTTTTCAATTTCAAACTAGGCAGTAACTAGAGGTTTGGTAGGGCAGACTGCATGTCCGGTAAATGATTTAATATATATAAACCATGTATTTCATAGTGTAAAGATGTTTAATTGCATAAATAAATACTTGCCTCACTTTAAAGGATAGTATTTAAGATTTACGATCAGTTCCGTAAATAACCACTTTGGTAAATTGATATTATCTGCAGCCTGCCCTACAAGTACTGACTAAACTAGGGTCCGGTTACAAGACCTCTAGTCACTGCTTTATATGTATATCATCGATAGCCTTAACACAATAAAATACACTGTTCATTAAATAAATTACAGGACCTGCACTGCAGCCTAAATGAATTCTGTTTGCATTGAATGGATGGTGGTTGGTGGTTAAATTACTGATTCAGTCTTCACGAAAAACTTTTCAAAGTACTAGCCAGTCGGGCTACCAACAAGGCGAAACTTACTAGCCTGAGGAGAAATTTACTAGTCTGACCATTAAATTATTAAAATTATTACAAATTACACTAGCCTTTTTGACTAGTCACCTATTTTTAGTTTTTACTAGCCACGGGCTTCGGGCTTAGTGGCCAAATTCGAAGACTGCTGATTAGGTGATAATAACAACAGTATTGTACACGTGCTGTACTTTGTTTGCCTTCTTACCAAACTTACTCTTTAATATCAATTTACCGAAGTAACCTTAAATCGCCCCTATCCGCGGGGATGGGTGGTGGACAGCCCTGAAAATGGCGGGCAGTATTTTTACCTTCCAGCTTCACAGCTGGGAAATGTGTGGCCATTGTATGCTGCGAACTGAAACACCAGGAACAATATTTTGTTGTCAGGGGCCAGGGAAATCAAATACAGCTGTTCGCTTCAGGGACATGATTTTTGACAATTCAAAAGTAAAATACCACTGTCAGACACTCACAGGTGCACTAGATTATTCTAGAAGCCAACAAAATTCGAAAATGGATTAAGTTTGGGTCAGTAGCTCGAGAATACTATGGAAACCACTTAATCATACACCACGATATTAAGTTACTGTCAGAGAATGCGGAGTAGGACTCACCGGTGTCAACAGTCGCTCTAACATGTTTGTATTTTGGATTTTCTGGCACCTTCTTGCTCAGTGGCTGGAAAATATAAAGACAATAAATGATAAATTTATATCAGATCCTATACAGAATTTAATTGTTAATCTCATTTTAAACCAATCAATGAATTAAAACGAACAGAATCAATAGAAATTCCACTTACATCCGATTTTTTCGGTCTTGAAGTGCTGACGGCAGACATCTTTGTATATGTTCGTAACGAGGATAGTACGCATGCGTACTCGAAGCGCGCGTGCGTTTGAATAAATGTTTACACTACGTCAATGTTTACATAATTATACGGTCCATAATAATTCCCCGTATTACCTCCCTTACCATTTCAATATCGGTACCATGAACAACTATATCTTTTAACTTTATGCGCAAATACATGCCACGTGTCCAGGAACTAGCTAAGGGTTTAGATAGTTCCTGCCGTGTCTAATCAGAAAGTATGTTATTCTAAAAATAGACTGTTCCTGGTCTAATCGTCTGTCTTTTTTATTTTGCTTCACTTTGCCTTCAGTTTCTTAAGCACACCGTTAATTGTCAATTTTATGACAGATTAACGTATAAAAATTGTGTAAAAAAGTAAATGTAAATTAATTTAATCATCTGTACTTATCACACGAACTACCCAGTTCAAACCACTTAGTCTGCGAACTGCCTACTTCAAGACGCGCATAAGACCATCCTAACCTGAACTCACTTCAAGATAAAGTCAGTAAATAAGTTGTTTTGTGGGATTTCCAAAGTCCAAAATATTAAATCACAAACAGTTCTTGTCAATTTACAAGTCAAGTGAATATGATGGTTGCGAATTGTTTGGGATATATTCAATTGTTTTCGTCCTTTGGACTACCTTAATCACGCGTGTCTTGTAAATTGTGAGCAATTCGGCACGATGGGAGCATGCTGTATAAAAAATTTAATTCCTAAGGTACATTAATATGGTATGGAATGCGATGACGACAAACGCACACGGATTCATGTAATACCAGTGGATTAAGTACATACCTACCTACCTTGTCCTTGTTATGCTCGGAGGCATATAGAGCAAAAGCTAGAGCTTTCCATTTTTCTCTGTTTGGTTTTTGCTATCTTTCATAGTTCTCTCCAGGTCGAGCAAATTTCTTCATTTTTGTTTCGATGCTTCTTCTTCACGTAGTTTTCGATCGTCCTCGTCTCCCTTTGCCTTCCGTTGTCCATTTGAAAGCAGTTATTGTTATGTTCTTGTGGGGTTTACATAGGGCATTTCCAAAACAGCGCCAGCGTTTTCTTTTTTAGATTGCCCTCAGACTAGTATATATCAGTCATTTTTGTTTGTTTATGAAGTATTTTTTTATTTGGTATATATTTTTTTGTAAACCAGAATATTCTTGAGATATCTTGGAGACAGTCGTTGTGCAAACAGGAAAGTGTGTTGGTACTTTACGCGTCTGATTTTAGCATTTAGGGATATTACAGCGTAGAAGTGTGATGCATTGTAAAAGTGGCTTCTATAAGGAAATTGATAAGTGGATCAGGAATAAGATTCATCTTGAGATTCTGCTTATTCTTAAAATTTTCTAAATGACGTTTATTGATATTATTAGATAATTTGTTTCTTCTCAAACAAACATAAGAATATTACTCGAATCTGATATCAGACAACGCCTACTCAATATTATAGTTCCATCGGATATGTTCGTTTCGGTTTTACTGTTTATATAAATGACTCTGCACCGAACATGAAACAATCTCTCGAAGAAAATTTCACCATTACATAGATAAAGTCAATAATAGTCTGTTTTCAGACAATTGGTTTTTGTATGGGAACCAATTAGTAGCTTAGTGACACTTAAGTATGTTGTCTTACGATTGACGTTTAGCAAAAATAAGATAAAATTGATAAATATCTGTGTAAATTTGGTCTAGTGGCCTGTAAATTCCCTTTAACATAACACGATTTAGAAACATCGGCATTTTGTATGTCTTAATAATACCAAATTCATCGAGATCAACCAGCACTGAAAGTGTCTGGACATTATTTGTATCCGATGAAAAGTTATTACAAAACGAACCGAATACTTCATTGATGTTAACACTACAGTTTGCTCATGTTCCTAAAATATCATACTTTATGTGTGTATCCAAAGATGTCCAAAGACGTGTTTGGACGTCTTTGGTGCATCGAATTTATATAATTATTTAAAATATATGTATACAATTTCGTAGGAAACTGTTATTTTAGAAAGGAAAAAATAAGTACGCGTTTTCCAAGGTGGTCTCAATTTTTCATCTAATTTAGATATTTAATAAAAGAACTGTCAGCGAATTTCTATCACACAAAATATTTGGTTATTCTTTACACAAAACAAAATTGAACTCGATCTGCGACTAAAGACCTTTAAGTCTGGCCATGAGATGCAGATAACAAAAACGTTAATATTTTGACACGTATATCCGACTTAAAGCTGACAATGCCTACGAAGATGCTCCTCCAAGCAGTTTGATGCGATGGTAAGTATGTGGGAGGATAAAAGTTCTGCACATTATTAAAAGCCGTTCAAACATATTTAACGATCTCACTGATAAAATACGGTCTATAGAAGAAGAATAAGAAAGCCTCACCGAAACGCACATCCATGAAAAGATACAAAAAGGTTTTATAGTATCCCTGCTGTATCAAGACTGCCATTGTGTACATGTATATTTACTGCATGTTCATTCTAATATAGTTACACTTTTATACATATGGCATATAATCCGACTTTTGGAACGTTTACCTACGTAGACGAGGTACTAATCGAACTGAGTAAAGGGAAACACTCCAATCAGAAATTAGGGTTGTTCATACTGGATGAATAGGGACACAACTCCTAAGACGGGATATAACTATTTGATGAGAAAACTATAGGAACCATTGATACCATACAATATCTGAATGGTTCTAGTGAATCTCCGGAGTCCTAGATGTACAAACAGTGATCAATATAACATCGGATAAACACTTGTAACAAATGGTAAGGAGGATATCAGGACGAAACGCAGACCAGGGCCACACACCACTTGTATGCATTTATATATTATTTTATCGCCATCAACAACGAACACTTTGGAACTTTAGCCCTTGGGGAACTTGGTCTAGTCTTGGCTGCGTCTCGGAAATTCGGTCCCGTCATTCGGTCTCATTCTATAATTTCTTTGTGAAATTGGGTCATCCTGCATTTTTTCGGCAGGGACTTGGATTTTTTTATTGTTTCGTTGGCTTTTGTGTGGGCATTGTTCAGTGTAGTTGTGTTGTGCTGTTTCTGATTTCTTTGCTCGGCTGGTAAGGTTGTGAGCTACCTTCCCTGGCTGATTTACTTATACCTTTTTTAGTTTTAATGATATTTCGACTTAATAAAGAAGTTATAAAATGTACGTTCACGTACATGTATGTGAAAAAGTAGCTATCAACCCTCTACTTGTATTAAGCGCTATACAAACAGCGACTGTCTGGCTCGGAATGGAGAAAATAATTGAGCTTTGTGAAATACTTTAGAAATACACATACAAAGTCATGAAATACCAGGAATATGTTCAGTGTTGTTCAGAATACATGTAAAGATTAACAACTCTTTCTCGGCAGTATGCGACATGTCAAAATACACATGCAAGAGTTGTATCTATTGAAGTACCATTGAGAAAACTACGTTTATCTATTGAATTATTGGAACCAAATCTATCAACAAATATACACAAGAAGAGCTTCGCCCAACCTCTACACAACGAAAAATATACAATAATATAATTTGTCTCTTCTTTGAAAGAAATCGTATTACTATAATTGTGTTATTTCCATATTCTCAAATGGTAATGAAATATCGTGGAAAGAATGATTTAGTCACGTTTTTTGCTGTCGTGTCGTACTGACAACTGCATTTTTTCTCTGAACTATTGTACCCATAAACATACAGAGTAGAGTCGAAGTAGAAACTACGAAAATACGTCATGTGCACTATAAATACGCTAAATAACGAATTGAATGCAACTATAAGGATGTAGAAAAAGAGGCATGCTGAAAGAAACCTGGAGACAGACAGTAGAAAAGAAAAGGAAATATCTACAACTACTAGAAACTAGAAATACAAGCAGCAACTGAAATATCAAAACATAACATAACAAGTTCCGATTTTCCTTCAAATAGGCTCATACGAAGTGTCCAGTGATGCTGATTTTAAATGCGTTTCAGACTTATAAGAAGTACTTGGGAACTACTAATTCTCAGCCAGCGACATGTCAACGAGTCTCACACCGATCTGATAAAAAACGTGTCCACAAAATGTTTGAATCTGAAATTTCCATTCCTTACAACATCTTTGAAAATTGTACAATCGTAAACTGCAAGTACAATCGCTGCAAACGTCAAATTTATTGTTATCTAGAGAATGCATGGTGTAATTTCGAATTCATCAAATTCAATTATCTGTTAAGGTCATCTTACGGAAACACATGCTATTAAATTTCTTCCATTAGTGTTTCGATATCGTCAGACTCAAGTCATTCTGATGTTTCTGTTTTTAGTTTTTATATGGAAAAACACAGCGCGCTTTAAGACAGTACTGTACCACCCAGGCTCACATGTATAAACAAATAAGCACACCATCAATACGCTATCACGCTAAGAGTCAATTATTACTACATCAAAGGTAGTGAATCCACATGGCCATCAAAATGTATGTCAGAATGTCATCACGGTTTGTAAGGTGGACCTCAGGCATCCGTCATGTTATACCCCTCACTAGTGATATCAAACCATACTACATGTTGTGAAAAATGTGCTAGGTTTGTATATTTTGGGTTGGTGGTAGTACCTGTGTAGTATTGGTGTATACAGGGGGAGTATAACATGACGGGTGCCTGTGGGATGAACAGACGGATGAAATAAGCGCAGATGAATTCTTTGCAAGGTGCTATGCGGATCCATACATTTATTTCACCAGTAACTAAATGTCGCATAAGGCAATCAATTCCGGATATTTAGGCAAATTAATTTCTTCCAATATCAGCACTGCAGAACATTTAAAGCCTAATCTTACATAAATGTCGGATTACCATCGGATCTCTCGTCCTTCAGGAGCTACCAATAACAATTTGATCTCCCCCATAAATAACATAGAACACAGTAGACATTCCGAGGGCAGCAAGAAAGTACAAACGATGCGAACGGTGGAATCATGAAAAAGCTGGCGTATAGTACATGACCTTTCTAGAGACAATACTTTGAACATGAAGAAATATCTGACATTTAGGATTCCAGGACTTGGCGGAAGTAATACAGCGATTTTAGTTGAATTGCCACTTTTCATCTGAAGCTCCAAGTGAAATTTTCTAAATGACGATCCAGGAAATTCCAGCAACAAGTCTGGCTATCAATTTTACACAACAAGGTTACCGTCCTTTATTTTAATAGTTTCCTCATAGAAATGGAGTTGGTTAATTTGATCGTCGCGTACGTAACAGCGGCATGAAACAATCTTTCGAAGAAAATTGCACCATTACATTGATACAGACAATTGTTTTTTGTATGGGAACCAATTAGTAGCTAAGTGACATTAAAAGCGCTGTCTCACGATTGGCGTTTAGCAAAACTTAGATAAAATTGATAAATATCTGGGGTGTGTTCGTAACGCTGTTTTTCTCTGTTCCGGAACAGATGGAACAAGGAACGGACTTATGAACAGGTTGGAACAGTGTTCCGGACATGTTCTATCTGTTCCCTAATAAAAGGTGGTGCAGGCAGAACAGGTCACGTGTTTACAACAACAGCAAGACAACCGGAAACTTCACGAAATGTGTTATTCTGATCACCTTGGTAATAGTATGCCAACGGGGTAAAACGGAAATGACCGAACTTTTACAATGGGCAATTTTCTAGTGGCATTTTTCTTCCACCATTGTAACGACTGAAAGTAACAATATCGACGACCTTAAAAGTTTTATTTCATTATATTATTTATTTAACATTATTTTTATTGTTGTTACTTCCTGTTCTGTTCCTGTTCCATTTTGTAAGTAAGTCGTTTGGAGTGGAACACTTTTCGGAACAGTTTTGTTTTGTTCGTAAGTACTTGTAACATGAACAGTCAGAACACTGTTCTGCACAGCACTTTCGAATACACCCCTGTATTAATCTGGTCTAGTGGCCTGTAATTTCATAAACAAGTACCGTCGCAATTAACATAATTGCGAAACATTGGCATTTTATATGTCATAATAATACCAAATACATGTTCAACTAAATCTTAAATGCATTTTAAATCCCTGGAAATTATTTCCATTCGATGAAAAGTAATCACAAAACGAACCGAATACCTCATTGATGCTAACACTGTGCATTGTGTTTATGTACCCGAGAGTCACGTGTGTAGCATATATGTATATATATATATATATATATAACTCACTACTTAAGCATTCTGGAAGGAAACTGTTTAAAAAGAAAAAAAAACAAATCAAGTGCGCTCTTTTCAGAGTGGTTTAAACTATTTATTTGTAGTAGATATTTAATAAAGCAACTGCCGGCGAATTTCTATCACACACCTATTTGGTTGTATATGAAAATTACACGAAACAAAAACTGAGCGCGATCTGCGACTCTTTAAGTCTGACCATGAGATGCAGACAACAAAAACGTTATTATTTTGACACGTTGCAGGAGAGAGTAATTGGTTATCGAGAGATTGATTAGTAAAGATTGCATGCGTTAAGTAGAATGTCAACATTCATGATTAATTGTTTGGCATGTTCGTTACGGAGGGACAATAATACCACGTGTCGCTATGGCAACCATAGTTTGATAGGACCAACTTCACTGAAGAAGTATAATTACGTCACTACTTTTGAAGAATGAATTAGATTGGTACATTGCCCTGGTGTTACGCTTGGCGATAGAACTTTTAAATGTATATAATTTAAAAGAGGACTTTATTTTGTAAAATTGCATATGTGCTCAAGGTTGCAGAAATAACAGACATTGTAAGAGTGTTCATTACGCATTGATAGCTTCATGCGAAACACATGCCCCACTCATTTGGTATATATAAATAAACACAAGTTGCATTCTGTCTGCTTAACTTGGTGGAATGATTGAGGCTTATAATGAAGTTCTGTTTTATTGTATACAATTTACCACGAAGGCAATGTTTAAAAGGTCCAACAGGCGCGTGAACAAGCTAGGATCAGTGAAAATAAGTGTAAAGACTTACAGAAAGTTATGTCATTTTAGTTTTCACCTGAAAGTGACTACATGTACATCCGTCAAAAAACCGACAAAGTCTGGGAAAATGCTCCTCCAACCAGTTTTAGGCTTGTAACATTTGGTATGTTAAGTATGAGGGGGAATAATGGTTCTGCACATTTCTTTAGTTTTCGATAAGATTCTACATAATTTAAATTATCGGTTGTCCTTCGTGCACAGGTAACTGTATCGCTGAAAAAGAAAAAAAAATCGATTTTTTTTGTTTTCGAAAATTTATATTTTCCTTTCAAGGTCGATTTGTACAGAAATCCTTGAGCCGGTTCAAGAGGTGCAATTTGTTTTTAATGAGAAACCCCTGCTTTATGCAAACCAACTATCTATAAAAGGCTGTGTGTTTACACAAACAAATGTAAGCCTAAAATTAACTTCATATTAAAAAATCCATTGTTTAAACGTTTACTTTAACTGTCGCTGGTGTAACGCGATGTGGGGACGGCCATATAGATTTTTGTTGATTGCACCACATGAATCGGCTGTGACTGTACTAGTATCTACATTTTATAGTATAACTCTTTAACTATCGGACCAATTTTGATAATATCTGACATGTAAGTATTTTAAACATTGCTGTATATGAATATAATAGTTTATGGAAATATTGATAGTCAATTTGTGTGTTTGATTGGTTGAAATCATGGTTCATTCAGAACAAAGAAACCTTTATAGATAAATATAAATTCTCGACAACAAATTTTTTTTCGTTTTTTTTTTCGTTTTCAACGATACAGTTACCTATGGCTACGCGTTCATAAAAATCAACATATTGACTTCTGATCTGGTTTACATCTTACGAAAAGAAGCAAAATCTTGCGTATATCATTCTCAAGTTGAAAGTTACATAATGGAAGATACAAATGTACACAATAGAACAAGGCTTGCTATGAAACTTTGTATTATGTTCCCTACACCCTACATGTCCATTCTCATACAGTTCAACTTATACAGAATGCATGGCCATCGACTTGCGGAACGGTTACCGAAGTGGAACAGGTACTAATCGAACTGAGTAGAGGGAAACACTCCAATCAGATAATCAGACTTATTCATACTCGATGAAAAGGGACACAATTTAACATCTAAAACAGGATGTAATAATTTGATACGGAAACAACAGGAACCATTGATACCATACATATCTGATTGGTACTCAAGATTCTCATTCTCCAGAGTCCTAGATGTACAATCAGTGATCAATATAACATCGGATCAACACTTGTAACACTGGTAAGGAGAATATTGGGACGAAACGCACACCAGGGCCACACACGACTTACATGTATTTATACCGTTTTGTCGCCATCAACAACGAAAACGAAGACGCTGATGATGGGTTCGCAACTTCATTAGCTATCGATCATTTGAACGTTTTACCATTATTCTGGTGAAAGGACTTTTGAACTTTGGGCCTTGTGGAACTTGGGCGAGTCTTTGCTCCGTTTTATTTGGTCTCATTGTGTAATTTCTTTGTAAAATTGGGTCATTCTGCTTTTTTTCGGCGAGGATTTGGATTTTTTATTGTTTCTTTGGCTTATGTATGGACATTGCTCAGTGTAGTTGTGTTGTGGTGTTTTCGGCTGGTTAAGTTAAGTTCCCTGTCTGATTTCATCATACCCATACCTTTTTTGGAGTTTAATGATATATCCAGTTATTGAACGCACTTTCACGTACATGTATGTGGAAAATGAACTGCCAACTCTCTACAAGTATTAAGGGCTATTCAAACAGCGACTGTCTGGCTTAGATTTGAGAAAATGATTGAGCTTTGTGAAATACTTTGGAAATACACACACCGAGTCTTGAAATACCGGGAATATGTTCAGTGTACATGCAAATATTAACAACTCTTTCTCAGCAGTATGCGCCATGTCAAAATACACATGCAAGAATTGTATCTATTGAAGTACTGTTGAGGAAACTATGTTCATCTTTTCAATTATTGGGAACCTGATTAGACCAAGTCTATCAACAAGTATACACAATAAGAGCTTCATGCAGCCTCTACACAACGAAAAAATATACAATAATATAATTTGTCTGTTCTTCGAAAGAAATCGTATTACTATAATTGTGTTATTTCCATATTCTCAAATGGTAATGAAATATCGTGGAAAGAATGATTTAGTCACGTTTTTTGCTGTCGTGTCGTACTAACAATTGCGTTTGCTTTTCTCTGAAATGTTGCACCCATAGACATAGAGAGTAGAGTCGAAATAGAAACTACAAAATACATGTGCACTATAAATACGCTGAATAGCGAATTGAATGCAACTATTAGGATTTAGAAAAGGAGGCATGCTGAAAGAAACCTGGAGACAGACAGTAGAAAAGAAAAGGAAATATCTAGAACTACTTGAAAATTAGAAATACAAGCAGCAACTGAAAGAACAGAACATAACATGGCAAGTTCCGATTTTCGTGCAAATAGGCTGATAAGAAGCGCCGAGTGATGCTGATTTTAAATATGTTTCAGTCTTATAAGTAGTTCTTGTGACCTACTCATTCTAAGCAAGCGACATGTCAACGAGTCTCACAATAGTCTGATAAAAGCTGTGTCCACAAAATGTTTGAATCTGAAATTTCCATTCCTTACCACATCTTGGAAAATTGTGCAGTCGTAAACTACAAGCGCAATCATTGCAAACGTCAGAGTTATTGTTATGTAGAGAATGTACGGTGCAATTTCGAATTCACCAAATTCAATTTATTGTAAAGGTTATCATGTGGAAACACATGTTATCATTGAATTTCGTCCGTTAGCGTTTCGACTTCCATCGACTCAAGTCATTCTGATGTTTCTGTTTTTATTCTTTAAAGACTAAAAATACAGCGCGATTTAAAACGTTACCACTCAGGCTCATATGAATAAGCACATCAACACAACGCCATCATTTCAGTTGAGTATATTACTAGTAATCAAAGGTAGTGAATCCACATGGCTATCAAAATGTGAAAACTATTAAATCGCTAACCATAACTCTAATACCATGCATTACTCATTTATTCGCAACATGCGGATGTGACTATATTATCTTATTTACTTGCAATATCCGGTTGTGACTTAAATTATTCATTTACACGCATAGCGCAGTGAATACGGTCTCATGTAGAATTTATTCATCATTAACGGTTTGGCTATATAACCTAAGAGCATGAGGCAATCAATTCCGGATATTTAGGCAGATTTATTTCTTCCAATATCAGAACATTTAAAGCCTTAATCTTACATAAATGTCGGGTTATCATCGGATCATTCATCCTTCATGAGCTACCAATAACAATTTGATTTCTCCCATAAATAACATAGAACAAAGTAGAAATTCCTGGGGCAGTAAGAAAGTACAAACGATGCGAAAGGTGGAATCAGGAAAAAGCTGGCGTGTAGTACATGACCTTTCTAGAGACAATACTTTGAACATGAAGAAATATCTGACATTTAGGATTCCAGGACTTAGCGGAATTAATACAGCGATTTTAGTTGAATTGCCACTTTTCCTCTGAAGCTACAAGTGAAATGTTCTAAATGATGCTCCAGGAAATCCCAGCATTAAAATAAAAAAACAAGTCTGGCTATCAATTTTACACAACAAGGTTACTGTCCTTTATTTTAATAGTTTCCTTATAGAAATGGAGTTGGTTAATTTGATCGTCGCCTACGTAAGAGCGGCATGAAACAATTGCGCCATTACATTGATACAGACAATTGGTTTTTGTATGGGAACCAATTAGTATAGATCTACAACAATCACTCGGGCGTAAATGTACTTTTAACTTTCGAGTAATCCAGGTTATAGGGGTGTATTTAGTAATAAAAGGTGCATTAAGAATTAACGTATCAAGTAGAGTGCATAGCGCAGTCGGCTAAGCTACTGTGAACACGTAAACTTCAAAACTGAACGAAAGAGTTCGAATCCCATTCCACTATACATTTTTTTAATTTTGCTCGGCAAGCCTTTTTCGTGCTTGTCTATTTACAAAGAAATGCATAATTATAAAACTTCCAGTGCGTAAAAAGCACATAAGAAATATGTCATAGCTGGTATATAGATATAGTGACGACGCGAAAACGCACATATGTTTTGTATGGATGAGAAGGAAATAGGACTAAAGTTTTCGCTTGTCAGTGTGTGAGAGGGGGTTGTCAGACTGACAAGACCTAACATATAGACTGCATATAAGGTTGTCTCAGCGTCGTAACTTGTAATTCAATTGATACTTACACTGATTCTGACACATTGTATAATTGATACAATGATTATTTGAAAAAAGAATAACGCAAACTATAAATAGAAAAAATATAATGATATGTGATCATAATCAGGTAATACAATGTATGCATATAGCATTAATGTTAGCATAAGTTTATTAAATAAGAAACGGTTCGTTAGTGGGTCTGAACGCACACTGGAAAGAACAAAATAGACGATTGATAGCGATGTACTATGACCGCTGCACCACACAGACAACTGACAACATACACCATTAGCTAATTCTGACGTTCCTACTGAAAAGTCTTAAAATGGCGATTGCAGCGAAGCCAATGACGCAATAAATACAATATCCAGACTAAATTAATGTAAAGGAAACAAAGCGGTTTTTTATTAGTTATAAAACGTAAAATTAATCAAATATTAAGAATTAAAATATAAACGTAAAACGATAAAAAAAATTGAAATAGAAATTTAATTATTGAAAATGAGTATAGCAGAAGACTCGAACCCACAGTCCATATAAAAGTATGTTTCTGACAAGAGAACAGTTTATCCACTAAGCCACGTTGCCAACTAGAAGTAAAGGGAGACTTTCTCAAACATATCCGTATTTTTTCATAAAATCAGGCACGGATCCAGGCAGTGGGCACGAGGGCCCGTGACCCCCCCAGTTGGCTGAGATTTTTTTTAAACTTTGCATAAATAATAAAACAGATATTGAACAGACACACTTTATTTTATTCCTGAATGAAATGAAAGAAAATGACTTTAAATAAATATTACGACTAGCCCACAGAAAATGAAGTAATTAATACGCCATATTCGCACCTTAATCAAAGTTTGTGAACGGTATTTCTTACGACGAGACCATATTGTTCATTATTGCCAAACATTTGTGTCACATTTGTGGTTACTTGTGACGACAACAACATAACCACTGGTTTCCGTTACACCCCCAAAGAATAATTTTTTGAAAGCGACTGCCAGAGACTTTATAGGTGTACATCAATTACTATTGTTCGAAATGTGTTTTTATTCTGTGCCCTTTGAAGAATGTTAAGACTCTGGCAATACAAACAACGTTTCTAAAAACCTAACTGATATAATTTTGTCTGATAGAAAAATGAACATGTACATAGAACAGCATAGGTATCATTGTTCTATCGTATTATGTGGGTTAACTAGCTGAAAGTATGTCTTCAAAACTTATACATTGTACTTATAAACTGTAAGTATAGATCTTGTTTAACATTCCACCAGAAATAGGAATGAACTTATTGACTATTTTGACTAAGCGAATGAACACTTAACATATATACGAAAAATGCTTCTGAAGGTCACAATTCATGGGTGTAGGAGTCATAGGACCTACAGGGGTCAGGTCCCCGATGTTAGAACAAGGATACATACCTCCTCAATAATTCAGATCAAATGTATAATGTTCGGCCTAAACTAGTCTTACATATCTCTAAATAATATTGGTACTTTTTCTTATGTCCTAGATGAAAAGGTTTTATTAAGATGGGCATTTTTCGTGCTCGCTTCGCTCGCAGAATATTTTTAATACACATGTATATGTTAATATGTAGCTGTTGCATCACAGAAATCAATTACAAGAGAAATTTTGCCCTAGTTCATTATATTACCTTTGGACTGTTAAATAATCATTACTAAACCATTAAGGTTAACCCTCAGAATTAAGAAAAAAAGATATTTTAGGGCTGCCAGAAAGGCTTAGAATGCACTAGATTCACCCATTGCATTGAAAAAATTCCAGGGGGAGTATGCCCCCGGACCCCCTACTTATGTTAATATAATATGATAATTATAATATTCCTATGGCCAAAAGGATGGAAGTTGGTATATACAAATACTGTATCTGAACACTTACCAATATGCACACACATACACAATGTACATGTTGACGCTGATAACATCAAAAGGTAACTATGGATTCCCACACATCTACAAATGCACCCCTTCCTGTGCATTTTCAAACACATATTAAGCAATTGCCCCTCCCCCCGGAATCCCGTACATACCCTTTGCCCCCCCCCCCCGACTCAGAAATTTCTGGATCCGGGCCTGAAAATAACAGTTAATATCGTTTCAACCTTGGTATATGGGCTGGTCCAGGGGTCATATTTCGAAGGTCGTTGTAGATCTATAGCTAAGTGACATTAAAAGCGCTGTTTCACGATTGGCGTTTAGCAAAAATTAGATACAATTGATAAATATCTGGGGTGTGTTCGTAACGCTGTTCTTCCCTGTTCCGGAACATATGGAACAGAGAACAGACTTATGAACTGGTTGGAACAGTGTTCCGGATATGTTCTATCTGTTCCCTAATAAAAGGTGGTGCAGGCAGAACAGATCACGTGTTTACAGCAACAGCAAGACAACCGGAAACTTCACGAAATGTGTTATTCTGATCACCTTGGTAATAGTATGTCAACGGGGTAAAACGGAAATGACCGAACTTTTACAATAGGAAATTTTAAAAGTTTTATTTCATTATATTACTTATTTAACATTATTTTTATTGTTGTTACTTCCTGTTCTGTTCCTGTTCCGTTTTGTTCGTAAGTCGTTTGGAGTGGAACACTTTTCGGAACAGTTTTATTTTGTTCGTAAGTAATTGGAACATGAACAGTCAGAACACTGTTCTGCACAGCACTTTCGAATACACCCCTGTGTTAATTTGGTCTAGTGGCCTGTAAATTCAATAAACAAGCACCGTCGCAATTAACATAATTGCGAAACTTTGGCATTTTTATATGTCATAATAATACCAAATACATTTTCAACTAAATCTTAAATGCATTTTCAAATCCTGGACATTATTTACATTTGATGAAAAGTAATCACAAAACCAACCGAATACCTCATTGATGTTAACACTGTGCAGTGTGTTTATTTACCCGAAAGCTCACGTGTGTAGCATATATGTATATATATATAACTCACTACTTAAGCATTCTGTAAGGAAACTGTTTAAAAAGAAAAAAACAAATCTAGCGCGCACTTTCCAGAGTGGTTTAAACTATTTATTTGTAGTAGATATTTAATAAAGCAACTGCCGGCGAATTTCTATCACACACCTATTTGGTTGTATATGAAAATTACACGAAACAAAAACTGAGCGCGATCTGCGACTCTTTAAGTCTGACCATGAGACGCAGACAACAAAAACGTTATTATTTTGACACGATGCAGGAGAGAGTAATTGGTTATCGAGAGATTGATTAGTAAAGATTGCATGCGTTAAGTAGAATGTCCACATTCATGATTAATTCTTTGGCATGTTTGTTACGGAGGGACAATAATACCACGTGTGGCTATGGCAACCATACTTCACTGAAGAATTATAATTACGTCACTACTTTTGAAGAATGAATTAAATTGGTACATTGCCCTGGTGTTACGCTTGGCGATAGAACTTTTAAATGAATATAATTTAAAAGAGGACTTTTTTTTGTAAAATTGCATATGTGCTCAAGGTTGCAGAAATAACAGACATTGTAAGAGTGTTCATTACGCATTGATAGCTTCATGCGAAACACATGCCCCACTCATTTGGTTTATATAAATAAACACAATTTACGACGAAGGCAATGTTTAAAAGGTCAAACAGGCGCGTGAACAAGCTAGGATCAGTGAAAAGAAGTCTAAAGACTTACAGAAAGTTATGGCATTTTACATCCGTCAAAAAACCGACAAAGTCTGGGAAAATGCTCCTCCAAGCAGTTTTAGGCTTGTAACATTTGGTATGTTAAGTATGAGGGGGAATAAAGGTTCTGCAAAGGTTCTATAAAAGGCTGTGTGTTTACACAAACAAATGTAAGCCTAAAATTATCTTCATATTAAAAATCCATTGTTTAAACGTTACTTTAACTGTCGCTGGTGTAACACGATGTGGGGACGGCCATATAGATTTGTGTTGATTGCACCACATGAATCGGCTGTGACTGTACTAGTATCTACATTTTATAGTATAACTCTTTAACTATTAGACCAATTTTGATAAGATCTGACATGTAAGTATTTTAAACATTGCTGTTTATGAATATAATAGTTTATGGAAATATTGATAGTCAATTTGTGTGTTTGATTGGTTGAAATCATGGCTCATTCAGAACAAAGAAACCTTTATAGATAAATATAAATTCTCAACAACAAACATTTTTTTCGTTTTTTTTTTCGTTTTCAACGATATAGTTACCTATGGCTACGCGTTCATAAAAATCAATATATTGACTTCTGATCTGGTTTACATCTTACGAAAAGAAGCACAATCTTGCGTATATTATTCTCAAGTTGAAAGTTACATAATGGAAGATACAAATGTACATAATAGAACAAGGCTTGCTATGAACATTTGTATTATGTTCCCTACACCCTGCATGTCCATTCTAATACAGTTCAACTTATACAGAATGCATGGCCATCGACTTGCGGAACGGTTACCGAAGTGGAACAGATACTAATCGAACTGAGTAGAGGGAAACACTCCAATCAGATAATCAGACTTATTCATACTCGAAGAAAAGGGACATAACATCTAAAACAGGATGTGATAATTTGATGTGGAAACTACAGGAACCATTGGTACCATACAATATCTGATTGGTACTCAAGATTCTCATTCTCCAGAGTCCTAGATGTACAATCAGTGATCAATATAACATCGGATCAACACTTTTAACACTGGTAAGGAGAATATTGGGACGAAACGCACACCAGGGCCACAAACGACTTACATGTATTTATATCGTTTTGTCGCCATCAACAACGAAAACGAAGACGCCGATGATGGGTTCGCAACTTCATTAGCTATCGATCATTTGAACGTTTTACCATTATTCTGGTGAAAGGACTTTTGAACTTTGTGCCTTGTGGAACTTGGGCGAGTCTTTGCTGCGGTTTATTTGGTCTCATTGTGTTACTTCTTTGTGAATTTGGGTCATTCTGCTTTTTTTTCGGCGAGGACTTGGATTTTTTATTGTTTCTTTAGCTTATGTGTGGACATTGCTCAGTGTAGTTGTGTTGTGGTGTTTCCTATTTCTGTGCTCGGCTGGTTAAGTTAAGTTCCCTGTCTGATTTCATCATACCCATACCTTTTATGGAGTTTAATGATATATCCAGTTATTGAACGCACTTTCACGTGTCTGGCTTAGATTTGAGAAAATAATTGAGCTTTGTGAAATACTTTGGAAATACGCACACCGAGTCTTGAAATACCGGGAATATGTTCAGTGTACATGCAAATATTAACAACTCTTTCTCAGCAGTATGCGCCAAGTCAAAATACACATGCAAGGGTAGGATCTATTGAAGTACTGTTGAGGAAAATACGTTCATCTTTTCAATTATTGGGAACCTGATTAGACCAAGTCTATCAACAAGTACTCGTACACAATAAGAGCTTCATGCAGCCTCTACACAACGAAAAAATATACAATAATATAATTTGTCTCTTCTTTGAAAGAAATCGTATTACTATAATTGTGTTATTTCCATATTCTAAAAGGGTAATGAAATATCGTGGAAAGAATGATTTAGTCACGGTTTTTGCTGTCGTGTCGTACTAACAATTGCGTTTGCTTTTCTCTGAAATGTTGTACCCATAGACATAGAGCGTAGAGTCGAAATAAAAACTACAAAATACATGTGCACTATAAATACGCTGAATAGCGAATTGAATACAACTATTAGGATATAGAAAAAGAGGCATGCTGAAAGAAACCTGGAGACAGACTAAAAGAATAGACATGACATGACATGACAATATCCGATTTTCCTGCGAAAAGGTTCATAAGAAGCGCATAGTGATGCTGATTGTAAATATGCTGTCTTATAAGTAGTACTTGTGACCTACGCATACTAAGTCAGCGATATGTCAACGAGTCTCACAATAATCTGAGAAAAGCTGTGTCCACATAATGTTTGAATCTGAAATTTCCATTCCTTACAACATCTTGGAAAATTGTGCAGTCGTAAACTACAGGCGCAATCATTGCAAACATCAGATTTATTGTTACATAGAGAATGCACGGTGCAATTTCGAATTCATCAAATTCAATTTATTGTAAAGGTCATCTTGTGGAAACACATGACAATATTGAATTTCATCCATTAGTGTTTCGATTTCCACACCCTCAAGACATTCTGGTGCTTCTGTTTTTAGTCTTTAAATACTAAAAATACAGCGCGATTTAAAACGTTACCACTTAGGCTCAGATAAGAAAGCACATCAACACAACGCCATCATTTCAGTTGAGTATATTACTAACCGTTAGTAATCAAAGGTAGTGAATCCACATGGCTATCAAAATGTGAAATATATTACATCGCTAAGCATAACTCTAATACCATGCATACGGAAAATTACATAACGTTGTGGCTGCATTACTCATTTACTCGCAACATGCGGTTGTGACTACATTAACTTATTTACTCGCAATATGCGGTTGTGACTACATTAAGTTATTTACTTGAAATATCCGGTTGTGACTTACATTGTCCATTTATTCACAATATCCGGTGTACACGTATAGCGCAATATAGCGCAGTGAATAAGGAGTCATGTAGAATTTATTCATCAATAACGGTTCGACTATATAACATAAATGTCGCATAAGGCAATGAATTCCGGTTACTAGTATTTAGGCAGATTTATTTCTTCCAATATTAGGACAGCAGAACAATTAAAGCCTTAATCTTACATAAATTTCGGATAACCATCGGATCATTCGTTTTTCAGAAACTACCAATAACAATTTGATCTCTCCCTTATACTCTGAGACACCCTATGACTCCATTCATAAAGTATACATTATTTTCGTAAGTGTACACTTTTGGATTTGTAAGAAAGTTGTTTGTACAAAACATTTACTCAGAAAATAATTGATCAATCATGACAAATCCGCTTATAACTACATGAACAGTTAAATAAATGACATACTGTAAAATCAATAATATTTGAGGGGGGGGTAATTTCATTAATTTTTTATGGATGATTTCAACCACGAAAATCCTTTAAGTTATGTTGAACTTTCCATGAAATGGTCTTTTTCACCAAATCCACAATTTTTGTCAGATTGAAATTAAATTATTTTTACTCTGACGCTAGAAAATTGTAAATCCACCCAATTATAGTGCAATATTAGACTGCACTACTGTAAAACCATCCAATTTGTGGCGTTGTACTCGAATCAATAGTGTAGGTAACTTAATCATGAATTCCAATATTCTTGATTAATTTAGGCCAGAACACATTTTAGAGAAATTGCTTATTGTTTTGTAAACCGCAAAATGGGGAGCAAAACTTATATTCTTGTAATGACCAAGAAAAGTAGAAAGTAATTATAACAATTGAAGCAAAGTTACAGAATATTCATACCAAGCAAAATTTATTTTCTTATTATTCCTAAGAAAAGCAATGCTTTTACAGAATTTTTTAAAGTATTTGTAACAATTTAAGCGAATTTAAGATTTAGCTGTAAAAATTAATTAGGCAATTAATTACATGTACAAGAAACCAGAATATATACAGAATACAAAAAGTTACTATAATTGTCTATCAGGTGAACTGTATTCTGTATATTAATACGACTGTGAGCGTCAACATGGGTAGAATGAATATAACATTGTTATGTGTATTAGAAATAAAACAATACGAATATTTTCATAGAAATATGACAATTGTGAAAATAAGATGCATAAATTTCTACCTTTGTGCACTAAGTCCTTTATCAATGAATGAAGAAAACTAGATGCAAGTGTATTATAAGCACTTATAAGGTGTATAAACACATTGACACTTGTGAATTTTAATCACAAGCTAATTAAACCTATATATGGACATTTTTGGACAGTTATCTTAATCCCTTTGGTACATTATAGGCCAAGCATATTTTTCATTATAACTATACTTTCTATGCTGCGAACGATGCTCTATTCATGGATTGTGCTAGGAACTTATGGATAACCATTGTTTCTCTGGAGAAAATTTTGCTTTCTGTCGGAGTATAAGTCAGATACAGAACTTGTTATCGCTCAAAATTGTCTTCTTACAAGTGTTATTGTACAGTTTCGGAAGGACGAACAACAAATTATCCTCGGCTTCGCCTCAGACAATTATGTTGTTTGTCCTTCCGAAACTGTACAATAACGCTTGTAAGAAGACACTTTTGAACGAAAACTAGTACTGTATATAATACATAAATAACATAGAACACATTAGAAATTCCTAGAGCTGCAAGAAAGTACAAACGGTGCAAAATGTGGAATAAGGAAAAAGCTGGCGTATAGTACATGACATTGTTAGAGACAATACTTTGAACATGAAGAAATGTCTGAACGTTTAGGATTCCAGGACTTGGCGGAATCAATACAGCGAATTTAGTTGAATTGCCACATTTTCTCTGAAGTTCCAAGTGAAATTTTGTAAATAATGCTCCAGGAAATCACAGCATTAAAATCTAAAATCACGTCTGGCTATCAATTTTACGCAGCAAGGTTTCCGTCCTTTGTTTTTAATAGTTTCCTTATAGAAATTGAATTGGTTTATTTGGTCGTCGCCCTCGTAACAGCGAAATATTGTGGTTGTGCATGTCCAGTCGAGTTATTTTATATTCCTTAAATCATATATGACGCTTGATGTATCCTCGATAATGTTGATTCCATATTCACTTACCTGTTGTTAATAATGTTCATTTCGATTAGTTTTTTGCTTCGTTGTTTGTTGGTTGGTTGGTTGGTTGGCGTGAGGCCTTAGAGAACTCACATACGCCCCATGGACAAACATGTACATGTGTAGAACCATACAGTATGAGGCCCGTCAATGTGTACACAGCTTGCAGAAGGGGTGTGTAACATACTGGATTGTGAGGTCCGACAAATACCCGTATCGATAATCGTTATCGCGACGGGTGACAAGGTAGTTTCGAGAGAGACAACTTTTGCTCATGCATAGGTTGTTTACCAGAAAAGCTGGCCATGTTAGAAATGTGTACTGCATGATCCAAGTGACAACACATGAACTTGTCCGATATTTGTATACAAGCCCGATTGCGCAGTTGACACAATAGTGGGCTAACCACAGGTGCTAGGTACAATAATGTATGAAACAACAAATGTTTTTGTCTTAGCTTCTTATAAGACACTATAACATCACACTGTTATTATTTTTATGTCCAAGAAATGAAAATGCCTTGTACCTTGTACCCTAACTGGTTGAAATCATAATGAGTTGAACCATCTAAGGTAAGTCACGAAAAAAAATAATATTAAAACAATATTCTTGTTAGAAATAAGAACACCTGATGTGTGTAAGATATATTTTTATACATAGTACATAAAATAAGATATATGTGGTTGACTGAATATAAGTTTTTATAGAATATAAATCAATCTATGACCCGTGATTACAAACATTTGAATACGTACTCCATCCTCCAACTCATACTCCGTACTCCATTTTGAGCACGTTGTTAGTTACAACACTTTTAATGGAATGGAAACATATTATATGAGGTTTATTTTCTTAAATACTAAATAAGACTATTTGCTTCAAGTTTGCGTTGGTTTTGATGCAAAAATACAAACAAGCTGTTTTTGATGTTTGAGCTTCGAGTACGCAGTTGGAGTATGAGAACAGTTTTATAATCACCGGGCCTGATTTTATCAAACAATACAATATATTCCCTAGATGACTGATACTGACATGTTTACACACAAAACCTTAAAAAACATAACTCCATTCTTTCAATAAGTTTTAGATGATTCGTGAAAACATAAATTCAGTAACATAAAGTATACTGTTAAAGTAATTATTATTTACAATAAGCCTCACATTAACACCACATTGATGACCATCTACAGTAAGATCTCACAAAAGATCACATCAATAACCACCAAAGACTTGGTCCGGTGATTATAAACACGTTCTCATACGCAAACGACATTCTTCATGCTCAAAATTTGAAAATCAAACTTTTAGAATTTGGCATCAATCCAACATCAACTTGTACCAAATGATCTAATTAAGAAAATACCCCCATTCATATGTTTCCATTTAGTAATAAAGAAGTTATGTTCATCTGATTTGTCACTAAGAACAAATTACAAAGCTCCAATTGCATTACGGAATAGGAGTTAGATCATGGAGTACGTTCTCCAGTGTTTATAATCACATGTACACTATGTCTTTATGACCATCTACAGTAAAATCTTACAGAAAGATCGCATAAATAAGGCCCCTTTAAATCAAGAAAATACACTGTTTTCAAGTCCATGTTTAGTTTTGCATTTCACTTTATTAAACATCAATTTTAAGACCATCTGGGAAACGATAAAAAGTTCCAAGGGTGGTCCTATCATGGCTGAGAAAAGAATTGGATAAAAATGACAATAGTATGGGATACATAAAATAAACAAGAACATGCAAGAGCCTTAAATGGGATTTGACGTGAAGTCACGTGCATGAAAGATTGTCCTGGGCGCAAAAATGGCTAAATACAAAACACGTACTAATCTTTTACACTGATACACTTTCATTATCTGGTACAAAAATAGTGCATACATGTATTTCCATATGGTCGCTTATACTAGCGTTTTAATATGGTCTATATAAATATACCATGAACACTCATAATATTATGAACGTAAATTGCACATGTAAAAGAGAATTTCAAAACAGTTTTAACATGCCTAAAATTACATACTTGGTTATCTCACATGATTGTCTACATGTATTTGAGAACTTTGGGTTGTTTGTGGGCATTGCTCCGTGCAGTTGTGTTGTTACGATTTTCAGTGCTCGGCTGGTTAAGTTGAGAGCTGCTTTACCAGTCCGATTTCCTCATATATTTTTTTACATGTATCCACAAATGGTTTATATAGCACCACTAACCCCACTGATATCATTTGTGTTTCCCAACTTCTATTGCTGAATAATAGAACCCGCTAACCTTTATACTAGTACATTATGTAAAATGTCTGGTTTGTTACTAAAAGCACAAACAAAGGGTTACAAAATAAGGCGATAGAGACGGACCATGGTGTGTTTGCATTGTTAACTATCATTAGATAATTTCACAACCGATAATTTAGCAAATTTGTAGGACACAGTTTAATATGAATTTATATAATGGTACTCGTTCAATTCTACTTTTGTGAACGAAGTAGAAATTAACATGCGTGGTTTGTGTACATACTACACTATCGCTGGCTTAGAATGAAAAGGTCGTAAGTACGATATTATAAAACGGACACGACTTTAAATCAGCACCAGAAGGCGCTCCTTATGAGCCTATTGGCATGAAAAGCTTGTGTTTGTAATGTTGACCAAACTGAAGTTCAACAAAACCATTTTCATAAGTAAATATAGTTTCCAGAGAGTTTTGTCTTGTTTTCTTAAAATATATATTTTGTACTACGACCTTCTCATTCTAAGCAAGCGAAGTATTGCCTACATTGACGACTGCTATCAAGAGTAAATATGCAGATAATCATGCGCATATCATAAGTCACTTTATCATCGATAAAAAAGGGGAAAAAACTTTTTATTTCGGTTTACCCTTTATCAATGATAAAGCTGCCTGTGATATCCACATAATTACCCGTTGTGTGTACCTCATTATTTGATGTTAGTCCAGTCAGTTATCTATATCATATCTAATAAACCTTATCCCATATGAATACAGTAATATATTACATTTTTAAACAATAATTCTGCGTATAAATGTACAGCAATAGAAATGTTAATACGATGAATATCTCAGTACTTCGATTCACATATCAAATCAAATATCGTTAATTATTGTTTAATTATTTCATTAATGGAAATTTAATTAATTAATTATCTGTTGATTCAGAGTCCGTCTTCTTTCTGTCGAGTTTTGGCGAATTCTTAGGCGAATCCTTGTTCTTTCTTCTAAACAATGGGGAATTCATGATCTTCTGTTTTAAAGATGGTGAGCCCACATGATGAGGATGTAAGTCCTTGTGTTTACAAATGAAGACTGGAATGTGCGAATGGTGAAGAACATAGTCGCTTATGCTGCCGAGAAACGTACGACGCAATGTTCCTTTTCCACGTGACCCGCACACAATGAACAGCGCTTTCTCCTCGTCCGCAACTGTACAAATTACCTCCCCTGGTTTGCCAGCCACGCTCTTCACTTTCCCACCAATCTGAAATGTTCGAGCAGAAATTGAACAGCAAATAAAAAGGGGGATCATTTGTGCGCTAACCTAAGCTAATACATATAGTACTGGGTGACAAAACCTTGATCACAATGTGGCAAATGAACATTTTTTGATGCAAAGCCATTTGTAACAAACAAAAAAAAACACCACTAAATTCATATTTTCAAACATAACTCTAAGCAGGATTTAACAAACGGGTACATATATCTAGAATGTTGTTTTTCGAGCTATTTTCAAGAAATAATTTAAACAAGAGGGCCATGATGGCCCAATATCGCTCACCTGATTATAAACCCTGCACAATTTTCACCCAAAGGAATAATTTGAGCATCTTGGTAGAAAACCACAAGATGATGCTACATACCAATTATCAAAACTCTAGGCAGTGTAGTTTTAGGCAAGAAGATATTAATATGTTTTCCCTATATAAGTCTATGTAAAACGGTGACCCCCCGAGTGGGGCCAATTTTGACCCCAGGGGCATAATTTGAAAAATCTTGGTAGAGGACCACTAGATGATGCTACATACCAAATATCAAAGCTCAATGCCGTGTAGTTTTAGACAAAAAGATTTTTATATGTTTTCCCTATATAAGTCTATGTAAAACGGTGACCCCCGGGGCTGGGCCAATTTTGACCCCAGGGGCATAATTTGAAAAATTTTGGTAGAGGACCACTCGATGATGCTACATATCAAAGCTCTATGCAGTGTAGTTTTAGACAAAAAGATTTTTATATGTTTTCCCTATATAATTAAGTCTATGTAAAACGGTGACCCCCGGGGCTGGGCCAATTTTACCCCAGGGGCATAATTTGCACAATCTTGGTAGGGGACCACTAGATGATGCTACATATCAAATATCAAAGCTCTTAGGCATTGTAGTTTTAGACAAGAAGATTTTTATATGTTTTCCCTATATAAGTCTAAGTAAAATGGTGACCCCCAGGGTGGGGCCAATTTTGACCCGAGGGGAATAATTTGAACAATCTTTGTAGAGGACCTCTAGTTGAGTCTACATACCAAATATGAAAGCCCTGGGCCAAGCAATTTCGGAGAAGAAGATTTTTAAAGGTTTCCCCTATATAACTCTATGTAAAACTAAGGGCCCCTGGGGCGGGGCCAATTTTGACCCCAGGGACATAATTTGAACAATCTTTGTAGAGGACATCTAGCTGAGTCTACATACCAAATATGAAAGCCCTGGGCCAAGCAATTTCGGAGAAGAAGATTTTTTAAGGTTTTTTCTATATAACTCTATGTAAAACTATAAGGGCCCCCGGGGCGGGGCCAATTTTGACCCCAGGGGCATAATTTGAACAATCTTAGTAGAGGACCTCTAGCTTAGTCTACATACCAAATATAAAAGCCCTGGGCCAAGCAGTTTCGGAGAAGAAGATTTTTAAAGGTTTCCCCTATATAACTCTATGTATAACTAAGGGCACCCGGGGCGGGGCCAATTTTGACCCCAGGGACATAATTTGAACAAGCTTTGTAGAGGACCTCTAGCTGAGTCTACATACCAAATATGAAAGCCCTGGGCCAAGCGGTTTCGGAGAAGAAGATTTTTTAAGGTTTCCCCTATATAACTCAATGTAAAACTAAGGTCCCCCGGGGCGGGGCCAATTTTGACCCCAGGGACATAATTTGAACAATCTTTGTAGAGGACCCCAAGGTGGTGCTACATACCAAATATGAAAGCTCTAGGCCTTACGGTCTCAGAGAAGAAGATTTTTAAAGTTTCCTTTTTGAAAATCTATTTTTAGCCTGTGTGACCTAGTTATGCGACAGACCGGAAATTTTTTAACAACTTTGGTAGAGGTCCACCCAAGGAACATTCCTGTTAAGTTTTATCAAATTTGGCCAAGCGGTTTAGGAGAAGAAGTCGTTTGAAGAAATTGTTGACGGACGCACGACGCACGACGCACGCCGCACGACGCACGACGCACGACGGACGACGGACATCTCAGTATGACAAAACCTCACCATGACCACTTTGTGGTCAGGTGAGCTAAAAATAACACAAGTAGGGCGAATCAACATTTAGGAAAGTCTTTTGAAACTTCAGAAAACGATGATTGTTTACATTCAAACATCTGCGGATTAAAAATTATCTACAGTATTATTTTTACAGAATGTTTAATTAAGTGATACGTATACACATTGAGGGCTCCCTGCAAGTCTGTAGTATTAGTCCAGTCATTTTAACTTTTAACCTCAAACTAATTGCAAAACAAACAGTTTTGTGTTTATATGGTGCGTAAAGCTATCCTTAGCAATGTACAAAATGTCCTAATTGAATATTCGTGGGACTTTTTGAGATATTTACAAATATATTGAATTGTCACATGTTTTCGCGATATTTGTCACTTTTGATGTAAATAAATCTTGACTTGTACCAGTCACTTAATTTACATCGTGCTTAGAGGTCACAATTTTGGTTTGATTTTTATGAAACTTGGCAGCAATGATCATCGAAAGCTAATCTAGGTAAAATAAAAGTTTGAGTTAACCGAAACTAAAATCTAGGTCACTAGGTCAAAATAAAGAAAAACAAGATATAGTCACCAGAGGTCGCAATTTCGACCTTACACTTGTAAAGTTTAGTCACAATGATCACCTTACAAAACTCAAGGTCATGTATGAAATTGGATTAACCTGAGTTAAAAACTAGGTCACTAGGCCAAATTATAGAACAAATCTTTAGAAAGCGCCCTTTTTACCTTATCTTTACGAAACCATGTCACATGGATAATGAAGACAAAATGTATGTCAAATTCAATATTTACTTATCATGAGTTAAAACTAGGTCACTAGGTCAAAAAATAGACAAACCTTCATGCGCCAAAAAGTCGCAATAATTATTTTCACCTATTGACCTAATTTTGACCCAAATTATTCAATAACATACTTGTCTTAGATGTTTTCAGATGAGCATTGTGACCAAGTTGCATAAATATTAGACCAAATTTGTGAATTTTGTACCTACACAACGTTTTCCTTTGATTTTAATTAGCGACCTACTTTTTGACCCCGGATGACCCAATTTATAACTTTGACCTAGATTGTGTTGATATTATTATTGTGACCAAGTTTCATAAATATAAGGTCAAAATTATGACCTCTAGCGACTACACAAGGTTTTGCTACAATTTGACCTAGTGACCTAGTTTTTTATCCTTGATCATCCATTTTCTACCTTGGCGTAAATTTTGTTCAGATGATCACTCTGACCAAGTTTCATAATCATAAAGTCAAAATTGTGAATACAAATGCAATTGTGGACGAACAGACAAAGAGAACAATCACTATTTCTCCCGAATCGATAGATTCGTGTACATTTTGTATATTGACATTATTGTATACTGCCCAAACACAAATATCCTTTTTCCATTAGACATACATGTATACAACACATGATATGTGTAAATTTTAAACAAATTGGATTAATATTAAAGAAATGAGTAAAACTTTTGTTTCCCCTTCCAAGTGCTATTTTGAGTCATTTTGTCGACATTTGAATGGGTAGTATACCAACACGTAGACTGGCGTATATATGAAAAGTAAATTGTCTGGTGATAAAATCAATATTTGTATTCGATAGAAGAAGGTTGTATCTTTCAGAAAATATAAGCTTTAAGGTGCAATTAGTAAATAATTATCGACTTACATGGGAATGATTAGAACTTAAAATTCCCCATGTAGTATGAAATAAGGAAAATGCTGAAATTGCTACCAAAAGTGACCTTAAACATGTCGATTTTTTTGTATTTTCCCCACTGAACTCGCATATTTGACGTTTTGTCTGTAGTTGATAATAGTCTGTAGATGATTAAAATGCAAAGAAACTCTGTTTTGCAATTTGTTTGAGGTTGACCATATTTTTTAGCTTCAATGACTGGACTATATGTCCTTATTTAATTATAAGCAGTTACTACAGTCTGATAGACACCTCTCGACATGTAGATGTAAAATAAACTGCAGTATGATATAAATCAACCAATGTTTAAGTGAACTGTTGTGGAAATAAATAAATAAAAGAGCCGTACTTGTTTTTAATACAATTTTACGTTAAACAATTAGATCTCATGGCTAGGCTACTTATTTAAAGCAGATCCGACTGAACATACCATTGGAACGAGCTCGTGCACATGCCAAGTGTACAAATCATTGGCGAGATGGTTATATACTGTAGACTGTATAAATTGATTCTACACATTCTGAATAAATTGAAAAAGTGATAACATTTTGCCTTCTTTTTGGAGGAGCCATTTATCGGAAAAAATGAATTATCACGATGTAGAAACCATAGTGTAGTCTATTGGCAGACATTGCTACATCGTAGGATTCGCATATACATAATTTCTTTATATTGTATTCCGTAATTTTCAAATAGTCTAAACTCTGAGCGAACCGATCTAATAAATTCATATTTTAAAGACCAATTGTTGCCAAGCATAGACGAGTTTGCGGAAACTAAAGTACAAGAAGAGATATTCTGTATAAATCCATTTTACCAGTAATTCCCAGGTGCACACAAATAACATAACTTAGGAGAGATATTTGGATAAAAGAAATAATATTTATACTGTACGCTAGGGGGAACACAAAGTGATATAGAGTGTTAGTATACCAAAGTCTTGATCTGACCCCCATCTCTCGAAGCAACTTAATCTGAGCAAGACCTCATCTCAAATATAAGCAGTCGCCTTAATGTTAATTTTTCATGCTTAACAGGACTCAAAAGTAACATCACCAATCAGAAAGCATTGTTCTGAGCTAATAACAGTAAAATTGAGAAAGCTTACACCTCAGATTGATCTCAAATCCAGACTATGATTTGAACAAAATCTCTATATGAGTTGAGATTTCTACTTGAGATGCTTCGGGAGATTAGGGTCAGATACTCGTTTGTTTGTATCCCTCTGGGGTCATAAATGGCAATTAATATATAGAACAACATCCTATTCTTTCATATCTTCTGTCGCAATGTTGTAACCGCTTCAAACACGGTATATACAAAGGACAGTTGATCTAAGCAGTTTTACAGGAACTATCAATATATGCCACAATTCTCTGCAAAAGCTGAAGCCATCTTCCCCATTTGGGAGGACAAGACAGTAGCACACGTCAATGCACAAACTGTCGCTTCCATAGCTCAGTCGCTTGTCACTTAAAACCGAGTGGATATACTCATTTTCTTCGGCGTTGCTAATGTAAGATAAGCGCGTTGCTAATGGAAAAAATATTATCTTACATTAGCAACATCTTTCTTACATGAGCAACTGCACGTGAATTTATTCCGACTTTTAAGGGTCTACTTTTACTTCTCCTACGTCCGCATAGTAAATAAAATTGGTATTTAGCTAACAAGAAGAACAAAAATAGGTTCTATACTATTTTTAAAATGGGCATTTTCTTTGGCAGAGCATAACAGTGTAGGCATATGCTTTATTTACGACGTTATGTTATCGATTGTTTTGAATGCGAAGGTACGGCAAATGCCACTTTATGATGACGTCACGGTGACGCCACGAACGCTTAATAATGATAAAAACTTTAAAAAGATAAAAAGATTTTCACGAATTACGCCTAAGAAAAATGATTCACCATGAGACAGTCTATGTAGATAAGGAAATCTCACCCTCGGGTCGGAATTTTAACCAGGGGACTCGGCAAGCATCGTTCCTTGTTAAAATCCGACCCTCGGGTGAGATATCCTTATCCTACATAGAAGCTCATGTTGGATCCTTATATTCCTATCATAATTCAGCAGAAAGCTGACTGGCAAATAATGCCTTAGATCGTCAAATACTGTACAATCATTTGTTTTCGCGGGGGGATTAAATTTAAATTAAGATATGGATTTCGTTGGTCACTTGAAATCAAATCTCATCGAACACTAAGTTTGACCCTGGTATGTAATACTAGTATCTGAAATGCAAAATCAACGAATTAATATCCCATTGGAACGGTCGTTTTTTACCAAAACCACGAAGCTATGTCCCATTGAACTTAAATTATTTACAGTAACCGGGGATCAATCATAGACAGTTATTGTCATTGTGACACGTTGTTGTGTATATGTCTCTGTTTTTAATCGACAGAAATTAAAATAAATACATTAAAATACTTACTCCACCATCTTTGAGTTTTTGAGCGAGTGTTTCCAGAAACTTCTTCTCTTTCTCCTCCTCTTCCTTCATCATCAATTGTATAGATTCCACATCAGCTGTTCCACCAAGAGCTGAAAGGTCAAGGTTATATGTTATCATAATGATTCATAGGACACCGATTATGAAACTATCTATCGAAGAAAATATCACCATTATATAGATAAAGTGTAAAACAACAATCGTCTATTTTCGGGCAATTAGTTTTTGTATGGGAACCGATCAGTAGCTACATGTCACGAATTGCCCTTTTGTAAATAAAATAAAACCGATGGTTCCAAATAGTTGTCTTTTTTTGGTATAGTGGCATGTATATTCCATAAACAAGCACCCTAGTATTTAACATATCTTGCGACACATCGGCATTTGTATGTCCTCATAATACCAAACAGAACTAAATATACTATTGTCGATTCAAAGATGTCTGTCAAACCGCCATTATGTTCGATTTCTGAATAGCTAAATGCAACAAGTATAACTACTACGCTATAGGACCATTAGATATTTAATCATTAAATTGTTTTATTGATGGTATAATTTAATCCCGACACACCTGAAATAATTGACCGGGGTGAATGTTTGTTTACGCGGTTGTGACAGAGATTTTTGAATCAACTATAGTACTTTAAGTCCCTGGAATTTGTTTGAATTCAATAAAAAAAACTCATTGCACAATCATCCAAAAACCTTATTGATGTTAACACTGAATTTTGTTTATGTTTCTAAGAGATCACGTGTTTATCATATTTTCCACAAAGCTTCTAGAAGGAAACATTCGTTTTAAAAATGACAAAATATCGAATGCATGATATGGGGAGTGGTTCAAATTTATTATTTGCTTCATATATATTTAATAAGACAACTGTAACCGACTTTCTATTACATAATCATTTGGTAATGAACATTACGTCATAGAAAACTATTTAAGTCGATCTGCGACTCAGCACCTTTAAGCCTGGTCCAAAGGTGATAACAAAAACGTTAATATTTTGACACGATGCAAGAGAGAGTAATTGGTGAACGAGAGATTGATTAGTGAAGATTGCATGCGTTAAGTAGAATGTCAACATTCATGATTTATTCTTTGTCGTGTTGGTTACGGAGAAACAATAATACCACGTGTCCCCATGGCAACCATAGTTTGATAGGACCAACATCTCTGAAGTAGTATAATTGCGTTAATGATTTTGAAGAATTAATGGATTTTTTTTATTGCTCTGTTACGCTTTGCAATAGAACTTCTAAATTAACTGAACGTGCATTTTTAACAGAGAAATTCATTTTATATAATTGCGTGTGGGTTCACTGTTTCAGAAATACCATACCTTGTTATGTTCTTCAAAACGAATTGATACAATCATGCGAAACACATGCCCCACTCAAGATTTGAACATATAAACAAACAAAAAAAACAACATTGTTTCTGTTTAACTTAGTGAAATGATTGTTTGAAAGGTGCAACAGGCGCGCGAACAAACTAGGATCCGCGAACAGAAGTGTAAACACACTTAATAACTTATTGCAACATTTTTGTTTGCACATGAAAGTGACTACGTGTATATCCGACATAAAACTGACAATGGCTTGGAAAACGCTCCTCCAAGCAGTTTTATGCTTAACATTCGGTAACATTCAAGTATGAGGGGCAATAAAAGAAAGAGTGCAATTCTTTCGCTTCCACCAGATCCTACATAACAAGAGGACCCAAAGTGCCCTAAGTCGCCACCTGTTGCACATTGATCTAAGTATCAGTACAACTTATATTTTGACCATATTTCATGTAGATTAGATCAAAACAGGGGTCTCTAGAGTGAGCACAAGATTTTTCTAAGATTTGACCTAGTGTTTGACTCCACATGACCCAGTTTCGAACTTGGGGTAGATTTTATGGAGAACAACATTCTGACCAAGTTTCATAAAGATTGGATCAAAACGGCGACCACTAGATTGAACACAATTTTTTACTAAGATTTGACCAAGTGACCTAGTTTTTGACCATACATGACCTAGTTTCGAACTTGGCCTAGATTTCATGAGAACAACATTCTGACTAAGTTTCATGATGATTGAATCAAAACTGTTGCCTCTAGAGTGAACACAAACAAATTGTTGACGGACGGACGACAAAGAGTGATCACAAAAGCTCACAGGTGAGCTAAAAACATGTTCATTGCATAATCAACGGCGTTGTAGGTAGGGCTTTTTGTTTATAAGTCCACAGTGTGTCATTCATTGCGGAATGAGCATATAAGGCTAGCTTGAAACATTCATTTTATTGGATTTTGATTGCTCGTACTATGTCTGACTCTAGCGTGTGTGACTTAGCGCTTCCTCCGTAGCTGTGTGACTTTGGTTTGTTCCCTACTAATTACATCTTACGAAAAAACACTATTTTGCGTGTGTTATTCTGAAGTTGCATCCTTCAAGATACTTTAGAACAAGGTTTACTATGAAAGATTTGTATTATGTTCCCCACATCCTAAGTTTGAACAAATGTGGTGATCAGATGTTTTGCATGCACCAAAAACGAATTATCACCAATACAAATTATGTTAGTTTTACAATATCCATTTGTACCTGGTTCAAACATAATTGAACGACGTGCTTGCACTGATTAAAATACAGTCTATTAAAGTAGAATAAGAGAGCCTTCCTGAAACGCCCATCCATGAAAAGATTGATGAATGATATATCCAGAATGTGTACATGTATATTTACTGCATGCATGTACTCATTCAAATACAAGTCCACTTTTATACATATGGCATATAAATCAGAGCGGTTATCTAGTGGAGCAGATACTAAACGAACGCATTGAAGGGAAACAATCAAAATAGAAAGATACAAAGGGACACGACTCAGAAACAGGAAATAATTATTTGATATGGAAACTATAGGAACCATTGATACCATACAACATCTGATTGGTACTCGTGTTTCTCCTTATTGCTAGATTCACAAACAGTGATAAACAGATATAACATCGCATCACCACTTACATCAGTTCAATGATAAGTGCGGTGCCAGGACGAAGCGCAAACCACGCATGACTTACATGTATTGGTGTTGTTTTATCGCCATTTTGGTCATATGCATTCTACATACTGTGCCTCCGTATATGTAACGATTAACAACTCTTTCTCAGCTGTATGCGCCATGTCAAACTACACGTAATGTCACGAATGAATTGACATTACGCCAGTTGTTAAATCAAATATAGCGGTACATTTTAATGACATGATCCAATGGATTAACTTGAACACCTTCGCCAAGCAGCCTTCGACAGGTCTCTTCTCTGGCGTTTTGTCATTTGTATCTATTGGAGTACTGTTGAGAAAACTACGTTCATCTAGTCAATTATGGGGAACCTTATTGTATCAAGTCTATCAACAAATATACACAATTAGAGCTTCATCCAGCCTCTACACATCGAAAGAATATACACTAATATAATTTGTCTTTTCTTTGAAAGAAATAGTGTTACCATAAGTGTGTTATTTCCTTATTCAACAACGATAATGAAATATCGTGGAAAAATGATGTGTCCATGTATTTGTAATAGGAACTTAAGTGTCACGAAAAGTCAGGATCTCATATAAATTTTTGCATTTAGATGGTGGGGGTAAAACCCGATGTTTCCTATCTAGCAGGTGCTGCCATGTGCGAATAACGAGTACGCAGTGTATGGCACGACGTGTCGGATAACCAATGTACGTGTACAGTTCTGATAAAGTTAACCCATAGACATAGAGAGTAGAAGTGAAATAACAACTACATTTTGTATATAAAATGAATGAGCACTAAAACACCCTAAACAGCGCTTTACATGCAAATATAAAACACAACACCAAAAATGACCTACTGGTTAACTCCATCCCCGACATTCTATTCGCTAAAATTTAGAAAAAAACTGACACATTATTCAATATTAACAGTAACATCTATTAATCTTCATCCAAAACATCTCATACGGTATGTTGTTTAATAAACACCATAAACGGAAGGTTGTGGTGGGAAGAACATGCTCGCCACAAAAAAGCCAAACTATCATTAGATTACACAGCTGGAAGACGTAGAAAAAGAGTAGGCATGCCTAACGAAACATGGAGATAGACATTAGAACAGAAAAGGACATATCTAGAACTACTCGATATACGAGCAGCAACTGGAAGAACAAAGCAGAACAGAGACAAATGGAATGAGCTCATTCACAACCCTTTTCATCCGTGGGTGGAAAGGGCTAGAACACAAAGTATTTCAAATCTTGTAAGCCGACGGGAACGAGCCTTTTTACGATATACCTCATGGGTCCGTTCGAGTATTCAACTAAACGGAACTTCTTCATCAATACGGGAGAACAAGAATATCGTCCGATCATCTACATACGGAAAAATAATCATAAGATTCAAGATGTACGGACTTGTTTCTCGATGGTTGTAAATAAACTACTAGTTATCGAAATACAAAAATGTACTAGTATTCTCTGTAAACAGGTAAATCTCTTAAATTCTCTAACAGAATCGTGGACACAGACACTGACACATCGTTGGCTTAGAATGAGAAGGACAAATTGATATTTTGAGAAAACAAGAAAAAAAAACTGTCGAAAAAGCACTCTTTACTTTCTGTAAAACCAGCTGTTTCAACTTCAGTTTGGTAAACAGTTGCGTTTTTCATGTAGGAAAATAGGGTTATTAGAAGCGCCTCGAGATGCTGTTTTTCTAATATGAATTAGTCTCATAATGTCGTAAATAGTAGCTACGAAAGGACGAAATGTTTCTAAGCCAGCTACAGACATTTCCATTCATTACAACATTTTGGAATTCTTCAGTCGTAAACTACTAGCGTAATCGCTGCAAACAGTAGATTTATTGTTGTTAAGAGAATGCACTGTACAATTTCGAATTCATCAAATTCAATTCACCGTTAAGGCCATCATGCAGAAACATATGATCTTATTGACTTTCATCCGTAAGTGTTTTGATTTCCAAGACATAATGGTGTTCCTGTTTTATTCTTTAAAAGTAAAAATACAGCGAGCTTTAAGACAGCACCAAATACTTATCATTTAAACAAGTACATTTGTTGTACGCAATCATTTCCGTTGACTAAATTAACCCCAAAAAAAGTGAATCCACATGGCCATTAGAATGTGAAATATTTTAAATCGCTAAAAATTTATTTAAACTCTATTACCCATACGTGGATAGTGATTCTTTTAAATACATTTAGACGCACGTAACTGTATGTCATAATGGCGTTACTGTTTGAAGGGCGGACAGACGGGCGGATACGAGGGCAGATGTATTCTAGGAAAGGTGCAAGTATCTAAAGTTTCTATAATTATGCATAGGTATACCTCAGGTTTTTTTTCAAATCCTTTCACTGACACTCTTTTATGAATTTTTCAAATTATATTGTGAGACATCATATGGGCCAAAATATCAAAATATCAAAATTAATATCATTGTTTTCTTGGCATAGTTATTTTTCTAGTTCATTGTTCATTGTTGAGGATCTTATGGAAGATTGATTGTTTAGTATATTGTCAAATAAGTTTCCTCGTAAAATAAAGTCTTTATTATTATTATTATTATTATTATTATTATTATTATTATTATCTCTGTTCTATATGGAATATTGCATAATGTGGTGACTACATTACTCATTTACGCACGTGTGTATGTGTATGTAATTATTTAAACCTCTCGGTCAAGGATAACCCATAAAAGTGCAAGCACTTATTTCCAATGGGGTCCTGTGTTTTTGCTGAAGGTACAGCAGGTGTAAGAGACAGTGGTGTGATACAAGGTATCCGGGCGCGAGGCCCTAGCTCTTTCCGAAGAGACGCCCTGGTTCTTTAACGCGCCCGGTGTATGGCACCGATACACGCGAGAATACCTCTGGGTTACTAACCAGTTCATCTCTAGTTGGGTGGGAAACACAGAAAAGCGTTTCAGAAATGATCAAGTGCCCCGGCCGAGGATCGAACCAGGGACCTCTCGATCAGCAGTCAAGCAGGTTATCCGCTAGACTACCGTACCACCGCACAGTATCTGGTGTACACGCATAGCACAGTGAATACGGTTTCATTTAAAATTTATTCATCAGTAACGGTTCGGCTATATAACCTAAGAACATAATGCAATCAATCCCGGATATTTAGGCTGATTTATTTATTCCAATTTCATGACAGCAGAACATTTAAAGCCTTAATCTTACATAAATGTCGGATTAACATCGGATCATTCGTCCTTCAGGAGCTACCAATAACAATTTGATATCTCCCGAAAATAACTTAGAACAAATACCATGTTCAACACGTCAGCAAGAAAGCACAAAACGGTGCGAAATGTGGAAAAAGCTGACGTGTTGAATATGGTATTTGTAGAGGCGATACTTACAACCTGAAGGCATCACTAGAATTTTAATTTTTTTACAGCGATTCTAGTTGAATTTCCACTAGTTCTCTCAAGTAGCAATTGAAATTTTCTAAATAATGCTCCAGGAAATACCAGCATTAAAATCTAAAATAAATGCAAGTATGGCTAACAATTTACGCAACAATTTTACCGTCCTTTGTTTTTAATAGTTTCCTTATAGAAATGGAATTGGTTATTTGATCGTCGTCTAAGTAACAGCGAACTATTGAGATTGTTCATGTCTAGTCGAGTTATTTTACATTCCTGAAATCATAACGTGACGTTTGATATATCTCCGATATTGTTAACTCAATATTCACTTACCTATGGCTATCAATATTATTCATTTTGATTAGATTTTGCTTGTTTGTTTGTTAGTTGGTTGGCGTGAGGCCCGACAGAGGTCACATACGCACCATGGATAAATATGTATAGGACCATATAGTGTGAGGTCCGATAAGTATATTAAAATATCTATTTTCGGTTTATTGATAACTGCTTGTCATTGGTGGATTTGTATTATTGATTAGAAACTTTAATTACGGAAATATTGTTCTTCTAAAATATTAATAGTGAAATGACAAAAATATACCAATATTATAAAATAAAAACTACTTACGTCCAACCATATAAGCATGTCTCTCAGGCACGTGTACAAGTATCACATAATGATTGGCTTTGTGTAGATGGTCCATGTACCCTGCAACAATAAACATACAATAAGTAAACTTGATCAGAACAACACGAATCTCACACGCACAAACAAGTAACAATGGAGAGGTCAATTCATTTTCAAATTCACGAACTCAATCAAAAGAAATGGTCAAAGAATACGCCGATATATAAGTAGGAAAACGTCTGAGAACAGTATTTACAGCATATAAACAGCACCGTTTTGTACGATATACTTTATATATTATACATACTACACTATATATACTATACATGTATATATATATATAGTGTTTCTACAATATACTCATAAGACAAGAAATAAGTAATTTGTGGGTATGTAGATTTATGGACAATATTACCAAGTATTTATGGTAAATCAATAAAATCTGTATGACCAGAGGCCACTTTTTGACCTCTTGATTACTCTACAAATCATGTTGCCATATAGTGTTTGTATAATGATTATGTACCATATTGAATGCTCTCATTTCACTTAACTGGAGGCATCGTCAGGCGAACGTTCCCATGGATTGCATACGGCATATTACATACTCGTGAGCATTATCAAACCTATATACAGGCATAAAGAACCTAGTTCCAATCAGTTTATGAATTTGGATCTGGCTCTTCAGTTTGTAATAAACAATATTTCGCTGGTTTAGAATGAGAAGGTCGTAAGTGGCACTATTTGAAATTTGTATCATAAAATCATGTATGATTGTCAGACAGTTTTTCAGACAATATTGATTTTGTAGTTACGACCTTCTCATTATAAGCCAGAGATTTGCTCGGTCGATTGATTTGCAATACTGATATAACAAACATGGTTTTAGAGCATGGTTTGCACGACAAACGAATGTCTTGAAAATTAAATGAGTCCGACATGGAATGAAGTAGTTGACTTCGCTATAAGCAGATATTCGCTATATTATATTTCGTAATTTCAGAGAATTTCAATGTATCCATGTTTTTCAAGTCCTAACATCTATGCACGTTAGTACAAAATACTGATAAAATGTTCTTCAACAAATAGGGGGATGAGATACATAAACTTTGCTCACACGGCATCTAAAATGTTATCAAGTCATATCTGCGCATGTACATATACTATCCTACGTACATGTAGATCTACGTGAGGTCACATATATTTACGTTCAACATTAAACCTTGATATATGTAAACACACATCTGTACTTGGCCTTTGATCGAGTACTAGTAATAAGAATATATTACCATTGCTCAGTTCAAATGTTTAATTAGCAAAACTCAGTTTAATTAAATTGTCTCCAACGTTTATTTGTCATTTCAAACGTCAGATATACGACATAGAAATCACATCAGTATAATTATAACATGCTAGTTGTTGTTTAACAATCAAACACAATTTGTATATTCATTAGAATATACCATACGAGTTGTGCGATGCTTTCATGTTTCCCGTTGTTAATCAATGGCACGGTACATTGCGGGTTCGAATCCCACTATATCGCTGGTTAAGAAAGGGAAGATCGTAAGTACAAAATCGATATTCTGAGAAATCAAGAAACAAACTGTCTGACAATTACTCTTTACTTATGGAAAAACAAGAATTTAAGCTTAGTCAACATAACAAGTTCCGATTTTTATGTAAATGGGCTCATAAGAAACACCTTGTGATGCATATTATTTTAAAACATGTATCAGTCTAATAAGGCCGTAATTAGTACTTACGATCTTCTCATTCTAAGCCAGCGGTGTATCCCTTGTTTCTTGGCGAGAATGTTCTCTATCAAACATGAACAAATTGGGTGTCTGACACTTTCATCGCCCTGATTGAGCAGCTGACAGGTATGCACCCATTGACTTAAATTTCCGACACGTTAAATATTTTAATCCAATTATCTTCAACAGAGCTTCGGGAAATCAGACTCCGGGGTTTCTGAATTCGTTTTTTAGTGTCATGCAGTTACAAAATTAGAATCGATACAACATTTTCACAATGTTATCTTTAAATCTGAAATTTCTTGGTGACCTTGGTTCGTGATTTTAACGCGATTGGTTGCTTAACTAAATTTAAATTCGATAGTTATAAGTATTATTCGCTATTTTCATTCGGCGAAAATCGTTATAAAGCGTTATTACTCGTGTATACGTAATGCTGAATTTATTGAAGTGGCCGGTCAATGTCAGGAATTTGATTATCTACAAGCTATATCCGAAATCGATGTATAAATGTGTGATTTGCGGTACTCTGCATGGGTATCATAATCGTAACAGATGTCCTCAATCGCGGAAATTTCATTTTTTAACGAAAATCTGATGAACGGGAAATAAATCATAAAATATATTCTATTAGAAGCATAGATTACGAAACCTTAAACAGTATCTTGTTCGTACCCAATTTACATGCCGATGGCTTAGAGCAAAAGTATGGCACAGTGCCTCTATAAATTGGTGTAGTTATCCTAATTTGCACTGAGCCCTCGAAACTGATTTAAAAGTATGTTGAGTCTATAATTCTCTGAATGCAATTATGCCGACAGAGATAATCTAGATTTAATGAACAATTAAAAAGTTAAAATGATGGAGCAATTCCAGTAAATGATTCTAGAAATTGTACCATTTCAACTTTCATGATATTTGCAGAGTAAATTGTTTTGACAGTAGCCAGGTTAAGTGAAATATAGAATTATTTAAATAAGCCTGAGCACTCAAAGCAATGACAGAAACAACGAAAGCTATGGAAATATGCTGAATTGCGATTTAACTGGGTAATGCCTCATTATATATACGTACTTCCGCTTTTTATACTATCAATGTAAATAACACTAGTAGTATACTTCATTGTGGGGAGCGCTGGCCTAGAGGTAGGGTGCGCGCTTCGGGATCGAGAGGTCCCGGGTTCGACCCCCCCTCTGGACCATTGGTTAATTTCTCTGAGCAAGACCCACAGCTCCACTCCACCATGGTGTAAAATGGTACCTGTGAGGGCAGTGTCTATTTCTGGGCGCCGCAGATCGATGTTGGCTGCCACACCACAAGAGGGAAATAGTCTCCCAGGGAGACACGAGTGTAGGTTTCTATATGTAGCCCAATGACCAGGGGACGTTGAAATGTCAAAGGATGCTTGAGCGGCCTAACAGCTTAAAAGAGCCCTATAAAATTGGTAACTTAACTTAACATATTTACATTTTTACAACACGTCTGGTTAAATTCTAGTCAGCTGACTCAGTTGGTTGAACCAAAGGGGTTCGACGCGACTTAAAAATCCTATCACATTACACGTTTAGCTAAAGTGATATATCTTTAGTCGTGTCAAACCCCTTTTGGTTGAACACCCGATAGATACAAATTCCTTTTTGTCGTAAAGCAACAGCAAGTTGACCTGGTGTGTTTTCTTGAATTGCTTTTGGACATTTACAGTTTTGTTTTTTCTACATCACGCAACTGGCTCCTCTCCAAATGTACAGAACACGTCGAAGATAAAATGGCTAGAACAAGGAATTAAAAAAGATATGAGGAAATCAGACAGCACTCAACCCAGCCGAACACAGAAAACAGTAGCAACCCTTAAAAACACAAACCAGAGCCATAAGCCAGAACTATATACAAACAGTACTCGTGCAGAGAAACAAAGCTACGGTATAATTCAAAATACGAAATGTTTAACAATGAGTTTTATGGATGGTGACAGTGTCACTAATTTCCTGACTGCAAAGGCAAACATAATGCAGCATAGTGTTAAATGAAATTGATAGTGAATGTGTAAGGAAATGGGTTTTTAATACTAACTACCTACATGTATACAATGTAATAAAATATGTTTGGAAACGTTTGTTTCTTTTAAGGCAATTCGTACTTTCTGTCTCGGTGGAAATTTAAATTTATTCCAAGAATTCACTCGTACTTTTAAAGAACTAATATGATTTAAAGCATGCTATCATTTATTTTTGTTGGCATTATTTGATTTGTTCTAGAAACTTTTACATTTATTTGATTTGCTGCGATTACATTCAAATGGCAAGAACACCTTTTGGTATAAAATGTTTATGTAAAATCTGCTTTTTCCAGGAGAACGAGAAATTTAAGATTATTTCAATCTGAAATTCGTCAAAACATCTGACATCCAAAATCCTCGGATGTTCCTTAAATCTTTGTCTTGTCACTTAATCGTTTTATTGAGATCACTAGATGTCATATCTGCCATACATCAGGACGAAGATAAAAACCATAGTTTAAGTCTTTGATCAGGGAGGGAGAAAGCAATTCGAGTGTAAGCGCTCGATGCATGATTGAGTGCTGCCTTCACTTTCCGATGGCGATTTGTTATCATGGTTTTGCCAACAAAATGATGCAAAACTTTCCAGAGAGATTGTTATAAGGTTATCCTAAGAATTTGTTTTGTAATGACAATAATGTTCCAATTCGTTTGTAATTCCATCTTTTTATTGTTAATGCACAGTTAATTCAGGTTTACCTGAGATACGCCGGCAGATTCACAGAACAGATTGTCAGGATTATAACATAACCAATGGCGATTTTAACCGGACAACTTCAACTCACGCGAAAGACAATTGACACTGTTTTATAAAGTAGTATTGTACATTAACAAGTATATATCATATAGTGTTACAGGGAAGCAGACTTGTCGATCTGTTTTGCATCTTAATGAAATAGTTATTATCAATACAGAAACACACACTCAATTGACCATTTACTTTCATGAAGAGACCATAAGATGGCTTTAAGTTTTATCCCATGTGTCTTATTCGTCAACATCGTAAGACTGCAACTACGACGTAGACTTCAAATTGACAACATGAATCATGTGGAATTTTGTCTGATTATTTGTTATCACCTACTTAACATTTATACCCATTTATATCAAAATCGGTACATCTATAACAACATGAGAGCGAATAGGACATAAAACCGTTTAAAGTCTAAGTCTGTGTTTCAGTCTTAACATATTCGAAAATTAGGCACCAGAATATATTTTGACTAGAACTTGGGAGTCTTATCAAATATTTTCAGAAATACTTTTTGACATTTCCGAATGAATCGTCTCAACGTGGATATTTTTGTATTATGTTGACAAATAAATTGAGACATATTCTGTCTAAGAATATTAGAACCGCCACCTCGTGATTCTATTGGAAATACGAGACTGGGAGCTGACATAGAGAAACATGTAGCTTGGAGTAAGTATAATATTACCTTGTCCCATTTACAAAGAAAACATAAGAAGGAAAATCGACAACAACGACGACAGGCCTATTCATCAATGCCCACGTAAACAAACACAAAATGTCAGGATAGCATCATTCATGGTAAAATACTAAGAAAGATCGGTGACCATTGATGATCTAAGGATTCTACAGCCTTGCCAAAACGACATTAAACTGGTTGATAATTATATGAGGGCGAATTGATAGCAAATAATTCATCTAGAGACTCTTTAGGGAGTACGTGTATAGCTTAAATTAGGTAGAAAAACGACATAAACACCAGTTGATAGATGAGGGAGAATCGGTAGAAACTATTTGATCTATAGACTCTTTAGGGAGTATGTTAATGACTTTCACTAGGTAATCACTGACTCTCATACCCATAGTCGTCTGTTGAAGCAAGAAGACAAAGGACACGATGCTAACCACTTTTTGCCGAATATAAATAATACACTCGTAGATAACGAAGACTTAAACAATCTCTTGTTCGTACCCTATGTAAATGCCTTGAAGGTATGTCTAGTCTATACTTTTGTGAATGCAATTATGCCGACAGAATGTGATTTAGATTTAATAAACTGCTTGAAATTTAAGATATTGGAACATTTCCACTAAATTCTAAAAATCGTATTATTTCAACTTTCATAAACTTTGAAGAGTAAATAGTTTTGACAGTAGTTAAGTTAAGTGAAATAATATCTAGAAAACAGTCTGGGCACATTCAACTATAAAAACCGAAGGCTGTGGAAATATTGACGGCATAGAATGAGAAGATCGTAAGTACTAATACAATGCGCTTCTTACGGCCAATTTTCATGAAAATCGTAAGTTGTCAAAAAAGGTATGAGAAAATCCGACAGGGAAGGTAGCACTCAACCCAACCAGCCGAGCACAGAAATCAGAACGACTCAACTCTGAGCAAAGTTGACCAAACTTAAATTGAAACAGCTTTTTTACCATAGACGGGTTTTCTCAAAAATATCGATTTTGAACTTACAACCTTCTCATTCTAAGCTAGCGATATGCTGAATGGTAGATTTTACGTTTATCTGTACTGGGTAATGCATCATTAATCGTGATCTGGCTTTTTTAAACTATTAATGCAAATAGCACCATCTTACGTGTATATAGTATAAACTTCATTTGCATTTCTACAAAGCATCTGATTAACAAGAGCATCGCCTACAAGTGTTAGACGCTCGACGTTCTCGTTCATGATAGTAACAATGATAGACAACTCAATAAATATAGGTCACAGGGTTATCAGCCAGTATGGACTCCTCTTGTTAAGGTTAATAACCATGCTAAGTTTAATGTTGATACCTTTGATAGTCTTTGAGAAAATGACTCTGACAATAAATTAAACTAACGCACACACAGACGCTGAATGGTCAGGTCACGACAATAGCTCAAGTTTTGTCTTTAAAAGTCGAGCTACAAACCGCTAAATTGATTGTACAGCGAATACACTTACGCACACTCCCAACGCAACACATATATTTTTCATAATTTCTCGACTATTAGAGAACGGATCTGGTTCACAATTTGGCTGTGAATAAACTAATACTCGGTAAATGTCTTCCAGAGTTTTGAGTTAATAAGTTCATTGAAAGAAAAAATAAAATGAAATAATGAGCGCCACTGTATAATGAAAAGACACAAAAATGGCGACATGTGAAAATACTGCATGACGCAGCACTGGCTCTCATAGCAAGTAAAACACAAGCAATACTGCATAATAACAACATACAAAAGATGCCACTATCATTAAAGTCTTCGAATTTCAATAGTATGTTTAATTAGTTCAAATGAGATGTGTATGCTACAAATGAGACGACAATCCACCGTACAAAACCTGTAAAAACAGATAATGTTTTAGAAATTTGTGCACGCAACCCAAATATTGATCAAGAAATATGAGTTATCGATGTTGAAGCACAAACGACATGCTTGCTTTGATGAACCTTTTAGTAAAAAATTCACCCAGTTTTTCAACATTTTCATGTCTTATTTCTGTGACTTTTCACTTTACAATGATGTTAATTGTGGGAAATTCGTGTCATGTTTGATTTTAAAACAAAATCTCAATAACGTCAATATGATACGTATGTATGCAAATGCCAACTTTGAATCAAATCCCTTCATAAACAACTGAGCAATTTTTAAAAAATATAGGTGTTGCGTTAGGAGTGTGCGCAAGTATAGATACATATTCCACTTAGTCAACAAGTTGACCTGATATATTTCTTGAGTGAATTATAGACCTTTATATTACTGTTCGTCAACTTCACGCCACTGGTTCCTCTCCAAATGTACAGAACACTACAATAGTCAGAGTTCGAAGATAAAAAAGTTTAAACAATGAATTATAAAATATATGAGGAAATTGGATAGGGAAGGCAGCACACAACTTAACCAGTCGAACACTGAAAACAGTAACATCACAATATAACACCAACCAGAGCTATACGCCAGAACTATTTAGAAACAGTACTCGTGTACAGAAACAGGGCTTATGTCACATTCGAAACACTGAATAATTTATAATGAATTTAATGGATGTTGACAGTGTCACGAATTTCATGACGGCTAAAGCAAACTTAATGCTGCATAGTGTTACATAAAAACGATACTGAATGTGTAAGGAAGTGGGTTTTAAAAACTTACCACATACATGTATACAATGTAATAAAACATGTATGGGAATGTTTGTTTCTTTTAAGGCAATTCGTACTTTCTCTCTCGGTGGAAATTTAAATTTATTCCAAGAATTCACAAGTAATTCACAGAACTAATTTGATTTAAAGCATGTTATCACAAGTTTGTGTCGGGATTATTTGATTTGTTTAAGATAATTTTACACTCATTAGATTTTCTGTGATTACATTTAAAACGAAAGAACACCTTTAGCAATAAAATGTAAATGTTAAATCTGCTTATATCAGTAGACGGCGAACTCTAATTCAAAATCCTCGGGCGCTCCTAAGATTTTTATGTTGTCACTTAACGTACATATCATTATCTTCGTCTACAGGCGAAGTCGTAAACCTTTTAGAGAGATCACTAGATGCCATACATGTCGCACATCAGGACAAAGACAAAAACTGGAGTTTAAGTATTTGATCAGGGAGAGAGAAAATGACTCGATTATTTGGGCCTTGTGCATGATTGAGTGCTGCCCTCCTTTTCCGATGACGATTTGTTATCATGTTTTTGCCAACAAAATGATGCAAAACATTTCCAAGACATTGTTGTACGGTTATCCTAAGAATTGTTTTTGCCATGTCAATAATGTTCCGTTTTGTAATTCCATCCATTCATTGTTTATGTATAGATACGACAGCAGATTCAGTGGATCAGTTTGCCAGGATTGTAACATAACTAATAATGTATTAATCTTCCCTCAGGAACTGGCAACTTCTCCACACGCGGAAGACACATTGTTTTTTCAAAGAACTGTTGTATAAAGACATGTACAATTGTAGGAAGCAGACTTGTCAAGATGTGTTGCATCTGGTTAAAATAGTTATTATTATTATTATTATTATTATTATTACTATTATTACAAAATTGCAAACTCAGTTCTATAGTTTACCCATTTACTTTCCTGAACTGACTAAAATATGGCTTTAAGAAGATACAAAGGTATGAGCAATCGGACAGGGAAGGCAACACTCAACACAACATAACTACACGAATACCCACACACAACCCAAAGAAATACTCAAAAGCCGAAGTTCCCGCCGCCAAAATGTTTTCTGCAACACTTTTTGACCTATGCGAATGAACAAAAAGCAATGCAATCGTCTAAAACATGGAAATTATTTTTATTTTATTTTATTGACAAATGAATTGAGACGTTTGTTGTCTATGAATGGTAGTACCGCCACCACGTGATTCTATTGGAAAGACGAGGCTGGAAGTTGACATAGAGAAGCTTCGAACAAGTATATTTATTACATTGTCGCATTTATAAAGAAAACATACGAAGACAGCGTCGACATGCCTATCCATCAAAGCCCACATAAACAAAAATACTATCATTCATGTGACAGCTTTATCTTTGATTAGAACACCATGGTAAAATACGGTGATAGATCAGTGGCCATTGGTGATCTAAGGATTCTACAGCCTTACCAAAACGACATAAACATTGGTTAACATATAAGAGGGCGAGTCAGTATCAACTATTTACCAAGCCACTTTGGATGAACGTTTATAACTCGTATAAGATGATTCTTTATGAGGAAATTTTCTATGATATAGAGCAAGGCTGCATTCGACAGATGCTAAATACTAATTGAAAGATAACGGCAATTAGTATTAACTATTTTACCCAGATGAGGGGTAATCGGTTTCAACTATTTTATCTAGAGACTCTTTAGGGAGTAGGTGTAGAATGTATATTATAGTATCGCTGACATCTTAGTCAGTGTTTACTGTTGTAGTAAGTCGACATAGGACATAGGACATACAGCTGAACACTACTTAATAGATGAGGAAAAATCGGTTGCAACTATTTTATCTGGAGACTCTTTAGGGAGTACGTGTATGAGTTAAATTAGGTAATCAATGGCGTTATTCGAGTCAAGTTCTACTCTTTGTCATGCGACATGTTGCTAAACACTAGTTGATAAATGCGGCGACTCAAGGAAAAACTAGTCAGTATCTGTTGGGAGAACATTTGTTACTCATAATATGAATAGAAATGGATTGTACATGGTTAACCAAATTATAGATGAGTGAGTGGCAATAATGGTACGTTGTAAATGCAATAATTTCTCATGGAGCCACTTCTTTACTAGCCAACAGTCGTATTGTAAGAATAGCTGCACTGGTCTGTAATTATTGTTTAGGATCAACAGTCTTCGTCATGAATGCCATGCTTTTAGTTCTGCAAAATGACAACTCTTGGAGTTGACCGGACTTTCTCTGTGACGTATGACATAACAATTTGGACATCGAAGCTTTTTCGACTGGACATATCTTACCGGTTAGAATACTTTATTATTTCTATGCAGGTCTGTGTTCGGCGGACGTTTTATTATACATATTAAACGGGATTCGCAACGGTCGAATATATAAACCCACTATTTGAGAAGATCTGAAAATATCCATGAGATGAATGTTATAGTATATCATACTATTTGATTCATTATTTTATCTATGTGACAACACGGGATTCAGGTAGAAGAATGCAATAGGACCAAGTGTCTTCCATTATAATTCTTTTCCTTCAACTTGTGTTATTTTACTGTAAAATGTCATATATTGTTATATATTTGGGAAAATAAATATGTTTAAACTAACACTGTCAACGAATTTATTTATAACCAAACAAACAACTTGTACATGTACACCAATGTACACCAACGACGTTAATATTAAAAACATCGACCTAAATCTATTTAAGGTTCACATTACAGAAATTTACATATTTAAATGCACAGTCAAGTGTCCAGGCATAATGTATAATAAGCCATATTGTATATGTGTGAAAAAGATGAACATGTTATAGTTATACATATACTCAATGTAAGAAAGAAACATTCAATGTTTGATTAAATGCAATTCATGTTGGTATAATTGCACGAAAACTCCGTAAACCTTATGTATCACAATATTTAAGCTGTTACTTGCACAGGCACACGTTTTTTCATGCAAGTTTATTAAATCGATGACACCGTGTGTCTGTGGTTACGTGTTGGTATTCGAATTGCTAATCACCACAACAAGTAATAGTCTGGGGCCATATTCACCAACGATGTAAGTCTAAAACTCAGACTTAGACTTTATATTGCCAAATGTTCTATTCGCTCTCATGTTGTTATAAATGTACCGATTTTGATATAAATTGGTGTACATGTTCAGTGTGTAATAACAAAGACTCAGATAAAATTTCACAGGGTTAAATTGAACTTCAAAGAAATGCCAGTGATTATGAATAATGACATTTTTAAGTCTAAGTCTGGTTTTTAGACTTACAACATTGGTGAATAAGGCCCCTGGAGTGCATGTTTCATAAACAAACGCGCTACCGTACACTACTAATTATTCGTTTTCTAAAAAAAATATTAAATTGCACAGCTGTATTAACTCAAATTTCAAAGAACGTTTGTCAAGATTGCATGTTCACTGCGTTGTTAATAATTTCTCTACGAAAATGCATTGTTTCGTGACTTTACAACTAATGAGGGAGAACATATTATATATCCACACGCATGCTCTATCACCTACTACTAGTAATTAGCCAAATAAACTAGCAAAATATATTATGTCTATCTATCAGTTATAGATGGGAATTTACCCACATGTCATGTTATTTCGAAAATAAATACTCAGTTTGGCTAATTACATTACTAACGTTTAGTCTGGGCAAAAATGGATTTCTCAAAAAAGAAAAATGAAAGCGGATAGGTAAGGCAACACCTAAAATAAACGTTTGAGGGATATGATACATTGTAAATGCATAATATGCTGTTCATGTCCCGTATTTACGCGAGAAGGTGCATGTTGGCTAAGTTTGACTTTTTTGCGAAATAAGAAAACCCAGCAAATATTTCTAAATTCGCATAATTTGCGATATCACATGCTATCATTGTAACAACCGGATCATATCATTGTACAAAATGTATGTATAGTAATCTCACAAACGGTTATCAATCCAAGCATACAAAGGCGTATACTGTTCAGTTTATGATTGCATTACAAGTGGTGCAATGTTTTACAATCCGAAGCTGTGACCTGAAAGGGGTATATCTGCATGATATTTATTCATGCAAGCTACCGGCCCATGAACATAAATGTACTAACTTAATTAATACGTGTTTGCATACCCGCGTACATAGCAATACCCCCAATACGCGTGTTACCTTTGCTGAACAACCGAGTTAGCTAGTATAGTTTGCGTGATAGACCGGATGCATTGAGGTATGCGTGGTGTTTATAGGACAAGTACGGTACTTTACGATAACGTGAAAGAATAACGATCTACAGTGGTGGGGTTTTATAGGACAAGTACGGTTCTTTACGGTAACGTGAAAGAATAAAGATCTACAGTAGAGTGGTGTTTATAGTACTAGAACAGTACTTTACGGTAATTTGAAAGAATAACGAGCTACTGTAGAGTGGTGTTTATAGTACTAGTACGGTACTTTACGGTAATGTGAATGAATAACGATCTACAGCTGAGTGGTGTTTATAGTACAATTACGGTACTTTACGGTAATGTGAATGAATAACGATCTTCAGCTGAGTGGTGTTTATAGTACAATTACGGTACTTTACGGTAATGTGAATGAATAACGATCTACAGCTGAGTGGTGTTTATAGTACAATTACGGTACTTTACGGTAATGTGAACGAATAACGATCTACAGCTGAGTGGTGTTTATAGTACAATTACGGTACTTTACGGTAATTTGAAAGAATAACGATCTAAAGTTGTTTAATGATCTCAATAATGAAGGAGAGTATAGTTATATGATTAGTATACCAGGAACATGAAGGATTTATTATCTAAACATGTGTTCATGTAAATGTGTAATATATTAGTACGCTAAATGTGTTTCCTAGTAATATTACATAGACTGGCTCCGATTTGTATAAATATATGTTGTATCAAGAACAAACAGTCTGGCTTATAAATGGTGATGGTCAGGGCATGCGCCTTTTAAGTGAGTCATCGACATTGTTTACGTTCGTTTGTTTACAATTACTGGGCTATATTCATACTTTGTATGTTGTAATTATATATACTTATGATTCGTGTTTACAGTCGTTCAAAGTTATTTGATAATGGTTGTAAGCATTCCCTCGTCCGTCAGGTAAACTGTGCTATTTGGTTTAACTGGGTATACATGAGTTCACGGTAATCCCCGCTATTTTTTTTTGGAATGGGGCAGTTCCCTCATAATTATTACTTGTTGAACCGACAATATATTTATAACTTGTATGATGTATCCTCTATACTCATGTTTCGTATTTACAAATTGAGTCAATAAAGGATTCGTTCTGATCAAAACATTTTCTCCATTCCTTTATGCTGTTATAGCGTAAAGTAGTGGAGCGTAGTTAGGGTTTAATTTTATTATACGGCCCACGTTCATACTTTCCAGGCGACACTCCGTAGAAAAGTTTAGTCTGGGCAAAAATGGATTTCTCAAAAAAGAAAAATGAAATCGGATAGGTAAGGCAACACCTTAAATAAACGTTTGAGGGATATGATACATTGTAAATGCATAATATGCTGTTCATGTCCCGTATTTACGCGAGAAGGTGCATGTTGACGAAGTTTGACTTTTTTGCGAAATTCGAACTGTTATATACTGTTCTGTTCTGTTGTTCTGTATGTAATAATAAATGTTGGGATCATACTTATCCCTGGGGTATACGTGTGGGTGAGTAATGTTGTAATACTGTTGAACAATACTCCGTACACAAACGAGGTACTTGGCAATACTCAGTACAGTACATTCCAACAGTCTGTACAGTAACGTGTATCTGTTTTACTCAGTTTTTACTGAATTTTGGACCAGACTAGAAGCCAAGCACACTAACCATTGAGTTACGGAGACACACAAAATTTAATGAATTACATGGGGCTCATCCATCCTCGACAACCCACTGAGCTCGCTACATCGACCGTTATAGCGAGTTCAGGGGCGGGGTGTAGCATGTGGCTAATCTATCCCATTTATAACATTAACATCGAATAAAACTTGATGAAGCTTATACACAAGTGTTATAATATGATTCAGAGACGATCTATATGCAGGGATACAATACTATAACGTAGTAACAATGATAGTATCGGCAACATGTGTCGCACGCCAATATGAAATCAATTTATATCAAGTCACCAGCGTTCGTACAGAAAAGTATAGATATAATGTAAGCAAATTGTTAGATATAGTGAGGGGTTCATGAACTCGGTTTTTTACATTCACAAATACCAAAGTTGTACGCCAGACCCTCGATTTGAAACTTTCTGTATAGCATACTGTTTTCATATAAATTTTAGAACGAGTATTCATTTTTTAGCTAATCTCTCATTTGTCGTAAAATGTTTGTATAATGGCTTATGGAACAACTATGCCACATAAGTTGTGCATGTATTCTGTATATAGCTAATCTTATTTCAACAAGAGTTTTGAAATTTTATTTTTGGTAATGTAAGCTCCGCTCATGTGAATAATAAACATTAGATCAAAGCATTAATTGAAATAAATAAAAGCAAAAGTCTATATGTTTTCAGAATGCACATGAAAACGGTCCCTACTCACAAAGATTAAGGCACTGGATTGGACCATTCCTATGATTTTAATTAAAAGGCAATCTTGCTATATAACGACGACCTAAGTGTGGCTACCCGACTAGATAGTATATTTTATCAGACAAATCGATGGCTTAGAATAAGAAGGTCGTAAGTGCCACTTACGACCTTATAAGATCCATACATATTTAGAATAAGTATCACAAGGCGCCTCTTATGAGCCCATTTTCATAAAAAAACTGAACTTGTCATGTTGACCAAAATGAAGTTTTAAAAACGTGTAAAGAGTAAAGTTCAGACAGTTTTCTCTTGTTTTCTCAATATATCGATTTTGTAGTTACGACCTTCTTGTTCTAAGCCATCGAAATATCGTTATATGTTTCATGTTTAGCTACATTTCATTCTGGGCTTGGTTATTCATGTTTGAGAGCCCAAGGGGAAACGTATTCATGAAACTAGAGTAGGCTTATGAGTTGCGTCCTATAAACACCGGGTCTGTATAGACAGACTACGAAGACATATGCAGCAGTCTTATTGTCGATTCAATAAGTAATACTAATATATGAGGGAACTACTCCATCCGAAAGAATATCGGGGACTAAAGTTAACTCAGTATACCCAGTTAAACACAGATATAAATGTGCAAAGTATACCTGGCGGACGGGCTTATTTTTAAAACCGTTATCGTTTTACTTTGAACGGACTGTATATGGATCTATAGAACTACTGTACGTGTGTGTGTGAAAACGCATTCGTTTTTCTTTCAAGTATAGCTTGGCCACATTGACATGAGCCTGACCTATTGATTAGCATAATTTAACAGTCGATATATTGTCTACGTTTACAACACCGAGTGTATGTTTTCATAATCGGGGAGTATCACGAAGACGCGCGAAATGTAATTACAAACACAAATCTGAAATACCGATATTGCACGATTTGCTTGCGGAAATTGATATATTCAAAGCAAGAACCTTGTTATATTTTCTTGCATAAAGGTCAGGCTCAAGTCAAAATAGCCAAGCTATACAATAGGCCATGGTAGATAGATACACGCATAATGTATATATATTGTCCAGACTTGACCAAGACATTTTTATCGCAAACGTTGTTTATATATTCATTACATCAATATGATAAAGGCATATATATAAAGTAGGTCGACCGTTTACATGAATTAATATATTTATACACGATTCTTAAAAGTTCAGTGCAATAATGTGTACAATTCGAGGGCTTAGTACAAAACTATGGTATGTGCTTATATAAATTAAGATAGTTTCCGTAGTTTTGCACAGAGCAATCGACATGTCTAATGATTTTATATACAAATAACGCTAGTACTGCATTCACTCTCTCTATGTAGCTTGTCACTTAACACTTTTGACATTTAGCAAAGTTGGACGAAGAAGTGAATTGTTATAGTTTGACAACTCAAATATTCATGGAGCTGAAGACAATTTTATAAATGCAGTAGACCTATATAGTTGTAATGTACATGTTATACACGAGCAGACGATACATGACTGTACTAGCAATTAAGTATACATGTATTTAGTAGTATTCTTAGACTGTAGAAAGATAGACAGTAAACATTAACCAAATGAATGTTTTACGAGGATTTAACCCCTTATCCATGACCCTATTCCATTCCCTTGAACCCTATCCATTAAACAGGTTAAATGAATGATAGCAATTTAACTTCTTAAGGGGTCGTTAACTCTACTTAACATTCACTGACTCAGACTATTAGTAAATGCAGATTTAACAATGAATGCTACGCATAAATACATGGGGATTTAATGTAAAACAAATGCAGAACAGCCATGAAAACGATCATGTGAATATGAAACTTGATAATAGACGTATTTACACGTGTTCAAGTATGTCAATTAACAGAAAGTGGTACTTACAATGAAATGCATAATCCGCATGTTCACTTCCGTCCATTGATATCACCACAGGATGTTTATCGTCTGCCGACATTTTTTATGAATGCAATTTAAACAACTAGAGCTAACTTTAGTCAATCTTATACTTCTTGTGTTGATCCCACGTTTGTTAACCCTAAATGTGCAGTTGATATTCTATACGCCGTTTGGACTTTGTTAAAACTACACTACACACTGTACTATTGTCGGGAAGATAATAAGTGTAACAGGGTCAAGTTTTAACCCTAACCTTTCAGATATACCTTATCAAGCGAGTTCAGTTGACACTCTAGTCCATAAACACTCTTAAACGTCGATTATTAAAACTAACATTCAGTTCATTTGCGACTAGGCTAATAAATAGCAAATTATAATAACTCGTGTATTCGTATTAATATTATCGTCTATTTATTTAAGCGACTCATAGTTAAGTGTATTAAGTAACTGTTATACTAATCTCCCGCGTTTATAATTTCCAATATGGACAAGCCAATTCTACTGTCAGTATTTTTCTGCCACTTTTACCGGATCTTTTTATTAGATTGAATGTTCCCACGGAGCAATACTCATATTCGCTACTACACAGAGAGACAATGTTACGTTTACTATAATGATGAACTATATATTCGGTGCTACATAATGCTTCGTTCGTTTCGTCTACATCATCAAGGTGTTATTTCGTTGTAAACACTCACCCACTTAGCAGAATTACGATGCTTTTTTCAAACGTTTAAAATAAATACTTATCAAGTAGTAGAAAGAACAGAAACGAAAAATGTAGAGCAAAAATCTATATATACATCTCGCCTCGCTTTCTGATGAACAGATATCGTCGATTATGAGATTTCTAGAGTGTAATGTTCGCTTGTACATTAACAGAAATACGGATCGGATTCACATATTTACTAGTACCAGAAAACAAGCGATGTTTACATATCATTACAACATTAATCATATGTGTACACATGTTCATGACAGCGATAACACAGTCTGATAACTATACGTGCTGAGTACTACAAATTGCACATGATAGCCGCAATTTAGTGCACACGTATTCAGTCGCTCACATGGGCGTAGGAGCAGGGGGGGGCCTAAGTTGCCAAATATTTGCCCCCCCCCCCCCACATGTTGAAGACGCTCCTACGCCGATGGCTCATACTCTGCATCATTTGTAATCTCACATGCATTGATGCCAGTTTGATTAATTATTCTCCCATATGGAAGAGCATACAGTCCGTTCGTCTGTCTGCCCGCGTTAGTGGGATACGGAACAATCAATCCCATTAAAATCATATTCTAACATATTGTTGAGCTATATCAGTGTAAAGTAGTGGAGCATATGTAAACGGGTCTGATTTAAATGAGATTGCGGAACAATCGACTTAATTTATTTTCTACGTCTGTTCGTGTATCCGTTCCACATTCACCAAATACGCCCGATCAGAGCTCATCTAAACCCAATAAGAAGCTCCAACACTCAATCAAAGCGCTGAAGGCACTGAATTTGTTTGGGTTTGAAATATTGAAAATGTCAATTAACTGCAGAACTTTCTTAATCACTAACCGATTACTTCAGTCTCCTGCTTCCAATGCGGATGTTCTACCATTCGGTCTTTGTCTAGGTATATGATCAAATTATATATAGTTAACATACTCTTTATTTTGATACTAAGTAATGTAACTTTGTGACTATAGAAACACGACATGAATGAAAGTGTGTATGCTTTAATCACTACGGGAGTTGCACAGTACTGTTTTATCAATATGTTAATTTATTTATTTTGTCTGAACAGACAATACTATTATTTGTGTGGCTCGTATAATACTAATCAATAATTATAATATAATTATAGTATGACAGAGATAAACAAATGCACATTAAATGAATATCATTTGTGAGACATGTACGTTTCAATGACAGCCTACAGCATTCTTGTACCATGTATAAGACCACTATGATCTTTATTTATTACATTCGAGCATACGGAGCAACAACACTTCATCTACTGCTGGTGACTTATCTTCATCAGTTCTGGCATTTTATGATATTTAAAACAAATGAGACTATGAAAAATACAGCTTAAATTTCTTAATTCCCTTAGTTCAAATTATGCTGAGCTCATAAATTACATTGAGTTCTTTAATCTAACAACAGTTCATTAATTAAGTTAGTGCAAAATGATTTTTCAATTAAAATACGCATTACATTGTATACGGCCGTATTTATGTATTGACAATTTCACCTCCTGTTGGTAAGACAGTCAGTGTGTAGAATCACGTGATCAAATGATTTGAAATGATTAACAAGCGAATTTAAAGCGAGTCTGTTCATTAGTAATACAGAGATTAGGTAATCGAGACAGAATGAACTGTAATCTGCACCGCGTTACCCATGTTATCTTAAAGGGACTGCACCGCGTTTATGGTATTACAAAACTAATTAATTTTGTTATAGACGCCTGTTTATCCTACGAACAAGCAAACTGATACTAATTCATGATGTATATTACTTGTGGAACACACTTGACATTTTATAAGTATCACTTAATTGCATAAAATGTGTTGACGTTCGATGGCAACGAATTACAAAACGAACCAAAATCTCCATATCTATGTTTATGGTGAAGTTTATTCATGTTTCATCGGTCATGTCAACATATCGCATATCATGCTTGAAGTAAAATCAGCTCTATTTCGAAATGGAAAACGAATAGCAAGTATGCAATATCGAAAGTTTGTTAAATCGATTACATGACTATATGTTTTACAATATTTTTCTTAATACACGTTTCTGTTAAAAGACGCGCTTAATTAAAACAACAGTCAGCATGTTTCTATAATTATAAATAACGTGGCTTGGTAGAATAATTCCACCGTACACAAATTTAAACTCCATATGTGAGGCGATACCTTTAATATCCAGCTGTGAGAACACACACCAACTACCGTATTTATGAATGGATAAAGCAAAACTATTTGACCAAAATGAAGTTTTAAAAACGTGTTACTCAAAGGTAATGAGTATATTTCAGACAGTTTTCTCTTGTTTTCTCAATATATCGATTTGGTAGTTACGACCTTCTGGTTCTAAGCCAGCGACATGTACTTTATCAAAAGACATTGTAGTGTTAGTTGTACTCTGGGATTTTCAGGTTTGAAGACCTGTATTTTTTATTGATTGACCTTTCACCATTTCCCAATGTTTGCCTAAGTTATTCCTAACAATTCCTTATATCGCTGGCTTAGAAGGTCGTAACTACCAAATCGATATATTGAGAAAACAAGAGAAAACTGTCTGTAATTTACTCTTTACCTATGGGAAAACACGTTTTTAAAACTTCATTTTGGTCAATATGACAATTTCAGATTTTTATGAAAATATGCTCATGAGAAGCGCGTTGTGAAGCAGTTTTCAAATATGTAAGGTCGTAAGAGGTAGTTACGACCTTCTGGTTCTAAGCCATCGATATGTCTTAAAGCAACTACTGCCAAGTACTACTTCTACTACTGATAACAATACTAATACTAAAATAGTACTAGTAAAATACTATTAATACTACTGCTGCTGCTGCTACTGCTACTGCTAAGTTGCATTACAAGAGGGTTTTTTATTTTGCAGAACTCAAATCATGAGATTCATGACAAAAAGCTGTTGGTCCTTAACAATAACACCCACCAATACAACTATTCTCACAATACGACTGCTGGCTACATCAGGAATTATTGCATTTACAACGTACCATTAATGCCACTCACTACTCTATAATTTTGTTAACCATTTTTGAGCGATAACAAGTTCTGTATCTGACTTATACTCCGACAAAAAGCAAAATGATCTCCAGAGAGACGATGGTTATCCAAAAGTTCCTTGCACAATCCATGAACAGTGCATCGTTCGCAGCATAGAAAATATAGTTCTAATGTAAAAATATGCTTGGCCTATAATGTACCAAAGGGATTAAGTTAACTGTCCAAAAATGTCCTCAATTTTCTGAACATGACGTTTCTCTTCATATTATGAGTACCAAATATACTCCCAACAGATACTGAGTGGATTATTAGTAAGTCGCCGCGTCCATCAACTAGTTTGACTTAGTGTAAATTTACTTAGCATCATGTCGTACGTCGTCTTGCTAAAACAATAGAATCTTATATGAGTAATTTATAAACGCGCTCCATAAAGAAGCTAGAAAAATATTTGCTTACGATTCGCCCTCTTATAGGTACAGTAGTTGATACTAATTTTTCCCTATCTATCGACTAGTAGTTAGCAAAGGTCTGTCGAATGTAGTCTTGCTAAATCATTAGATTCTTCATGAGCTCGTTAGTTATCATCTTACATGAATATGAGTTATAAACATTCCCCACGAGGATTGGTAAACTAGTTGATACGGATTGGCCATCATCTATCACCCAGTGTTTAGCATCATGTCCTATGTCGTCTTGCTACAACAGAAAACCATGGCTATGCTCATCAGTGATTACCAAATATACAATACGTCATACGCGCACTCCTTATAAAGAGACCTATATAAAATGGATTTATTCGTCCCCATATGCCAACCAGTATTTATGTCGTTCTGGTAAGGCTGTAGAATCCTTGTCAATGATCACTGATATATCACAGTATTTTACCCATGGTGTTATAATCAAAGATAAAGCTGTAACATGAATGATGATATTCTGGCAACATGTGTTTGTTTATTTGTGAATTAATTAATAGGCCTGTCGTCGTTGTTGTCGATTTTTCTTCTCATGTTTTCTTTGTAAATGGGGCAGTGTAATATTATACTTACTCCCAGCTACATGTTTCTCTATGTCAGCTTCAAGTCTCGTATTTCCAATAGAATCACATGGTGGTGGATTCATTCATAGACAACATACGTCTCCATTCATTTGTCAATAAAATAAAATGATTTCCATGTTTGAGACGATAAAGTTGTTTTTTGTTCCTTCGGATACGAGTATGTCAAACATTATTTTAGAATCAGTCAAAATACATGAACATTGTATATTCTATCACAAAAAACTTAAGTCATATTTGAGTCAGTTCAGGAAAGTAAATGGTGAAATTATCGAAATGAGATAGTATTTCTGTAATAACAGGCAACACAGATCGACAATTCTGCTTCCTTGTAAGGCTGTATGCCATGTACAAATATACATGTTAATGTACAACGCTGCTATGAAAACAATGTGTCTTTCGCGAGTGGTGAAGGTTTGTGCCCTTTCTGATGGTTGTGTGATAAGATAAGTTTATGAACGTCTCACTCATGTACATGATTGTTACAGATATGCTTATTTATAAATGAATAAAATTGTAAAACCATACACACAACCACTCCATTTAGTTGGTTGTGTGTGGGCATGCTCTGTGTAGTTGTGTTATGTTGAGTTGTTACTGCTTTCTATGCTAGGTTAGTTAAATTGGGTGCTTTCTTCCCTGTCTGATTGTTTCGTAGATTTGTTAGGGAATGTCAATTCATCATCTGTTATGTTAAAATCCTCGCAAACTGCATCAGAGAATCAGTCGCCATATATACCTAATAAACATGAATAAACTTAAATTTCATTAACAATAAATGGACGGAATTACTTTAACCGAATTGGAATGTTATCATCATGCCAAAACAAATTCCTTGGATGACCGTATTACAATATCTGGAAACGTTTCGCATTAGTTGGTTGGCAAAAACCTAATAACAAATCGCCTTTGGAAAGGAAAGGCACTCTCAATCTGGCACCAAGCCCCAACAAGTCACTTTCTATCTCCCTGGTGATGACATCTAGTGATCTCTCTAAAATGTTAACGACGTTTCCAGTTGAGGAAGACATTGATTTATCGGTGAACGGACAACACAAATTTCAGATTGGAAATATTTGACTTCAAAATTAAGATCTCCGTCTATTAGAAAAAGCCGATCACAGAAAACAGTAACAACACAACATAAGACAACTACAGAGAGCAACCCAACGAAATAATTAAAAGCCCAATGTTATGCAGCGTCTGGAAATTCGTGACAGTTACCATCCATAAAACTCATTGTAAAAATTCAGGTTTTTTTACTTAGGCTTAAGCTCTGTTTCTTTGCATGTGAGTGTTTCTATACAGTGCTGGTTAAATTCCTTGTTAACGCCATTTTATCTTCGGACTTTGACTAGTGCGATTAGTGTCGTGTTTTGTACATTCGTAGAGGAGCCGGTTGCGTGATGTAGAAGAACAAAAAAGTTATATTAATCCAGAATACATATCAGGTCAACTTGCTGTTACTATACGTCTAAATGGAATCTGTATCTATAAGATGTTCAACACACTGGTAACTGCATCATTAAAGTGTATAGAGCTATATTCTAACAGTCATTCAATGTCAAAATAATTACTTGCATCGTTTTTAGTAAGATACTAGACTACCTTAATTGCAAATAAAAACTTTGGATGGTTTCCGTGTACTTTGATTCCATCGTCGAAAAATAGACGATTCTTATAATTTCATAGGGTGTTCTAGAACACTTTCGTACGAAAATGGACAATTCGCATGTCAAATAAATCCCAGAGAGAGTTTCTGTTAAAACTGGAGCGAAAAATGATCTAATGGATATGAAAGCATAATTGTTTTGCAGTTTTTGAAACTTTTTTAAGAATTATCGTCTAATATAGCTCTATACACTTTAACAAAGAACCTTTTTTTTCGTAAAATATATTTTTTTATTTATATTTAAATTTTACTCACAATTCTTTTCTCGTTTAAGTCTTTATCAATGATACAGTTACCGGTGTTTCAACCAACTGAGTCTAACTGGTCGTGCTTTAATCAGATGCGTCATTGTGGGAATGAAAATGAAGTATAATACTTTATAGGATGGTACTTTTTACATTAATTGTATAACGAGCGTGAGTACGAATAATGAGGCTTTACACATTGTACGATAAACTCGTAGATAACTTAAAATCGACAATTCAGCATATTTCTCTAGCATTCGTTGTTTTTTTCATTGCTTTGGATGCTCAGACTTTTTTTCAAGCAACTTGCCTTAACCTGACTGTCAAATCAATTTACTCTGCAAATTTAATGAAAGTTGAAATAAAACAATTTCCAGAATCACTCGGTGGAAAAGTTCAATCATTTTAAAAATCAAGCCGTTCGTTAAATTGCATTCACTAAATTATAGACTCAACGTACAATTGAAGCATGTAAATTGTATACGAACAAGAGATTAAATTTCCGTCTGTTATTGTAATAATACCAATGCAGATTACCGTAAATCACAAATACCGGGTACATCAATTTCGAATATAGCGAATGCCTACTTTTACTAGTAGCTGGTTTGGTATATTCTAATGAAAATACAAATTGTTTCGGATTGGAAAACAACTAACATGCTATCACTTTACTGATGTAATTTCTGCGTCGGTCTGGGCGGCCATAAAGCCCGGTTCCCGATCTTTTATGTTGTTGCGCTATTTTTGCCCAGATAAAACAAATATAATACTTTCATTAGTTTAATTTTTGGTAGATGACTTGAAAATCTTTGCTATTACTTTGGTGTACATACTTTACCATTTGTTTTATGTGTTTATATGTTTTACGGCTTTAATAAAAGCCCATTTTCAACTCAGCTGCCTGTTTGTTATTGTTTTACCAGCTTTGCAAACTCTAGGAGTACCTTTACCCCTGCAGACTATAACGTATGCACATGCTTATTTACATGTGTAGACATGTGACATGGTTTGATAACATTTCATATCAAGATGTCGTATCAGCTTTCTACATATATAAAGTATATCAGCATCACAAGTTGGTTATATAATATGGGACTACACAACATTGATTCAGTTAAACTGAATTAAATAACGAGATCAGGGCCCAAAATTACAACCAATACTTACACTCTGCACTCTGATTTATATTTAGCGAATGTCCCCATACCCGCGTCAACTTCTTTCCAAGCCAGTCTAAAAATGCTTAGACGTTCGTTTGTTTGGAAGAAGAGAATTATGTTTTATAACGGACTGCAAAGCTATGCCCTCGGACGCCCCCACGATCGCTACCTTAGGTGGTCATTCCATTGTTTAAGATCAAAGGACAAAAGAATAAAGTGGTCACGGAATGAATTGAATAGATTTCTATTGTGTTAGGCCACACCTCCGACCACCTAAGGTAGCTTTCGTGTGTGCATTCATTATAAACTGAGTGGAACTATTTATTGTACTGCATAGGCTGGAATCAGATAATGCTCACTAGTGAGCACTATATGTTGTATGTATTCCATGGGGAATGGTTATAGCTGATTAGTACGAGGTTCTATATGCCTATATAATTAATTCCCACGAATGTGTTACATGCCACATGAACTCCATGGGGACGTTCGTCTGACGATTAAATGAAAGCATTCATTATGGTTCATGTATACTGATTATGCAAACAGAATATGACAACATAATTTGTAGAGTAATCAAGAGGTCAAATAGTGGCCTCTGGTCATACAGATTTTATTGATTTACAATAAATACTTGGTTATGTTTTCCATACACAAATTACGTATTTCGTGTGATTATATAGAAATAAAGAAAAGTCTTCAGTACAAAACATTTCAGTTTTCCTTTGTTACTGTTACTCAAACATTTCTTACTTATTAGTCCGGCAGATAAACAGCATATTTTGGGGTAACCGTGCAATATCTTCTATACAAAATATTTATTATTATAAATTACAGGGGGCAGGGGATATATTATTGGCCAATTTTCAGGTTCCGACTGACCGCAAGTAGCAAAACAGATTTTTTGAAAAGTGTCAATGAGACTAGAAAGTCTTTGTGTGTCAGTCCCACAGTCTAGGCCACATGCAAGGAAAAAAACATCCAGACATAAGATTTGAACATTGGGTTTTGAAATTATGGCCCTTGGTTTTACCCCCCACCCTCCGAATTTTCAGTGAAAATTTCACGAAAGTGACCGCTTTTACCCCACACACCGTTTTTTAAACCCGATGCAATCCTATGTTTGGCTCCGTTTTTCATTTATTGGATACCTGAGCTAATTTAATTCAGCAAGAAAAGTGTTTCCCATACCTGCCGTTTTTTTGCTATTTTCAGTCAAAGTTTGTTTTGGTTTTTACCATGCAAAAAACACACTTCCGCCAGTGGTGGGAACCTCCTTTTGGAAGAGTCATAAAATCATTCAGAGCTAGCTGAGATCTAGTTTCTATCATTTTTCAAAAAACATGAAGCCTTATTTTAACGAAATTAAAACAGAAATGCCTATTTAAAATACCAAATTAATTTTTGGAGCCCATTAATAAGCTCTAATCTAAATATTTGATATTTTGAGGGACCCCCATACACCCGATATATCCCCTACCACCTTACAGCTTAACCATAGTAAATTGTTGAATTGAGGCCCCGATTGTGATCGACACCTAATATGTGTCCCGGCAGTAGACCTACACAGAATATTAATTAGATAAATACACGTGTACGTGTAAAACACATATTTCATTTTCGAATAGCACAAAATTAAAAAAAAAATTGATAAAAACAAATGTACAACAGATTTGATTAGCTGATGTAATGCTTTAATTAATGGCATTAAGGCCCTAATAAGGGAAAATGATAATTTGAAAAGATATATTATCATTTAAAAATCAATTGGTCATGAACCACGTTAGTACAGGAGATAGCTTGAAGTTATGAACGGGTGAATGAAATATAGAGGTATTAAATTTTTAAATACCGGTAATAAATTGAGGAAATGAGGGCCCTGCTAGAGTGAAAAACTATAATAAAGGATGTACCACCACATACAACCTTTCCATTCTGAAAGTGGTATTCATATAATCACTGACTACATGCATTTGTGTCACTTTGCGGGATTTAACCCCTACCAAACAAATCATTACTGGCTATACATGTGTATCAATGGCCACTGCCTAATGTGATTCCGATCGCTTTGGGTTTCTCACACCCTCTTAGAGCCTTATAAGGAAGGCATTAACAAGTATCCGGTAGAACAATCAGACTGTGCATCATCAATTCACGCAATGCCAAGCCAGATGGCATACAAAACGCCTACGAATGAATCTATTTAAACCACACAGGTTACTCCCCACCCTATGTACTGCTGTTCAAGGCTGTAAGAGGCACACACTACCTCCAACCATTCAATGTCATAAAATTATAGCTTACTCCCTTACTCCCCGAAATATAAACCTGTAAAGTACTGATCACCAGTGAGAACCAGGATATTGTATTGCTGGCGTCAATGGGTACACAACACCTCCACGAACTGTTCACCACCACCATGTATGTATTTTAATTGCATGCCCTTTGGGTATTCGAGAATTACAATACTATGTGGTGGTGAGTATCATAAGGGGATAGTGTAGATTTATTTGGCTACTGGTAAAGTGAGTACGTCCTAATCATAGTGGACATGCCATAACTCGCTTATGGATGATCTAAAGGACCAAGCACCCTATCCAGCCTCGAATTACAGTTACTGTAAACGGTGGTAGTGAGTACACATTTGGGCGTTGGGTAGTTTTGCTCTTTAATGAAGAGATTCCCATGGCTCTACTACGTAGTCACATGTACCCATAAGGGACCGGAATAATCACAGTCGGCCCTGATATGTAACCAATAGAGCTTGACTATACCATACGGGGTATTATAATTTATATTGAGTTGAAATGGCTAAACCTGGTTGCGGCGAATACTTCATTGGGATGTTCTACATTTTGGTGAGAACTCAATTGGTTTGAAATGTCCATTCTTGCTAGCGATGAGTACCTTTATGTACAGAATGGCCGTGCTCTATTGTTATTAGGATAATACCGGATGCGTCATAGAGTCACTGACGCTGATGCACCTTTCAATATTTTGACCAAGACCAAGGGGTATTTATTTTCTCTTTTTTAGGTCTAATTCCATACCCTTAAGCCATACATTTGGTCTGAATCCTCACATGGCAATACTCGTTTCATCACATAGTCTACGGTGCATGTTGGTCATCGTTGGTGGTTTAATTCGAAAATTAGGCTGAAGTCTATTTCCGGGGACCCAGGATAATTCTGCATCATTTCCCGTTCGGAAACCCTCTTAAACATATTGATAGGTGCATTACGAGTATCTCATAGTGCCTTGTTCTAAGTGGTAATATCAAGTTACAATGCATAACATCTTATGTAAAAGCAAATATAAGAGTTTAACGATATATTTCGGGCCTCAATTCATAATTTCATTTCCAATCTATAATTTAGTTGTTGATGTGAATATAGATAATTTACTGAAATTTGATTATTAAGCAAGTATCAAATTTAATATAATTAAATGTTGAATTGAACCTGGCCTATGTACCATTTTCTCTTTTTCATTGTTTAACAGGGATGCAAACCCTCGTTGCATCATTTGTCTTTTTCAAAATATAGTGCATGGCTATTTAAATAACACTTTTCTAACAATAATTGTTATGGTTAAAGTTGCATTTCGTAAGGTTTAGTGAAATAAATTGACATAATTACGAATAGTCTGGTCGAATTTCATAATATAAACTTACCCCTAGCAGGGCCTCAATTCAATTAATTTAATTGTTAATTGATGTTTGTGCCTTTCAATGGCACTAAATTCAATATAAAATATATTCAAATATAAAAATGTGTGTGCAGACATCATTTACTAGTTTAACTCATTCGTTTGGCTAATAACATGTCTCGATGTAGGTGTAAACCACGAATGGGGCCTCATATTTACAATTTATTATTACAAAAAGATGTTGATAAATTGAATAAACACATTATTTGGCAAAATATAAACATCATTTAGGACGTTTTGCAACGCAATACTTAACACAACATGAACTATATTTCAGGTGTTCTGCGTTACATTTCATTGAGCGTTACATGTGTTTAAACCCTACTATACCCCAATTGGGCCACATTTGCTAAATGATTACAGGGCCTCAAGTAAATTAATTCAATGTTTTGCTATCTTCATACTTACCAATGTCACTGAATTCAATTCGAATAATAGATATAATGAAACATTTGTTTAACATGCATCATTTACTAATTTAAGCAATTTGTTTGTCTAATAATGGGCCTCGTTTTAGGTGTATACCACGAGTGGGGCCTCATTTTCACAAATTACTATTACACATTTATAAACTGAATACACACACTATTTGGCATACTATAAATAAAATTTAGTGTGTTCTACTGTACATTTGATAAAATGTATTTATACTGATTAATTCATGCACATTCATATACTTCCTTTGGGGCCTCATTCTGAGAATTGCTCAATGATGACAAGGTGGCATCACTCGGATTCTGTTACGGTAAGGTTCAGAGAACAGGAAAATGCAAAAACATTTTATATAGAAAATATTGCACGGTACCTTGCAAGTTCTGCCGGACTATATTCGTCAACATAGTCTTTGACCAATTCTTTTGATTGAGTACGTGAATATGAAAATGAAATGAAAAAACTCAATTGTTACTTACTTGTGTGTGTGATTCGTGTTGTTCAGATCAAGTTTATTTATTGTATGTTTATTATTGCAGGGTACATGGACCAACTACACAAAGCCAATCATTATGTGATTCTTTTACACGTGCCTGAGAGACATGCTTATATGATCGGACGTAAGAAGTCTTAAGTTTTATAATATTTCATTTTGTCCGTTCAATGTTGATATATTAGACGAACAACATTTCAGTAATTTATAGGGCTTATGTTCATTATATAAATCTACTAATGGCAAACAGTTGGCAATAAACAAAAAAGATATGTGGAAGTCGGACAGGGAAGGCAACACTCAACTTAACCAACCGAGTACCGAAAATAGTAACAACACAACATAACACAACTACACAGAAGAGCAATGCCCACACATAACCAAACGAAATGATTAAAAGCCGAAGTCCTCGCTGTTTTACTGCAGGATGACCTAGTTTCACAAAGAAATACCAAAGTTATACATTATATTTAATTATGAAACACATTGCAATGTAATATATACAATATCTGAGATACGCCCCTCATTCTTAAATGAAGGGTAGAATGCTTTGTACAATCATGTCGGTGGGTCGGTCGGTCAGTCGGTCGGTAAACCAAATACCATTCAATAACCCAATATGATATTCATACTTTACAAAAACGTTGGTCAGCAACAGTAGATGACCCCTATTGATAATGAGGTATGTATGTATATCAAAGGTATAAGGTCACTTTGACTCATCACTTCTGACTAGTCTGCTGCCTTGGCGATATACATGTACACTCACATGCCTCTAACATCATATCTTATCTGCCTGGTACTAGTTGATCACACACAATATAGGGCCTCACACAAAATGGTTCCATATATATACCTGGTGTATTATATGGTGTATTAATTATGTATATAGGTGTACAGTTTCTGGTCTCGCAATCGATTGTATTATGTTACATCACCTTTGTGCAAGTTGTGCTCGCCGATGGTCACATACAGGTTTATCCAAATGTACCTTGTTGTTTTAATACAGGGGGGGGGGGTGTAAATATGATATAGTAGTGGTGATAATTACAATTTGTCTAATAAAAATATTTTTAGATTGACCATTCATGTTCAATATTGCTGTAAAATAGTATTGCTATCTGTATCAATGTCTGTGTACATGCAATGGATTGAACAACCAATTCTGTGAAACTGTGAGAAACTGTTATCCATGGTGCGTATGTGAGCTCTCTCGGGCCTCACGCCAAGCAACAAACAAACATGTAAACAAGCAAAAACAAATCGAAATAAATATTGATAATCATAGGTGAGTTTATATGAAGTTAACATTATCGAAGATACCTCAAGCGTCACATTATGAGTTGAGAAATATAAGATAACTCGACTAGACATGCACAACCTCAATATTTCGTTGTTACGTAGGCGACGATCAAATAAACCAATTCCATTTATGTAAGGAGATAATTAAAAACAAAGGTCAGTAACTTTGCTGCGTAAAATTGTTAGCCAGACTTGATATTTAGATTTTAATGCTGTGATTTCCTGGAGCATCATTCAGAAAAGTTCACTTGAAACTTCAGAGAACAAGTGGAAATCCAACTAGAATCGCTGTATTGATTCCGCTAAGTGCTAGAATCTTACATTTTTAGGAATTTCTTCATGTTCTAAGTATCGTCTCTACAAATACCAAGTACTACACGTCAGATATTTCCACACTTCGCACTGTTTGTGCTCTCTTGTGGCCCAAGGTTTCTACTGTGTTCTATGTTTTTATGGGAGAGATCAAATTGTTATTGGTAGCTCCTGAAGGACGAATGATCCGTTGCTAATCCGACATTTATGTAAGATTAAGACTTTAACTGCTCTGCTGTCTTGATATTGGAAGAAATAAATCTGCCTAAATATCCGGAATTGATTGCCTCATGTTCTTAGGTTATATAGCCGAACCGTTACTGACGAATAAATTCTACACGAGACCGTATTCACTGTGATATGCCTGTACACCGGATAATGTGAGTTAATGAGTAATGTTGTCACAACATTATGCAACATTCCTTACTTGCACCTAACCTAGAATTCATGTATCTGCTCGTCTGCCCGCCCCTCAAACTGTAGTGCCATTTCGGCATGCAGTTACATACTTAGATTTCTTAGAATGCGTTCAAGAATCAAAATGTGCATATGTGTCACTATCGACCTATGGGTAAATGAATTATGTTTAGCGTTTTGAAATATTTCACATTCTGATGGCCATGTGGATTCACTATCTTTCAGTTTATTTAGTCAACGGAAATGATGGCGTTTTGTTGATGTACTTGTTTAAATGATAACAAAGTGGTACTGCCTTAAAGCTCGCTGTATTTTTTGCATTTTAAGAATAAAAACAGGAACACCAGAATGTCTTGAGTCTGTGGAAATCGAAACCCTAACGGACGAAATTCAATAATAACATGTGTTTCCACAAGATGACCTTTACAGTAAATTGAATTTGATGAATTCGAAAGTGCACCGTGCATTCTCTAGATGACAATAAATCTTAGGCTTGCAGCGATTGCGCTTGTAGTTTATGACTGAACAATTCTCCAAGATGTTGTAAGGAATGGAAATTTCAGGTTAAAACATTTTGTGGACACAGTTTTCATAAGATTAGGGTGAGACTGAATGACAGGCCGCTGGCTTAGAATGGTAATTAAGACTGCCTACAAGATTTAAAATCCTTAGTTTTCTAGACCTTTCCTTCTCCCAGTGGTGAATATGGCTGTAAATGAGCTTCTTCCATTTGTCTATGTTCTACACTGTTCTTCGAGTTGTTACTTGTACATCTAGCAGTTCTAGGCATTTCATTTTCTTTTCTACTGTCTATCGCCAGATTTTGTTAGGCATGCCTCTTTTTCTACTTCCTTAAAGTGTTTTATCTAGTGATGGTCTGGTGTTTATGTTGCGGGTATTCATTCTAAGAACATGTTCTACTTATCGCCATCTTCCATTTAGGATGTTAATGAAACAACACATCGTTTTCCTAGTGTATACGACGTTTTGGTGATGGGTGATAGATGTTACTGTTATTAATGAATAATGTGTCAGGTTTTTTTGTAAATTTTAGCGAATAGAATGTCGGGGATGGAGTTAACCAGTAGGTCATTTTGGTGTTGTGTTTTATATTTGCATGTACAGCGCTATTGATGGTGTTTTAGTACACATGTTTTTTATAAAGTTTTTATTTCAACTCTGCTCTCTATATTTACAGGTTAACTATTTCAGAAGTGTACATGTGCATTTGTTATACGACACGTCGTACCATACACTGCGTGATCGTTATTCGAAGATGGCAGCACCTGCTAGAAAGGAAACATCGGGTTTTACCCCCACCATCCAAATGCAAAAGTCTATATGAGATCCTGACTTTTGTCACACTTAAGTTCCTATTACAAATACATGGACACATCATTTTCCCGCAATATTTCACTACCATTGTAGAATAATATGAAAATAACACACTTTTAGTAATACGTTTTATTTCAAAGAAAAGACAAATTAAATTAGTGTATATTCATTTGATGTGTAGAGGCTGCATGAAGCTCTTATTGTGTATACTTGTTGATAGACTTGGTCTAATCAGGTTCCCAATAATTGAATAGATGAACGTAGTTTCCTCAACCGAACTTCAATAGATACAATTCTAACATGACAATGTGTATTTTGACATGGCGCATACTGCTGAGAAAGAGTTGTTTATCTTTACATTTACGGAAGCACACTATGTAAAATGCATATGACCAAAATGGCGATAAAACAACACCAATACACGTAGGTCATGCGTGGTTTGCTTCGTCCTGACACCGCACTTATCATTGATGCAAGTGGTGATCCGGTGTTATATCTGTTTATCACTGTTTGTGAATCTAGCAATAAGGAGAAACACGAGTACCAATCAGATGTTGTATGGTATCTATGGTTCCTATAGTTTCCATATCAAATAATTATTTCCTGTTTATGAATCGTGTCCCTTTGTATCTTTCTATTTTGATTGTTTCCATTCACTGCGTTCGTTTAGTATCTGCTCCACTAGATAACCGCTCTGATTTATATGCCATCTGTATAAAAGTGGACTTGTATTTGAATGAGTACATATATGCAGTAAATATACATGTACACATTCTGGATATATCATTCATCAATCTTTTCATGGATGGGCGTTTCGGGAAGGCTTTCTTATTCTCCTTAAATAGGCTGTGTTTTTAATCAGTGCAAGCACGTCGTTTAATTATGTTTGAACCAGGTACAGATGGATATTGTAAAACTAACATAACTTGTATTGGTGATAATTTGTTTTGGTGCATGCAAAACACTCTTTTCACCACATTTGTTTCAATTTTAGGATGTGGGGAACATAGTACAAAATATTCATAGCTAGCTTTGTTCTAAAGTATCTTCAAGGATGCAACTTCAGAATAAGACACGCATGATTGTGTTTTTTTCGTAAGATGTAACCCAGTCTGACTATGTGCAAGCCAATAAATTGATTTTGTATGAACGAATACTAGTAGTCCAACCTACAATGCCTTTGATTATACAATGTATATTGTACACGTTTTTATGTACGATCTGGTGGAGGCGAAATAATTGAACTCTTTCTTTTATCCCCCCCCCCCATACTTGACATACAAAATGTTACAAACATAAAACTGCTTGGAGGAGCATTTTCCCAGACATTGTTAGTTTAATGTCGGATAGACATGTAGTCACTTTCAGGTGCAATCAATAATGCTGCAATAAGTTGTTCAGAGTATTTACACTTCTGTTCAAGGATCCTAGCTTTTTCGCACGCCTGTTGCACCCTTTAAACATTACCTCTGTCGTAAAGTGTTTACAATATAACCGCACTTCATCATAAGCTACAATCATTCCACTAAGTTAAACAAAAACAATGTTTCGTTTGTTTGTTTATAATTCCAATTTAGTGGGGGATGTGTTTCGCATGATTGTATCTATTCGTTTTGAACAACCTTACAGTGCCTGCTATTTCTGCAACATTAAGCACAAATGCAATTTTACAAAATAAATTCATATTTTAAAATAGTACATTCAGTTAATTTAGAAGTTATATCGCCAAGCCTAACAGAGCAATGAAAACATTCCATTATTCTTCCAAATCAGTGACGTAATTATACTGCTTCAGTGAAGTTGGTCCTATCAAACAATGGTTGTCATTGCGACATTTGGTATTATGTTTCTCCGTAACGAACACGCCAAAGAATTAATTATGAATGTTGACATTCTACTTAACGCATGCAATGTTTACTAATTAATCTCTCGATCAGCAATTACTCTCCCTTGCATCGTGTCAAATTACTAACATTGTTGTTATCACATCATAGCCAGGCTTAAAGGTGCTGAGTCGTAGATCGACTTAAATAGTTTTGTACGACGTTATTTTCTAATCAAAATATTTTTGTAATAAAACGATTTTTTAAAACGAAAAGTGTCTTCCTAGAAGCTGTGTGGAAAATATGATACACACGTGTTCTCTTTGGATCAGTGTTAACATCAATGAGGTATTGGGATGAGTGTGCGACGAATATTAGTTTATTGGTTTCAAACAATTGCCAGGAACTTTTTAAAAGAGCTAGTAGATTTAGTTTTACTTGGTATTATTAAGACGTACGAAATGCCGATGCTTCGCAAGTTATGTTATTTACGAGGGCACTTGCATGGCCGTAACTAGGATTTTTCAAAGGGGTTGCGAAATCGAGCTGACCGGGGTATTCAGAAGACGGGATGTACGATAGAGCTACCTATCCTTAGGGGCGCCGATCCTTAGTGATAAGGGCTATCTTAATATTGTAAAAACACGGTTTATATGAGGGGAATAAGTGTACATAACCGTTGTTACGTAAAATGTGAAAGCTTTGAAAAAGTGCATATAATCTAAAGTGCCTACCACATAAAATCGTAACTGCATGGCGCTCAAACTAGTATTCTACCTCATACATTCACCATTTAAGTTATTTTGCGAGTGGAGCGAGCCAGAAAAAATGCGCTATTTGTCCAAGTAGCATGAAACATACACTCGTTCCCCTGTTATATATTGTTAATCATTAAAATATTTGGCGAGCGTAGCGAGCTAGAAAAAATTAGTGCGAGCTTCATGCAATAAGACTGCCTCCCCAGATAGATATTGTTAATCATTAAAATATTTGGCGAGCGAAGCGAGCTAGAAAAAATAAGTGCGAGCTGCATGCAATACAGACTGCCTCCCCTGGTAGATATTGTTAATCATTAAACTATTTGGCGAGCGAAGCGAGCTAGAAAAAATGAGTGCGAGCTGCATGCAATACAGACTGCCTCCCCTGGTAGATATTGTTTATCATTAAAATATTTTGCGAGCGAAGCGAGCTGGAAAAAATGAGTCCGAGCTACAGGCAATTTACAAACTTGCTCCCCTGTTAGATACTGTAATCATTAAACTATTTGGCGAGCGAAGCGAGCCAGAAAAAATGCATTACATGTATTGGTCCGAGCTCCATGCCATACAAACTCGTCGTTCTCTACATGATATTAAAGGACAATTAAATTATTTGCTAGCGAAGCGGGCATTAAACAATGCAGTGTTAAAAAATTAAGTGCCCCAGCTGCATTCTACATAAAAGTGTTCCGAACATTTGATCTATTAAGTTAATGTATTGTTCGAGAGAGGCGAGCCAGAAAAGTGCCCTAATATCAGAGTTGAGGCGCATACCAGAAGTATGCAACGTATACACAGTTTTATCCTGACAGCATTCAACATTCATAACCAACTGATGCTACAATATAAGATGAATTTATTGATTGGGTGAGGGTGGAAGAAAATATGGATTGCTCTTCTGAGCAGCACACATCACCCAAAAAACGTTTCCTCTTTTTATTGTTAATAACAGTACCAGGTCGAAGAAACTCAATGTGTATGTGAACAGCATCCAACATAAACTATTTGGTTTATACTTGATGATTTTGACTTGAAAAATAAGATGTAAATAATTTTCCTGCTAAGAAAACTACACTTTGACTACATTCACGTCCGACGCACCCACTAGTTACGACAATGATTATTAATTACTAGTATTAAAGTTATTTGGCGAGCGAAGTGAGCCAGAAAAAAATAATATTCTTATAATAAAGTGAATATGTTTCACCCTTAAATAAGATTACTTTGGCGAAAAACCCGACGCACCCCCCCCCCCCCCCTAGTTACGGCCATGAGTCTTGTTTATATGGAATAAACATAACAACAATCGTCTATTTTCGAGGAATTAGTTTTTGTTTGGGAACCAACCAGTAGCTACATGCCACTGAAAGGTGATGTCTCACGAATTGGCGTTTTTTGAAATAAAATAAAACTGATGGACTCAAATAGTTGTCTTATTTTGGTATATCTATGTAATGGTGAGATTTTCTGCGAAAGATTGTTTCATGTTCTGTGCAGAGTCATAAACGGTAAAACCGAAATGAATACATCCGACGGAAATTCCATATTGGTTAGGAATAGGCGTTGTCTGGTTTTAGCTTCGAGTAATTTTACTAGTATGCTTAAGGTTTGCCGTAGAAGAAACAACTTTATATATATATCGATGGCTTAGAAAGAGAAGGTCGTAACTACTACTTACGACCTTATAAGGCGCAAACATATTTTAAATCTCCAGCACCAGGCGCTTCTAATGAGCCTATTTTTTATGAAAATCGGAACTTGTCATGTTGACCAAGATGGAGCTATAAAAGCTTGTTTTACCGTAAGTAAAGAGTAAATTACAGACCGTTTTACCTTGTATTCTCAATATATCGATGATGTAGTTACGACGTTCTCATTCTAAGCCATCGATATAAAAGTGCTGGTTAGTTACAACGTTCTCATTCTAAGCCATCGATTTAGTAGTGCTGGTTTGCACACAATCACGTACGTACACATAATCAAATCGTTAATGATTAGTTAATTACCGAGAATTCTTTGATCACTCCAGCTATGTAAAGGTCGTCGTATTGTGCTTACCATTTTTACAAAATAATTCAATGAAGCAAGACCACGGGTGTGTTCGTAACGCACTGTTCTGTGTTCCAGAACATAGAACAGCGTTACGAACACTTCAGAACAGTGTTCCGGAACTGTTCTATCTGTTCCCAAATAAAAGGTGGTGCAGCCAGAACAGGTCACGTGATTACAACAACAACAAGACAACCGGAAACTTCACAAAATGTGTTATTCTGATCACCTTGGCAATAGTATGTCAACGGGATAAAACGGAAATGACCGAACTTTTACAATGGGAAATTTTCTAGAGGCATTTTTCTTCCACCAATATAACGGCTGAAACTAACAATATCGGCCACCTTAAAAGTTTTATTTCTTAATATTATTTCTTTAACATTATTTTTATTATTGTTACTTCCGGTTCTGTTCCTGTTCCGTTTTGTTCGTAAGTCGTTTGGAGTGGAACACTGTTCGGAACAGTTTTATTCTGTTCGTAAGTACTTGGAACTGGAACAGTTTGGACAGTGTTCTGCACAGGTCTTACGAACACACCCCACGTGACTTTGAATCACTCAAGGCTGCAAATCCAAGACGAAATTTGTAAAAATTTGAAAAAAAGTTTTTATTTCTATACTGATTTTTAAGGTACATTCACCATTATACGGTAAAATACGGAAGTTTCAAGTATCCCTGTCAGCAACTTGACTGTCCAGATTCGTATATAAATGTATAAGGTCGGTCAGTCCAAAAATGTGATTTTAAGAGAACTTTTTGATAATTTTTGCAATTTACCAAATGGTATTTGAGTCCCTTTAAATGTACAGTGAGATAAGAAAGTACACAAACAAAATGTAAGTCGTCATTATAACTAGACGTTGGCCCCCATTGCGGACCCGTGACAAACCAGATTGTTCAATGCAAACACGAACAGCTGTAGGGTCATTGACATCCGGGTAATAGTACTGGCCGGGAAGTAAATAATCTGACGTGTAGTTACTATATAGGACCCAGTTAGTGCTTCTAAACTCATCGTTAGTTAGAACAACCTGTTTACAATACATCATCTGTCCCATTGTTGTAGAGGCTGCATATGAGGCCAAATAAGTGCGGGACTCGTAGATCATGTTAATGCTACGTGTAATATTCATTTCTAACCTAGTTGCTTGGTTAATGAGGGCTTCGTAGTAAAGGTCATTATCGCGATCGTCAATGAAATCCGCTCTTAACGTCAGTGAAGCATTGCCTGTTTTCACCGCCCATTCTTTATTTTTCTGTATGTTAATGTTCCGTTTAAACACTTTTGGGTTTATTCTTTCAAAGCCCTTTTGAAGCTTTATCATGATTTTGTCTGTGAGCATCGGTTGTGTCGTTAGGGAGGGGAAATAGTAGATCCTCGATACTGTCCAATGTGGTAACCATGGTGATTGGAACGAATCAAGTGTTAAACCAGTCGTGTTTAATACACCATCATACACGAGCTGTAAGGCGAGTTGTACTGTAGGTTTATACCAGGTTTTAAGTATAAATTCACATACGCCATCAACAGTATACGTTTGACCAGTTGGACATAACACGGGACGACAGGTGCTTTCAATCTGCAAAGAAGAAAGGAAAACTACTCAATTTTTGTATTTGTAACTGATATGAGGATTTGCAGATGAAAAGGGATAATTACATTAACAGTAATTAAGTTTAAGCCGTGTTTTGTGGACTATTTCATCATTAAGGATTTGCAGAACATTTGAGGATTTATATAGCATTCATACTTTTTATAATGGCTATATGCAGTATACAGTAAAACTTTGTTAAAACGGGCATCATGCATATGTGACAACAATTTATCAATTCCGGACCATAACTATTTATAAACAATACATTTAAGCAATTGTGTAGGACTTTTATATAATGTATAAGAACACAACACTTCGATGTTTCGAAAACAAAAAGTAAATGTAATAAATGCATCATTGAAAACTATAAGAGAAATATTTACCAAAGTTCCATTTTTAATAAAGCATGCTTGTTGTACAGATTGGTGTAGTGATAGCTTGTTGAACGATTCCAAGACGGTACCATCAAATAAGGCTGTGTAAGCTCGTCTACTGCGGTAAATGTTATCCTCGCTCATACAACCTTCGTTGAAGTACATGTTATGGCAAACTGCACAGAATACATTACTGTAGAGTTGTCGTTCCCATCCCCTGTATGGAGAATTTAGTCCACTCTCACAAGCAGCGGTTAATTTCTCTGATGACATTGATGCCCCCACATTGAAAGTTTCCGGACAAGAGCTGACCAGTTTCAAGTAACACACATGTTCCTTTAAATCGGAAATGTCTCCAGGAAATTCAAACCGAACATCGCAAGGGTCACCAAATGTTGTAGAAGAAAAATCAAGTTCGTGTAATATTGATTGATGACTGCATGCAACACGCACCCTCCACAGAACATGATCTGTAACACCATGAGCTACAGCACAGACAGAGTTCTTGTATATTTTGCGCCGTGATTTGGAGTAAACGGGATAAAGGCTTCCCCATGGTGCTACCGTTGTATCGCCACACGTTGAACTGATAGTCAAGGTACTTTGAGACATTTCTGTATCAACCATCATATACGACTTATACCCAAATTGTTCACTGTCGTCTCCAGCAGGATATAACGTAGAATAACAACTGCTTTGTTTGGTGCCGTCAGTGTCGATATCAGTTGACGGAAAGCAACAACTCCTGGATAGGTGACAGTTATCTGAACAAGAGCAAGCTGTAAATACACATAAGCACGTGATACTAGTATATAGATAATTTATAAAAAAAATGCCAATTGATATTAGGCTGATCTCTGCGAAAACATTTGATTTCAATATTGTAAAAGCAAACTCATATTGAAGCAAATTATACGAAGGAAAATGTGTAAACATCTTGATTGTTATGGATGTTCAGCTGTTTATAAGGGCTCTGAACAGGGTCTGTACAAGACCCTGTTCAGAGCCCTTATGCGAATCGTAGAGAACATAACATTTTTGACATAAACTTTTTTTAAATTATATCTTGGAAAACAAAATTTAAATTTCATGAAGTATAAATAATAGCCACCAAAAAGAGTTATGTGTCGATCAAATAAAAATTACACGTACGGGCATATCCCCGTGTTTAAGCAGATTGTTTCAAAGAAATACTTTACTTTAAATGATAGATTAACTAGACTTACCTTTGCAACACGAAGACGAGTTGCCTTTCTCAGATACATCATCCGAATTGTCATCCCAGCATACATCAGCACCTGGACAATATATGGACAATAGTCCTGGTAGTTCAGATCTGATATCCGTGTTGTTCAAAGCATCATCGATATCAAATACCTCTTTACTATCTTCTTGGTTCAATTCACCTTCAACATCAACGTTCTCTTTACCATCGGCTTGTTCTGTATTTGTACTATCCTTCTTGCTACTCCATTCAGCTGGTGTCGTTTGTACATGGTCGTGTATCATATCTTCGATAGTAGCCTGCTTAGATTGTTTCGTATGTTGACGTTTGTCCTTTACTACGTCAGCTTGGTGACTAACCACATTAGTAGTGCTGTCTTGTTGTTCAGTTGCTGGCATGTGGGTAACGTCGTGCATTACCACGCCCTCCGTACAATACGATAATAGTAACAGTAATTGTGTTGTTAATGCATACAGCAGGATCCAAACACACACTGTTTTCTACAAAAAAATAATCAGGAATTGCAAGAGATACAAAAGGCCCCTTCCGGGTTTTCAGGTTCTCAATGTTTCTGTTGCCATAGAAACCACATGGTTTTCTACAAAATATAATAATGACGCGTTTCTCATATTTCAGATACACGTGCAGTATCTTTTTAGACTTTTAGTTCATTTTACATCCTTTCCTTCGATTGTATTGAATAGTAACGTTATCGCAGTAAAGTACGTTGTTGGTGGTTTGTGGGGGGGGGGGCTGGATGAGACAATATTTTCTGGCCACATCAACCGTATCAATACATTTGAGTGGCATATTTCTTTGATACTAAAAACAATTCCGTGCAATGAAAGCGGCATGTAACACACCAAGTTAAACAAACCTCAGAGTTTTCCCTATTCTTACGACCTTTATACAAAAAGCATTATCATATATTTTACCCAGTACATTGTTGAAAACGAAATACTAGTATAGACTTTGTATTAAGCTATATAATATGAACATCACGCGTACAATTATACTAAGTGTTTTTAAATGCTTTTAAATGAAAGATGTCAAGTATTCAAAACGTATTTTGTTTCTTTTAAAACGGCATATGATTAACATATTTGTACGCTGCAGAAGAATTCATAACACAATCCACGTCTAGAGTAACACTCAATCCTTAAAGGTCATATACGCAAGATTATTTTTTCCTGTTCCAATCAGTACATGGTATAAATATAGTAAAACAACAATCTCTACACTTCAGATATGATTATAACACACAATAAACGTCATCTCTAATTTCGATTATCTTTTTTGTGAATTAACTAACCCGAACTACTTCCCTTAGCTTGTGACGTATATTTGGAACATCTGCTTAACACAGAGGCTGTATACTATTAGTAAATATTCGCAAAAATCTTGATCTCTATTGAATATGTTAGGTCTAAATGCATTTAAGTTACATGAAGTACATGTGCTACTATGTAAGAGTGTATCACATATAAATCACAATCATAAAAAAATCTTTACGAGGGTAATATACGAGGGGGGTATCAAAAAGTTCGTGGACTGACCCGTTCATTTTGATATGCGTAATGCGATTGAATTATTTATTTTATCATATTAAACTACATTCAATTCTGTACTGAGAAACAAATAAAAAGTTGATTAAATAATAAAATAAATTTAATATTCTTACGATTTAAAATATGACCAACAGCCACCCGGCGCACTTTTACGACGTTACGACGTCATGCAACGTCAAAACTCCTGCAACTTTTCGATCGTCTAAAGAATCCAAAACACATGAACCTGGATTGAACTGTTCTATTGCCTACCAGAATACTTAGTTTTTACGTAATAACCCTTTTTTCATGAAAAAGATCTGTCCGTTAATGAAAGATTCGACAAAATAATTTATTCCAGCGCCAATAATCACACTGTTCATGCAGCTACCCTACTGATATTAGCATTATTGAGCTCTCATCGCTACATCTTTTATACCATTTAAACAGATTAATTTTCGCAAGACAACCTTACTTTTATATACTTGGGTGACATGCTCTAATCTGAGATCAGTATTGGGGTATAATTTAGTAAAAGGGCAAAATGCAACGGACGATCGATAGTCCGAGTGTAACGTCATGTCGAAAAGTGCGCCGACGTCATGAAATGCGACGAAAATCAGGCTACACAAAACGGCGTGTTTATAACGTCACATCAGTATCCGTGACAACATCGCTTTAATATATACACCAGGATGATGCTACTGATTATACAGTTAATCTTCCGTACATTACGCACATAACGGGGCGTGTAACATGCCAAAATCGTGATTATAATCAGCTGCTGTCTGACCCATTTGATGTTTAATTTAGTAGTTTACGAGGGGCATTTTAAAAGTTCTGATAATGACTGTGTAACTTGTTAAATATTAAATAAATGTACATAAAGGTGTATATTTTCTGAAAGATGCAACCATCCTCTAGCGAAAACAAGAAATGAAATCACCATCAGATCGTTTAATATTCGAATATATGGCATTATTCATGTAGGTATATTACCCATTGAATTATCGACAAAATACGCCATTTCAGCCATTTGGAGGGGTTACCTGAATGCACATCATATCTACAATCTCAACCCGATTTGATTGAAATATGCACATATTATGTAATACATACCTATTTATCTAATGATATATGAATATGCATGTTGCAACAGTCAACATAACCCAAGATATACATGAGAAAGACCGAACCTAAAATTATCATGAAAACGACCATTTTACCGGAAATACGCCAATAACGGGCTATTGCATCTTTCTGCTAGATGCGTTATATGAAATAAAAAAAACATGTGCCCATTTTTTGTACATAAGTATGCTATAGATATTCACACCGAACCAGAATTCTGAAATATTCATAGTCTGGATTGTACAGCAGCTTAAATAATGTGATCACGTGGCCAAAACACGTGTTTTATATGTATGACGTCACATCATCAAAGTATAATTTCGCAAAACAAAAATAATAAGTATTATTTGTAATTAGGATTTAGCTTAATTCATAAACCAATAAGAAATAGGAATATTGACCTCTTTACGACATTTATTAGGGTATCCAGTTACCCCACCACTTTCTAAAATCTAGGAAAGGACACAAGAATCTGCTCTGTAAATCAAATTTTGCGATAAATATATTAATAACGTCCCCCGAATGAAAATGCACACTTTAAGCAAGACTATTTTGCCTGTTTTGTGTAGTTGATAGATAATATCGGTAGTTTATGTCTGGAATTAAGTAAGGCCCACACGGGATCAAATGTTTTCCTATCGGGGTTGTTTATATTGCTGTTATTTTATTCAAATACTCAAATCCTTGTTAATAACATAATATTATTCGAAAGTATTTGGATGTATTTTTGAAATAAAACCAAATTTATTTAAATCAACCTAAAGGTTGTTTCAACAGCGCACTCCAAAATATACCTGCGTCGAATATAATGCAATTACCTCGCGTATTCAAGAGCGATTTCAGTCATACCCTGAAACCATGTATTGTGCAAATACAAATAAAATTAAACTTCTCTGACTTAGAATAATAAATTTACTATCAATGTCTTGCTGGAAGATTGATCTTTCCGAAAATGTTTACTTCAAAAATATCTGACATACCATAAAAAGTTATCGGTCAGAACTTTCAGAATGCCCCTCGTATGTACGTATTATTGGGTAAACAAATGTGACAAAATTTCCAAATCTGTACAAAGATGCAACTGGAGACGCATGTGCATTACCTTAGTTATACAATGTAGTAAAGTTGTTGTTACGGAACAATCATTAATGCTATAATTTTGTCCCATAAAAATGCATAAAACAGTGTAAACCAGATATAAAATGTTAAAATGTTTATGAACCAGTTAAGGTTTTATTAATTTATTTAGCATGGAACGATAAATTGCATTTTTCTAAAACGATATATATGTAGATATTTAGCATTTGACTTCAACCGTGTGTAAACTAATGATCCTTATATCACGAACCTAGATCCACATATCCATCTCCCGTTATGTACCCTAACAAAAAATACATAACGTAAAAAAAATTGTTACGCACAGTTGAAATCATATGCCTATGATATATATTTTATACTTTCGTGTTTAAATTGTGCATCGTTTTGCTTTATTGGTAATTATTGAAAATATACTGTCAGACTATTCGAGATAGAACGAAGGATATATATAAAAAATAGAGCGGTATTAAAGATTAATTCTTTGTAAGTGTTCACTTCCAATTCAATTGAAGGATACCGTATGGAACATCGCATGGGCTCGTATACAGTATTGTTTAAAAAAAGTATGTCAAAACGTGGCGTGTCCTTACCCTGTGCGAACATCGTGAATTTTACAAAATACGAACAAGATAAATGTTTGAAGCGAACTCCACTGTTGGTAAACTACATCTGTAATATAACTAAATTCTTGTTACAAATAAGAAAACAGTACTTGTCTGTCTGAGAGTTCAAACACGTGACTAACTTGCCTAAATAACAACGCACGGTCAGACAGTTTGGTCCTATAACATAGACCGGATTACTTTTGAAAGCTAAACACCAGTGAAATGCCGACACATATAGGACACTGCACCATATGCCGACAATAGCGGGCGGTCTATTTTATCTTTAAATAATATACAGATCACACAGTATCCAGCTTCTGAGTTGACCGTTAGCATGCTCATAGGTCATGCAGGTGCAAAGGGCGTTGCGAATTTATAACAAACCAATTTGTATTAGCCAATCAAAATTACTTCATGAATTGAGATGTAAGTATTAATTATGGTCACTTGAGTAAGTGTGTAAAAACGAATAATAAGATATTCAATGAATGTTCGTCATAAACAAAGTTTTTGTTTATCAATGTGTGATCCTTTTTGAAAATGACAAGGATTTGTGAAAAATCTTAATAGGTTTCAAAGGTAACAAATATGTTCAAACTTCTGTGTAAACATCGCACTTTAATACTGTCGTTTTTTCTTAGATACTGGGTATAGTTAATAAATTTAACATGAACGAGGTGTCATTCAAAGAAACCATGCTTTTTATTACATGTGCATTGCAATGCCATCAATATTGTAAAGCTCATTACGCCTTTACGTTTGTTGGTAATGCATGAGTTTACGTTTCAAAATCACGTAATGTTCGGTGCACTTGTTCTAGATAACGTGTTATATTTATGCACCAGTTAGAGGCATCCATGGCACACCACTACCTGGGATGGGATTTTGGTTCATCACCCCGCCTTCCGCGACCTGCAGGGGACAGCTGACGGGAAAATCTAAGGTATTTCGCAAAAGAAAATCCTAACATTTCTCCATCCGTGTGGGGGAAGCTGGAAGGTAAACACACGACCGTCTAGCCGTCTATCCCCGATGGTTTGGGGCGTTAATGCAACTGACTGGTGCAGTATGTGACTTTGAATAAAAATACCAATTGATTCAGTTAATGCTCACATCTCGTTTGATTTTTATCCCTAATTGAAAATGATAAAATACCGGGATTTACTTTGGACAATGTCTGTATCTACAAACTTATTTCAAATTTTCCGTATACAATGTTTCGTCAATGATTTCCTGGTTAGAATTAGAATGTTTATTAATTATTTAGGAATTCAGTAACTTATGGTTAGTTTATAAATTATTTACAATGAACGACAGAAACTGCCAACTACGAGTCTTTCCGTAAGAACTACCAATTGGCAATACGCAGCTAAATCCCTTTTTTGAGAACATATTTATTTTTTTTCTCATATGGAATGCATTACTTATGGTCTGTTACAAAAACGAATACGTAAATAAGCAAAATAGTGACTGCTGTGCGTAAAATTTCGTAAGACTAGACATTATCATATAAATATCAGAAACGAAACACACTTAACAGAACCCTTCATAAATTAATTAAATTAATTAAAAAATATAGGTTCTTGTAAACATTCAACATAATTCCATTTAAAGATATATTTGGTTTTTAAATATTGAAGGGAAATAAAACGTGGTTACAATGACAACACATACAATGCTTAGAACATACCACATTATAGTAATTGCCTTCACTGATCACGAATTTAATCCGATATAAGCTCGACAGGACGCATTCAAATTTAGTTAAACTGAAGAGTAACAATTCCATATATGTCCAATATGACGTCACACGGTCGACAACCAGGTTGGATATACATTTTCATTTTGTTATCGTCAACTTTATCGTTTAAAACCATCTTTAATATTGCAATTCTGTGGATTTCAAGTACGCCATGTCTTTTATATAATACTTATCTGTGGAAATGTGTTACTTTAGTTAAATTAAGAATATGACCTTTAAGCATACATATTTTATCACCATTATAAATAAACCATTTTCATATAAATTTGTGATTATTATACATTTTGATACCACACTACTCGTACTTAGAAACAAGGCTATATCGATGGCTTAGAATTAGAAGGTCGTAACTACCAAATCGATATTTTGAGAAAACACGTAAAAACTGTCTGACATTTAATCTTTACTTATGGTAAAACAAACTTTTACAACTTCATTTTGGTCAACATGACAAGTTCAGATTTTTATGAAAATGGGCTCATAAGAAGCGCCTTTGTGATGCTTATTCTAAACATGTATGTATTTTGGCGCACTTACGACCTTCTAATTCTAAGCCATCGATATCTACTGTGATATTCGTATATGTAGTGAAAATACTAATTATTGTTAAATCTCCAATGCTGTTGCCATAATAATAGTATTATGTTGTAAATACTGTATGTATACAATGAAGTATAATTCATGTGCGTATGTGTGACTGTACATATTTTGTGTACAATTAATATTATTCGAACTTTTTGTTCACATTTGTAGCTAATGATTTTATTTGCAATGTATATATTAATCGCCAACTATTAAATTATTTGGCGACCACGTGTATATATCGCTGGCTTAGAATGAGAAGATCGTAACTTCAAAATCAATACTTTGAGAAAACAGGAAAATACTGTCTGAAAAATACTCTTTACTTATGGTAAAACAAGCTGTTTCAACTTTAATTTGGTCAACTTGAAAACGTGCTCACAAGAAGTGTATTGTGATGCTATTTAAAGTGTCAGTCCTATGGCCTTCTAATTCTAAGCAAGCGCTATGTTTATGACAACAAAATTTCTTGAACTTCTTATTAAAAGTTGCTTATTATTATGAGCCTGCGAACAGATAAGTATGATGTAGAAATTGTATAGTATAACCAATATGCATTCTTACTGTTCTTCTCATTACTGTGATATATGTATTTGTGGTTATTGTTGTAATAAAAAATAAACAGGCTGACATTGGTAAGTTCCAAAATAAAACAAGAAAAAAACTTCTTATTAAAAATATAATAAAGAAACAACACTGTACTTACCACAGGTGTTTTTCTTATAAAAATGGTATTCGTATGATTTAAATAAAAATATAATAAAGAAACAGCAATGTACTTACCAAAGGTGTTTTTCTTATAAAATGGTATTCGTATGATTTAAATAAAAATATAATAAAGAAATAAGAATGTACTCACCAAAGCCGCCATCTGTGATGTTCACAAACATCTGATGTTGGATACGATGTTCAATCACTCCAGCAGAAACGATGCTTCAAGCCTCTCCAGTAGAACGTAATTACCTTTCTGTAGGTAAAGGAAATGTTGTTTTGGTGTGGCTAGACGTCAACTGACGGGTATCAGAAATGGTTTATTGATTTCTGGGTTTGGTCAAGACAGATTTTCTGAGCCAATGGTTTAAGAGAATACAAAATTAACGTATTTATTTATATACCAGTATATAGTTAAAAAAACAGGTACAAACAAAGTATCTATACATTCTACTTTTATGTCTCTCCCTTTCTCCCCCCCCCCCCATCTCTCTCTCTCTCTCTCTCTCTCTCTCTCTCTCTCTCTCTCTCTCTCTCTCTCTCTCTCTCTCTCTTCTCTCTCCTCTCTCATCTCCTCTCTCTCTCTCTCTCTCTCTCTCTCTCTCTCTCTCTCTCTCTCTCTCTCTCTCTCTCTCTCTCTCTAAAATTGAAAGGACAAGAAAAAACAGGTACATTTGTACTACAAATCGCTGGCTTAGAATGAGAAAGTCGTGAGATATTAACAATATCCAATCATTCTACTTTTCACTATAATGTCAAAAGAGTATCTCCCACTTTCAGCATATACATTCAGCCGCTTTAAAAACGTACCACATACAAAATATCGGTTTTAGTGATGAAAACGTCAATTAATTGTTATTTATTTTCGGACTAATAATCTTCAGTCTATACACAACGAGTTGTGTGATTTTCATATCATTATTACGAGTTTGAAATGAATTATGATAGAGATAACACTCAATCATTGTATGGTGGCAGCTGAACCACCATCCTTACACGGAGGATCTTTTCAGTTGGAAGCGAAGGCACAATCATGTGAACAAATACTCGAGATATTCGCAGCATAAAAATACCATTAGCAAATATTGTTTATGTTGTTTTTTCCAATGAGTAAACCAACAGCGTACAGTTTAAAGTCAATATTGATCACACATGTAGACGCGACCAAGCTGCACGTGCAAAACATGCAAAATCAAAAAAGTTCTCTGGGCGGGGTATTCCGAATGAAAAAAATCGTTTCTTTAACAAGGTCAAGCTTATGAACTGAACAAACCCTGTAAACTTTTAATTTTAGCAAAAATGCATTTTGACAAAATTTGATTATTTTCAATAGTGGTGCGTTTTTAAAGCGATTGATACACTATGAGTGTACACTTACGCACACTCCTAACGCAACACTTTTATAATTCTAATTTCTCAAAAACTGTTGAAGATATGAAGTTGCGTTTAAACACCATGCTGTTTTAAGACATTAGCAATGCAGGAATGTTGAAATCATTCATCCGTGACGCTTTGTCAGTTCGGAGCCTAGCGCAGTCGCGATTTCATCGTGCTGCACGTGTAAAACGTTGTAGGCGAAAAAATCGATATTCTTCGTCATTGAGTTCCTCTCTGGCGACAGTCCGACTAAAAAAACAGATTTGTATAAAACATGGCTCGGAATTACTATCGAAGAGCGTGGTCGCGCAATTGGAGGTTACAGGCTGGTCAATCCATTAGACAGGTATGCGCTGCACTTTACTACATAGTCTTATCAAAGTTTTTAAAAAAACATTGAATTATCAACTGTATTCAATGTTTTGCTAATAATAAGAAAAAAAACTAAACTATGATCAATATTTGTGGGGAGCGGTGGCCTGGAGGTAGGGCACGCGCTTCAAGACCGAGAGGTCCGCGGTTTAACCCCGGGGTGAACATGTGATAAGAGTAAGGGGTGGACACACGAAATACTTTTACCTCAAGACTTGTGAGATATTCTGTGATCGGTTAGTTGTGATAAACTGTTAAGAAGAATTTTTCTCCATGTTGACATTTTACATGGTGCCGTTTTGTGACTTTTGGTTTTACGGTGATGCTCAACATTTGAATTTATTTTTTCCTTATTGTTAACCAACTACAATAATAATTGAATGAGGCATTTGTAAAGGTTTGATTTATTAGTTCTCCAAGTTTTAATCAAATTCCTTTATGCGTATTTGAGAAATCACGATAACTATAGGTGTTGCGTTAGGAGTGTGCGTAAGTGTATATGCTGTTTAATTTGTCGTTAATATTATCTACGTGGATCTGCTTTGGACTTTGATCAGTATTAGTTATCTGTAACAATATTTCCTCACTGCTAGATTCAGATATATTATTAACATAATCATTTGACAGCCTATTCTTGATATATCAAATAATACGTCCAAATATGTATTGTTTGATTTTAAATGACCACAGAGAAACCATATGAATCCAAATCCATGGGTATATTATATATTTCCTGGAGAACGGCTCATATATTAATCAGTTGAAATGAGTAAATTAACATTGATGAAATACCTTTGATAGCTTAATGAAGCAAATAAGATCGGATATAAGATGTGTAGTTTCACATGCTGATATAGATTTTGAGATCAAGAATAATAACATAAATATTGTCTGGTTATAATTAACGAATCAGCGTCATCCTTGAATCAAACAAACAACGGACAATATAGTGATCAACCGTGTTGATTGAAGACAGTTGCCCCCGTAGCGACACGGGTTTAAATCTGGGTGAAGGCACTCGTATGCATGCCATATTTCCACAGAAAGCTAACTTGCAATTCAAGGCTTTAATATACCAGTATATGCACACTGATATTAAATATAACTTGTGGAACATCAGGATTTTGTAATTATTTAGTATAATTACATTTTGTACATCCAGTTGTCTAATTTTACCAAATGCCATTTAAATTGCCTGAAATTTATTTGCATTTGATGAAAACGAATTAAACAAGAGGGTCCAAAGGGCCTTTGGTCGCTTTATTGTCTACATGGACCTATGGTAACCTAAGAAACCATTTACACCTTCCAAAAAGTAAATATAGTGATGCCACATACCACATATTGAAGCTCTAGGCGTTGTAGTTTAAGACAAGAAGATTTTCATAGTTTATGTAAAACTAGTGACCCCATGGTGGCGCAAATATTGACCCCAGAGGCATAATTTGAACAGTTTTGGTAGAGGTATGAAAGTCCTTGACCGTGTGGTTTCAGACAACATGATGTTTTTAAGTGTGCATTTCAAAGTCCCCTCTAAGGACCTCATGGTAGATCAGAACTGTTTGGACAACTTTGGTTGAGGTTCATCCAAGGAACAAATTTTGCCAAGTGGTATAGGAGAAGAAGTCATTTGAAAAATATTTTGACGGGCGGACGACGGACGACGGACACAGAGTGATCATAAAAGCCCTCATTGTTAGTATGTGACAGGGGAGCTAAAACGAACCGAATACGCCAAAGGTGATTAGGCTTGTGTTAGTTTATGATACAGATCGATCATATGGATAACATAACTCATAAATCATGCCGAAATGAAAATCTGCACTGTCTTTAATTGAAAAATCACATTGAGTGCGCGATTTTGAGAGTAGGTTGAATTGATTATTTGCAACAAATCTGCCCTAAAGCAACAGTTAGCAACTTTGTATTATATAAATACTTGATTTGGTAAGAAAATAATACTTTTTAAAATTATACGCTTCATCTTTGAGGCAGTCCCTAAATGTTACTTGGGGTCATTGGGGTAAACACCAACACCTCCTGTCTATAGTTCGATCTTTTATTTTACGCTTGACTACATAGTATATACCCAATCTTCCATAACTGGTGTATCAATATAACAACCAGATAAGGTCACATCCCAGTTCACATCCTGTAGACAACAAAATAACATAAAATAGACAGAGTTAAATAATACAGTTCTACCTGAAATAATACAATACTTCAATGCAACTTCATTTAAAGTGCAGAAATCAATTAACTCACGTATAACAATTATTACACTCAATGAGAAATTACAATGTACAATTAAACACCCATATTAAACTAAAATACAGCCACGCCCAAAACAAGACAAAGAATGAATGCTTACAGGAAAATAGCTTTCCACAATAATCAACAAATGATCACTCTCTCGACTCTCGGACTCCCTTGACTACATGTGCTAACACAGAAAAGGTGAATGATACAAAAGGTTATAAATTAATAATGAAATAATTCCAGCCAGAAAGAGAGAATAGACGAAACGTTGCATCTCCGAAAACCATGACAGTTTACTACAAAAAATCCGATGTACAAAACAAAACATACCTCGACCACAGAAGAATGGAAGTTCTTCATGTACTACACACACCGTCAAATATTTCACACGCCAACAAGCTGATAACGTTGCCATACCCTGGCAAAACTGGTTTGACAACTGTCCAACACGAAACCTCGCTTTTTATAACCGTACGAAACAAGCTGTGCTTGATTCAAAATCTAACAATATTCTACAAATTTACCGAATCATTGAATAGACCGGCGCTACTAAAAGTGGGGCCTGTTACATAAATACAAGCATGCCAGATGAAATAATTACCAAGCAACGTCTATATGAGGAATTGCAAATCTTCTAGAGAATCACACGCATGACCCGGCTACCAATGATTTTAGTACAAACAGTTCACGTTCATTTACAATTCGGCCAACTCCGTTTAAATAAAAGCAGTAAATCAAGTAGTCGCGTATTTACGTCATTTTTTAATCATATTTGCACGTGGGTACTTATTTCAGTGTATCGTGACAGGCATTGCCAATATAATTAGTTGAAACAGTATGACTTGTATCTAAAACGTAGTTTAATAACAGCATGACAGTCTGTATTAATAACAAAAACTGAAGGGGTTGAAACACGTCTTGCGACTTGTGTTGTGGTGTTTCTGATTTCTGGGCTCGGCTGGTTAGGTTGAGTGTTACCTTCCCTGTTTGATTTCCTCATACCTTTTATATAAAGACTCAAAATAGTAGGAGGGCGTTACAATACAATACAATACAATCTTTATTTTAAGTCGGATTTACATTTGAAACAAATAACATTAGCTATGTATAGCTATTGTCCGACATTTATAACAAACAAAAAGTATTAACAAACATAGACATTCCTGTAAAATAATTATTTCAGCATACATATATTAAATCTTGCAATATATTACTTTAACATGTATAAATTATATTTAATTAAATCTGTATTTAAAGTAGGATTGCATACATGTAAGCAAGTTAAAAGGCAATTACAATATTACAAGTACAGGAACACAGAGAAAGCATAAAAGTAAATAAACATAAATAAACAAGTTAATAAATTAATTAGTTAACACATTAGTTAATTGACAAATTAATTAAAAGCAGCCAAACATTTTAAATCAAGCATAATCATATATATTATATTAATAAACGTCATATCATACATTTTCAAGGGCATGTAAAATTTCACAATGAATTTTATTCCTGATTCATTTTCCAATTTCCCTTCAAAAGCCACATTTACAATGCATCGTCCTCATATGCAATTTGGTCTCCATTTATGCTAAGATCAGACGCGTTAAGTAATAGCTAGTCCGTTTGAGGTTGTTGGGCAGTATTATGTAGATTTGTAGCAAACCCGTGTTATTATAAACGCCATATTGATGACTGAAATCAAAATACTATATTATGTTTGCGATTGTCGTTCGTTATAGACCCTACGGTTATTTTACCCAATGTATCATGGTACTATGTGACCACTGACATTGTACATGCCCTATAAACCATGATGCTAATAACCGACCATTATATTTGCCCTATAAACCATGATGCTAATAATCGACCATCATATTTGCCCTTTAAACCATGATGCTAATAACCGATCTTCATATTTGCCCTATAAACCATGATGCTAATAATCGACCATTATATTTGCCCTATAAACCATTATGCTAATAATCGACCTTCATATTTGCCCTATAAACCATGATGCTAATAATCGACCTTCATATTTGCCCTATAAACCATGATGCTAATAATCGACCTTCATATTTGCCCTATAAACCATGATGCTAATAATCGACCTGCATATTTGCCCTATAAACCATGATGCTAATAATCGACCTTCATATTTGCCCTATAAACCATGATGCTAATAATCGACCTTCATATTTGCCCTATAAACCATGATGCTAATAATCGACCTTCATATTTGCCCTATAAACCATGATGTTAATAATCGAACTGCATATTTACCCTGTAAACGACAATGCTAATTACTGACATTGACATTTGATCTGTGAACCATAATGATAATGTGTGACCTTTTACCAGAATCGTGATAGTGTGTACCTTTGTAATACATCTGCCCTGTAAAGGAAGTAAATGACCCTGGCCTTTGTCCTGTGAACAATGATAATAATATATGACCTTGAACTTTGTCCTATGAACAATGATAATAATAAATGACGTTGACCTTGTTCCTATCAACAATGATAATAATAAATGACCTTGACCTTTGATCTATGAGCAATGATAATAATCAACGACGTTGACACACCTTTGTCTTTTGAACAATGACAATAATATATGACCTTGACCTTTTTCCTATGAACAATGATAATAATAAATGACATTGACCTTTGATCTATGAGCAATGATAATAATCAACGACGTTGACGTACCGTTGTCCTTTGAACAATGACAATAATATAAGACCTTGACCTTTGTCCTATAAACCATGATGATAACATATGAAATTGACCTTTCAGCTCTAGGTGGAACAGCTGATGTGGAATCTATACAGCTGCTGATGAAGGAAGAGGGGGAGAAAGAGAAGAAGATTCTGGAAACACTTGCTCAAACACTCAAAGATGGCGGAGTTAGTAATTTAATGTATTTATTTTATTTTCTGTTTATTAACAGTGACAAATACAGAGTCTGGATTTGAGATCAATCTGAAGTGTAAGCTCTCTAAATTTACTGATAATTAGCCCAGAACAGTGCTTTCTGTTTTGTGCTGTTAATTTTGAGTCCTGTTTTGCATGAAATTAACATTAAGGCGACTGCTTATATTTGATATGAGGTCTTGCTCAGATTGAGTTGCTTCGGGAGATGGGGTCAGATCAATTTGTGTTCTCTATAACGTACAGTATAAATATTATTTCTTTAATCCAATTATCTCTTCCAAGTTATGTTATTTGCGTGTAACTTGGAATTACTGGTAAAATGGTATTATACTTAATATCTCTTCTTGTTCTTTATGTATCGGAAATTCGTCTAGCCTTGGGAACAATTGATCTTTAAAATATGAATTTATGAGATCGGTTCGCTCAGAGGTTAGATTATTTGTAAATTGTGGAATATAATATATAGAAATTATGTATAAGTGTATCATTTGATTGTACCTATGTCTGCCAATAGGCTACAGAAATATCGTAATAATTCATTTTTTTCCGATATGATAAATGGTTTCTTCGAAAAGCAGACAAAATGTTATCACTTTTTCAATTTATTCAGAATGTATGAAATCAATTTATACAGTCTATAGAACTATGTCGACAATGACTTGGCGTGTGTACACGCACGTTCTAATGTTATAGTGTTCAGTCGGATATGTCTTTAAAAACCTAGCCATGACTATATCACATGTAGATCTAAATGTTTAAAGAAAAAAATAATTTAAAACGGGTAGGGGTGATTTTATTTGTTGAAGAAATCATCGCCAGATCAAATTTAAATTATCGCAAATTGATACATACGCCACTTGTAAGGTAGTTGCTAGTGAAATGTAGATTTTCTTTCCTAGAGTTTTACTGTCTTGGGCACAAAGTTAAGTTATGTGATTGCCAGACTTTTCCTTCGTCTGTTGTCGTAAATAATTTTAAATTGATGATATAGCAATACGTAATAGTAATAGGGGATTTAATAGCGCCGCGCAGCGAGGCTATTGAAAATACCCAGACCGGTAATAGGCGAACGTGCATATCTTCGTTGAGTTTCTGCGGGTACTAATGCTTTCAAAAAAAGTTATTTCCGGTCAAAAATTTCAGGCAGTTTTCCGAGGTGAATAGACCTTGGAATATAAAAAAGATAGTAAGCTGTAAACGGTTGAGTCTATCGTTCTCTTTCGATTAAATATCATTTTTAAAAAATGTGTTATAAATAGAAAAAACAAAGGGAAGTAAGAAATACCCTGTACTCTACTGTACTCCGCTTTACGTGTCACTAGCCAATTGATTGCAAGCGTTTGCGAGATTTTCATGCGCCCATTCCACATGGAAGATGTTTTAAGAATCATCAAAAATAAAGGTGAAATTTTCATTTAAATAGCCGATTTATCATGACAGTACTCGATCTCCGAAGAAATTGGTCTTTGATAGACATTTTTACGTAGTTTTACAATGATACCAACACTCAGATCATACCAGATGCTTGAACGTAAGTAGGCTAAAATTCGTTCCATGTCAACAATGCAAATCAACAATTCTATGTCTCAATGTATAGCTTGTCAAAGCAATGTTTATAAGATTTTTTTGTTACTGTCAGGGTGAATAAGACTTATGTACCAGTTAGTTTCATCCACAGCACCTCAGCCCCGGGTGAAGGGGCGCTCTGGGATTTTGAGTTGTCAAAATCAACAGCCCTTCTACGGCCTGCAGGGGAAGCTGATGGTAAAATCTCCCGCATTTCCCCTGACATCTACCGGTAAATATTGTCTCTTTTCCCTACCTTGCGGGGGAAGCTGGATGGTAAAACATGGCTGTCTCCCTGGCTATCCGCCATGGATCTCGTGGTCGGGGGGAACTGTGGATGCAATTGACTGGTGCATTTTTTATTTGTTGTGGACAAACTTGTGTACTGGGAGGGTCCATACGTTGTCGCTTATGTAAAATCTTCGATTTTCCAAGTGGATAAGGACGAAAGACAAACATGGGAGGCTGTAAATTATTTATATTCGGAATATAAATAAACCATCTAATAGTACAAGGTACGTCTTTGATTTTATTGAATTGGAATCATATTATGACAATTTGATTGATTGACTTGTGTGCTGTATAAAGATTACAATTCACAATAATTGCATGCAACCTAGCGGTTATCTAATATTTATTTAATACCCATTATAGGCAATGCCTTAGTTCATATTAATCACACTGAAGATGAAAAGAAATTCTGTTACATAGCTGTGGTAACTAATACATTTCATAGGTTATCACAGTTTTTGGTATTATTAATGAACACTAATAGTATTGACATTCGATCGAAATGTTTGTCCCTATAAAATTTACTATAAAATGAACAAGTTTGGTACTGGGTCATCTGGTGTCAAAACTAGTTCTCTAGACCAAATCAAAGGAAAACCTGTAAAAATGTTACTGTTTTAATTTTATGAAACCTCGCAAAGTGTTTGTCTCTGTAACATATTAACCATGTGCAATATTGGGTACGAGTAACTTGGTGACAAAACATAGGTCACAACATGACAGTTTTTACATTTGCAAAATTGTCAGATTATGACCAAGGTTTTGTCAACAAGTTAATATTACATAGGTTAGCGTATGTTAGCGCACAAATGATCCACTTTATTGTTCGTTGCTCAATATCTTCTCGAACATTTCAGATTGGCGGAAAAAGTGAAGAGCGTGGCTAGGAAACCAGGGGAGGTCATTTGTATAGTTGCGGACGAGGAAAAGGCATTGTTTATTACATGCGGGTCACGTGGCAAGGGAACATTGCGTCGTACGTTTCTCGGCAGCAAAAAAACGACTATGTGCTTCACCATTCCCACATTCCTGTTTTCATTTGTAAACACAAGGACTTACATCCTCATCATGTGGGCTCACCATCTTTAAAACAGAAGATCATGAATTCACCTATGTTTAGAAGAAAGAACAAGGATTCGCCCAAGAATTCGCCAAAACTCGACAGAAAGAAGACGGACTCTGAATCAACAGACAATTAATTAATTAAATTTCAATTAATTAAACAATGATTAACGGTATTTGATTTGATATGTGAATCGAAGTACGGAGATATTCATCGCATAAACATTTCAATTGCTGTACATTTACGCGCATAATGATTGTTTAAATATATATAAAACTGTGTTCATTTGGGATAAGGTTGATTAGATATAATTTAGATAACTGACTGGGCTAACGTTAAATAATAAAGTACACACCACAGGTAATTATATGTACATGTATATCAAAGAAATATTGAAGAGAAAAACGAATTAAAATGTTTTTCCCTTTTTCATCAATGATAAAGTGACCTATGATATGCACATAACTATCTGCATATTTACTCTCGATAGCAGTCGTCTATGTCGGGAATATTTCGCTGGCTTAGAATGAGAAGGTCGTGTGTACAAAATCCATATTTTAAGAAAACAAAAGAAAAATTGTCTGAAAACTAGTCTTTAATTATTGAAATTTTTTTTTATCAAACTTCAGTTTGGTCAACATTACCAGCACAAGATTTTCATGTAAATAGGCCCATAAGAAACGTCATGTGATGGTGATTTAAATTTGGGTCAGTTTTATAAGGTCGTACTTACGACCTTCTCATCCTAAGCCAGCGATATAGTAGTATGTACACAAACCACGCACATCGTTCACGAACGTAGAATTGAGCGAGTACCCTTATATAAAGGACACAGTTTTATATGAAATGTTTCATACAAAGTTGCTAAATTATCGGTTGTGAATTTATACTTATGATGGTAATCAATGCAAACACACCATGGTCCATCTCTATCGCCTTATTTTGTCACCCTTGTTGGGCTTTTAGTAACAAACGTTTTGCTAACTAGTACCAGACATTTAATTTAATGTACTTATATAAATGTTGTCGGGTTCTATAATTCAGCAATAGAAGTTGGGAAACACAAATTATATCAGTGGGGTTAGTGGTGCTATATAATCCATTTGTGGATACATGTAAAAAAGAAATGAAGAAATCGGACAGGAAAAGCAGCACTCAATTTAACCAGCCGCGCACAGAAAACCGGAACAACACAACTACATGGAGCAATGCCCGCAATCAACCCAAAATTCTCAAATACGAGTAGTCAATCATTTGAGATAACCTAGTATGTAATTCTTAGGCATGTTAAAAAGTTGTTTTGATTCTCTTTCACATATTCAATTTACGTTCAGAAGATGAGTGTTCATGGTTTGTCCCCCTTTAATTTACATATTTATATAGACCATAAATGCGAGTATTAGCTACCACATGAAATACATTTGTTCACTATTTTTGTACCATGCAATGAGTGTGTGGCCGTGCAAAAGATTGGTCCATGTTCTGTATTTAGCCATTTTTGCGCCCAGGACAATCTTTCATGAACGTGACTACATGTCAAATCCCATTACATGCTCTTGTATTTTCTTTTTTATTGTATCTATCACAAACTATTGTCATTTTATCGGAGTATTTGCTAATCAGTGATAGGACCACCCTTGGTTTCCCAGGTGGTCTAAAATTGATGTTTAATGAAGAGAAATGTAAAACTAAACGTGGACTTGAAAACAATGTATTTTCTTAATTTGAAAGGGCCTCATTTATGAGATCTTTCTGTAAGGATTTGCTGTAGATGGTAATAAAAACATAGTGTACAGGACCGGTGATTATAAACACTGGAGAACGTAACACATGCTCCAACACATACTCCGTACTCCAATAGGAGCATATGTTTTTAGTGACAAAAACTGATATACATAACTTCTTTATTACTGAATGGAAACATATGAAATGGGTGTTCATGTTCTCAATTAGATCCTTTGCTACAAGTTGGTGTTGGTTTTGATGCGAAATTCTAAAATTTTGATTTTCATGTCTTAGCATGGGGTATGGAGTTCGAGTATGATAATGAGAATGTGTTTATACTATATGTACTTACCGGGCCAGGTTTTTGAGGGTTGTTGATGTGATCTTTTGTGAGATCTAACTGTAGATGGTCACCAATGTGGTATTCATGTGAGTTTTTATTGTAAATAATAATTATTTTTAACAGCACATTTTACGTTTCTGAATTTATGTGTTCATTAAACATCTAAAATTTATTGAAATAATGGAAGTTATGTATTTAGGGTTGTGTGTGTAAACATGTCAGTATCAGTCTCATCTTGGGAATATGTGGTATGATTTAATAAAACATGGCCCGGTGATTATAAACATGTTCGCATTCTCAAACTCTTTACTCCATACCCCAAGCTCAAACAGCTTATTTTTTAAATTTTGCATCAAAACCAACGCCAACTTGTAGCAAATGGTCTAATTAATAAAATGAACCCCATATATAAAAAAGTTATGTACTACAGTCGTGTTTGTAACATGCTCAAGTTGGAGTACGGAGTATGAGTTGGAAGATGGAGTACGTATCCAAATGTTTATAATCACGGGTTATAGATTGATTTATAAATATTCTATCAAAGCTAATATTCAGTCAACAACATATATCTTATCTTAAGTACAAAATATAACTAATATATCTTACACACATCAGGTGTTCGTATTTCTTCCAAGAATATTGTTTTAATATTTATGTTCTTTTTTCTATATTTACCTTAGACGATTCAACTCAGTATGCTTTCAACCAGGGCATAATTAAGGTGCAAGACATTTTGATCTTTTGGAGATAATAGTATTAATAAAAAACATTGCGAGGTTTCAGTGTCTTATTAGAAGCAAAGACGAATTTCGCCAAAACAGTTTATTTTCATACTACAGTAAAACTTGCTTATAACGAAATGCCGGGGGTATAAAAATTATTTCGCTGTAATTAAGTTTTCATTGTAATCGAGCACACGCTTATAGTGAAATTTCACTGTAAGTTGCTCACATATAACGAACTTCGTCATAACCTGTATCGGAGGTATAATTCTTCTAGATCTATGTAAATATAGGTCACGCAATAAATGAATAGAAAACCTTGATACATATGTATTTTATTCGTGTACTACATTTGATATTGTGAGAAATGTATTTAATTTCAATAAATAAATAAACAACTGTGAGTCAAGTATTCAGTTTTATTATGTTTTGTATTTAAATGTATTTATTGTATTATTTACAATATATAAAATTAGACCACACATGACGTGTTCTTATTTCTTCCAAGAATATTGTTTTAATATTTATGTTCTTTTTTTCTAGATTTACCTTAGACGATTCAGCTTAGTATGCTTTCAACCAGGGCATAATTAAGGTGCAAGACGTTTTGTGATCTTTTGGAGATAATAGTATTAATAAAAACATTGCGAGGTTACAGCGTCTTCTTTCAAGCAAAGACGAATTTAAAAAATGTCAAAACTGTTTTGTTTCATACTAACTGCAGTATTACGAGCACCTGGTCTTACTCGAGCACAAACATGTATTTCCATACAACAACAACAACACAAAAAAACTTTTATTAAGCTTTACAAGCGAGCTAACAGTCATGTCTCTAGCCTACATTATACTAATATTCAAAATTAAACTGATGAAGTGAATAAGACACGGGTTTATAGAGAACTATTCCGATGAGAAGCTAAGAAAAGAAAGATATTAAGCATCACTTGATATTACATGTGTTTGCAATTCATTTTAAATATAATTTGTGATAAAATATATATGAACCGTTCTCCAGGAAAACCTGCTACCGCATTTTGACATCATGTAATTACAGTATAAAACAAGGTTTTGAAAAAGCTCCAAATTAAGAAAAAAACATGCATCAATTGATTTTATTTTAAGTTGTTAAGTTCTGTGATGTCGAAATAACATACTTCGTTGCCATAATGGGCAAATTTTGGAAACATGCTCTGATTGAGAAAAACAAGGAGTAAGCTGTTTAAACCAGTAATAGTCTACACCTGAATGCATACACCTTCGACATATTTTGAAAACTAAAACTTTATTTCTAAAACTTGATGCTCTTTTAATTAGTTTATGACAAGAATTGATCAAATGGTGTAAATTATCAAACGTTTGCTAGTTACGTCAAATAACGTTTGAATTACGTTCGCAACGCCAAACAAAAAGCTCTGAATATCAACTCTAAAGAACAACTGTTACTTACTTTAAACGCAATATATAAACACAATTTATTTTGCATCGTGCTTCATTTGTCATTATTCTTTACAACTATGTAAAATCTCAAAATCATTGTTCTTGTTTAAATAGCAGGTTTTCCTGGAGAAAGGCTCGTGTTTATTATTTTTTACAATATATTTCGGTTTTTTTTTGTTCGGGATAGTTTATGCCTTCCTGTTTAGAACTATTTCCAACTGATAGATAGATAGATAGATTTATTTCGACATAAAATGAGCATTTACAAAGCAATCATAATACTTAAACATATAAATACAGTAAATGTAGGCATGAATTAATTAAATAACCATGTCAAATCAACATTGAATGTCAAGAACAACACAAAAAGGGGTCTAAAGAACCCTTATTTCCATTGTGGTTCTTTGCATATAGTGTTGTATGACATCGGGAGATATAGAGAAACTCGGGTCCCTGTCCGATGATAACATTGTTGAGCATGACACATGACCTGAGAAAAGTATGTGTTCTCAGGTCAATAGCCTGGGAACACTTTTTGGCTTCAAAACGATCGATCCGTGGGCGACCCGTATGAATTCAAGAACAATTACTGTGGCGTAGCCCTACCAGGCGAAGAAGCATTGCTTATCCGGATCGTAAACCTAAACGTTGAATAAATAATAGCTATTAAATGCATAATTTTGTTGTTTTCAATGATATTTATGACAATTTAAGACGGAATGCCATATTGCAAAATTGTCCGTTATTTGTGGGCGGAGCCAAAAAATGTTCCCGGGCTGTTGACCTGAGAACACATACTTTTCTCAGGTCATGTGTTATCAGGCAGTTACCATGGTAGCCTACTTGCATGAGAAATTACATTTTGAGAATATCTTAAATAAATAAGTATATTCGAGGGACCCTCATAATTTCGTGTTCCACTGTTTGATAACGCTATGACGTAACTTATAGAAATTTTGCATGTTCAAACATAGTTTATTCTCCAATTAATTTAGCATGAAAAGTGATTGATGACGTCACGATTCATGACGTCTTATCAATATTCTAATATCATGTCATTGGCGTTCGTTATAAAAAAATTGCGTCGCCTTGTATGATATTTGTGTTAAAGATGTATACATTACTCAGGAAATATGTCTTTTACATTCAGGAAAATTTGCATGCAGTTTATATCAACTCTTGGTAATCGAATAGTGAGTTAACAATGTGGAAGAATTGCTTTAAGGATATTAGAGGAGCAAACAATGATGATCAGCGCATTCGCAGTGATTTGCGGTTAAAGTTGGTAGTCGGTAATGTGTATTGACCGTAATATTATGCGACATGTACAAGGAGTTACATGTCATTACTGTGTAACTTCGACATCTACTGTTAATGAAACTCTTGCAGCAAATATTCACGCTCAGTTGTTATCTTTTGTTTAAATTAAACACGTATGCAATTTTAAATGTAGAGATTCTGTTATAATACCATGAGAATACGTCAATACATAACAGAAGCGTTGTTTCGGGCACACTAAAGGACCTGGATATAGAAATGTTACCGCGCCAATCATATAACCAAAAGCAGGCAATAGTCTGCGTCTAAATATTTCCAAAACTCAAAAATAGGCTGCATGGTTAGAAATATTAGAACTGAGAGGAATTGGGTGCGTCGTAAAAGGAAATTTGCAGAAGATGTCATGTGACGGCTTATAGCACGTGCTCCAGCTATTGGTCGAGTAATGGAATCAAAACAAACTGTGCACGGGATGATGCATTAAAAAGTACTAGAGGCTAATAGTGTGTTAGGCTATTTATACTCGCAAAATAAAATTGGTTCATGGAATTATTGATGGGCCCTCGTATTAAAAGTACTTATGACAGTTAAATTGCTATTATTTAAAGATTAATATAACATTTTACACAACATGTGAAATGTGATAAAGATGACAAATAAAACATACAATGAGCAAAACATGAAACACATTTGTTATATTACATAAGATATCATAATGCTGGTTATGAATTAATAATAAATATAATAACAAAAAGGTATGAGGACATCGGACAGGCTAGGGATGCCTAATCAGTCGAGCACAGAAATCATAAACACCACAACACAACTACACTGAGAAATGCCTACACATAAGCCAAAGAAACAAATAAAAACATTCAAGTCCCGCCGCAAAAAAATGCAGGATGACCCAATTTAACAAAGAAATTATAGAATAGTAGTGATTCCAAAAGACCTAATGAAACGCAATCAAGACCCGACCAAGTTACCCAAGGCCCCGCTGCAGGTCATTCCGACCGAACAAACACATGCCAAAACGTCGACAAAACGAGACTTAATTAACCACCCCGTGACCAAGTTCAAAACACTAAGGACAGTGATGCACCTAAAGAGGCACAAATACGATGTCACCTAGTTTGAAATAATTGGCTAGGGGTGAAGGGGGTGGGAAATACTAGTGAAATTATATAAAATTTCTAAATGCATGTAGCTCCAAGATATGCAAACAAAGTGACCCCAGCTATCAAACAAGACATTACTGCACAGTGACCTAATCAAAAATGTGCTCTCCCGGCAGACCGGCAAAACCACAAGAGTGAAAGGGGGAACAACATAGCCTACTAGTATTTCTAGCCACATGTAGTTAAAAAATAAAGTGACCAAACAGCACAGTGACGTAATTAAGTAACTCATCCAGCAACTCAGCAAGCTACAACTTTTAAAAGGGGTAGGTAATGGAAATGTATAGCTTGATGAAGGCCTAAATGATGAAAAGTATATTTACCACCCATTTTAATCCTATAATTTCCCAATACATGTATTCGTAATATCGACCAGGGTCAATTTTATAGTTAGTTTGGATATTTATGTTCGTATCCATTATTTGTCATCTATTTTATGCGTCCGTGCATTATTCGCACCGTTCATATTCCTTCATACTGTTAATTGCTTGTGTGGGGTAATATAGTTCGTAGTTTTTGTGGCTAGTTTTTCTACGCCAAGGGGGACTTATTGCTTATTTGGGGTGGTTGACTTCCGCTGAGATATTACTCGCGGTTGCTGGTTTGTCCGCCAATGCTTTAAATAATAAAACGGTGAAAAAAATGCGCGGACGAATAAAATAGAGGACAAATAATGGATACGAACATAGATATCAAAGCTAGCTATAAAATTGACCCGGGTCAATATTACGAATACATTTATTGAGAAGTTATAGGATTGAAAACAATCCACTGTAAACGGTTTTGGAGCCATAATATAAATCCAAAAAAAGGTATGAGGAAATCAGACAGGGAAGGTAGCACTCAACCTAACCAGCCAAGCACAGAAATCAGAAACACCACAACACAACTACTTTGATCAATGCCCACATATAAACCAAAGAAACAATTTAAGGTCCAAGTCTCCACGAAAAAAAATGCAGGATGACCCAATGACAACATTATTGAATAAATTGCATTTAACAAAACTACGAAAACTAGGTGTAGAAACAACATCCAAGGACACGCGGAAACAAAACTTCCCCGAAAATGCCAAAACAGTTAAAAGGGAGGAGTGGTGGCATGGGCACTGCTCAACAGAAATAAATATAACATAATACACAACATGAGTCTTGGCTGCGTTTCATTCGGTCTCATGCATATTTTCGGCTGGGACTTGGATTTTAGATTGTTTCTTTGGCTTATGTGTGGGCATTGCTCAGGGTAGTCTTCATTTTACGGCACACTAAATGATTATAATTGACAGTACGGGCGCGTTTTAAACGCCACTTAAACAATTGATACCCGGCTTAAATGCTCGAATTGTCACTACAAATATGCGTGTTTAAAGTGAGGATTTGCTTACTTTATTAAATAATGCGTCAAAAGGCTATTTGCTCCCTTGAAAAAATGTAAAAGTGTATTGGGTCATTTTTTTAAAAATCGCATTTTACGTTAGATTTAGTCGAAATTTCACGGAAGTGTTAAAACAAGCTCGTGCAAAAAATATCCAGATATTTGTAATTTCGATGTTGAATCAAAAGAATTTACCAGTACAGACAATGGTTGTAAAATATTGTGAAATATATCTATGAAAATTTCGAATTAAAAAGAATCGAATTAAACAAGAAAATGCTGTTTCAAGTTGGAGAAAACAATGTTTTCAAATATTTTCAAGCCGTTCTCCGGGAAAACCGGGCTTAATGACATTGTAACGTTATAGTAATTATGCAATAAGATTTACAAAAATGTCTAAAATGAGAACAAAAATCGTGGCCTTTGATTTCATATTGAAGTAATTGTATATTGTAGTAGTAACCATTAGCTTCAAATTTTCTTTAAAATTGTGTTAAAATAACTTCTGTTGTTGCTATGGTGATCGGTTTCTAAAAAGTACTTATATTAAGGAAAACTTGGGTTGAGTGGCTAATCACACTTGCCATTTTCCCCTGGAAGCTAACACTCACAAACGGGACACATTTTATTAGAATAAGAATATGATTCTAGAATGCGTCACGATTTTATAAGTTTACTGCATAAATTTATCAGATACTAGAACTTTGAATCAGAAATGCCAATTGACGTTTCGTCAAAAACGTAGAGAATGACGTTCGCAACGTCACTCATAAAGAAAGGGATAGTGCCTGGTTTAAAAAGTCTATAACTTTGTAAGGGTATGGGATAAATTGTCCAAATTTTCAGAAACTGTTCACTGTCAGAGTCTCCCCTTTCTAATGATATATTATCAAAATTTTCACAATTTTTTCACTAAGCCCGGTTTTCCTGGAGAAAGGCTCATTCATATTAGTATAGCTTGGCTATTTTGACCAGAACCTGACCTTTATGCAAGAATATATTACAAGGTTCCTGCTTTGAATATATCAATTTCCGAAAGCAAATCGTGCGATATCGGTATTTCACATTTGTGTTTCTTTTACACATCGAGCATCTTCGTGATACTCCCCGATTATGAAAACATACAATCGGTGTTGTATCGTAGGTAATATATCGACTGCTAAATAATGCTAATCAAAAAGGTCAGGCTCGTGTCAAATTAGTCAAGCTATAGAGCATATCGTCAGTTCAACTGAACAAGTGTCGTGAATACACCGTTTCAATTACAACAATCTATCGTACATGACTCCAAAGCTTATATAAAGCAACTTACTGCCATGTTTTAAGTAGTCTATAACGGTATGACTCTTGCAAAAGCATGAACCAAAATCATTATGTTGAAATGATCCAAAGTTCGGACAATTTGTGTAGCAGTGTTTGATGCACTCTTCAAGAGAAATTGAGGACTGTATAATACAAATATCTCCACCTGGAAAGTCACTGTGTGCATATCGCTTGTAACAATTCACTGACATTGGATTTTTTTTCAGGCATAGTGGTGTACCTAAAACAAAATACAAATACACTTACTCAGAATACAAATCAATGAATAGTACATGTTACATTTTATCCATATGGTTTACATGTTAGCATATACATTTCATCGAAGGTCACACAGGACAATTGCGTTTGGCTTTCAGTGTCAAAACTTTACCTTTTCAACCAAGAATTATTGGAAGAAATTTCTGAATGCGTATTTTAACAACGAGCATGTAAAATCATGTTACTCATCAACTCATTAACTCCGATTAACCGTCTTTTGGGTGCTACTTAAAAGCATATGTTCCGTGCTTGGTGTTTTGCACCAGGAACGTGAAAGAACCAGAAATGCTTCTAAAAATGGTGTATGTTTTGTAAAAATCAAGCATCAACCCCCAAAACTAAAATCACTATTGGGGACGCAGGATAATGTGATATTTACAAATATTAACCGAATTGGTCGACTGATGCCAAATGGATTACTTAAATAAACACGTATGGTTAAGTATATACTAAAATAAAACTGATAAATAATTCATCCTGATTTTCCACTTATGTGGCTTATACCAAATTCTTCCACCTGTCTCGTTATCTTAGGGGCACTGAAACCTCTTCGGTGAGTATCGCCCATATGGGTTCCCTGGTGGCAGTACCCCGAACCATGTTAGTCTTTTCTATACTAGTAATACATGTAAAGTAGTTTGTTTCTTACTTGTTTTAAAGCACACATGAGGATTTCCGTTCGGTTGACAATGCTCGTCATCATCTGCGCATGTGTTGGAGTGACAAGGTTGGCTCTGTTTAAAACATCGCATGTATTAAAAATATATCTGCAATGGTTTGCAACACAGGTAACTGTATCGTTGAAAACGAAAAAAAAAATTTGAAAATTTATATTTTTCTATAAAGGTTTATTTGTTCTAGATGAACCAGAATTTCAATCAATCAAAACCAAAATTTGACTATCAATATCTCCATAAATTAATTATATTAATATACAGCAATGTTTAAAGTACTTATAGGCCAGATCTTATCAGAATTGATCAAATAGTTAAAAAGTTATTCTATAAAATGTAGATACTGTTTCACAGCCGATTCATATGGTGCAATCAACACAAATTCATATGGCCGTCTCTCATAATGTGTTACACCAGCGACAGTTAAAGTATACCTTTAAGCAATGGATTTTATGATATGAAGTTAATTTTTGGCTTACATTCATCCCATAACATTGTTTGTGTAAACACACATCCTTTTATAGATAATTGGTATGCATAAAGCAGTTCTTTTATTAAAAACAAACTGCACCTCTCGAACCGGCTCGTGGATTTCTGTACAAAATGACCTTGATAGAAAAAAAATTTTTTTTTTGTTTTCTTTTTCAACGATACAGTTACCTGTGGTTTGCAATGGTGACAAACAAATGTGCTAAATATTATCGATTCAATAAGTTATACTAATGAGGGTACTGTTCCATTCGAAAGAATAGCGGGAAATACAGTTAACTTAGATAAACTCAGTTAAACCTAAACAACAATGGTTTACCTGACGGACGAGCTAAGGTTTACCACCGTTATAAATTAACTTTGAACGGAATCATATTATATTCTTTATTGTCATTGGTAAATGGTAAATGGTAAAAAATTGTCATTGTGTTAAAAATCGCCCTTTAATTGAGTAGGCGTCATAGTTGCAGTGTGGAGAATCACATGATCAAACTGATTTGAAATGAATAACTGCACACAAAACATTAGCGATTTCGTCCGCTGTGAGTTTTTTCTTGATTATGGCGATCGTGCACTTTATATGACTTTATTATATAGCCTAAAAAATCTCATCTATGTAGGAACACTAGACATTTACCAATTTTGCTCTATATTTAGCTGTTAACTGATGCTCGGCCAAATTATTACACTCGGTTGAAATCTGCATTTGATCGAGCATCAATTGAAAACAGCAAAAGATAGAGCGAAGTCTGTACTTGCCTGGTACATGTATTCTTACAAATACGGGATATTCTTTATGCTATATAATATAACCATATTAAATGCACGAACGTTATAATCAGGAAAAAAACTCACCGTTATCAGACGAAATCGCAATCGTTTTGAGTGCGAACGGTATTCATTTGATCACGTGATTTTCCACACTGAGTTGGGTAAGTGAACGGTTCCTATAAACTACATTTTTTATTCTGAGAAGTAGGATCGCCTCCATTTGTTTGGTGGGGTATTTTTATATCAACAAAGTAACCACCAGTCATAAATGTTCCAATACAAAGAGAACTAAATCATTCCAAAGTATGTATGAACCCGCGTTATAGAGCTCAGTTTGTAGCTACTTCGTGATGAGCGAAATTGCATCAAATAATTCGACGGTGCCAAACCAAAACCCCGTAACTGCAAAAAGACAACTTTTCAGGAGACGAAAAAACTTATTTACTCCGTTGAAATAATACCGACGTCTTGTAACGAAATGACACCCTACCTGATCATATTTGGAACTATATTCAACTCCGACATGTACAAGAATTGACTTGTACTAAATTGGAGTTTGGACTGTCATATACGGGATTTTCGACTAACCTTTTATAATCTAATAAAAATACGGTATTGCGTCACCTGGCTGTATTAGAAGTAACGCGATTGACTATTTAAATGGCGACTAGACAGAAATGCGCAGGAAATCTATCAGATGCGGATGCTGCAAAAGTTTTCGCGCCAAAATTGAGTTACGGGGTTTTGGTTTGACACCGTCGAATTGCAACCTTGATCTGAATGTGGGTGAAACATATGCCTGACATATTCAGCTGAAAGCTCACTGACAAATAACGGGTATTCTCGGCATTTGCATTTACAACAAAGAATCTAGCATTTGACATGTACAAGCACAAATTTTACAAATTTTACAAATTTTACAAATTTTACAAAATTTACAAAATTTAAAATGTTGATATAACTATTTTTTTCAGTACATACTATAGGCCACGCATCAACGTCCGAGTACAGCGATCCAGGTATAGTCAGGAAGTCCTCTGTACTGACAGACGAACTGTTCACACTGTGTATCAAACATGTCTGCTCTCTCCGGTGGTAACTCATTGACAAACAGCCGGATGTTTTCATACAACGGTATGCACATTTGTAAAGCGTCTGACAATTATAATGTATAGCCAGTCTCTGCGTTGTGAGCTCTTTGTTCATATATTCCGGTTTTAGCGCAAATTTTGTCGTCGATTGAGAGCTAATTGTAGAGACAATACTAATGAAAATTACAAACACGTTTGTGATCAAATTCATGATGACTTTGGACTTGTTTGTTTACTAGAATTTAAGTTAACCGGCTCTAAACGCTATCGCGACGAAACTGCTATCAGAACGATGCGGTGGCGGCAAATCCCGTTCCGATCACTTCGGTTTTTATCCAATTTTATTTCCCGGAGAATTTAAATACGGAAAAGGTCGATCTTTCACGATTGCGCCAAATCCATTTCTGTTGCATGGCAACGATGCTCACCAATCAGCACATTTATAATTCAAAACGGATCATGTTACTTACTCAAAGAAAGCTTTCTATCATAATTGCATTATTTCAACATGCATCCATGCCCCTGCCATGACTAGAGGCAATAAGTGTACAACTTAAGTTGATTCATGTGACATAAGCATTTGTATTATTGCTAAAGGTTCGCTGTATGCAATCAAATCCTTGCGCCTAAGTAAGCGTAAATGAATATTCCATGTTGTACTTAACTGTAAGCAACATTTTATTTTACATTCTTAATGAATCAACAAAGGCCATGCATCAACCAATATGAAGATTGCAGAAGTCAATAGGTGATACTAAGGGTGTTTCATTTTTTAAACTTTTTCTATGATCACCTACGTAATGAAGGCAAATTTTCTCTAGTATGACCAATATTTCCTGACAAAATTCCAGCTCAATCTATCAATGTGTAGATGCCCCACTACCGAGTTGAAATTTTGACCCTTATACAGGCTGATGGCAATTCTCCAAGTTGTCTGGGGCTATAAATTATAAATAAATAAATGTATAAAACAGAAAACGGCAACTGATTTACATCATTATGTATTCTTGTATAAATGCAAATACGAACATGTATATAAAATATGAAATAGTTCCAACTCCAACAAAAAATGTCAATACAAATATTGTATTACAATTGTAAATGAACAGGCAGACCCCCGCCATATTACTCAGCCTCCCCTGGAGACCCAATGCCACCCACAGGCAACTACAGCATTGACAAAGACTAAAACGAAAAGTAAATACAAGAAGAAGAACAAGAAGAAGAACACGAAGTAGAAAATGATGATATTGTTGATAGGCAGTAAGTCACTTGTTTTGAATTTTATACAAACACAACACGGTCAAGTGACAGCTCGCTCCAGTTGCTTTAAAAGTGATAAAACAAAAATCTAAGAAAAATGCATTTACAAAAATGTTATTATCATTTTCTGCTTGTTAATATAGCCGCTGTCATAATCGTCAAATAATTCGTCTGATACTTGTTTCAGTACGGTACTTTATGGTCATTATTTAAAGGGACTCAACTCCAGTTGGTAAATTGCAAGATTTATAAAAAAGTTATCTCAAAATCCTATTTGTTTGGCTTGACCAACCTCATACATTTAGATAAGAATATGCACTTATTCTTCTAGAAGAAAAATAATCACATAACGTCAGTTAATTACCTTTTCAATTTTCCGAATTGGAGTTAAGTCCCTTTAATAAATTGTATTCAAACAAGTTATGTAATACACGTTGCTACAGAAAGTCTTCCACTAAACTTTGACGTTTGTCTCGGCATGCTGGCCATGTGGATGTTGGTGATGGTCATCTTTATGACGACAGACGAGAACCGGCACGTGGGAATGATGAAGCACATGGTCACTAACGCTACCTAGGAGCGTGCGTCTGACGCCGCCCATACCACGTGTTCCGGTGATAATAATGTCGACTTTCTCTTCCTCGGATACACGGATGATCTCCGTTCTAGGTGACCCAGTGGTTTGTTTAACCTTACCGTGAAGCTGAAATCAATTTGTAAATGTTAATAATTTATCAACACTTCTAAGAAGAAAGCAAAGTTTTACAATGCACACTTTGGCTATTTGGCTATATAACTTGTAATTTTAAATTGTTAAATGTTAATAACTCAATACTTCAAAGGCAACGTTTTATAATGCACACTTTGGCTATTTTGTCGAACTGTACATGTACAAGGAAAGTTGTAAATAATTGTTTTAAAAATGTAAATAAATCAACACTTCTAAAGGAGCGTTTTATAACGCGCAATTTGTCAAACACTATTAGGGCGGGTACATTGACCCTATATATTACTAAACACTCCAACCGAAAGTTATTTTGAAAACCGTTTTAGTGTAACTATACTTAATTATTGAAAGATGATGATAAACCATCCCGAAAACTGTTCCAGAATGATATACATGGTACTGTTCGAAATGCGTTACTCACGTAAATTAGCTGTAGGCATCTTAAAGTGTATAGAGCTACTAGTATATCGGACGATATTTTTTTTTAAAGTTTCAAAAACTGAAAAAAATAATGCTTTCATATCCTTTTGATCATTTTTCGCTTCATCTTTAACAGAAACTCTCTCTGTGATTTATTGGACATGCGAAGTGTCCGTTTTCTTATGAAAGTGTTCTAGAACACCCTAAGTCGACGGTTGAAATCATAAGCTTGAATCGTCTACTTTTTCGACGATTGAATATAAGGACACGGAACCCATCAAAAGTTTTAATTTGCAATTTAGGTAGTCTAGTATCATACTAAAAAGGATGCAAGAAATTATTTTGACATTAAATGACCGTTAGATATAGCTCTATACACTTTAAAATACAGTTTTCAATATTTCAAATTAAGCAGGTTTAACCTTAAGGGCTGATTAATATTTAAATTGCATGTTAATGCATCACTCAGTGGACATTTTAATTGGATTTTTCGAACCGAGGAACCATATTTAGTTGTCGGGGGTCGGGGAAATGCCGGAACACCAGCGGTCCCCAACAATACAAAAGTAAAATACCCGGTCCATCCCCGGGGTGTGGGTCGTGGGTGCAACTGCCTGGTACATAACTACACAAGATACTTTCGAATTACTTGTATTGCTTCTATATCAAATGAGCGGGAAAATGAGAATGCCAAAACTCAATATTTTGATATTCTTATTTCTCAGACATGTGAGTAAAGCTAGAATAGGAGGCTGCTTGTTGTTGTGTTCTTACATTAGCTTCTTTCATTCTTTCTGTGAGCGCTTGGAGATATTTCTCCGCGTGAGCTTTTTCCTCTTGGATCATTGTGGTAAGTAACTCAGCCGCACCTACACCCATTGCTGTAAAATAATAAAATGGTTACGTATGTGCACTTTGAATTGTATGTGAGGTACATGTACAAGTACAAATGCTTGAACATATACTGCGAATAGGCATACTTCCTAGTGATGGCATCGTTAAGTTTGTTCGAGTCCCCCATGGGGAGCCAAACACAAATTATGTCTATGTTTAATGCTGATTTCAACATATTTTCTATTACATTTTTACGAGCGGTGGACAGTCATGCTGGAAAACCAACCAGTTCTGTCATAAAAAGGTTTTATACCGTAATATGCCGTCAAGGAAGATGTATGCCAGGCAATGAGCTTTTGTAATTGGCTTTGAAAACGATGTGTTGTCTCGACAAGCACGACAAATTTACACATGTATTACTGCTCAGTGACATCGAGTCAAATAGAATCTAGCACAGGTATATAGTAGGCCTAGACATGCCCTCCACCAAAGCACGTTGACCAAGTATTACCGATATGCAAATTACATGAAACATTTTTTTATAATGATCAGAATGCAATTCTTATTCCAGACGCCATTAGAAAATGGAAATGCTTGTTATTTCGCAGTTACCTGGCGACGAGCAACTAGACTACGTGCAGTATGGATGCATCGCCAAACTCATTCTAGGTCAAATAAACAAAAACAGCTTATCTCGACACGGCATGAACCCAAGACCAACAAATTTCAATTTGAGTATAGTATACAAACAGTGGTCCGTTGCCTAAGCAAAGCATTACCGATAGTTTTCATCCAATTATCTACGGTTCAATTAAATATAAAAGACATGGATTACCAGTGGAAAGTGCTTCGTAGCGCTTCGCTTAAGGAAACAGAAACTTTGTAGCAGCTTTTTGAGACAAAAGAGAAAAAGAGTAACTTACGCATGGTGGTGAGGGTATGAAACTCTACGCTGTGAAACAGTATCACATAATCATTGGATTTCTTTATGTTGTCCAAATACCCTGAAAAATAAAGATGCATATTCAAGATGGGTGAACTGAAAACTGAAGCACTGTTTTGTAAAACTGGAATTACATTAAATTGGCTAAAATGGTTTGAGTAGAAGGATGTGAATGTATCACTACGATGGCAGCCCATGGCACACGAGTATGATCCAGGGTATCGACATTGTGCGCTGTGCGCATGCGCTCTTATTTAAACTAATCGTCTAAAATTATTCCCCACACTGAGACACAACATGGCGGTATTCACAAAGCATCTTAAAGAAAAAAATTAAAATTTTGACTTGAACTGCACCTATTTGGTAAGAAACTAAGAATATCCCATATTTTCTTGGTGATTATTGTAGCGCTAAATACATAACATTAAAAAGTTGATAATCTCGATTTTCCTGTGCACGTTGAATTGTGTAGTCTCCTGGTAAGTTATGTTATTCAGTGACCGGAAATTACAGATGATTTTCTCGCAGTATGGCATAAACATTGAATTTTATAGTCTCCTAATAAGTCATTCAGTAATTAGGTTCATACGATGTGAATTTATGTACTTCGACCTTTTTTGCCCCATGTTCCAAATTTTGACATGCCCTAACAGAGGACAACGAACTTGTACAATGTACACACAATTTGGGATTAGATGGGCTTCATGGGCGGGCTAGTAAAGTCAATATTTCTAGGCTGAAAATTAATCGATTGGTACACAAACACAATGTCAAGGATATTGTTCGTTAAGCATTTTTAAAACTACTAGAAGTAAAAGTAGTGTGCAATTTGTATTTAAATGCCCGGTTTGAAATACATATGTCACCTCAACAAATTAAAAGGCAATTAAAAATACGCAAGTCATCTCAATACAAGGACATAACAAATCATTGTTTCGTTTAGCGTCCACCCTGGGTTCGAAAATATTTCAAGCTATCCTAAGACAAACAAAAACGAAACACTCGAAAAAAAGTCAAACAACTTCCATGCTCATCATTATATGGCTAACAAATATAGCTTTCAAGCATTGTCAATCATAAAAAAAAAATTCTGCTATAGCTGAAAACGTGTTTGTGTAAAAACTTCTGCCATTCCCAGGTGGCAGTATCAGTCATAGACTTAAAAAATATACTTATTTATTTTTTCACTATTTTTACTATATACAGTGAAGTTCCGTTAATAAGACCATCTAAAGGTGGTCTTAATAGCGAATCGGTCTTATTAGCGGACCTTTTTTGTTCTAAATTTAATACTTTTGGACCTTAAACGGGCAAAAACCTGCATGATTTCAAAATAATCAAAGTGGTCTTAGAACTTTACTGTACTAGTAATAGTTTGTTTAAGTCTATTTCTAAGTCTATAATGACTGATACCGTCACCTGCGCTGTCGTTTATGGACTAGGGAAATGATGGTGAACAAGTATGAAAGCAATATCTCGAAGGATTTTGAAGTTATAACGGGTTACAGATTGCCAAGACGCTATACTTATCCGTCCTCGGATGCTAAACGAAGGAACTATTTGGTACGGCCTAATAGATTCATTTTAAAGAAAGTTTAACATAAACATAGTATGATTATGCTGTGCAACACTCATTAATTAACTACACAACTGTTACCTATCAATCTTATAAACGTGAAGTTAGAAGTTAATAGATGTGCATTTAATTGTAACTTGTTTGTGATTGTATTTAAATGTAAATGAATTACATGTGTATGTGTCATGCTACATGTAGTTTGTGTACAGTTAACAACCTCACACGCCTTCGGATGTGTGCTAGATAGATGTACAATCACTTGGCTGGCGAATGTTTCTTTTTATGCCCCCAAATCGATTGATCGGGAGGCACATCGTGATTTATCCGTCCGTCCGTCCGTCCGTCCGTCCGTCCGTCCGTACGAGGTTACCCATATTCTTGGTTAACCCAAACTCCCCGCTTCTTCTTACATCAATATGGCTTGGTACAAAGCGTCCATACTTGCATGGATGTTGTATTGGAACAATCTCCACACATCTGTATCACTATTTGCACGTATCGCATATGTACTATGTTGGTGTACTTATAACATTTAATGAGTGTACATGTACAGCCCCTCCGTAATGCAAATACGACTTTTTCGGCAATGGTTGAAAAACAGGACCAAATCTATCAGTATTGAACACTTCGTTAGAATTAAGTGGTCGTGTATTCATGTTCGGAAAATATATCAGATGGCACGACACATTGACAACATATCCAGTAAAACATTTTATTCTGTCAAAAACTGGTCCTTAGGACGGCTCTGTGTTAGAAATTATAGCTTCTATTTTCAAGGACGGTTGTAAAATTCGTTGTCAATTTTATTTTCCAGAAACACACAGACTGTGACAATGAGACAGTCATTGTTCAAAGTTAGTAAGATAAAACACTTATACTTACATTGAAACGCATAATCACAATATTTACTGCCGTCCATGGCAATTAAAACCCTGGTCTCCTTTCCCGACATGTTGAAGAAAATATGATGTCAAAATATCAAAAATCCAGCAAAAAATATATATTCTAAACGCTGAGCCTATGTGTGTGTAATTTCTTATACAAAATGTATGGACAGCATATTATTCGCTGATAAGCGCTCAATCTAGGTCGTTGGACTTGGATAACTTTATTTCTAGATAGTATCTGATTATCTACGCAAATATTTCTTAAGTTTAAATTTTAGTTTAAATAGTTTTATCTCTTCGGGTAGTCTTGATTAGACACCTACTTTACTTTTTTGAACTGTCATACATATAGGTCTAATGTGTATGTGATATATGACAGGGACACGTCTCCGTTGAACTTTAAATAGCCCGACGTCACAGGTAACTGTATCATTGATAAAGACAATTTTAAAACGAAAAACAAATATTTTTTTGTAAAATTTATATTTTTTGAAATGTTCAGCTATATAAAAAAATTCGTTTTCAACGATACAGTTAGCTGTGTCCGACGCCCGGGCACTAGCACTCACTGTCATTCGAAACTAGACTGGTTCCGCGTATCTCATTTCCGAGTCAACTGGTCAATCTACAATATTTTGGAGTAGGGCCTGACCCAATCGGAACACCTCGGCCATATGACTAATCGTAAATTTCTAGCGACGTCAGGAAGCGATAAATATCGTACGGACGCTCCGATTGGGTCTGACTGTGGTACCAGTCTATTCGAAATTGGGAAGAAATGAAAAAAATCTCAGCCGAACAGATTTATCACGAGATTTCCTCTAATTAATTCCATTGCCAGTTGGCACTTTCCTATAGATTAATCAAATATATATATATCTAAAACTTATTTTGTAAGTTTGGATTTACACGGTTTGTAGCGTGTTTTCGAGGTATCATAATTTTGGAAAATAAAAAAACAATCAAGTTAAATATACAGTAAAACGTACATAATATGTCCATCCTTGGGACCCCTGATACTGGTTTTCGTTATAGATGATCGTGCAATATGTGTGTGGTTACACTACATACTAGAGTAATTTTAACAAGCAATAAGCAATTGCAAGCAATACAGGGGACTTATTCACCAACGTTGTAAGTCTAAAAATCAGACTAAGACTTAAAATTGTCATTATTCATAATTACTGGCATTTTTCTGAAATTCGATTTAACCGTGTGAAATTTTATCTGACTGTTTGTTGTTACCCACTTAACATGTATACCAATTTATATCAAAATCCGTACATTTATAACAACATGAGAGCTAATAGAACATTTGACAATGTAAAGTCTGAGTCTATAATTTAGACTTACAACGTTGGTGAATAAGGCCCCAGAAGTCCCCTATCTGGTGTTCATAATGATCGCCTTATCCGCATACAAAGTTTGAGTGATTGCGAGATGCAGCGCAAATCTATCGTCCTCTCCGGTTAAAAACCGCCAATCGTAAAAGCTCGGCCATTTCCGTTTGTCTCCGGTAAATGAAAAACCGCTAGGGGTCGAAAAACAGCTAAACCTTTTTACATATGGACTTCAACAACAGATAGGTAAAATCATTTATAAGCTCGGGTGTATTCTAAAGCACAACACCCTATGGGTGCTGCCTGCAAATACAGGTTGTTGCTCCACAGTGGTTAAATTTGTAGTAAATAGCAACTAAGTGAATGTTTGAAGATGTTGCGGTATTGTTCTACAGACTCTGATGAACTTGTATGTTGTCCTACTGAGGCCAGGTCCTAATTTTATGATGCCTTATTGTTGAGGTATTCTTTAATCGATGTTAACTGTAAAGTGAGATTTTCGGCAGTGCTATATCGCTGGCTAAAAAGTCGTGAACATTTAAAACATTCAAAACCAGCATTATAATGCGCTCCTTATAAGGCTATGTTCATGAAAATCGGAACTTATCATGTTGACCAAACTAAAGCAGAAACAGCTTGTTTTACCAAAAGTAACGAGTAATTTTCGACAGTTTTTTCTTGAATTCTCAAAATATCGATTTTGAACTTACGACCTTCTCATTTTAAGCCAGCGATTTATAGCATGTTGTGTTTTATCTAAGCATTAGAACATTTGGTACGATCGATGTTTGAAGTATATACATGTACTTGGATGGTGTTATCAAATTTGACGTCCGGTAATTTATCTTCGTTTGAGTGGGTCTGCACAGATAGTGTCAAGGTAAATAACTCAATTAGGAATGGATAACCATTAATGTACGAGTTAGCTCCCCTCTTGTATCACAAAACGTTGACCACAATCGTGCTATAGTGCGCAAAGGATAACAGGGTGCCAACAAATGTTCCCTGACTTTTCCCTGACAAGACAGCAGTCTTCACTGACTTTTTCGAGCGATCAGTACTTTTTATTAGAGCAATATAGTGCAGAAGAAAAAGTAAAACTAACAAGAAAGGCCCTAGGGCGTCACCTGTTGCACATTGGTCTTAAGTATCAGTACAACCTACATTCTGACCATATTTCATGAAGATTGGATCAAAACAGTGACCCTGGAGTGAACACAATGTTTTTCTAAGATTTGACCTAGTGATCTTGTTTTTGACCCCACATGACCCAGTTTCGAACTTGGCCTAGATTTCATAAAGAACAACATTCTGACCGAGTTTCATGATGATTGGATCAACACCACGACCTCTGAAGTGAACACAAGGTTTTTCTAAGATTTGACCTAGTGACCTAGTTTTTGACCCCACATGACCAAGTTTCAAACTTGGCCTAGATTTCATGGAGAACAACATTTTGACAAAGTTTCATGAAGATTGGATCAAATTGATGACATCTAGAGTGTACATTAGGTTTTTCTAAGATTTGACCTAGTGACCTAGTTTTAGACCCCACATGACCAAGTTTCAAACATGGCAAAGAGTTCATGGAGAACAACATTCTGACAATGTTTCATGAAGATTGGAAAAAATTGATGACATCTAGAGTGAACACAAAGTTTTTCTAAGATTTGACCTAGTGACCTAGTTGTTGACCCCACATGACCCAGTTTCGAACTTGGCCTAGATTTCATAGAGAACAACATTCTGACAAAATTTCATGAAGATTGGATCAAAACGGTGACCTCTAGAGTGTACACAAGGTTTTTCTAAGATTTGACCTAGTGACCTAGTTTTTCACCCCACATGACCCAGTTTCGTCCTTGTCCTTGATTTCATGGAGAACAACATTCTGACCAAGGTTCATGAAGATTAGAACAAATTGGTGACATCTAGAGTGTACACAAGATTTTTCTAAGATTTGACCTAGTGACCTAGTTTTTAACCCCACATGACCAAGTTTCAAACTTGGCCTAGATTTTATAAAGAACAACATTCTGATTAAGTTTCATGAAGATTGGATCAAAACTCTTGCCTCTAGAGTGTACACAAGCCCATTGTTGACGGACGACAGACGAAGAGTGATCATAAAAGCTCACCTTGTCACTATGTGAGAGGTGAGCTAAAAAGGAGATTGATATTTGCTTTAAATGGAAGCCAAAATGTATCAGGTAGCAGTTTGAGGGCTGTTCTTCTTCCATGTAATTTGCAGGGCCCACTCTGGGGCGTTATCGCAAATGTAAGAGACAGAGGGGAGATAAAAGGAATCCGGGTGCGATACCCTAGCTCGTTCCGAATATTCCTTGGTTCTTTAAAGTGCCCGGTGTATAGCACGGATACAGGCGAGACTACCCCTGGGTTACCAACCAGGATCATCTCTAGTTGGGTGGGATTCACTAAATAGCGTTTCTGAAATGACCAAGTGTCCCGGCCGAGAATCGAACCCGGGACCTCTTGATCAGGAGTCAAGCGTCTTACCACTCGACCACCGTGTTGATAGACATAAAACTATAAATTATATTGCAGGATGGTATGTTTCTCAAAATATATAAACGCAAACTATTGTTCAATAAAACTTTATTCACCTGTATAATTATTACAAGAAAGCTATTAGGACAAGTATAATATGACTATACAAGTCAATAGACCGAGATATATCATATATAATTACTATATTATATTATTATATCGAAAATATGCAATGGGACTTATAACACAAAACAATAACAAAGGTATATGAAACAAAACAAAGCAAAACAAATTTACTTCCAAATATATTTCTTATACCTTACACAAATTAAAACCACAGGAACAACAGCAAATTTCAACTATTTAAACCTACTATCAATTAACATAAAGTATGGGTAAAAATGAAATTATTGCCATTTTTGTATTGAATGTCAGAGTCCTGTACTGAAACTTATGTAAAAATACCAAACTAAAGACAATACAGCAATACTGTAGATGTGTCAATACTTGGGTCTTTCCATTAGTCCTAAAACACAAATATTCAACTATTGACTTAGACCGATATCTCTATAGGCCTCTAGACTATTTCATTTAATGACTGTGTTTTGATTTAAGTCCAGTTATATTTTTTACAACCTCCCCATACAATTTTTGGGAAAATAACAGATGAGTGACAAATGTAATGCATCTACTTGTAAATTGCACTTGACAACATCTGCCCTGTGTTCAAGTTAGAATCACGTGATGGAACATTTCGTAATGGTTTTTTTTAACGTTTCATAACTGGTATGAAACGTTACGAAAAGTGAAACGAAAAGTGTTACGAACGTTCCATTACGCAATTCTACCTTGAACGCAGGGCTGTATGGAGAAAAGGTAGATGCGTCCATATAGGCCTTCATGAAAATGAAGATATATTTAAAGTAGAACTAATGAATTGAGACATTTTCAGGTGGTCCCAAAGAGAAATTTATCACGACATCAATTTTATATGAATAGCTGAACATTCACAATCATTACACATCAAAACAACATTGTGGAACATGCTTATGTATAATGTACATAATTTGATGACCGACAAAATGCTTAATATTATGATTTAACATGTTACAACATACATTTTATGCCAGATTTTACGGATCTAAAACATAAATGAAGAGATTGCGGTATAGTTTTAAAAAGAAAAATAACTTTTTAAAAATATTATATTTTACAACATTAGCATGACTGGTTCAACTAAATGCAAACTAATAAGATTCAGACCACAGTTCATTGATGACGGGAAAAAACGAAAAAAAAATGTAAAACTTATATTATTCTTTCTTATAGAATAATATAACTTACAAAAAAATGTTTTGTTTTTTTTCGTTTTAGTCTGACACAGTTACATGTGCTTTAGAAAGAAGATGGTTAAATACATACAGACATATACTTATCGCTAACTCAATATTTAATTTATCAGATCTAGTAGAAATATCAACCAATTAATTTAAAGCAGATATGCAAGAGATTCAGACCCATATGTAACGTACAAGAATCATAATGAGTGTTTTCAACAAGAGCGTTTTCCTTATACAACTATATTCAATAGTGTCGCTACTTTAAATTGGATCAGATCTTAGAATAAACACAAAAAACTTCAATAAAAGCATACAATTAAATAAACAGCATGTAAATCAAATACTATATTCAGGAAGTTTACAAATACCTTATTATTTTCTAATGTGCTATCCATGACCTAGACCTGCTGACCTAAAAAAATAGGGGTCATTTACTGACAATGATCTAACTCAAAAACCAAGTTTGATGAACCTAGACTGAAGTGTTAATGAGATACCATTCCAGAAACCCTTATATTAAATTTTGAGGGCTCAGTGTAAAACTATACTAACTTTGTATATATATAATAATGTAGTTACATTAGTTTTGCACCAAACCCTCAAATAAAGTCTGCAGCCGAAACAACTGAGAAACAGACAGGCGCACTGTTCAATTCAAAATAATTTTATGTAAAGTCATCCACCTAAACACTTAAATAGGTATATATTTATACAGGGTCATGCCTACATATAGACTAAGTATTGACAATACATAAGTGAAAAGTCATTAACCTGACTTGCAGATCATAAATTCAACTTTGAAAGCATGGTGGAGCATTAAATTTTTTCGTTTCATTCATTATAACAATATACTAATACGTACATGTATATATCATTTGTTACGTTGACCAAGCCAAAAAAATGCTGAGCATAGCCTTTATTTGCCAGTCAGCTTTCTGCTAAATATGGCGGGCATATGTGTGCCTCTTTCCGGATTTGAACCCGGTCACCGGTTTAGGCGGCAAGTGCGCTAGCCATACAATTGAATCTATATTGGTTACTAATATGCTGCATGTCAGCATTATGTTATGTAACATACTATTGTGCACCCAGGATAATGTGATATTTACCAACATGAACAGAGTTGCCTACTGCTGAAAAATTGGTTTCTTAAGTACACACATATGGTAAATTTTATACAAAATAGCACTGATTAATCATGCACACTTAGTTTTTCCACCTATATGGGTTATATCAGTATTTCCTGCCTTTCTCATTATCCTGGGTGCACTATTTCATTCTAAAACTTATAAGTATGAAGCAGTAAATTGCACATACAAGACATGAAAACATGTATTTATAATACTTATAATTAAAACTAACAATTCATCCTTTTTCCTGATCAGTTATTAAAAGCAACAGTTTAAACGTACTATTGAAATAGTTCATTCACAAAAAAAAATTGTTCAAACTTAAAATATGCACCAAAAACAGCTCACATACAAACAGCTCAAACAAGCAAAACACAGATACACAGACTAGCACTGGTTTTCAGAAACAGCACCACTTTAGGTCTGTAATACACACCACAAACATCAAACAAACAAAATTATGTATACAAATGATATGGATACAATGGGGTTACTATATGCTATATTGCGTATGGTAGATGAAGCATGTATCATTATTGCAATAAAAGCCTTGACATTTTCCTTACTCAGGGATTTCCCTATTCAGGGTTTTCCCAAGACAAGAATTTTACCAAGGCAGGGATTTCCCTATATACATGTTGTCCTAAGTATAGGGCAGGCTTTCCCTCCTCAGGGGTTTCCCCATTTAAGGTTCCCCCAAGACAGAAGTTTACCTCTAGGCAGGGATTTATGTAGATAAGTGTTATCTCTATACAGGCTTTCCCTAATCAAGGTTTTACCCACACAGGGATTTCCCTAAATAAATGTTTTCCTTGGACATGCTTTCCCTACTTAAGATTTCCCTGATCAAGGATTTGCCTAGGCTGGGATTTCCCTACATATAGAGTGTTTTCTTTAAACAGGCTTTCCCAAATCAAGGTTTTACCCAGACAGGGACTTCTCAAAGAGTTTTCAAATAATGGTTCAGTGATGCCCATACATACTTTTATTTTTGTTTTTATGAAGCAGAAAAAATAAATTAAACTTATCTTGGACAAAACTAATAAAGACAATTTTTCTACAAAATCTGAAGTCTGATTACAACAAAGTAATTAAAAAATATTAAATGAGGGCTAAGAGCATAACTATGGTAACTACCTCAATTTTTATAGGCACATACCGTAGTTTTGCGCTAAGCCCTCGAAATACTAATAAAATATGAGACTAACCACGAACAGTCAATAACAAGAAAACTTTCAACGGAAAGTCAGCCATTATATTAATGATGCAAGATGTTATTTATATCAGCCAATCATTGTTTTTTCTGTGCCTCATGATGTTTATCGTGGTGATCCTTGTGTCGACAAACTAGGACAGGAACATGAGAATGATGGATGACGTAATCACTGATACTACCCATCAACGTACGACGAATCTTTCCCATACCCCTGGTACCCGTGATGATTAGATTGACATGTTCATCGTTGGCTACTCTACAGATAACTTCTCCAGGATTTCCCCCAACACTCTTCACTTTCCCTCCGACCTGAAGGATAAAAATTCAAATACAAGAACAAAATATCATCATCTGAGCCAAATCAGAGAGTTCCTATACAGAACAACCTCTCCAGAGCAACCCTCTCTTGACTGATTCCTAAATACCCCCTTCAAACTTGGGTTGTTGGATATAGAGGATCTATCACGAGTTGTCAATTGGTATAAATTTATATTAAACGAGTTTTGGAAATTTTATTAAGCGAGCCTTTGGCGAGCTTAATAATATTTCCTGAAAGAGTTTAATATTAATATATCAATTGACGAGTGATAAGATTCTTTAAATCATATGACACTAAAAACACAAAATACGCATTGATTTATTGGAAAAACTCAATACCTATACTACACGTGGTGAGTATAACTTAAAACGTACTGGCTATACTAACCTGGATATAAGGAAAGTCATGTGATATATAAGTATCCTGTGTATGCTTACACTACCCTGAAGTACATTAACATCTTCAGGGAATCCAAGCCAGTGCTTGGAGGGTAAACTATTCTAACCAATAAGTTGCAGTGTAATCTTCATTTAATTAGCTACTATAATTACATTAGTGTACTACATGTAATTATAACCATCTGTATACCTGGCAATACTGGCTCTATAAAATATATATGCTGTCTAATTTTTAGCCTGGAAAAGCATGTAGTACATGTTCAAACAACTATTGCTGCCACTTCTAAAATCTGTTCCATACCAATAGCACATTGAGAAAATGATTTTTTTTTTTTTGAGAAAAAAATTTTTACAACCAACATACACTGCCTTTGGCAACAATGAAACCGCCTATACATATTAAATTATCATATTAACAACATAAATAGTGAATAGATAATCTCTTGTTACATTTAACATTGGTTAGATACAGATCTTTCAAAGATAATTGAGAATCGTTGTAAATATACTATTGTCCGGTAGGTAAACTTAGTTTATGTAGGTTTAACTGGGTATAACTGAGATAACATTATTCACTGCTACACTTTCGAATGGAACAGTTCCCTCATTAGTATTACTTATTGAATCGACTTTACTGAGAAGTAGTTCTGTACACTTGTTGGTAAAGAGTCAGTAAAGCTGCGTACACAATACACATAGTAAGCTTTGGTGTATAAGTTGAGGATGTACATTTTACAAGATACACATCACTCCAATACATAAATTATATACTAGTAAATGAATTAGACATGCTCAATGTAGCAGTTTTATGTTCATCACTTAAGCTACTATGCAGCCAAGGTCATCATCATGGCGAGCAGCATGAACATGTCATTAATCATTGGACATTAACTTTAACATTCAACATACAGGGTCACTGACTTTAAGTACTATGTTTCAAGTAGTTAATAATTAATTACATACTAGTTTTTTTATGACAGATTCTCACCACTTACTGAAGTATGACTACACTAGACAAAGTCCAGAATATAAACAACTACTGTAAAATCATTAACTTTTGTGAGGGATTAAATTTTGTGGATTTCGTGGTTCACTTTTTACAACAAAATTAAATCCCATCGAACAATAATTTGGACCCTTGTATTTATTACATGGAATGTATAATCCGCGAATTTTTTACGTCCCATCCAAATGATCTTTTTTACCAAAACCACAAAATTTTGTCCCATCAAAATTAAATAATTTTACAGTATCACCATAAGTAACAATATCACAGGACCAAGTATGTAAAGATCAAAGTTTTGAGAGAATCAGTCACAATAAGTGTCCATCGTACTTGAAAAATAAACAATTTCAAAACTAATATAAGTTTACATATTCACTAGTTTATCACTATTTAATATATTTTTGTCTGCCATATGAGTCAGAAAGAAGACGTAAGTATTAAAATGAAGATTCCAATTTAGAACAAGTGAAATAAAATTTGAATTTGCACCAAAAATCAACAAATTCTGACTTTACGTACATGCCTAATTTTCTCTTAAAAATTCTGGTACCCTTAATGTACATGATATTTTTTTCTTTTTTTGGCGTAATATTGGAGCCTCTGTAGCTCAGTGGTAAGTGTGCTTGCAGCCTTATCTTGCAACCTGGTTAAAATCCAGGTGGTTGCACTCACATGTCAGACATAATTTTTATATCATTAGAAAACTTTTGCAAATAAAGGCTGTGCTCAGCATACTTCTATGAAACAGGGAAAATAGCCAAAAAAAATGTGGTTATTTTTAACGTTATTTTTTCACTGATAATTCTCTATAAGCCATTGATAAGCATACGGTAATACCTTTTTATCTTTCAGCTTCTGTCCAAGCAGTTCTAGAAATTGACGGATTCTCTTTTCTTCTTCTGCCATCATTTCAGTGATCACTGTAACATCCGCCATCACCATAGCTACAATATATAAAACAAGTGACGTCTATAAAACACCTATACTCCCATGGCAGCCTAATTGTCGAAAATGGTAAAGGTCACAGTGACCTAGACCTTTGACCTACTGACCTCAAAATCTATAGGTGTGACCAACCTCAATGTAAGGTTGAAGATCCTAGGACAAAGTGTACGTTTTTGAAGTTATTGAACAGAAACCATTTTCAGGTCTACCGACAGAGACAGACAGACCCACCAACGGATATGTGCAAAGCAATATATCCCCTCATCAAAGATAGTGTGGAGGGGGGAGGGTATATTAAGAGATAATTTGATGTGTATTACTCCTGATTACTCACACCAAAAGCAGGCTGCTGTGTGTTCAAGGAAGAATTTTGTGATGGAATTTTCATAATGGTTCAAACCAAAAAGTTACAGCTAGCAGGCTCAAATAGCCAAAGGATTTTGCCCCCTTCTGATATGAACAGACATTAAGCAAAAATTTATTAGTAAAGGAGCTATGTGAATTGGAGAATAAGTAAAAATATTTTACTTCCCCATCAGAGATCTTATTTATATTATACTGAACTTCAGGAAATAAAGATGTTAATAGTTTCTACTTTCAAAGCAACTGTTCTAACTAAGTGGATGGATGTAAAATAGCAAGTCTAAACATAATGTAACGACAGGAACTGAGATATATATTACAACTAACAAATGATGTTAGGCAAACTGATACAAATATTAAAGTGTTGCTTCATTATCAATATTGGAATTTTATTTCAAATGATAGTTCCAAACTTGTTTTTAATGGTATGTAGACATTAACTGTGACTCTAAAAAAGTCTTTATAAGTAACACTGTGTGCCACTTATTTACTCTATGTATAGCTTGGCTATTTTGACCTGACCCTGACCTTTATGCAAGAATATATAACAAGGTTCTTGCTTTGAATATATCAATTTCCACAAGCAAATCGTGCGATATCGGTATTTCAAATTTGTTTTGGTATTACATCTCGAGCGTCTTTGTGATACTCCCTGATTATGAAAATATGCAATCGGTGTTGTAAACGTAGAAAATATATCGACTGTTAAATTATGGTAATCAATAGGTCAGGCTCGTGTCAATGTGGCCAAGCTATACTGTCACACTGTATTCAATACAATTCTTGACCTTCAGACAGGTATTGTAAAATCATTTAATTCTGAAGGGACGAAATTTTGTGGTTTTGGTAAAAAAGACCATTTCGATGGTACGTGAATTCATGGGTGTTGCATTTCTGGTAATAATTAAATACATGAGGGTAAAAATGTTGTTCGATGGGATTTTATTTCGTGGTTAAATATGAACCAAGAAATTAAATCCCTCACGAAAATTAATGATTTTACAGTATATGTAAATTATGGATATTATACATGTACATGGTGCATATTCAAAATGGAGGAAACTAGAATTGAATGTTATAATGTTAATCAAAACATGCAAGGACAGGGAATCATGATTGTACATATCAATCTATCAGCATGTACGATCTAGGTGTATAACATACAGAGAATTTGACACGATTCTCCATCTTCCATTGGAATAATTAAACAGCTGATATTTTAAAATAACCACGAACAAGAACCTTGTTAAATGTATATTCCTGCATAAAGATCAGGATCAGGACAAATTCTTCATGCTATAGGTAGTACTCAACTGTGATATAGTGCACATAAGTGAAAAATGATACTTCATAGCAATGATACAGAATAGTGAGTATATAATACATATAGGGCACACAGAATCATATGATATAACGCACTTAGTTAATGTGCTCATGCAAGTATCAAATTTCATCATAACACAAGGAGATGAAATAAAATTACATTCAACTGAACAATATACTCTATATACAAATGTACACAACACAAATGCAGGAAATACTAAATTGGTAAAAGATTAAGCTATCTAAAATGTCAATGTTCAGTTATGGCTGCTGTAATACTGTAAAATCGTTAATTTTCGTGGTCACAGATGAGGGTCACATTTTAGGGTGATACTGTCCAGAGAAAATTCCGAGTGTATTGATGTCATACTGTAAAATAATTAATATTTGTGAGGGGATTTAAATTTGTGGATGACTGCAACCATGAAATTAAGTTCCCCACAAATCTTAATGATTCTATAGAATCTGAATAACTGGCTAATGTATCCTTGAAATTATGACCCCACAACATGTGTCTTTGTGATTTGATTTTGTGGTTGAAGGTGAACCACAAAATCCACGAAATTTAACCCCCCACGAACGTTATGATTTTACAGTGCCCGGTACTAGAGAAATATAGTTCTAGTAAGTTACATGATATGAGAGAGACCGGAGAATCTACATATTCATGAATAATTCTATCATTTATTTATAAAGAAGAAAGATGAGTATCAAGATAAATTGTCAATTTTTCTGTCTGCGAAATAAGCGACAATTTTGTACAGTTGTCCAGGACAAGCAAGTTATTGTTAATTCGGGCAAGTAACTGTTACAGTAATTATGTATAGAGTATAAAGGGAAACCATTAAATTTTACCAATTCGAGCAAAATAATGGTTTCAAATTCTTAATTGTAAATTTCTTCAGCAGACCCAACATTTATTTCAGTATTCAGCAGAGCCATTTCAAACTGGACAAGCTTGATACACATAGGTTGGAGGCGTTTCCTGTTCGGAGAAGATTTCCAAGTTTTCCAAGTTTAGAGGGATTAACATTTTGGAGGGGATTCCGGTCTGGAGGGGTTTTTGTTTGGGAGGGGATAATTATGGTCTGAAGGGGTTTCGGATTTGGGAGGTGCATGATTCTATTTGATTGATCAAAAACATATAATCGATATGCTACATTCACTACATAAAGTTGACTGCTAAAAGTGTAGTCACTGTTCAAAACTCGTTTTCCATTGATAGCTTGTATATTTTTACCTTTTAAAACATTGCAACATGATACCTTTCAAATATTTACTTACAATATTTACATCAAATGCAAATCAGATTCTTTCCTATTAAACACTTAATACACTCTTACATAAAATGCTGAATAATTTTTTTATCCCAATTTAAGACAATGGCATGAACATTATAGGATTACATTCCCAATATTTAAAAGCAAGCATGTAAATAAGTATGAACAATGTTTTAGTGTAAACTTAAAACAAAGTTCAAAGTACACAAAACAATTTTGTATTTAAGGGTCCATTGAGTATTCGGTTATATGGGGTCCATAATTCAGATGGAGCAATTAAACATTATCTGAAGTTACAGAATAGAGAGTCATATTTAATGTTTTAAAATTTTTCATCCATTAAAATTTGTATTTTTACAATTTTTTGTTAGTGAAAAAACTGTGAACTTCTCCTACATCAACAGTTAGCTTGAACAGTGTGGACAATCATGTGATCAAATGAATAAAGTTCGCACTCAAAAGATTGCGATTTCGTCTGCTGACGATGAGTTTTTTCTTTTTTATGTAATTATAACGATGGTGCATTTAATATGGTTATATCATATAGCCTAAAGTATCTCGTATATATCTAAGAATAACCGGCAAGTACAGACTTTGCTCTATCTTTAGCTGTTTTGAACTGATGCTCAACCAAATGCAGATTTCAACCGAGTGTAATAATTTGGTTGAGCAATGGTTAACAATTTTCAGCTAAATGTAGAGCAAAATTGGTAAATGTCTAGTGTTCCTACACATATGGGAGATACTTTAGGCTGTATAATATAGTCATATAATGTGCACGATCACTATAATCAAGAAAAAACTCACCGTTAGCAGACAAAATTGCCAATCTTGCGAATGCGAGTGCGAATGTTATTTATTTCAAATAATAAGATCACACTATTCCCCACACTGTTGAACAGTAGATGTCCGATCATAAAAAGCAATGTAAGTCAGTGACATATAGTTATAATCAAGTAAAAAAAAGACAAAAACCTTGAAAATGTGATTATTGCAGTTAATTACAACGCAAGTCTGACAGATAACATCTAGTCTTCACTTCTTCATCTTAATTAATCTTTAATGACAGATGATTCTGTCTTTTTTTCATTTTCAAATCAGAGTGTTGACAACAAAACTGACTTGTGATATTTTTATGTGTTTTTTTTCTCTCATTAACATCATTTGTCATTAATGTAAAACATTAATATAGTTTTTTGTTGTTTTTTTCTAAACTTTTTTTAATTTTGTAGTTATAATTTCAGTACTAAGTTTGCAAGTTACTTTAATAAAAAATAATATAATAAGCATGTACCAGTGGTTAATCACAGTCTTTAGAATTAAACTTAAAAGATTTGTAAAACAGGTCACTGTTCATGCTAAAACTGACTCAACTTTATGTATAGCAGTTGAGCTGGTTTTGGGCAAAAACTGTCATTCTGTTGCAAAATATGAAGTTGTGTGGGTAGTGCTCAGTCTTGGCTTGAGCGTCAAACATATCTCATGAAAATCGATCAAGGAATAAGATACTTTTAGTTGTTTTTTAACTATTTGTTTACATAATTTTACTTGCAGACTTAGCCAAAAAGTCATGTGGTATGTCCATCCTGTAGACAGAAATACCAACAAATAGGATACAGTAAAATCATTAATTTTTTGTGGGGATCAAATTTCGTGGATTTCGTGGTTCACCTTCTACCAAGAAATTCAATCCCATCCAACACTAAGTTTGACCCTATTTATTACCTGAAATGCAAAATCCACGAAATAATGTCCCATCGAAATAGTCTTTTTTACCAAAACCACAAAATTTTGTCCCGTCGAAATTAAATGATTTTACAGCAGATGGTTTAAACTTGTTTGTTGAGAGAATGAAGAACAAACTTACGTGATTGGACTACTGTATGGTACTCTGGCACATGGAGTAACACCACTTTGTCATTGTCTTTGTGAATGTTCGACCAATACCCTGAAAATATTGTACAATTTAGTGAACTTGAAACATTGAAACAAAATAAACATTTAATAATTAACATACAGCATGTATTTATTTGGGCTGTAACGGTACGCTCACCTCACGATATGATACGTACCGTCATTTTGCTAACGGTTCGGTATATTTCGGTATGATACAATATTCGCTAAAAGCTGCTTAAATACTTCAATTTTTAAGTAATAATGAATTTGTTGCTTCTATAACAGCAATTATTATGTGCCTATCAACTATTTAAGCGAATTTAGACAATATTTAAAACATATCTCAATACAATTAAAACGAGTGAGACATGGTAATTATACATAATCAGAAGGCTGTCAGGAGTTTTCGTTGTCTGAATATTATTTTGCTCGTAAAAAAGCTTATACCGAACCGTACCGAAATTTACATGTAGAAGTCTTGTATCGTGAACCGTGTGGGACTCAAGTCCGCGGTATTTTGTATACCGCGGTATACCGTTACAGCCCATGTATTTATCACAATTGGTGACACAAAATACTTATATCCCTTTCTCCCTCTTTCTTGCCACAGAAATACATTCTGACAAAATGTTATTAAGATTGGATCAAAACTATGACCTGTAGAGTAAACACAAGATTTTTTTTTGATTTGGCCTAGTGACCTAGTTTTCAATCCAGCATGACCCAGTTTCCAACTTGACCTAGATTCTATACGGAGAAACAGAAAAGCATTCTAACAAAGTTTCATGAAGATTGGATCAAAACTGTTGCCTCTAGAATGCACACTTGCAATTTGTTGACGTATGGACACAGACAAAGAGTGATCACAAGAGCTCACCTGTCACATAGCAGGTTAGTGACAGGTGAGCTGGTAAAGGAAAATTATACTAAATGAACACTTTTTTTTTGTTTCGATACAAACATATCGACAACATTAGCAAACTCAAAAAAAATATTTTCAGAACAACACTCATTGAGTCAACTAATCAAATTAAATAATGAAATCAAAGTACTGAGAGTACTGACAGGCTGGCAAACTGCTAAGGAACAATAGCTTTTCAAGTAATATAACATCAAGTGGTTTTCTAAGTCGAAAGAGAGGTAAGTGCTGGACTTAACAAAAAATTACAAAATAAAAATTTAAAAAATTTGGAGCCGCCGTGATTCGATCGCTGGACCTTAGCATCAGAAAATTACTAAGCGAGTTGCTCAACCACTCGACCACGATCTCGTTGGAGAATGTTGACCTAAATAATTCAACATAATAAAATCATTGATGCGCCGCGCTATATGGCGTTCGTAAGACGTAGTAATAATTATCAACGCCTTTAAACACCTTTTCTTTTAATTTCATACAATTTCCTTCCATTTCAAGAAGAAACTAATATATTACAATCGAACAGAATAAATGAAACAAGGAAAGTTGAATGTTCTTATCTTGCAAAACTGGTTAATGAGGAGGAACTATTTGCATTGAGTGTATAGATTCTGTGTTGTCAGTTTCGGGAGTAAATTCATCTTAGTGGATTTCATTTTTTAGGATTGTAATAGTCTGGCGCGAAATCGCCAGCCTAAAAACAACAACAGATGTCATGTGCAATATAATATATTGATGCACAATATAGCAGTGAGTATATAAATTATATGTACAGTATTAATTTCATGATATACATACATTGGTTTGGTGAGCATGTGCATGATGCAAGATACACTAAGAGAATGCATGGAAAATATGCTGGTTAATGTGTATTAACCCTTATCGTGCCGATCGCGAGTACAGTCGCGCTACACGATACCTTCCACCAGTGCCGATCGCGACTGTAAGTCGCGCCAGTGGGTATTCCTGATCAAAGCGATGTTTTGATGAACGCGTAATTATTTATGAATGGCAATTCACATTAATTTATTCAATAGTAAGTTACTGAACTACTTGTACAAAAATACCAACCAATCAACGGCCGAATACCTTTAAATATCGAGTGAAAGTAATGATTAATATAGTTTTGGAAATTCCCGAACAAAAATGGCAAACGATCCCTGTAGAATGAACGAGCACGGTGTTTTAGAACGAAGTTTTCAACACTTCCGTGGTCGAAAATCCATGGAGAGCCTTGACCAGCTCACGGCCCGTCATTTCATCAGTTTCATTCAGCCAAAGATCGATACAAAACGACAAAAACCAATGAGAGACTGTTTTGTATGTAATGTTTACAAAAGTCTCAGAACTGGATATAAGCGGAGACAAACTGCATACGAATGCAAACAATGTGGAAAAGCGATGTGTGTTCCTGAGTACTTTGAAAGGTACCACACAAGGATTACAAACTTCATCCAATTGAAGATTGAGGCGACTCAATTTAATAATGACACATCAACAATTATAAATTGAGTGAATAATTGAAAAAAAAACACCTAATACGTTGTGTGCGACGTACAGTATCATTGATTTTGTCGAGTGGACTGTAAATAAACTCTAACTCTGTTAAATAAACACAATTATTGATAATGAAATTAAGAAAATTATTATTGAAATTAATATTGTCTTATATTCTGATATTTGTAGTTGAAATATACTATTGTTATATACTGAGATTGTTATTTATTATTATATCATAACATTTATCTTTGATTACTGTATAGCGGGTATATTTCGCGGGGGTTAAATTTTCGCTATATTCGCGGTCAACATCGAATGCGCGAAATCTAAACTCGCGAAATAATCACCAAAAATATACAAATTTTACAAAGGCAGACAATGCATCAAGGAACTTTAAGAAATAATCCAACATTACTTTGCAAGACGTACAAAACGACACATTGTGTCGCTTCTGTAAATTACGGTAATAATAAATAGACTACGACATCTATAAAGTGTGGTTAGAATTTGGATATTTGTAAAGAACGTGTTTAAATCTCTTTGCATGCATATTAATATCGTTTGAAGGTTTGAATTGTAAGCCGTTTCATCACACTTGTTCAATTTTAATAACAGTTTTGTTTGCGGAACGTGTAAATGTTTGCCGAAATAATGATTTGTTTGTAAATAGATCTACTTATTTTTCTTATATTAATTATCAGTATGTTTGGTTTGTTGCATTTCTTTATCCTCACCACCAGATAATCCTTATGGGTGAGGCCTCCAGAACTTTTAGTTTGGGGGGGATAATGCATTATACAGAAGGTGCCCTAATTCCGGAAGCATCCCTGGTTCTTTTTGCATGCCATATTTATAGCATCCATACTTGGGACCTCGGTTTTAAGTCTCACCCAAAAATCTATCAGTAATTTTAGATGGCCAGCCAGGGATCCTGAGATCAGTAGTGACTATTATACTCGTACTCTAATGTTTACCACCCCTTCCATGTTTACCAACAAGGTTTAAATTTCACGGTCAAGGCCGTTAGCGCGAATTCAAGACACCGTGAATTCAAAAGGATCCAATTAACGCGAAAATTGGACACCGTGAAATATACCCGCTATACAGTATGTATGAATTGCATGAAAATATTTCACACTGCATTGACATATAGCTGACTATTATTACAAGTGAACTACCAATAATTATCAAAATGATATCAATGTGTTGCTTATTTTATCTTCTTTGTACAAATTATCGGGTTTATATCGGTATTTTGATAATTAATACCTTTAATTAGGTGCTAAGCAGAGTCACTCGCACATAAGATCAGATGAGATATTTATCTCAAGTACGCTGCAAAACAATTCGGCACTGGCTACTGATAAGCCTGCTGGGAATCCAGCATGATAAGGGTTAAGTAGTTTAAGTGCAACTTCATCATAAAGATAGAACTGCATTTATGAGTAATTTACAGCAAAGAAGGAAATTGCATCATATTAATAGCAATTTGATACACACACAAATTAACTGAGTATTGTTGAACCTATCCTAGTGTATATAAATATAAGTTATATTGTGCCTTATAAATGATTAATCCAATTTGTAAGAGAAAAAACATGTATGTACTATACTGGTGTATAATATGTATATGCAGTGCATATTAATTTTAACTTCCTTTATATATTCAACAATTTAAGCATTCATAAGCATGCAACTGCTGGTGCATGACAAACAAGTTTTAAATTATAAGAAAATGGTAAAAAACTGTAAAATTTTCAAAATTGAGATTAAGATTTATAGCACTGTGATGGATGGTAGCTACTTGATAAATATCTTTTTATATATTGTTTTGGCTATACAGGTTACTTCAAGGCTGATTAACTGTAAAGTATAAAATAATTATGAAGACAGTTTTTAACAAAACCTTTTTTAATTTCAAATAATTAACCAACACTTATTCTTCCACAAGCCACTGCTAACTTCTCCACATGTACAAAATGCTCAGTCCTAATGAACGAAAGATTTCACCAAGTAGGTTTTGAATATTTACTGAACAGCACCTAGTTGCCTAGCAATACACAGCACATTTGCAGTAAATCTAACATGGCTATCTTACGTGGTTATGTCGAAAATGCCAAAAACAGCTGCACAAATAGCTGCTGACATTGATCATATCATAACCTTCAACCCTACTCTACAGCTGTTTTAGCTTGGTGGAATCTTTATAAAGCTATTTATTAATTAGCCAAATTGGCAGATAATCTGTTATTGCTTAATCAAGTTGATGCTAAAATCAATAGTTCTTACAATATTTCATCATCATCATATGAGCTCTGCTGTGGGATTTCCAACCTCTCCAGAAATAAAATAAGTTGGGAAAACAATATTTAATAGTGTCAATATTTTTTGATAAAAAATGCGAAAAACTGATTTTTGTTGGAACATTATAGTTGTTTTATAACATACTCAAAACCCAGGTCTGTTATGTGATGGGTATGTTGAGACGTGTAGTTTAAGGATGCTGTTGCTATATTGAAAATCCCACAGCTGCAATAATAAGAGCTCAAATGTCCTCTAGAACTATGTAAAAAATATTTATTGTATGGCAAGGTCTTAACTTACCAGTAACCTATGAAGGCCAAACTGTTGTATGTTTAAACCCAGTCAGTATGTAAATTCTTCAATGAATGTACATGTATGATATTACAACATTAATGTACATGTATGTATAATTTCTATGTAATGCCTGATCATGTCTACACGTAATGATACTATATCCATCTATCTTAGTTTGTGACAGACAATAATTTAATTAGTAATTATTTTATGAATGAAGGTGTCTTTACGTCATACCATAGTACTATGACTGAATTATCAGAGTCTACATCATGTTTCATTCCAAATAAGGAATGTCTATGCATAAACTTTATTCACAGACACCAATGTATAAAGCTTAAGTTGTCGACATCAAACTTTCATATATATATCAATTCTTTAATTATCTTTTGGACAAGCACAGACATTTCGGAAATGATAAAATGCCAGTGCCATGTACAAGACTCTATCCATTGAAATAGTTTAAAATCTTTTTATAATGAAATACATTTTATGATTTATACATTACAGCACATGAAGTATTAAAACAGAACATTAGGACAGGAAATTGCGCCAGAATCACAAAATAGGGGAAACAAATGTTTAAATGTTCACATTTATATAGATAAGCAACCCACTAAAAACTAACTGATTGTATTAGACAGTGCCTCAACACATTCTAACAGGGCCTCCACTAGACTTCAAATTCGGGAAGTCAGAATTTCATACTACAGTCTGCTTCCGATTTTTCGAAGCACAATTTTTCGAAGTTATAATTTATGCTTTAATTTACCTTCATATGATATAATTCATCGTTTAAACTTTTGATGGCTTAAAATTCTATAAGGACGGCTGTTGTGGTTTTTAGACTGCTGGAATATATTTTTATAGGGGGTGTTTTCATTGGCTTAGTGTTGCACATGAACCAAGTCCTGGGACTGGCCCAAAAAACTAAATCAACCAATGGAAATCACGTACCATTTTCAAACAATACATACTACTAACATAGTGACAATAATAACATCATTTTACTGCATGAAAAGATATAATAACATCTATACCTCTGTCTCATAATTTCTCAGGAAATCCTTGCTTAGTTGAATTCAACTGTTTTACATGTTTTACATAGTTGGTAAAATTACCTAAATAAATCATCTTACAAATATCCTGCATCAATTGATGCCATCATTTTGGACGACACATCATAGCTGTCACCTTGACGACCAGGAATGATTATGATACACCTAGTAATAATTCCAACTGATGTTAATTGTTTTTGCATCCCAATTTCATTATGAATATTTTATCACCTAAGTCTTTAATACTCAACCATGATTAAGCACTTTGATAAGGACTAGACCAAATTTAACTGCAAATTTGAAATTCCATCACTTTGGGCCCTAATACACACCAGTTTTTTACGGAGGCACAGATTTCAAATTTTAAAACTTGTATACGCGAGTGCGCATGCATCACTGAAACTGTCCAGAAGCACGGAAATACGAGACACCAGTATACAACAACAACTGCTGAACGGTTTACAATTGAAATTGACTAAAAAAAGACATACTCGATCCTTCTCATCGACTCAAGTCCTAATTGTTTTTGGACAAATATACACATGTGGAGATGGTTCTTATCCAAAACATGTTAAAATCTACTGAAAGTCTTATTTCTGTCACAACCACAAATGTGAAAACTATGTGGACGTAGAATAAAATTGAAAACATTTTCATCATGATTTCTTTTAGTTTTTGTGCTGCTGGGACCTAGACGGTAGGTGCGCCATTTCATATACCGGGGATGCTACGAAATATGCTGCGAATGTCATTCATTGTAATGGACGTAAAACATGCGATGAAGCAGTAAACAAATAATATTTAGTGTAAAAATGTCCCCAATAAACGGCCCTATCAATAGGTAAAGACTTTAATTATGTATAATTTATAAAACAAAACGACCACATAAACTGTTAAGTGCGCCATTTCCCATATCATGGTGATAAATAGTGATAAAACATTTATATTGTTTGATTGTTCCTGTTGTTTAGATTAAATGGCATAGTACAGCATTTTATAAAATAATTTGAAAGTCATACTGTATTTTTATTAGTTATTTTCCGTAGCTACACATTGATTAATTCTACAGGGAACAAATTAACATGCTATTATCCGAATATTTACCTATCCGAAACACTAATATTTTACAGATTATTTAGTTTAACATTTATGTAAACTTACATTCAAATGCGTATTCTGAATAATCACTGCCATCCATGGCAATCAGAACAATTCTTTCATTTCCTTCAGCTGCCATTTTCAGACTGTTCAATAAGAATAAAAATAATTTTTTGCGTCGTCAAAATTCAGACCACAACTGTTTTTAACGATTTAGCTAGTACCACGCTACGCCTCTTTTGGGGAACACACCACTAAATTCTACAACTCCAATGCATAATTACCTCCCTTTAAATACTGATGTAATTTGTAGAAGGTATTACTTACTTTTGGTTACTTTTGGTGTGCTGAGTCTGGAAGTCTATGACTTGTTAACTCCCCCTATACGAGTTTCTATTAATGAGCCCGGTTGATATATTATATTCACATTAAAACGTTCAAGTCTCCATTCTTTATCCAGTTTTGATTTAAAACTGACAATAGTATCACAACAAACTGTACAGTCATTCAGGTCATTCCAAGCATTTATGCACCTAGCAGGAAATGAGTTCAGCTTTTTGGATTTGTTACATCATTTCTTGTCTTTTTTGAAACGGTGGTCTCTTGTTTTGCCGATTTAAAACTCGAAGAACTTGCGATAATCTATATCTTCAAAACCATGAATTATTTTAAACAAAGTTATAAGATTGTAGCGGTTGCGCCTATAGTTGAGTGTTGGTAAATTTAAATGTTCTAAGCGTTCTCTATATGACAAATTTCTTAATGCTGGCACTAGCTTTGTTGCACGACGTTGCACGTTCTCGACCATTCGTAGATTTTTCTTAGACCATGTCCCTGGACTCCAAACAGAACCCCCATAGTCCAATATAGATCTCACTAATCTTTTGTATAACGCAATAAATGTCTCTTTTTCAATTCGAGGAAAAGTTCTCTTAATCCCCATTCCTAATAGCCTATTTGCCCTATTCACGATCTGGCTTACATGCTTATTAAATTTCAGATTGCTTTGAAAAGTGATCCCTAGATCCTTTTCTTTTTGTACATTTGGTAAATCTTTTACTTGTCCATGTTTATCAGTCATTGAGTATGTGTGTGGAAATTTGATATTCCCAATTTGCATTGTTTTAAATTTTGGCACTGAAAATTCAAGTAGACCAGTCTTTTGACCATTCACCCAAAGTATCTAAGTCCTCTTGAATAACATCTTGATCCCTTCTAGCGGTTATAGCAGAATAAATTTTGCAGTTGTCCGCAAAAAGTTTACACATTGCTTTCAATTTATCAGGCATATCGTTCACATACAATATAAATAACGTAGGTCCCAAAAATAGTAGGTAGGTAGGTAGGTAGGTAGGTAGGTAGGTAGGTAGGTAGGTAGGTAGGTAGGTAGGTAGGTAGGTAGGTAGGTAGGTAGGTAGGTAGGTAGGTAGGTAGGTAGGTAGGTAGGTAGGTAGGTAGGTAGGTAGGTAGGTAGGTAGGTAGGTAGGTAGGTAGGTAGGTAGGTAGGTAGGTAGGTAGGTAGGTAGGTAGGTAGGTAGGTAGGTAGGTAGGTAGGTAGGTAGGTAGGTAGGTAGGTAGGTAGGTAGGTAGGTAGGTAGGTAGGTAGGTAGGTAGGTAGGTAGGTAGGTAGGTAGGTAGGTAGGTAGGTAGGTAGGTAGGTAGGTAGGTAGGTAGGTAGGTAGGTAGGTAGGTAGGTAGGTAGGTAGGTAGGTAGGTAGGTAGGTAGGTAGGTAGGTAGGTAGGTAGGTAGGTAGGTAGGTAGGTAGGTAGGTAGGTAGGTAGGTAGGTAGGTAGGTAGGTAGGTAGGTAGGTAGGTAGGTAGGTAGGTAGGTAGGTAGGTAGGTAGGAAGGAAGGTAGGTAGGTAGGTAGGTAGGTAGGTAGGTAGGTAGGTAGGTAGGTAGGTAGGTAGGTAGGTAGGTAGGTAGGTAGGTAGGTAGGTAGGTAGGTAGGTAGGTAGGTAGGTAGGTAGGTAGGTAGGTAGGTAGGTAGGTAAGTAAGTAAGTAAGTAAAGTCTTTATTTTACGAGGCTAACATATTTACAATAATGCAATCTTCCATATGGGCCTCACTGATCCTTGCGGAATACCGGAGGTAATATTTTTCCAACTGGAGTACTTTCCATTTATGCATACACGTTGCCTACGATCTTTCAAAAAGTTTTTAACCCATTCAATTAACTTTCCACCAAATCCATAATCTTGCATTTTCTCTATTTATCGTCTATGGGGAACAGTATCGAACGCCTTTTTGATATCCAAATACACAACATCTGTTTGTTCACTTTTGTCAAAATTTGTAACCCAGTCGTCTAATACGTCCAACAGTTGCAAAACACACCTTTTGTTCCTAAATCCGAATTGACAAGTACTGAACAGGCGCATAGCCAGGCATACGCCCGTACGCCCGGGCGTACGCTCCATTAGAAAAATGAAAAAATAAACTGACTCAAAAATGTAATAAAAATCGATGCCTCACTAGGGTTAGGCATAAAATTGAATGTTGGAGGCTCTCCTTTTTGGTTTCAGCTCATATTTCAGATTTTTTTTCTAGCTCGCTTCGCTCGCTCATTAGCTTTAAAATGAATCATCTGACAGAGATCATGTTTGTGTGGCATGCTTCCAAAATAAATATTTTTTCTAGCTGCTCGCTACGCTCGCTCAATACAAACTGCATATACGGCTTGTTGCTCACGTATTAACGTTGCTCACGTTTTTTTCTAGCTCGCTTCACTCACTCAGTACTGTATTAAGTGAACGCCATAAAGTAGGGAACGTGTATATATGGCCTGCTGCTTAGGGAATCAGTGATTTTTCTAGCTCGCTTCGCTCGCTCAGTACTGTTATAAGTGAATGTCATCAAGGAGGAAACGTGTATGTATGCCCTGCTGCTTAGAGAATCAGTGATTTTTCTAGTGTATGTATGGCCTGCTGCTTAGAGAATCAGTGATTTTTCTAGCTCGCTTCGCTCGCTAAGTACTATTATAAGTGAATGTCATCAAGGAGCAACGTGTATGAATGGCCTGCTGCTCAAGTAAACAGAATTTTTCTACCTCGCTTCGCTCGCTCAGTAATGTAATAATTTAATGTCAACAAGGGTGGAACGTGTACATGTACGTACATAGCTCGCATCGTTCGTTCAGTACTGTAACAAGTGAATGTCATCAAGGAGGGAACAGTGTCAGGTTAACAGTGTTTTTTTCTAGCTCGCTTCGCTCGCTAAGTACTGTAATAAGTGAATACCATCAAGGAGAGAACACGTATGCCATATGGCCTGTTGCTCAAGTAAACAGTATTTTTCTAGCTCGCTCAGTAATGTAATAAGTGAATGTCATCAAGGAGGGAACATGTATGAATGACCAAATGCTCAGATTAACAGTGTTTTTTTTCTAACTCGCTCCGTACTGTAACAAGTGAATACCATCAAGAAGAGAACGAAATTGGCCTGCAGCTCAGGAAACAGTATTTTTTCTAACTCGCTTCGCTCGATCAGTACTGTAATAAGTGAATATCATCAAGTAAATAACAAATATAGGAGACCTGTTGCTTCGGCTATCAGTCACTGTGTTTGTTCTAGCTCGCTTCAATCGCAAAAAACATTTATTATTTTCTTTAATCACGTGGTACATGAGCTAGATACTCTAATAAAACTATAACTGATAACGGGCGTACACTCTAAATACACCCAGCTACGCCCCTGCTGAACAGATTTTGGTCATTCATATGATCCATAATAGTCTTACGAACAGTTTTTTCGCATAATTTACAAGGGACACTTGTTAAACTAACTGGTCGATAATTTGTTGTATCCGATTTCGCCCCTTTATTCTTGTATAAAGGCGTTATATTAGCTTCCTTCCATAAGTCAGGTATAGTTCCTTCTTCAAATGACTTGTTGAAAATTGACCGGAGTGGTGAACTCAATACATCAGCTGTTTCTTTTAAGAAGTGTGGGTGGCAGTTGTCTGATCCCATTGATTTTGACGAGTTCAATTGCTGCATTTGTTTAGACACAATTTCGATGTTAACAACTAATTCGGTCACAGGTGTTCATTGATAATGTATATCAAATAACGGTAACGGACCAGGGTCTTCTTGTACAAACACTGAAGCGAAGAAATCATTTAACAAGTCTGCTTTTAGTTCACTATCTTGCACTAAATCACCATTAGTGTCTTTCAGGTCAGCAATACCTAATTTGCATTTAGTTTTCTCTCTAACATAACTCCAAAAACCTTTAGGGTTAATCTTAATATCATCTGCTATAGATTTCTCATATTTTCTCTTTGCCTTCCGTGTGTTTTCAGTACATTCATTACGCGCTTTGAGATATGAGGCATAATCATAAGCATCAAGCATATGAATATAACAATTCCAAGTTTTGTGTTTATGTTTCACATATTTAAAAGTCTCATTGTCCATCCACTTTTGTTTCTTGCGTTTATTGTTAAGAGCAATTTTAATTGGAACATTTTTCTCAACAGTGTCATTCACCTTTTGTAGAAAATAATCCCTAAATGAATTCTGAAATTCGTTTTGCTATTTTTTTTGGGGGGGGGGGTACTGTTTTACCAATGATACAAGGAACAACTCATCGAATTCTGAGCATCCATCAGGAGAGATATATAACAGTACCATGTTTTAAATGACTGGTATGTCATGGTCTGGCCGGGCCTAAGGCAAGTATGTATCCTGCCTGCAAAGTTTTAGTTAATCCTCTTCTGGATCAGTATTTCCCCTATTTGTGTTCTGGAATCAGTGGAACTATGGGAGATATTTTTATGTACTACTGTATATGTGCAGATGACCCGAGTTCACAGTGGCATCTCTGTGATACCAAGTTATTGGTCAATATGGGGTCGCACACACACAGAGCGGCATCGAGGAACTGTATCTTCCTGGGGGCATAACTGTCTGACTGACATGTCATTAGTAGTAGCTTTTCTGAATCAAGATATTCTTGTCCAATTGGCCATTAACTTTGGTTTCGAGGAATATACAAAGTTTGTTACAAAACTGTGTGAAACAAGGAAACTTGGTGCAATGCCATAGCTCTTTCTGAAAAAATTCCTTGGGTTCTTCAAGTGCCCAGAGAACATACACCATCGAAACAGGCAAGACTACCTCTGGGCATTGGGTACCAACCAATGCATCTCTAGTTTGGTGGGAAAAGCTTTACAACATCTAAACAAGTAATAACGTAAGACAGTATACGGTTTGGATTTATTGCATTTTGTCCCAATTTATCATAATTCAATCAGTAGGCCAACCGTATCATACTTGATACTTGATTTAGTATGACCTCATATTTTGGTTAACATAAGAGAACAATAGAAAATAAATCGGGCCGGTTTCCTGCTCATGTAAGCTCAAACCCTACAGTGAAAACATTATGGCTATAATATTGATACTTGTATTCTGAGTTTGACATCAGGCCCAGTGATTATAAACATGAACTCATTCTCATACTCAATACTCCTTGCTCAAACGTGAAAAACTATTGGGGTTTTTTTCAGAATTTTTGCATCAGAGCCAACACCAACTTATAGCAAATATAAACTAAGAAAATGACCCACTCCCTATACAGTAAAACCTCCTTATCTCCAGGACTAATCAGGACAAGTCAAATGATCAAAATAAACCGGGAGCTCGACATAGAGGTCTGATAAGTGAACAACATTCAAAGCAAATTAACGGGGACTTTTAAATTTGCTTGAAATAAGCTGCGTGCTCGTAATATCAATGCTCGTCTTAATGAAGCTTAACTGTAATATAAAGAAGTTACAGCAGTTTTTGTAACTAGGAACATGCTCCAATTGGAGTAAGGGGTATGAGTTTGAGCATGGAGTACATGTTTATAATCACAGGGCCTGATGCATTCGTCTGAGATTCAAATAACAAGAAATCCGTTACTATAAAATTACGTTTGTAGTTACTCAATATTTCAACCTGTCGGCCTTCTACAGGAGCTAAGATGCACTTTCATTATATCTACTTTTTTCAGTACAGGTTAAAACTTGGCAGTATAACTTGTTATGACGTTATCATTCATCTATAATAATACTAGATTATAAAATTACTATCAAGTACTTTTGCCGGAATGTTCTTAGTATAATGACTTCGGAGTACAAACCAACATACTACACATTGATACAGGACCCTAAAACCTCTGACCAGTACCAAACAGTGAACATTCTAGTCTAATACAAAGTAAGCATGTACAAAGATGTTCAAAAGAAGCATAACAACAATAATACAACTTTAATAATATCTCGTTGGACAATAGTTATACAAAGCTAATAATTCTTTGTTTGTACATGTATACAGCTCAAAAGAAAGATTCAATAAGTATTATTTCATCCAACACATAATCTCCCTTATGGGCCCCACAAATAACCGACGCAGCAGCAACTCACCAGCTTGATAACGAATCTTCAATTTCACCGGTACGGTCATACTTATATATTTAGCACATTAGAATTTGTGAATTTATTAAACTAAGTCTTAGTGTTTGGAATTTAAATAAAATGGAAGTTCCGGATATGGTAAGGTTGATTTCATCCATTAAATCCATTATATGTATAATTAAAGCTGGACAAGAAAGGTTTTTTACAGAGAAGTTTCATACAATAATGTTATATCGTACAAGGCAGATTATGGGCCTGAATGACGAGTTAATAACTGGTTTAAATACTGATTGAGGAAAATAAAGAAATTGATATGTCTGTTTTCTTTCTCAACCTGTAACTGTTTGGATTATTTCGGACAACAATGGCAGATTCCATGCCTTTATTTATAACGGCCGGATTCCACGGCAAATGTGTTGAGTCCGAAATCCCTACAATATGGATTGATCTATACAGTTCGACATTTCGATGGGTAGATTCCTTACCTCAATGTCATACATTTAAGTTATAATTATAGTAATCGGGTATTATAACTATTATAACTATGCATAATATTTCTCAGAGAATGGATTACACATTTCAGAGAACTTCAATATGCAATAATATTTGATTTACAATTACAAGCCTAAAACATACAATGACTGGATTACACGGTCATGAGGCACAAGCCAGATTTCATTTGCAATGCTACAATGCAATTAATAATCAAGAGGATATAAATAAGGCATCACTAGCACCACATTCTTGTTTCTCACAGGCCCTTTTGGCAACAAGCCAGGGCGGAAAAGGAGAAGGGGATGAACATGCGCAAAACATATTCGAGACGATTGCGCTCATGGGGAACAAGACATCAACGTCACATGATGTCCAGATGTCGGGTCAAGTCGATCCGTTACAATCTATCATAGAAAGCATCACCCAGATTCAGAATGATGTGGCCAATTTGAAAAGAGTTGGTTCACAAGAATCGTTGTCATCTCATAGGCCTGAGAAAAGGGCCAGGTCGGAATCCAGTACTACACATGACGAATATATGTCGGACAACGAAGCCGACATTGATGCATTGTTACAATTGCCAGAGGAAAATGCCGAGGAATGGGCAGACATAGCTACATTCTTCGAAGAAGAAATCAGTTTAGGAGAGGACATGGCGGCCGATCTAGCCAAGGCGGTAAATACATCATTGAGAACATGCCGTAAAAAGGAAAAAATGAAGGACCTTGCGTCAAAACACAAAAGACCGAAAAACGTCGAAAACTTACAAGTTCTGAAGGTGGACGAAATGTTGTGGAAACAGTTAAGACCACAAACAAAGAGCTATGATTACGGAATGCAGCAAGTACAAAAACACTTGTGCGTAGCATTAGTACCCACTATGAAACTGATGCATCACATGAGACATAATGGGGACGCACAAACTTCGCTAGAATTAGTAGGAGACATTTTTAAGATTCTTACAAACGGCTATGTTGAGGCGGACAATGCTCGCAGGGACAAAATCAAGAACGACTTACTACCGAAATATAAAGGCTTTGTGAAGGACCGGCATCGGAAACAAAGTTGTTTGGGGATAATCTTGAGGATAACATCAAGAAAAGGAAAGAACACGGAACTTACGTAATGGTGAACATCTATTAGTATCCACCATCAAACCTCATGGGAAAATATCTCAACAAACGGTTGGTCGATGGATAAAATTAACAATGCATCCAGCGGGCATACCAAGTACTTTTAAGCCACACAGTACTAGAGCCGCGGCTACATCAAAAGCTTTTAGGAGAGGTGTACCTTTAGCGATCATTATAAAAACAGCTGGCTGGAACAATGCACAAACTTTTGCAAAATTCTATAATAAACCTTTGATGACGAGTACAAATGTGTTTCAAAGTAAGATATTAGAATAATGACACATTACAGTTGATAGAATACTTTTTTAAAAATTGTTAAATCGTGGTGGTTAAATATAAAAGGTGGAGTAACTTGTGAATAGAATATGTCATTAATATTCTATTGTTGTTTTATTGTGTGGACATTCTTCAATATTTATTCAGGAATCAGCTCTGAATAATCTGTGGGGCCCATAAGGGAGATTATGTGTTGGATGAAATTGAATGATTAAGCGAAACTTACCTGTAAGTTGAAGGTTGATCATAATTTCATTTAACACATCTAACCCTTAGGGCTCACACGCAAGATATATATCGTTCTAAAATATGACCAAGCTGGTGAGTTGCTGCCGCGTCGGTAATCTGTGTGAGCCCTAAGGGAGATTTGTGTTAGATGAAATTATTATCAACCTTCAACTTACAGGTAAGTTTTGCTTAATCATTCAATTATACTAATGAGGGAACTATCTCTTTATAAAGAAAAGCGGGAACTACAGTTAACTCAGTTAAACCTAGATAAACATAGTTTGCCTGACAGGCGAGCTTATGTTTATAACCATTGTCATTTCACTTTGAACAGACTGTAATATTTTATATCCCAACTATTGACCCATGTGACACTGAACACATCCTTTCTACAGTCACAGTGTGACATATTTGAAGTTCCAGCTTTTGAAATATTACTGTAATAAACTCAGAATGTCATGCTGTATAGTGATGCCAATATCCAGTCAAACCTCCCATTGAAATTAATATAAATAAACATGCCAATATTGAGATGTGATCCTGCTCAGATTGAGTTGTTTCTGGAGATCGGGGCCTGACCTGATCCGCAATAAGTTTGTGCTGCATCTTGTGTCACACATATCCACACTTTATCATGATCCAATGTGTCAAGTTTTGTAAGGCTCTTTTAACTATGTTAACCAACGTAGCCATGGGAGTCCATGCCTTAGATATTTCTTCATTTTTTAGATTTCTTTGAATCTTTCTACGAAAAAAGCATGATTACAATAGTAACAATACAATGCATGCTTTGCAATGAACATGTACGAGGGTTGTTCATTTAATTCCCGGACGATCGATATTGCTGAAAAACGATCGGACAGATATTGATGAAAACTCACACAAGCACATTCACATCATTCCTTGATGCACATACAAAATTTCAACTTGGTACAATGAAGGGTTTTCATAATATTAGCGTTTTAGTAAACGCGTGTAACGTTAGTCGGCCCAAGTCAACGTCAAAAATGGCGACGTTACGTCGTTTTTGCATCTAAAACGCTACTTGTTGCATCGTTTGATAATTATTTAGGGATCAAGTAGTTGCCCGGACACATATGTTCGCTGTGTTAAGATGTTCACTAGTGATGTTATATGCAATAACTACGATAAAATTGCATGTACCGGTAGCAGCAATTTATACAGTAGTTATTATTCTATTAGTGTCTACCGCCCAACAGGCCTTGAATCTACGACATTTTCTGTTGATGACTGTATGTTTGCCCGGCATTTGATCATCACATGGTGGTGCTATGTCATCGTAGAACGGCTTATTTCATATATAAACAACGGTCCGCATTTACGATAATTATCTGAAGGGTTTTTCTTAAAGAGAGTCTTACGTTTTTCAGGTGTACGGCCAATATTTTCATAAAATCGTTTCATTACCCGTTTTGTCTAAACGCATCGCGATATTCATAGAAGCACGCTCTGCGTCATTAGAACACAAAAGGCTACACGGAATTGACATCAAATGTTATATTACACGACCTAGATACATACATATTGTTCCCTGACGTTTTCTGCTTAAAAATATGCGATAATATCACTACCCCTACCTAATTAACAATCTGCATACCACTTCAAAATTGGGTTGGGCCGGGTAGTCGTTTGTGTGGTTACTATAGTAACCATAGTTTGTGTTCTGTTGGATAAAATTATTTCATGGTTTGTCAAATAATCCAGTTGGTGCCTAAGTTTTATGAAACGAAATTTTACTACAATCGCATGTTCCAATCAAGCACTATGGCGATCGTCCGGGAATTAAATGAACAACCCTCGTATAAATGCAAAATGACATGTCATAAAGATTCATTCCAAGATATCCATTTCCATAACGACAGGTCCATCATAGATCTATTATGGGTTCATGTCTTAACATTTTTAAAACATTTTTAAATAGTTCTGAACAGGTAAAGGATGTATGAATTAAACACAATTATACATCGGTTCTAATTAAATATGAAATGTATGATACAACATGTATTGCGGACATGACAATCACAATAAAAATATGAATTGTGTTAATTATTTTATCATCATTAACATACGGTACACTATACTGAACATTAGTAGATAGTTAAAAGCTACTGCATAAAAAATGACATAACGATTATATCACAAAATTATAGCACAAAATACAATTTACTTTCACTATGTCAAACTTTCGGTTCAGTAAAGTATTTTGAAAGACCTTAATCATTCCTCCTTATTCTATAAGAACTACAGGGGTGTCAACATAGCCAAATTTCAAATCAGAAAAATCAGATGCAGTCAACCATTTTGACAAACAAGTGGCCTTCAACCACATTGTTCCCATATTTGAATCAGTCTTTATTAAGAAATTCAGATTAAATTGATCATTACTTTTCCAGTTCTCAAGATATTTTCACCAAATAACTTTCATTTTGGTCAGAAATCATGGCTCCTTGATGATATGTAAATCCGGAATACTGGATTAATGCGGATAATTGACACCCCTGAAACTATAATAGTACAGCCCACAGCCTCCTGACACTTATGTCACCACAGTCCCAGAAAAACTTGAGATAACAAGAGTTGATCTAACATCTTTGAAGAAATACAAAAACATACAGAAACAGGAGATGTTTGTAAAACATGTATGTCCCCATGACAGCCCAATATAGTCGAAATGGTAAAGGTCCCGGTGAACTTGACCTTTGACCTTAAAATCAATAGGGGTCATCTAATGTTACTGACCAACATCTATGTAAAGTTTGAAGACCCTAGGACAAAGCGTTCTTGAGTTATTGAATGGAAACCATTTGTCTACCAACAGACAGACCGACAGACAGAAGCAAAGCAATATACCCTCTCGTCAAAGATGGGGGCATAACAATGTCAAATGAAGACATAAATATATCACAGCAAACAATGGCTAGTAGGCCACACCCGAATCTACAGCATTTCATGAAAGTCCTTGAAACGTCTGGGTAGCTTCCTACATCACAGGTAACCAGTCTGTCTGACCTTTCTGGTCAGGGTCAGCGATGCCGGGCACCAACGACGATCGACAAAGACCCCAAAATTTTTGAGGAGATAAATCTTTACTTTTAGTAGTAAACTTCCATCCCATGTGGTTTGAACACCTTTTACACTGAGCTATCGTCCAAGCATACCTGCAATCACAATTGTAGCAACATGCTAATTATACAACACCATGTATTTGTATAGCCTGGCGAATTTGAAACAAACCATACCTTTTGATAAGCATAATTTAATAATCAATATATTGTCTGCATTGTATTTATAACCTTGGTTGTATGTTTTCATAGTGGGGGGGGCAGTATCACAAAGATGCTCGAGCTGTAATACATACACAAATTCAAAATTACGATATTTCACGATTTGCTTGCGGAAATTGACTTATTCAAAGCAAGAACCTTATAATATATTCATACATAAAGGTCAGGGTCAGGTCAAATTCATCAAGGTATACCTACCTATTATTCCAATTTTGCTGAACAATACAAATTCGAAGCTTTTTACACAAAAAATCCAACGGATGTTTAAAAAGAACAAGCGAGAACAAACATCCAGACAGATTATCAAAGTACTTACGAAAGTCTCAAACTGACAATTAAAATTCTCATAATGCTTTTAGAACTTCAAATAGTTGACAGAAATAAATTATTTGTAGGAGTTAAAATCATTTATACTGAATCATTGTTAATAAATATTGCATATCTTTATACAACAATTTGTTACACTTAAGGAATTATAACAAATTCTAATCTGAGTGCACATTTATAGTTTTCATAAGTGCTTTGATAAACCAGTACCCACATACATGCCAGATCTCCTGCATCATGCAGGAGTCTCCTACATATGAGACTCTACTCCCGCATGATTTTTGGCAAATTGATCAAATCTCCTGCATTTCTTGGAATACTGGAACCTTGACATTTTTGGTTTGAATGATGAAAATGATAACAAATATTAATTTAAATAGCTTTATGAAGCATGCACGGTAATGTCTTACAAGTAAAATAGGTGAAAACTGCATATTAAATTCATTTATTTAAGTTTAAAGTTTGAGCAAGAAAAATCTCCTGCATTTTGTTGAAATCTCCTGCATTTCTATCACCAATCTCCTGTATAGGCTTCAGGAAAATATGGCATGTATAAGTACCCAGCATACTCTAGTTGTCAATTAGAAATGGTTTGATTTACATTCGGACCATCGGACAAGTGAAAAAACTGATTACCGGTGTAGCAGTCTTTTTGTCCCCTGGCCAGTTTTTCCCTGTGGGGAAAAAGGGGCCAGCCTATTCTTTCCCCAGGAAAAATATTTGGCCTGCTACGCAGGGAAATACTTTTCTAAAAATCTGTCAAAATAATCGATTAAGTTACCCTGGAAACCAGCTGTGCTCAGTGGAAGGTCGACCAATGAGATTCAAGTTGATAGCTTGGTGTACTGTAACAGTTTCATGGACATGTCCACCGGGGTTCACATATGCCGATAGTGGCCCAGATACCGACATGCTGAATACATTGGGCATTTCTGTGATCTGTTGGTTACAGTCACGACAACACAAGACTGAACACTGCAATTGTAAATATACATCATTATCTAAACATGATAATTTTTTGATCTGCTTTTTCAATACAAAATCTATTTAGACCTAGTTCTTAAAATTGCATGCTTGTTAAATTTATATAGTCTTAAAACTGTTAATTCAATATAGAATTTTAAGCAACACAGAAACTTTTAAGATAAAATCCTTAAGATTTGAACACCATAAATCAAGGACCCAGAATTAAAGGAAAAGCATGGATATACTTTGTAACATCCATCTATTCATCCAGAACAAAATCAATATGTGTCCCAAGATTGAAGACAATAAATAAGCTGAAAACTTAAACTGAAGTAAGCCTAAATTAAATACCATACCTTACATATAATATGCAGAGCACATCTTAATCTCTGAATAGCACTATTTATACTCAATAGATGTAATTTTAGGCTGTCATCTAAGGGAACATTCTGTGTGACCCAGTATGATAATTTGGTAGCATCTTTAGGCATCTTATCAGGACTTAATGAATCGTCCCATTTTTGTAGCTCCGTCTTTATCCTTTTCATCAAGATTTCCTGCAGGTATAGGTGTATATGTTATCAGCATGTTTATGTACTTTTATCAATAAGTTTGTATCAGGGGTATCAACTGGGCCAAATTTAAAATCCGGAAAATGGTATGTTGTTGAACATTTTTCCCAAACAAAAGGCATTTAATGACAGTATTTCCATATTTAACTCAGTTTGAATAAAGAAAATCCTTCAGAACAGATTGAATATACCATCACTTTGCCATTTCTTGACATATTTTATATTAATTTTGGTCAGAAGCCATTTCTCTTTCAGGACTGATATATCTGGCATTCCAGATTAATCAGGACAATTGACACGCCTGTTGTATATAGAGGATCTATCACAAGTTGTCAATTGATATAAACTTATATTAAACGAGTTTCGGAAAAAAATTTAATCAAGCTTTTGAAGAGCTTGATAATATTTCCTATAAGAGTTTAATACCGATCCATAGAAGGAACGACCAACCAACTGACTTACCAACAGACATGAGCAAAGCAATAAACCCCTCATCAAAGCTCTTTGATCAAATACTATTATTTTAAGTTGCACTGATCAGCAGCATTATTCAGCAGTTACGTGGACCTTACAATGCTGAGTAATAAGCAAGGGAAAAACACGTAAATACCATTAATTTTCACAAGGTAGGTATGTCCTTGGCCGGTATTTATAAAGCATCTTAATTAAGCTAAAACTTAGAATTTTCTTAAAATCTCACATTTTGCTTACTGTAAATACTCCGCCATAAGTCGGGCGAAAACAGTCCCAAAAAAAGTTAAAAAGTCACCCCGTGACTTATGGAAGAGTTTACTACACTACTACCGATTTTGTCATAAAATCATTACATTACTCCTGACTTTATCTGAAACTGACCGCATCTCCCTGACTTCATCTGAAAATGACCACATTCCCATCAACTTTGTTTGAAAATTACTACACTCCTCCATATTCTGTCAGAAAATCCCCACATTCCTCCCAACTTCAGCTGAAAATGACCACATTTCCTTCGAAACTTGACACTGAGCACATGATTTAGCTTTCACAAAAATGGAAACTATACATGCGACCTATGAAAGGGTTTAGACAAAAACCTTGATTTTTTATTCAAAAGTCCCCCTGCGACTTATGGCTGCATGCGATTTATGGCTGCGTATTTACGGTAAGTGTATCAGCTAAACAGGATCACTAATACTAACACTTTTTATACTGTTTAGAAGCACTATGTAAAGAGCTACAGTAATCATATAGAAAACATCGACTAAATTTCGTTTGTTGTGAAATATTGGCAGCTCAATATTTTAACTTAAGTCAAAATATAAGTTTGCACTTAAGATGCTTTATAAATACTGACCCTGGTCTGGGATTGAAGGAGAGACCTTGATGGAGATGTTCAACCACCAGGGTCCGAAATTACAACCAATACTTACACTCTGCACTCAGCACTCAAATATTGAAAATGGTGTTTAAAGAGCTTTTATTTGTTCTAGATTGCAAATATAAATAAGGAAAATGTATAGAATTATTATTTGAATGTTTAAAATAGCATTTGATACATTATCTATGCAATTACATACTATTTATGAGATAAAATGTAATTGTTGAATCTGAGTGCCACACTTTGCACTCAGGCTGATAAATTACACTTATAGCTTACAAATACAATAAATTTCAATTGGAAACAAGCAAATGATAATATTTAGCACCTATTTAACATAATTTCAACTTCTCGTTCTCAAAAAGTGTCGCTTTGAAGCTCAAAAGATGGAATTTCAATATATGAGTGTTGAGTGCAGAGTATAAGTATTGGTTGTAATTTCGGGCCCTGGCAACAATAAGTACACTATCATTTACTTACTTTGTCATACATTTTGTACACCCACGGTGGCCACCAAGTAAAATTTGCAGCACTGAACCTATTTATCTAGAAATTAGAAAAAAAAACACAATGAATTAAACCATTAACACTAAAGTAACAGAATACTGTAAAATCATTTAATTTCGATGGGAAAAAATTGATTGGTCTTTGGGAAAAAGACCATTTCTTGGAGACATACTTTCAAGGATATTTTATTCACTCAGTTATATACTGTAGAAATTATTGATATATTCCTGGGGATTTAATTTCGTGGTTGAGATCATCCAGGAATCACCATCGGACCAAACAATCCTTTCGGACATTTTGAGCACGGTCCGATGGTAATTTGTGATGTCTGGTAATGGTAGAATCCAGATTTCTTGACAGACAGACAGACTGACAGGGGCGTAGCTAGGACCTTAGCAATGTGTAGGCCCGTAGGTAAAGAGGAAGGAAGTATGCTCCCCGGATTTTTTTATTCATTGAAAGGTACTGGTGCGTTTTGACGTATATTTAGGAGATCAAATTTCAAGCTAAACTTGAACAAATATCTATATATGTTTTTTTTCTCGAAATGATGTGCAGGCCCGGGCCTAATGGCCTAGCGGCAGCTACGCTCCTGAATTACTGACAGAGAGCAAACCTATAGTACCCTCTGGTTAAAAATTGGTAGGGGACTCCGACTAACAAGGCAGGTATTTACTCATAATCATTAGTTTGGATGCCCAATGTAAAAATACCTTAGATTTTGGTGTCATTTTCACACAGGAGATGATACGACCTTGTCTATCCATGGCAACTTTAAAATCTTCCTCGTTTTCATTCTGACAACAAAGCTTACAATGTATGTGTGGTCGTGCTCCTTCCAGCACATCTTGTTGTTCTGCCTCCGGTAAAATCTTCACTTTACCCATCAATACCCTGAAATAATTTGAATTAATTATGCAAAATGTATGCAACATTATCAAAAAGTAACTTATTAATCTTGGCTTTTTTTCTTTACTGCTGTAAAAATGGTTTGACTTATCAAAATATCAAACTTGACAGAAGAGTGCAAGATATTCCACACTAGGCTTGTACGTTTAAGTGAAATGATAATTTACTTTCAAAAGAACCAAAATTAATGACCTAGTTAGGTAACTAGTTTTCCTCGAATTTATCATCTATGATCTACTATTATCACATGCTCTTCTGCAAGTATCTGACAACTTTTCCATCACTCAAAAATCAAATCAAGAACAATAGAGTGGCAAACAAATACTTAGCCAAATTTGTGGGTATATACTAAATACACCTACATTAACAAGCCAATTGTTTAAGTAGTAACATTAATTAATAAATAATAACTTAATATATTCTAAAAACACAGACTTAAACTTTATGGTAATACTCAAAATTATAAAAGAACAAGAGATGTCTGTGAAACATGTATGCCTAAGGGCCTAATATGAACTAAGGCACCGCCTAAACGGGGATTAAATAGATGTTGGGTAATTGCTAAGCTATATTTCAGATATATGGTATAGAATTTTTTGAGGTAAAATACTTAAATAATGTTTCACAAGTTATATTTATTCCAGTGTGCTTATTTATGGGATATACAGGCATCTATGCCAAATATAGTAAATATTTAACAATTTTATTTGATTTTTGCCATACGCTAAAACGTGACGCAGTCCCTTTAAGACTGCATTCGCAGTATATTCATTTCATATTTGATACATGTTAACCGCACACATATTACACATTTGTCAGAGAGCATATTTTCTGTAAGGGTACCCAGACTTTTCAATTAGCCGTCCGATGAATTGAACAATTTCAGTTTCTGTCCTGGGTACGTTTTTTCCTGGGTACATTATCGCATGTATTTTTTTCAGGTTTTCCAACGAAAAATCCTGCTTATTAGATTGGGACAATGGGTCCCGGACTAGATGACGGGCAGGCAGCGATGTCAAACAATTTTTAACTAGGGGTTTCCGGTCAATAACTTGAAGTTTGGATAGGCTGATCTTAATGATACTTTGTATATAGCAAGCTTGCATGGATACCTAGCTTGGGATTGTATTTGGGGTCATGGTCACCGTTACTAAAAATACATAAAAAAGGTTTCCGGTCAATAAGTTCAGTTTGCATTGGGCATTTTTCATGAAATGCTATGTTTTGTGCTGGCATATTCATGCTTTCTACACTTATTAACCAGGCTTCAGAATCCTTCGTTATTAGATTTGGATATAGCCACAAATGTGTGGGCAGGCAGCGTAAGCAATTAGTTCTGTGCTCAACTCCTATGTTTCTCAAGAATTTTCAACCATCATTAGGCGGACACCCGTACAGAAAGACTGGTTTTGCGACAATGCGGTGTCTTGCGTAAGACATATTTTGATTGGTTGATAATAAATTCTTAGGCCAATCGCAAAGCTGAAAGATTTTTCTAGCTTGGTGTTTTTGTACTCTTTTTCTGAAGTCTCGATGATTTCGCGAGGGAAAAGGGGAAACTTTGTGCATTAAAACTATTGAATTATTGGTAAATGACAACCGGAAAACAAAGTCTTACACTGACATCATGATAAAAGGACTTGGAAACAAGGAAAACCTTCTTTTAATGTGTAAACGCCGCATTTGTTGATTTTAGCAGAAAAAAGTCCGTCTGACAGTCAGACCGACTTTTTTTTTAGTCCGCCAGATCGTCAGTCCCACAGGTTATCAGCGATTATCGGGAAGTCGGGTGGCCCAAAAATCAGGGACCCCGGTCCGGAAGACCTATAATTGAACCTAGATTATAATGAAATAATTTATTCTGCAGAAATTTCATCAAGAAAAGACCAACATTTTTATCTCTATTGTCTACCATGACAAGAAATTTCTAGGACTTGACCTAGTGACACACTTTTTGACCCCGGATGTCACAATATTGAACTTGATTTTTAAAAGAATATCCTTCTGATTAAAGGCTTTGGAATATAAGGCCAAATTTGTGACCTTGTGACTACATTAAAGGCATTTGACCTACTGACCCAAGCGGATAGAGTAAATAATCTACATGTTTAGATGTGACGTTGTAATTGTGGCGATTTATGGTCACTCTTTTTTACAAGTAAGCCTGCTAATGCGACTGTGAGTGAAATTATTTTACTTTAGGCTTTGCGGCTGCAGAGATGCAAGTGAAATTTTTGTTTGACGCTGACCGCAGATATGTTCAATTTTAGGCAAACATTGCGCGAGATGCACAGTAGTCACGCTATCGAGCGCTATGCTTAGAAACAGCTTCTTAAAATCAGCGCTACTGTATATCGGAAAAAGTGAAAAATATATTATTATTTCGGCAAGCGCTTGTGGCTAGCTGACTGTTACGAGTACATAGCGCTGAAAAGGGCAACCAAATCACCCCATTTCTAACGAAATCACTTGGTAGCGCTTGCCTAGCAGTACACTGTAAATATCTTTTTGTACACAACACATTCAAAATGAAACTGTCATAATTCGATTCAAAATGAGTAAAATCAATGGCATACCTTTATTATACTTTGTAGGCCTAACTATATTCTTGAGAGCAGTTTCAATTAGTCCAGGGGTAATTTCTAAACCTACTGTAACCATATTTCGTCCAGTCCATAGTATCGGATCAGCTTCAAGCCTTGGAAAATTGAAGATATAGCAAAAGCGACACCGTATGACGTTAATTGGGGGCCTAGTCAATCATACAAGACCACAACAAACATCACACAATTGTGCTCCTCAGTTTCATACTTCCACGAACCGAACTCCGGCTACCGATGGTGATCAATCCGGAAACAATCCATTGAAATAGATATGCGATAGTTATTTGTTTTGGATAATTAACGTCTGAAGTAGGCTTAAGTAAACTTTAGTTGTATGGACGACCTTGAACTGAATGTTTACAAGTATTGTGAATCACTATCTAGAATGACTTCCCTTGGTTATCGATGTTTAAAATACGACGCTTCGCGTCGTTTTTTAAGGGGCCGGTTTTGAGTACTTCTTACTTCCCTTTTTTTTAAAAATAGTTTGTTTTATTTATTACAATTTTTTTTAAAATGATAATTAATCGCAAGAGAACGATAGGCTCAATCGTTTACAGCTTACTATTTTTTTCATATTTCAAGGATCATTCACCTCGGAAAACTGCCTGAAATTTTTGACCGGAAATAACTTTTTTTGAAAGCATTAGTACCGGCAGAGACTCGACGAAGATACGCACGTGGACATTATTGGTATGGGTATTTTCAGAAATAGTCAGAAATGGTATAGGTCACAGTGACCTTTGACCTCAAAACAGTTAAACTGTTGCTAGCCAACCTCCATGTTAAGTCTAATAATCCCAGCTCAAACATTCTTGAGTTATTGAACAGAAACCATTTGGTCTACCGACAGATAGACATATAAAAAGTAATATATCCCCTCATCAAATATGGGGAGGCATAATCAAAATGCATTTACTGCTGCTACTTTCAGTATTTTGGTCCCTTTTCAAGGTGATCATAAAGTATGACAAACATAGAACATACCCGGTGATCGTTCGCTTGTAGCTTTTCAATTCAAATCTTTGCCGACCTTGTGCTAACACTGTAATAGTCGATATACCAGTTGCCTCGTCCATTTCATTCTTAACTGAATAAATCTCTGCAGTAGTACCAATACCAGCAAATATTTGATGGTAATCTTCATCCAGTCTGAAATATTTAGTTTTGTTTAGACATTCATGATATGGTACATTGATATACCGGTACTATATATATATACATGTTGCTTGTCAACTCAGCCAAGTTACAATAATTATTTTAAAACTGTTGACAGTTTTTAACTGAAGTTATGAATAAAGTTATCGCCATGTACTGTAAAATCATTTAATTTCTAGGGACCATGACCCCCATACAGGATGTGGTCAGATCCTATACCTGCGTAAAGTAGTGGAGCGTTATTATACGTCTGATTTCAATAAGATTGAATACCTTGATGCCACAACTCCGAATGTTTTATCGTGTGAATCAATGACACTTTTTAACATGGCTACTTCATGTTGATTGTGTGAATAGAGAGGTATTATATGACCAGGTACCAGTATGGTTCCAGGAAGGGTAACCATTGGTAACTCCATCTCTTGTTCATCCTCTAGTATTGTTCTTCCTTGGATTTCTTCAAGGTCTGTACCCAGGTACTGAAAAACAGTAGAAAATATTTGTTGATTTTTATTTCACCGAGTGATCTCAGAAATTTTATCAATATTTTCATGAGTGGCTACTGCGATCACAAGTAAATAAAAGAAAATCTTTCACCAAAAATCAACAAATTTTCTGTTTATCATTTGCTTCATTTTCATGTATAATAGTACAGTAATTGGCTAAATAGGAAAAAATAATTTGAAATTACAAGTCATGTATGACAATAACAACATGCAGCCATTGACATTAGATTTCTTTTTCTGTTCGGTACTGGAACCAGCTACTGGAACTGTGAAATTATCAATATGTTATTTTCACTGTTACTAATTTTGTCATGAATTAATTTGTTATTTTCACTGAAAATCACCATAACCACATATTAATCCATTAATAGCAAATCATAAAATAATACTGGCTTATCACATTGATAGATCTATTATATTACAGTGTACTATTGAAGTGATATATAGGTATATTTATAAGTTCCTAAGAAATAATGTCAGTAGCGTAGCTGCCGCTAGGCCATTAGGCCCGGGCCTACACATCATTTCGAGAAAAAATAAATATTTTTTAAGTTTAACTTGAAATTTGATCTACTAAATATACGTCAAAACGCACCTTTCAAGGAATAAAGAAAATCTGGGGGAGCATGCCCCCGACCCCCCACCCTACTTCTTTCATCTTTATGACGGGCCTACACATTGCTAAAGTCCTAGCTACGCCCCTGAATGTTGACCTTTTGATATGTCCCTATGATGCTGTCACCCAGACTTTGTCTATGGAGATGAATAAGAACAACTTTGAATTCAACAGAAATTAACTTACGGTATGTGAAATTGGCAAAGAAGAATCAAAAGAAATGCTCTGTGCAGGTTCTTTTTTCTTTTTTTCTTTTTTCTTTTTGCCTTCAGCTACAGGATTATCATCTTGTTCCATTTCTGACTCCTCGTCATCTGATCCTGCTGTAATATATAGGCATATACCATATAGGGAACTGGCAGGTAGGACACCAAAATTATTGATAAGTGCCACCTCCCATTTTTTCAAAATTTTGTCCCGATTTATTGCCCATTTTCTAACGTATATTTTATAACTTTACCTGAATAGGAATCATTAAAATCCATTTCTATTTTTTTATCTTTCAAATACATCGATTTACAACTCTTCATAATTTATTTTAGTGCTGACAAGTTGAAATTCTCTAGTTAAGGTACGAAATGAGCGGGTACGAAACGTCTCGGGTACGAAACAAACGTGGAGAACTAAAGGGACAAGGCAAAGAAAACTTCTTGTAATCAATAGCAAATACTTTTTAATATCATCAAAATGTTTACCACTATTGCTATCAGTGCTGTCATCATCACTAGGCATTAAATTTATGCCCAATAAAGGTAAAATATCATCCGCCATTTTAGTTTTGTCTGGATTACCTCCCTTGTCGTAAAACGGAAAATTAAGTCCGGAATAACTCGAATGTGGACAAGTGATCTCCCTTTGAATTAAGAATTTATGAAGTTGGACTAGTAAATGGGTAAACGAAGTATATTAATTAATATTTTAACACATTTTCTTTGTGTTTATACCATGGGGAAATATACATGTGTGTTTATACTCATGATTATGTTCCATAAAAGGCAAACCAAACAGCCTGTATAATTTTTCCCGCCATTTCCCCGTGCAATTTGCGTTTTAATATTAAAACTGAACTAATTTCATAGAATTGAGGTCCTTAATTGTTTCATACAATGGTGCACATCATATCACACAATAATGAGTTTTGACATCACAAATTGTTCACCCATTCATTAGAAGAAAGAGGGCTCCGTCTTTTATATCTAGCGAATTATTAACCAGAAACCATAATGGGTGAAATTTTGGGGAAGTAAAAATTATATTTTTTCACGGGCGTACCACCGTACGTCATTATGTGATATAATTTCTTAGGCCTGTGACTGGTGTTTACAAAGTCCATCGAAAGCTTATAACAAGTCGGAGATTAAAGGCAGTGTGCACCCGAATCAGCAAATTGTATGTCTTTGGTTAAATATAAATGATTTTTATACATGTATACATGTGTATACATGTATGATATGCAGAAATTAACCTTATGAAACACAAAATGCACCGGCTCGTCAATATCCCTGGAATGGACTTTGAAAGAAAAATATAAATTGATATATGATTAATAATTGAATTAAATTCAATGATACACTTGTAACATGATATAAACCACACCATAACGAACCATTGCAGAGCACAATAAGTTATACTCGTTGAATGTCTCCTGGAACTTTTGTGTTAATCGGTTCATTGAAAGATGAAAATAAAACAAAATAATAAGCATCACTATCAAATGAAAAGTCACAAAAACTGACAAAATGCAAAAAAAAAATCGCATATCATGTGTAGCACGAACATTACTGTAGACTTACAACATAATTATGAAATATGCCACTATAATCAAAGTCGTCGGATTTAAATAATTTAGGATTTGCTGTAACAACGTGTGTACGCGACCAATGAGACGTTCGTCAGTCCCAAAAAACCTGCAAGAGCATGTCTTTATTCAGGAATTGACGAACTTTTTGCCAATATTGATCAGGAGCTATGAGATATTTTAAAATGTTACAGAGGTAAAACTATTAGTCCATATAGCATACACATCATAAAAGGACATACAAGAAATACAAATGTAACAATAACTGGAATGTTATTATTTGATAACTTTGTTGTGAGGAAATGTTTAGTACAAAATGTAAATATATCAGCCAGTTTTAAAATATTTTTCATGGCCTTTTTTTAATGACTTTTCAATTTGTAGTGAAGATTATTATTTGACATTGCTCTTATCTTGCCATGCTTTGAATTAATAAAAAAATCACAGTAGCATCAATAAGGTATGTATGTAAATGCCAAACTTGAACCAATTCCATTCATTAATAGCCGAGAAATCCTGAAAAAAAGGTGTTGCGTAAGGAGTGTGCATAAGACTTTCTTAAATAGTGTATATGAAGGAAATATTAAAGTGGGTGTTTCAGTTCAGTTTTTGGGTTCAGCGATAATATTTTACTTTCATTTACATTTTACCGTGACATATTTGAGGGGCGTTTTTGAAATCCTCGGGTGTATAATGATTTTATCTGTATTGGTGTCTTTAAATAGGTGACTGCTATACAATGTAGTCAGGTCACCACCGAAACAAGCCAATCTTCAGGTACTCATCAAAGCTTTTAAAAGTATACACTTCAAAAATCAAAACATGTTTATAATGCACGCTAATGCACGTTTAGGATAAACTAATGCAAAACATCTAATACTACGGCGATTAGCAGAACAATTTATCATTTTAAAGCGATTTTAAAATACGAACATTGCTACTTACAAGTACCATACGGATTGTCATATTTACAGGTTTCCTATAAAAATTAATAAGCGATACTGCTAGTATAAGTGTGAACAATTAAGGCTACACGTTACTCTTTGAAACTGCACTACAACCTGTGTAGAGCAACACCCGTTCAAAACACTAGGCATGTACTTGTATGTAGCAGATCCATGACTGTTCTACAGAGGTTGCTTCTATGTAGTAATATTCAATTGATATTTCTGGATCATAAGGACACCGTTGCTAAACAGAAGTTGAAACCAAAAGGGGAGACAGTTTAACTTACTTACTTATCCTCTTCGTGCCTGCTGGCACATAAGGCTACAACCAGATCCCTCCACTGACGTATGTCCTTCGCAATCTTTTCAATTTCGCCGAAGGTCTTCCCCATGTTTTTGATGTCACTAGCGATAGTTCTCCTCCATGTCTCTTTAGGTCTTCCTCTATGTCTTTTACCATCAGATGGTGTCCACTTTAATGATGTTCTTGTGATATTGGTGTTGTCTTTCCTAATTACATGTCCTAACCATCTGAATCTTCGTTGTTTGATTTGTGTGGTGAGGCTTGTTTGTCCGGTTCTTTCGTAAAGGTCGTTGTTTGACATTATTGTGGGCCAGTAGATTTTGCAAATTTTTCGGAGGCATCTTGTGTGGAATCCAGATAGTTTTTGGCTGTCTTTTACTGTTACTCTCCAGCATTCTGCTCCATACATTAATACACTAGGACGTTGCTCTGGAAGAGTTTCAATTTTGTTCTTTCGCTTATGTTAGCAGATCGCCATATCTTGAGTAGTTGGTGGAAGGATGTTTTTGCCTTTTGAAGTCTGTTTCTAATGTCCTTTTCTGTTGCATTGTTTTTACTAAGGATGCTACCTAGGTAAGTGAAGTCATCTACCTCTTCAATAGGTTTATCGTCTATTTTTTTTATAGATGGAGTGTCGGTGAGTTGCATTGTCTTAGACTTTTTCTTGCTGATGTTAAGTCCGACTTGGTGGGCATATTTAGCTAGATCTTGGGTTTTCTTCTGTAGATGGTCAGCATTGCTTGAGAGAAGGGCAATGTCGTCTGCGAATTCAAGGTCTTCTAGTATTGATGTCAGTGTCCACCTGATTCCTCTGTTCTTCTTTCCTATGGCATTTCTCATCACCCAGTCAATAGCAACAAGGAAAAGCATAGGCGACATGATACATCCTTGTCGTACCCCACTGGTGATGTTAAACCAATTGCTTAATTTATCGTTGTGGATGACACTACATGAGAAGTTTTCGTAAAAACTTTTGATTAAGTTCACAAATTTGTCTGGGCATCCGTAGGATTTAAGAATTTTCCATAAGCTCTCTCTGTGGATACTGTCGAATGCCTTTTCGAAATCTATGAAATTAATGTGAACTTTACTATTCCACTCAATACATTGTTCCATGATGTTTCTAAGTGTAAAAATGTGATCAGTGCATCCAACTCCAGGTCTAAATCCAGCTTGTTCTTTTCTTAAGGTCCCATCAATATAGCTGCCGAGTCTCATGCAAATGATTTTGCAGAATACTTTACTAGGTATAGACAGTAGTGTGATTCCACGCCAGTTTGAGCAGTCCATCTTGTCACCCTTCTTTGGTAGTTTTACTATGAGGCCTTTGCACCAATCATCAGGAAGTGTTTCTGAAGCCCATATCTTTGTAAATAGTTCATACAGTTGTTCGGATGCCACTTTTGGATCTGCTTTTAGTATTTCACTCTCAATACTGTCAATCCCTGGTGCTTTATTACATTTGAGTTGGTTTATGGCCTTTATTATTTCTTCTCTGGAAGGAGGATCTAAATTTAAGTTGAATGGTTCTCCAGGGTGTTCATCAATGTTTGCTGTTTCTGGTGGCTCAGGTCTATTTAATACTTCGTTAAAGTGTTCAGCCCATCGTTTTAGTTGTTCATGTTCAATAGTGATCTTATTTCCTGCTTTATCCTTAATTGCTCCTGAACCAGAGTCAAATTTTCCTGTTAGTTCTCTTGTGATTCTATAAACTTCACTCATCTCTCCTCTATTGGCTGCTGTTTCTGTCTCACTTGTCTTATTGTCATAGTACTCCCGCTTGTCTTTTCTAAGTTTGCGTTTTGCTTCACTATTGGTTTCAGAGTATTCAGTGTTGTATCATTCTACTAGTCTTCTGATCTTTCACTCTGCATTTTCTCTTTTAAAGTTCTTCTTTTGTCCATCAGTGTCCAAGTATCACTTTTTATCCGTTTCTTGTCACTTTTCTTTCTTGTACCAAGTACTGTTTTGCAGGCATGGTTGTAATTGCCCTTTATATTATTCCAGGTGGTTTCAACATCTTGGTCTAATCCCTCTCCAATATCGCCAAATGCTTGAAATCGATTCCTTAATACAAGGGAGAACTTTTTGTTTATTGCAGGGTCTTTTAGTCTTGCTGTATTGAATCTAGGTTGGGTTGTTTCTGCTTTGGAAGGAGCTTTTCTAAGGTGAAGTTTGATCTTGGCTAATAGAAGGCCAACATCAGCTCCTCGTCGAACCACAACATTTTCTAAGGAATGTCTCCATCGACCATTGATGATGGTGTGGTCTATTTGGTTTTGGTCTCTTCCATTTAGTGACTCCCATGTTTTCTTATGGATATCTTTGTGTGGCAAGATGGTACCACCAATAACAAGGTTATTTGTTCCACAAACGTCTGTTAGTCTCTCTCCATTGTTGTTCATTTCTCCACATCCATGAACTCCCATATTCCTTTCTCTGCCCTCATTTGAAGTTCCAACGTCACAGTTTAAAAACAGTTTAAAAGCATCGTTAAACTACTTCCCATGTAGTTTTAAAACAACCGCATACTATGGCCCATTACTAGTTTTGAGGCCCACATCGAAATTGGGAAACCAAATGTGTATCCTCGTTAAATAAAGCCTTTATTTATTTACAGTTGAACTAGCATACTAACAAGTTAATTTTATCACTCTAATTTCGTTAAAGGGCAGGAGGTAGGTATTTATTTTAAAATCAAATCGTTCGCTTTCGTAACACTGTCTTAAGATGGTCTTGTAATATCTAAAAAAGGGAAGTGTTCATGTTTTTTTAAAATTAAAAAAAGGAGAAAATATATTTTGTGAGGTATGTTTCGTCATTAAACTTAACAGTGTTTATACCAAATTACTCTATGACTTATTAAGAGACAATATACAATTCAATATACAAAAAAATGTATATGACTTATTGTGATAACTGGTAGTTAACTCGTTTATACTAGTAGGCTATGCATTTTAAATGTCACTTTAAGACAAGTCTGCCTGTATATGTACCCTATAGAGATTAGGTCTTATCAAAAGTACTTCCTTGATGCACATTGAGAGTATAAAATCCCCGTTCTTCAAATACAGATAAACACGAAACTTGAAATAAGAAATATACATATCTTACATTGATTTAACAAATTGTTACAGATACATTTGTTGCGCTTGACTCATAATTGTGAGTTGTGGGCTATTTATTTTTGGCATGTCCTTATCAAACTTGACTATAGATCTTATATACGAAGGTTGGTGAGTATGCCGACAATGTCTCGGTTAGTACTTGCTAAAGTGAACCTAAATTAAAGTTACACGCATATATTTATTATCTGAATTCATTAAAATAAACACAAAATGTTTTTTCTTCAAGGAGCGCCGTGGAACGTATTTGGATACAACACTTTTATCATTCTAACGGTACGTAGCCAGTCAGTTTACAAGTATATTTTACTACATTAGTAGTAGTTTATCAAATTGTTTCAAATACAACTCACGAGTGAGTCATAATGAATTTAGTTTATTTCGTCAATAAGGTTGATTATATTGCACTAGATGATATAACGAGCTAATCCATACTCAATATTTTCAGATTTTATATCCAGTTAGTTTATCACTCATCACAGATTGTACAAAAGAAAAGGACCCATTATGCAATAGTAGAGGAGTGTGTCAGTCTGTGGCAGGGAAATACAGGTATACATTAAAGTGTATAGAGCTATATCGGACGATATGTTTTTTAAAAGCTTCAAAAACTGAAAAACAATTATGCTTTCATATCCAATAGATCATTTTTCGCTTCAGTTTTAACAGAAACTCTCTCTGTGATTTATTGGACATGCAAACTATTCATTTTCATACGAAAGTGTTCTAGAACAACCTATGGAATTATAAGAATCGTCTATTTTTTGGACAATTGTATTGAAGTACACAGAACGCATCCAAAGTTTTAATTTGCAATTAACATGATTAAGGTAGTCTAGTATCATACTAAAAACGATGCAAGTAATTATTTTGACTTATACTCCGTCATGCCCACTGACTCTATTCATAAAGTGTACATTATTTCTGTAAATGTACACTTTAGTGAGACATTTTCTCAGAAAATGATTGGTCAATTTAAGCTTCAAACTATTTCAGATTTGCATAACCACATACACAGTTAAATAAATGTCACTGCTGATTGCCTGAAGACTAAAAATTTAAAAATACACAATGAGGAATTAACATGACTGTGCTACTCTAAACTAATCAAATTTGCTGCATTACATTTTGATTAGTGTCTCATGTGAAACTTAATAATAAAACAAAGAAATGAAGCGTTAATTTTTTATATTATATTTTTTAGTCTTGGCTGAACTAAATACTAAAACAAAATAATCACAATTTATCTACACCCCAACAATAATAGGGCAATGGCTAATCCTTGAATATTGCTGTCCACAAAGTTAAGAGCAAAATCCATCAAAATTGAATGATTTTACGTTATTGGTTATCAGGAGGAATACAGCAAACCTATAAACAATGTATAAAAAAATAATATACATTGTGCAACCGACCAGAATCCTGAATTATTGTTATACAATGATCGAAAGCAGTTATAACTTTCTACTTGTTTTCATGAGCACAAGTGATGCCATTTAGAATCACTCGAATTTCAACATTATATTGTAGTTAGTTATCATCAAATTATGTAGCCCTAGGAAAATGAATGTTTAAATTAGAGCATTTGTCAATTCATTACGGCGCTATTATAATACATTTGTACAAACATTTTTTTAACATCTATAAAATAAGACACACTGTCTTAACATCAACTGAGCAGTTTAAGATATATATAAGAATCGGCTTACATGATCCTGTTTGAAAATAAACACTAATTTCATAAATATTTCAATGACAATCGTCTATTTTTAAAAAACCCAAATGAAGACAAATAATTTGCTATATACCTTTGTGCATCAAGTCTTAATCCATGAATGAGGAAAAAAATTGCTTGTGTAATCTTAGCTTTTATATGTGGTGTTAATAGTTTCTTGATTTTTACTCAATCTATATGACAGTTAATCCCCCAGATGTGTTAGGCCAAGGTTATTATGTTACATAGAGTCATATTTTCTAAAATTCAATATGTGTTCTGCTCATGCATTGTTCCAGAATTGATTGTGCTAATCATTGTCTCTCTGGAGATCATTTACTTTTTGCCGGAGTATAAGTAAGATAAAGTACAATTTTTTTTATCAAAAGTGTCCTCTTACAACCGTTATAGGATAGTTTTGTAAGGACGAGCAACAAATTATCCTCGGCTTCGCCTCGGACAATTTCTTGTTAGTCCTTACAAAACTATCCTATAACGGTTATAAGAGGACACGTTTGATAAAAAACTAGTACTGTATCTATTACATAAAATGATGGTAAGAATATAGATCTATACACTTTAAGTGTATCTTAAAATGAATACTGGTTATCATTAAATAAACTTGAAACAATTTACTATATTTAGTCAACACCTAATGCAAGTACATGTATACCTTTTAAGAACTGATGTTTATATCAGGCCTGCGAACTCCACCACACCCATAAATATGATGGTTAGAAAATGCACTGGGGACATTACCAAGGCAATACCACATTGCACCAAATTGATGTAATTTTGACAAACGTGTGTACATGGTGTATGCATTTTGAAACTTCGGAATAAACATTATTCGAATGTGTTATCTGTAGCACTTTTAACCCCAATGCAAGTTGCATTTACAACTGATTACATTTTACGAGACAAAGTGTTTCGTATTTGTACGTGTGACAGAGACATGTTGATTCCAAATTGTTTCGATTTAAATCTACCTGCTCAGCGTCTGGATAATGTATTTTCTAGTTGTAAGTGTCATCCTGATTGGACTGGTACCCATTGTGAAACAAACATCACATCAAGTCCTGCATGTATGCCGGGATACAAAGGTGTTGGATGCAATACGACCATGTGCGGACACGGCAATGTCGGAAATAATCAAACGTATTACAAGTGAGTAGACTTCTAGATAGTTTACTTGATTGAAGATAGTTTATCATTATTAAAAGATAATTCATCATTGGCATAATGTACGCCAGAAACTGTTGTCAATAAATACCTTTAAATCAATTTTAACGGTAAGTATAATCACATGATTACTTGGTCCAGTGGATTAACTTCAAAACCTTTGCAAAGCAACCTTCGACAATCAGGTAAAGCGATCTAGATCTGCTCTGGCGTAATGTCAATTATTAAAAGGTATACAAGTTTACCCTTTATTTGCGTGAGTATATATGTAGTGGATGAGTGTGTTAGTTGAATTCGTCCAGATCTAAGTAGTTATACGGAAGCAGTTTTATACGTTAAATGATTTGTGGCAGAAACTTTTGTTACGACTACCAAAGCAGTCGCGTCCACAGGAAATAACGTAAATTTATGAAATCAAAATGCTTCAGATGACGAGACAAAACACTTGGAATTAGTTCATAGTGTCCAAAGTTTGTTAACTTCATGAAAGTAAAAGATAAACGCTAATTTGACCGGTCTTATTTAATACAATAATGAAAACAATATCATACTTGACATATATGTTTTCTATATACATGTACATCTAGGTGTTACTGTGACCGTGGATGGAACCACAATTCACCCAACGGTTCTTGTAATGATGACTATGACGAATGTGCAGCGTTTGCTGGCATATGTAAAAATAATGGCACTTGTATCAATACGCCTGGATCATACAGCTGTAACTGTACCTCCCCGTGGGCTGGACAGAACTGTACGTGCAATGACTCGTGTGAAAAACAACCATTGGATCATGATGATGGTGATCCAACGGACATAACGCCGATTATAATAGGGTGTGTTATAGGTGCTCTCCTTCTGGGTGTGTTAATTGGTGCGGTAATCTACATAAATAAAAGGTAAGTGTGGTATTTCTACAAAAATCTGTTAACATTTACATTAATAAAATACATAATAAGTTAGTCTGGTATCCGGCTCCAATCTTACAGTATTGGGCCAATACTGTAAGATTGGAGCTGGGTACCAGACTAATATTAAGTTACATTTTAATCATTTACGGAAAAGGTATTTCTGGTACATGTTATACTGGCCGAGCCTTCCCTTTGCCGCTTTCGGAAATACTCGATTATTTGTTTAAGTGCATACGTAAGTACAAATCGATATTTTAAGAAAACTAGAAGAAAAAAAACTCTCCGAAATTAATCTGTGCGTATGGTTATTTAAATAGCGTTTTCAACCTAAGTTTGGTCAACATGACACATTGCTGATTCCAAGTTTCGTATTCTCATTCTAAGCAAGCGATAAGCCAGCGATATACGGGGGATATTGGAAGCCTCTACTGAGTATGGTGTGGATCAACATACTTAAAGGATAATAATAGCTTTGAATAAATACGCATCCATTGCAATAAGGAGCTATCGGACTGTTAAAATAGTAATAATTTGCCCTGTGTTTATTTTAGTTGTTATGTTTTGCATATTCAGGAGCGGGGGCAAAGATGAAGCAACGAATGATAATGTGTTCAACAAAAGGTTCCAAAGACGTCCGCCTGATACACAACCTGAGGCAGACGACAATAATATTACATCGAACAATACCCCTCACAACCAGATAAACATCAAGGAAGCCAGTACAAAAAATTTTCTTCACTGAATCACCCTCACCTTGCAACCCTTATCTTAATTAGCAATACATAATCACAGGAACACTGTTTCATCGATTGAATAAACTTGCATACAACTATTTTCCTTTTAGAACTTATAATAAGCTTAGTTCTAAAAGGAAAATACATTTAGTTTCCTTTTTCATGCAAGTTTATTAAATCGATGAAACCGTGTACCTGTGTACATAATCATTTATATACAAACATATTTCCGAATATGTCACATGTCCCGAAACGCATGCATGGAACATCCCTCGTTCATATTTTGAGACCACAGCGTAGGATATTTTCTGATTATACAATCCCTAAACTCCAACAACCTTGGTATGAGTGTTATCAAAAATACGGTGGCTGATTGAAACTAGATAGTATCACTATAGACTCGCTGTGGACAAAAGATCGTCATTATATTAAATTAATATTACTTAATCATTTTAATTTACAAGCATGCACATGTATATTTAATTCATAACATTTTTATTTATTTGTCGTAATTGTTTGTACATTAATTTTTTGTATACCATGTATTTTTAAATCCTTATTATATGTTTGACATTCGTTCATAATTGCATAGATGTTCTGCACCACATATGAACGGCAACACTGTTCCCCAATTTACGGTGTCCATTGATTGTCGTTATGACCAAAGACCTAAAATTGATATATTTTAGGTTTTTATTATAGCAAATTAAAAAAATACATAACTACAAATAAACGTATGTAGTCAAAAGTCCGAGTTATATCTTTGTTTTGTTCAGCGTGTAACATTTACGATTGCAATTAGTGTTATGACTGATTGTGGTAGGTCACGTCTTTACACTGTGCGGCTTAACATATAGCCAAAACTGATTTTGGTTCTAGCTCTTCAAGACTTGTACCTTTTCTTTTTGAAGGTTCCCACTGTCAGATCGTGGCACCCACAGAATAATAACTGGTTTGAGTGGTTTCTACAAACACATGCACATGCTTTTTTGCATTTATATACTTGTCACATATCACACCAGCTCAGTGTTTAAGTATGCGAAACTTACAAACTTTCTATTTACGTACATATGTACAACATCTTTTTATATCTGCTTTAATTAATAGCACATTTACCTCCGTAGCTCAATGGTTAGTGCGCTTGTCGTCTAATCTAGCAACCCGGGTTCAAAACTGGGTGGAATCACATACATGTACATGTATTCCTGCCAAAGTTCACAAGAAAGCTGACAGACTGGCAAATAAAGGTTATGCTCAGCATATTATATTATAAATGTCATATTAGTACGCAATGATCTAGTGTGTGTAAGTGGTCAGTAAAATGTATGTAGCTACCTAGGGAGATCAGGGTCTGGAATTATAACCAATACTTACCACTCAAATATTAAAAATATTATATAAATGGTTATTATTTGTCCTAAATTACGAATCTAGATGCAGAAAATGTATAAAATGACTATATAAGTTTTGCAATAACACTTTATACATTACTTTTGCCAGTATATACTATTTATGAAGAATATATGTAATTATTGAATCAGAGTGCCACACTCTGCACTCAAACTGACGAATAACATTTAAAACACACAAAAACACCAAAGAGCACTGTGGAATAAGCCAAAAATAATACTTAATAGCTATTAAACATTATTACAACTTTCAGTTCTCAAACAAATGCGGTTAGATACCTAAAAATGATGAATTTGAGTGGTGAGTACAGAGTGCAAGTATTCCTTGGTTGTAATTCAGGGCCCAGTATATATTGTATGTAATCACACTCACATGAAGATGCTGTATGAAGCTTCGGCTTGCACGCTCAATTCGGACTTGGTCTCTTTTTGCCAGGGAACTGAGTTGACTTGACACTTTGGTGAGTACAGTTGAGGATCATCTGGCACTGCAGAAGTTTCTTCTCTCTTGATAACAAAATAAGTTAAACCCTCATGGTGAATGTATCGTTTCATCATGTTCTTGGCACATTTGATTTGCCTTGTTGAATTTGGCCGTGTTGGTCTGACTGAAGTAACGTTATAATCTTGCCTTCAGTTCGGCTTTATCGGACTTCATAGTAAATGGTAGTTCCATATAAGTATGTGGGGTCGCACTAAGGTATATACAGGGAAGTAACTGTTGCGAAGAGAATGTACGGGATGAAGCGGTTTTTAAATTAATCTTATCAGGGGAGGTAATGAAAAATCTTGGAAAATCATAGGTGAGTAAAACAAATAAGGCTGTGTAATTACTGATCTGAGTACTTTGACAATCAAAATATATGAATAAATATTAAAACAAAAACGCATTTATTTGCTTGTATACCCAATACGATCAACTGCGTTGTGCAAATATGCTTTTCAGAGTTGTTGATATTCGTCCTTGACCTTTCAAGGACTGTTTCGCCCCTAACCCGATTCGTTCTTGATCAATTCGCACACCTACCTTGTAACAATGTAATGTAATAATGCAGATCGTGTGCATTGTTCATCAGAGTAATATCTAGACCTGTTTATGCACCAGTCATCCCCCCAATGTGTGTTTGATAGCTGTTTTTAAATATTATTTATTCATCCTATCACGATGTTAACCGGGTACGTACACACGATTTCGGTCTCCGGTGGTTTTCTTAAATTTCTTCCACGTGACGAGTAGTCACTAGGTCGAGATTGTTTGACTAACCGGGTACGCTGAAGACATTAATATAGTTGGATAGTTTTGTTTTTAAGTTAACTCCCCCATCCCGCACTGCCGGGGAAATGTTTGGGAAATTTTTTTTAGCTATATTTAGTTGTCAGGGGCCGGGGTAAAACTGAACGTCTAAAGATTTTATCATCAGCTGTCCCCACATGGCAGGGGAATGGAGGGGTTTTGGCAACTCAATAGTATTAATCCCTGTCCATCCCTTGGGTTTGGGGAGGGGGGCATGGATGCAACTCAGTTTACTGACTGATCAATGCATTTATATCTCTTCAAAATGTCCCAATTTACTACGGATTTGCGATGAGAACTATGCAATCATGCAAATGTTAATTGTTATTTGTTATTATACTTGCTTTCTTATTTGTCTTACTTTTATTAATGCTCTTTTTCAGTGAGATTGCATCATGTGGGTAATTTCTTGTCAGACGAAGATGTTGAGGGAAGAATTGAAAGTGTTTCGACGTTTAACAAAGGATATGATGTGGGTACGTCACACATGCTCAAAGCTAGTACACAGACGTCATGCCCCCATCAGTATATTGAATTCAGATCACAGACAAGTTACATGTACTGGTACTAGTCATTGGAACAGACCACAACATGTGTCGCCTCTTACTTGTAGAACTCACCAATTTGATCAATATAGACAGTATAATTATATCTCCAATAAAAATACACAACAGTCTAGTTGTCCCGTGCAATATCCAGGAATAACGTTGAATAAAATACCCTATAGGTGTGCAAACTTTAGCGCTAGGAAGTTAGTAGACGCTTCACCTCCGAAAATACAACCATACATGAGACTACTACGTATTGATCGTCCAATAGGTTTGTACCATTAATCTGATTGTTAAACTTAAATATGTCTTAGTAATGTGTAGCTGTTGGTCAATATATTTCTAAAGTCCTAAAATGATATTATTGAAATGAAATGATGTAAAAATCATCATGCATTAAAAAAAAGTTAACTCAATTGTTTTTCACACTTTCATATTAAAGTGTATTTTCAATTATATAACAAACCCATTTTTAGTTCATTTCCTAAGATTTATTAATCACACAACCTGCAGTGCCGTGAATCCAACTCATACATATCTTTCAGCACTCACAAACTATATGCAATAAATATTCAAATCAGCCTCAAGCACCATTAGCCAAATGTTATGTTATAAAGCTCATATATTTTGTCAACTTGTTAAATAAAACTTGTATGTATTGAGCACTCATGCAAGAACAAGGTAGTTAGATACTCTATTTTAGATGAATATTTGTTTTACAGGGACCTATTTGTTGTTCTGGCCGTGTACATGGAGTATAGCATTAGCTGCAAATGCTGGATGTTTACCTGATGCTTATATGCTTGCCTTGTTTGGTGTCGGATCGTTTGTAATGAGAGGTGCTGGATGTATCATCAATGATATGTGGGATAAAGATATAGATAAAATGGTACGTACATATAGAACATAGATCTTTATCCAGTCACTTCCGGCCAAATCAGCCCGATAACAGGGTGCCGGATAACATTTTCAATAAACCGTCAAGTGGTCATGTGACTTGCAATAAACCGTCACCTCATCACGTGATCTGACGGACTTCTTCTTAAAGCGGGGTCGCCGGCTGAAACTCTGTATCCGAGGATGAGGTTGTCCTATTTAAAATGAGCTTGGGTCGATCAATAATTGTTCTACGACTTACCTGCGTGTACATGACGTTATCAAGATGTCCGACGTTGTTGTTTTGTCGTGACGTCAGTGAACGAACGTGACGCACAAATAATGAAAAGGCAAATAAATAGTCCGACTTTTGTTCCCTTTTTAAAGCAGATGTAGTGACCGGATAAATAGAATAATAGGTTAGTGCCATGGAGTGAGTGAAAGTTTATCCGGCTCGGCTGCGGAAATTATCGGATTCGCCTACGGCTCACCCGATAAATTCCTCCGCCTTGCCAGATAAACTTTCTCATCCACGGCACTAACCTATTATTCTCTATTTATACCCCTTGTTGCACAACATATTTTGTATGCTTTAGGGGGGGGGGGGTATACTGTTTTCAGCTTGTCTGTCTGTCTTCAGATTCCTGTAGGTCCACACAACTCCTCCTACAGTTTTTGCAGCATTTCCTTCAAACTTTCAAACATGAACTCATTATGTAGATCTATGAGCGTGAAGGAAAGAATTGGCGCTGCAATGGTTTCTGCCAGAATTATGGCTCTTTACCAGCAGGGGTATATTAATAAGTCTGCCGAATGGCAACAGCTCTAGTTTGGCTTAACTTCGGGCTTTTTCGTGGAGTGCCATAAAACATGGGGTCCAACAATTCTGGAAAATATCAGGAAATCTGGATTGCTGCATTATAAAGAAGTATCTTTCTGCACAAAATAAATGATATTTGTTGATAAATTTCAAAGAATTGACAAAGTTATAAAAATGGTCTTTGAATTTTCATTGCCTAAATTTTAACCATGCAACAATGTTTGAAACCTAGTTAAGGTGTAGGAATTTGTGCTAATGGCACCTGAAAAAGACTTCTTTGTTGTTTTCCTTTTCAGGTGGAGAGAACAAAGGCTAGACCACTTGCTAGTGGTGATTTGTCACAGTTTCAAGCCCTTGTATTCCTTGGTGGAAATCTGTCTATTGCTTTAACCATTCTGTTACAGTTGAATTGGTTCAGGTATGCATGTTTTAGTTTTCATTAATTCCCTTAAAGTCTTAATTTGCTACCTTACTAGTTCACAGCAGAATTCCATTGGGGGTTCTTCTAGCAAGTGTATTCACAAAATGGTGGCTGTGTGATGATTCTGACGCACATAAATGATGAAATTATAGACATGTGGTGATCTGCTGCTCTGTCTTACTGAATTTTAGGGTTATTTTATAATTTTTCCTAAAAAATTTGTTTTAAAGAGACGTATGCTCAAAATATTTACGGAAAATCATTTTTTTAACTTCTTCAATCATTTGTCATTAATTTTGGACCTGCACGTTTGGCAGAAATATGTCAAACAGGGTTCACGAAACCATAGGAATTCACGAAATTATAGGAAAGAAGGATAATAATTGTTTACCACTCAATTGATGTCATTTTTAGCTCGACTATACTATTTATATGGAGAGCTATTCCAGTCACCCCAGGCATTTTTATGGGTAAACAACTTAAAACAGCCTTTCTACAAAAGAAAAAAAAATGCCATGACTACCATAGTGTTATGGCTTTATGATAAGTATGTTTGTATTTGTAGCGTTGGTCTTGGAGCAGCTTCTATGTTATTGGTGATAGCATATCCTCTTGCTAAACGTTACACATATTGGCCACAAGTTGTTCTTGGTAAGTTTTATGTCTGGATGTTGGGTGGCTTCTTATTTTTAACAACCTTAATGCTTCAGGGTGGACATATCACATGCCCTTTTTGGCTAAGTTGGTGTCACACCAATGGAAAGTACTTCTGGTTCGTAGTATGTTAAAATAGTCCCTTTCAGAAATTTGATATATGTCTGTGGAAGCACTGTTTTAATGTGGAAAATGCTGATTAATGACCAAATTACATGAATGTAGATCAAATATGACCTGCATGCTAACTTTTAAGAGTGTTTAATTGATATTTTTCTGAATTATCTTTCCCTGGCTGAAGACTGACAATGTATGTGTGCTTCCGTCAAGTCAGCTTTTGAGGCATGGAAAATAGCGTTGTCCTTCCAGAATCCCTGCAGTAGCTCGAAAACGAAACTATCGACATGCCATTTTCTCCAGCTTATTTTGGATAACAGGGATTGCTTTTTATGGAAACGGTCATAGAAAATCACCCGGAATGTCAGTGAAACGTAGGGAGAGATGCGAATTTGGGTCATTTTGCATTAATTTCAATGGCAGAAAATTCACCGGTGTGACACCAGTTGGCAAATAAAAATAAGTCAACAAAAAGTTAAAATCAACCGGAAGTTTCTTATTCTTTGACCAATTTGAACAAGACATTTTCGATGCTTAAGCCAAGAATGAGCACTACATTTGAAACCTAATATGTTTTATTTGAAGACAGGTCTGTCACAGTTTTGCCTGAAACTGGCCCATTTGCTATACATGCAGTTGAGTAGGTCTTGTGCATAAACAGTGACCTGTTTCACAAAGCTATTAGGTTGTGTGGGTAGTGCTCATTCCCAGTTCGAGCATCGAACATGTCACGTGAAAATCATTCAAATCATAAGATAATTAGTAATATGTTTGTTTTTAAGTCTGCTGACATATTTTTACTTGCTGACTTAGCCAAAAGTCACATGATATGTCCTCCCTGTGCTTGGTATTGGTCCGGACCAGGATGCATTTACAGTTAAATATAGAACAAAACCAATGTTGATCCTTATAGTTTGACATCTTTTTTTAATGTGGTTGATACTTGCAAGATAACTGCAAGAAATTTGGATGTTTATCTGTTGAAATAAATTGTACATTATTTGAGGTATGTGAATGCTGTTTGGAGGGCAGTGTTTATCAATACAGGATTTCCCCCATTAATAACTGTGTGGGTTATTGAAATTACATTTTTGAATATATGTTATTTGAATAACTATGTATGCGATATTAAATTTGAAATAATTACATATTATTAAATTATTGACATATGCTAATTTGTTATAGATGAATATTGTTTAGAAAACCCATTATATAAAGATTTCATCCTTATTATTAAACTAGAGGAAAGGGGGAAGATTTTGTTTGATACATATTTAAAAACTTACTATCTCAGTTGCGTCTTGGTTTTGACTCGTTTTGCTAGTTTTGAGACTGGGTGATTTCTCTGGAAAGTTTTCACCAAATCTGTGGGGTTTGTAACTGAACAAAAAATGCTTTTCTGTACAAATATTTTTTTTAAAGCAGCAAAGATTGTTCCGACAGCTTGAAAATAATTAGACTGGAGTTGTAGAAAGGGCAGGAGGGGTTGTAGCCTATGGGATGGAATATAATTAAATATAGTCTTGAAATTACTACTAGTATGTTCTGGCCTCACGTTGAGATATTTATAATTTTGTAGGAGTAACTCTGAACTGGGGTGTGCTACTGGCATGGTCTGGCCTTCATGGGTCGCTCGAGTGGCCTGTACTCCCTCTATATACAGCTTGTATTCTTTATACAATGTTTTACGACACTGTATATTCACATCAGGTAGATGTTGTCTTATAGCAGTATATCAGCTTTATAGTTTCCTCATGATTTTGGCAATTATATACTAGTGAGTTTGAAGTTTTCGTGAATGGTATTTACTGATTGATTTCTTTGCAAAAGTCTGTATAGCTTGGAAAATTCGACCTGAACCTGAACTTCAGAAAGTTTCAAATGTAACATTAGCTGCATCTTTTGATGTTCGGCATTGTTTGTTACATTGAGATATATTTGCCAAATTCATAGTAGATGCATACTAACAATGGGCTTTTAAATGCTTTACTTTAGCATGTATTTTCTTGCATCATATTTTTGTACCCAAACTTATTTTTGTGTTGCTGAATAGAGCTGAGGGTCTATGAAATTGTCTCTGCCATCAGCAACAGGCAACATTAATGTCTGTGCATCCCTCACTTATAATTCCCCCCATCCCATCTTTGATTAGGGGGTATATTGCTTTGCACATGTTGGTTAATCAGTCAGTCGGCCGGTAGACGAAATGGCATGATAGGATCTTCAAACTTTACATGGCTTTGGCCAGCAGTAGTTACCCCTATTGATTTTGAGGTCAGTAGGTCAAAGTCATTGTCATTTCAGACTATTGGGCTGCCATTGGGGCATAAATGTTTTACAAGCATCACTCATTTCAGTTTGTCCTTATTACCATGTCTTGCTGTCATGTTTACTGTTTTAATTCTCCCTGATTGTACAGATTATCATAGTTGCTGCCACACCAACCCTATTTTTCCCCATGTAGACACTTACTGCATACACATGACTGGTTACTATCTGTAGGTCAAAGTTAAAGGTCGCTATGACCTTTACCAGTTTCGAATATTTGGCTGCCATAACGGGCATACGTGTTTTACAACATCTGTTGTTAATGTTTGAAATACAATAATTATTAAGTACCGGTACATTTTTAATGTTCTAATTTTGTTTTGATTTAATCGTAGTCTTGTGACCACAGTTTGTAACCAGTAATGTGTTTACTACTAGGGTTACAATGTTCAAAGCAGACACATTTGTAGAATGTCTTTCGCATGTATTAAGTTCTGTTTAAATAATAACTAGATGTTGACAAGTCACAGCACACCTCAGTCAAGGGTTATACATGTATAATTGATAGTTTGATTAGTCATAATATTTATTTTGCTTTCTGGCCATTATGTTTTGATATGTCAGCAAGGAGTAAGTCTATAGTTGTAAAGTTATTAATGCCTCAGAAATGTGTGTGAGACATATTGTGGTTTGCCCATATTAGGGGGTCCATAGGTCAGTAGACCAAACCATTTCTTCTTGCCAATACATGATTTCGGGTCATTTGTGCATGGTGGTGTTTCCCTTAATTTACATGTAGGTACAAACAAACTGGCCTACTTAGACTGGTTTTGTATTCATATGCAATCACCTCTGACCCCAACTCTATTCTCCAGATATGAATATTCAAGTAACACAAGGATTATAATGGTAAAATCTATTTGTACCAAAAGATAAGTGGAGTAGGTCTATAAGAGAATGCTTGAGTGAACCATCCTCAAAGTTAGTGAGGATTGGGTCTTGACCTGTTGATAACAATTGCTAGGGTCAGCAGCTTAGTTGCTAGTATCATATTTAAGCAAACAATTCATAAGCAAAACCTACTTTCACATCATGCTTCCGTACATTTGTGCCCAAGCATTTTCCCAAGTTACTGAGATTGATATGGTAATGTTGTTATAGTTAACATCAATCAATGGCCATCTCAGAAGGCAACATTGCCTAGGTATACGTTCAGTGACATTTTAGTTAATGTTGGACTACCCCTGTGCTCTTGTGGTTGGAAGTTCAGACTCTGGAATGGGGGAGGTCACTGGCTTGATCTTAGGTTGCCTCATAACTTTCCTAAGTTGTTAAAATTGGCTCTGTTATTCTTGCTTGACGTTCTGCATATACATTTAGATAGTTTCAGGATTAGTTGCTTGGCTAAGCAAGCCCTATATCACCTTTAACCCAAATGAATGGTAATGTTTGGGTCATACTTAGCTAAGATCTCTTTCAGGGTTATAGTCATAGTTCCATTTACAGTTAAACATGTGCTGGGTCACTGGAATTAGGCAACCACCTGTTCTAAGCAGTCAATGTTACTAACTAGTTGTACATTAAGCTGCAATGTTTGACACAACCCATGACTTCAAATATTACAAAACCTCTATTTAAAATATTTTTTTATTAAGAGAATCTTTATATTTTAACTTTTTTTTAAGAAACCGTATCAGAATACCTAAAGTGTTTATTCCCCGATTGACTACTTAAGGCAGGTGTGGAGCTTAGGCTGTATGTCACTGTAAGTCAATGAACATACGTAGACTTTATAAAAATGAAATGTTGAATTTAACAAACAAAAAAACTGTTTTTCTGGGTTTCTAGGGTTAACATTCAACTATGGGGCGATGCTTGGCTGGTGTGCTGTGACCGGGAAGTTAGACTGGCCTATATTACCCCTGTACGCGGGCTGTTTGCTATGGACATTAGTCTATGATACCATATATGCACATCAAGTAAGACTATATTTTATTCTCCATTTTGTGTGACTTATCTCTCTATCCACTCTTGTGTGTAAAATGCTTATAGAATAGATGTAGTCATAGAATTGTATACACTGTTAGGGCAAGGATTTTAGATACTGTAAAAAAACTTTTAACAATGCATGTTTATTTGGGAGGATATAATTGTTTTTGATTTCATGGATTGTCTGGACCAGTTTCTTAATTATACATTATCGGTCCAACATATAATACTTGAATGGTCAGAAGGTCAGATTACAGTACTCAAAAACATATCACCTTTTGTGAAGTATCCTGAATATTTCGCTCTTACCTGTCAACTAAAGTGTGACTGAGTGTTTAGGGCGTTATTAGCTGCCAGCTTGTTAAATAATAGTAACCACAGACCCATCTTCGCCAGGCGCTCGGCAATGCAAGAAGGGATTGTGAGGTATTGTATGCATGAAAGATAAGTGTCTTATAAGTCAAAATTCACTGGCCCTTTCAATAGGGATTAATGGACCAGGTAGAAAAACATTAATACACTACATGAATAATAAACTTGTTATGATACATAATTTTAGTTATTATTCAAGACATATAGAAATTATTTTATGTTTCCTTCTCAACACTAACTCTTGCGATCATGTTTGTTATGTAGATATACTCATATAAATGTATCTTCCTGTTTGTTCTATATATCTGTATTTAACTTGTTTTAACCCTTTACTCTGTGGACTCAACTGTTCAAGTGCTATCAGTATACCGGGTGTTGATCACCAATTATTTCCCAATAAGCTGTATGGAGATGATTTAGTCTCTTATCAGGATACTGAGAGTACATTGATGGGGTGTCTATGGAGTAAAGGGTTCATTATATGTAATATAGTTATACAGTGTGTCGACGTTGTCTATAACCCCTATTGTAAAATCATTTTATTCCGACGGGACAAAATTTTGTAGTTTTGGTAAAAAATACCATTTCGATTGGACGTTAATTGGTAAATTTTGTATTTCAAGTAATAAATATGATTGTTCGATGGGATTTGATTTTGTGGTTGAAGGTGAACCACGAAATTTAATCCCCCATGAAACTTAATGATTTTGCAGTATATTAGCCCTGATACTTTGTCCTCATATATTCTTTGTACAAGTAACTCATACGTGTATATGTACTCGAATATATACTCATACATTTAATAGTTAATAATACGCCATCATGGCTGCTTTTGATTTAATGTTTAAAAATTAATCTTTTCATAATTATGCTGAATTTAACATGTTTCTGTATTCTGGGGTGATTTTCCTGATATGCTGAAACACTTAAGGAAAATATATGACTTTTGGAAAATTCTAAGTTTTCACTTAAGATGCTTTGTGAATACCACCCCTGAATCTTGGATATTCAGCTGGTATAGTTGTAATATGAATATACTCTTCGCTGACTTAGAATGAGAAGGTCGTAACTACAAAATCAATATATTGAGAAAACAAGAAAAACTGTCTGACAATCACTCTTTACCTATGGTTAAAACAAGCTTTTTCAACTTGGTCAACATGACTAGTTCCGATTTTCCTGAAAATAGGCTCATAAGTAGCGCATTATGATGTAGATTTCAAGTATGCATTAGTCTTATAAGTAGCACTTACGACCTTCTGATTCTAAGCCAGTGACTTGTCATAATGATGAACAATGTTTATTGACATTTTACTACATAAAACAGTTGCTCATATTCATGTATGCCAGTTTGTAATAAACATATTGGAAATAAAACTTATTCTCAATAAATGATGGTATAATTATTAAACTGGCTTTTGTCAGATTAATTTTATGAGAAAATTGAAATAATTTGCATTTATAAGGTTTTTCCAGTTGCTGTATTTTTGTTTACTGGTATTTCAGTGATTATATACTTGGGACTGTTATATTAAAGGCCTCATGGTCTAGCTAGTTCCAAGTTTGATCGCTCTACGCTAACCAATGATTAGATCATGTGACTGAAATGGTTTGAAGGGGAAGTAATTTCAGTCCAAGAAAAGCTTAATATGATGTGATAACTAATTGTTGCAATATCATTTAAATCAGACCCATATGAGCTCCACTACTTTACACTGATATAGGATCTGACAACACTCCGTATTGGGGGCATGTAGATTTGAACTTTACATCATCCAATCAAATCGCTACTTTCACAAATCTGAAAGTGCAGTGAATCTCTGCAGTAGTTTACAGCCTGAGAGATGTTTGAATTTTATAAATCTGTACATAGAGTTAAAAAGTTAGTCAGTACACTCTCTATACATACAGGTGAATAGCCATACTACAATCTGCGCTAGAGGTCATTTGAACGTGACCTTGTATGCAGTGAAGTCAGATCTAACTAACAGCGTAAAGCAATGAAGCAAATGTTAGGATCTGATTTTAATGAGATTGTAATTGTTGATATATTAGTCTGTATATTTCACTTCTTGTTTTTCTTGTAGGATAAATATGATGATATGTTGATTGGAGTCAAATCTACCGCACTGAAGTTAGGTGACCAGACAAAGCCGTGGTTGGCTGGTTTCTCCAGTATGATGATAGGTTGTTTGACCTTGACTGGTCATCTATGTGATCAAACATGGCCCTACTATGCTGCTGTAGCTATCACTGGCTCACATATGGCAAATCAGGTAGATTTGTTTTGTTGTTTCGAACTTTATAATGCAGAGGATAGCCTTTATTTGCCAGTCAGCTTTCTGCCAAAATATGGCAGGCATATATATGTGTGACTCCACCCAGATAAGATGCCAAGCGTACCAACCACTGAGCTACGGAGTGTACTTTAGATTGACTAGATACAAGTGTCCGATGGTCAGTCTGAAGACCAAATATTTTCCGTTCAATATATAACCAAAGAACGCTTAGCCCTAGGATCTTCAAATTTAGATTGAGATTTGCCAGCAACTATAGATGACACCCCTATTGATTATTAGGTCAAGGTCATTTTGACCTTCACCATTTCCGACTACGTATAAGGCTGCTCTGGGGGTATAGGTTTTACACATATCTCTTGTTTTACCACACTGTCCTTATATGAATCCGACCGTAAAATCATGCAATTTTAATGGGACTAAATTTAACAAAAAAGACCATTTCGATGGGATGTTAATTCGTGGATTTTGCATTTCAGGTAATAAATAATTAAAATTTCATGGTATAAATGAACCACGAAATCCACGAAACTTAATCCCCCATGAAAGTTAATGATTTTACAGTATTATTGGTAAATGAAGTTCTTGTTTGACAAATGGCGACTGTCAAATGGATTTGGTCACTAAGGCCCCTTTCCAAAATGAATAGAAGAATCAATCTGGAATTGCTTAATACTAGTAGAATCTATTAAACAATATAGTAAAGACCAGGTAATGCAACTCTTCAATTACACCTTGTCAATTACTCCTTGTTAATTTCTATTCTCATTAATTTCTCCTTAGTTCTTCTCTTCATCCTGAGGTTTCAATAACGTACCAAGTACTATACCTAGAAACCTCAGGATAATGTAGTGACTGTTGCAATTATGATACTCGAGGCAGATATATTGGCATTATTTGAGGTGAATGTTGTCACCTTGTCGAAGCAGTTTATGCCTTGAATACTTGGAAGATCTACCTAATTTACTGCCAGTTATTTAAATACTGTAAAATCAGTAATTTTCGTGACAGATTAAATTTCATGGTTCACCTTCAACCACGAAATCAGAAATCAAATCCCATCGAACAATAATTTTGACACTTATACATTACCATGAATGAACGTTAAAATGGTATTTTTTACCAAAACCACTATATTTCTTCCCATCGAAATTAAATGATTTTACAGTAAATCTTTGATCTATTTACAGTTATATACAGTAGACCTGGACAACCCGGATGATTGTTTGAAGAAGTTTAAATCTAACACACAGTTAGGTGCCATCATGTTTCTAGGTATAGCACTTGGTACGTTATTGAAACCTCAGGATGAAGAGAAGAACAAAGGAGAAATTGATGAGAATAGAAATTAACAAGGAGTAATTGACAAGGTGTAATTAAAGAGTTGCATTACCTGGTCTTTACTATATTCTACTAGTATTAAGCAATTCCAGATTGATTCTTCTATTCATTTTAGAAAGGGGCCTTAGCCTCTAAATTTTGGAGGAAAAATTGGGTGTTTTTCCTGTTTTGTTCCCAAAACAGTATTCCCAAAACAGTAGGTATGGATTTTTGGGGAAACTGCATGCTTTTAAGGAAATTTCCAATTGGGAAGGGGTCTTTTACAGGCCTTTGTTATATAAAGAGAAAAAAACCTTTCATATTTATATATTTTATTACCTCACGTATCATGTAATTGTATAACAATTGTTTGTAAAATAAATAAAAGATATGATGTACATAATTTATGATCTTTCTTATATTCACCATATTTACAATGTATGAATTGTAGCACTGATTCATAATTTGTATCCCATAATGCATCATTTCCCATATATACATAAATATAACAAGTATAAATACCACTTCTGTTATCACAAGTAACAAAACATGAATAATCAATTATAGTTTGACAGAATTGACCCCAGACGTCAGGCCCCAATCTCCCAAAGCAAATCAGGTAGAAATCTCAGCTCAAATTGAGATTTTGCTAAATTCAGAGTGAATTTTAGATAAATCTGATGTTTGAACTATTTAGTTTTTACTGCAATAAACTCAGAAGAATACTTCTGTTTTGGGATGCCACTTGCCAGTCCAGCACCTCGTGTTAAATTACCTCAAAGACGAGCAACACTAATTGAGTTGAGATTTAGCTTAAACTGAAATGCTTCAGGCCTGTGCTTCAAGCTAGTACCGGCGTAACGTTCAGTTTTATCCTCCGCCCAGTTTATCCCCCCGGGGATAAAACTGACTGGGGGAAGACAGGGCCTGTTACACCAGTACATGATTGTATATTACAAAGTATTTGCCAGACTGTATTTATAATGTTCAAGTTGCATGTTGAAGACCAGACTGTAACACACGAATGTTCAAGTTGCATGTTGGAGACCGGACTGTAACACACGAATGTTCAAGTTGCATGTTGAAGACCGGACTGTAACGCACGAATGTTCAAGTTGCATGTTGGAGACCGGACTGTAACACACGAATGTTCAAGTTGCATGTTGGAGACCGGACTGTAACGCACGAATGTTCAAGTTGCATGTTGAAGACCAGACTGTAACACACGAATGTTCAAGTTGTATGTTGGAGACCGGACTGTAACACACGAATGTTCAAGTTGCATGTTGAAGACCGGACTGTAACACACGAAGCATGATGGGATATATAGATGCAAACTCTCGTCCTTGTCTTGATTTTACTTGCTGTACATAGGCTTCCAATGATCCTCTGAAATGGATGTAAATACACTTGGATACATGAAAGTTTAGCTCATTGGCCACTTAACCATCTTGTATTGAGAACAATGAGAATAGTGGTTTTTTCAGTTGGTAGAACGCTTGATAGTCACTCAGAAAACCATGTTTGACAACTGGGTTGGAAAAGTTAAGACTCTTTCCGATGACATCGGGCAATGTGGAGAAGATACAGAGGATCTTGCATGAGTGCTCATTACATACAAGTTTTATTAAACAGGTGGACAAAACAATATGACATGTGCGCCACGTCATGACAACGTTTGTATTATACTGACGTCACGGGTCAATTCAAGGTCCGGATTGGTTTACGTTACGTCACTCTGAACCAACGAAACAACCAACATCAAGCTTACTGTAAAATCATTTAATTTCGTTGGGACGAAATTTCGTGGTTTCGGTAAAAAAGACAATTTCGTTGGGACTTGAATTCGTGGATTTTATAATAATAATAATAATAAAGACTTTATCTATAGAGGCAACGTAGTTAGGCATTTGCCCAATCTTCCCTACGAGCCTTGATTTTGATTTCGGGTAATAAATAAAGGGTAAAAATGAATGTTCGTTGGGATTAAAGTTCGTGGTTTAGGTGAACCACGAAATCCACCAAATTTAATCCCCCGCGAAAATTAATGATTTTACAGTATTTAAACGTTTAATGAATGGGCTGGGAGTGAATTACGATATTTCCGGCAGGGCTTTAATGCACTCCCACATCACAGGGTATGTGATAAACAAGAATCTGGAAAAAACAATGAAAACAAATCTTTTGCACAAGGAGGCCATTTTTCATCAATCATCTCAATAAAGAAGATACAGTGAATAAGGTTACTGAAATAAAATAATTTTTTCCAGATTGAATACAGTAATGCGGAACATTCTTGTAATGGAAGGTGTAGCATTTTTATGTGACAAATTAGAGACATAACTTACTTGATGAGAGCCAGTCTGTCTTTCTCTGACATATGATCATCTAACCATTGTGAGTATCTACTTAACGACCAATCTGCAGTCTGTAACACAATCATAGAAGTAATAAGACTGCGTTCAGTAAATGCTTACACATGGTGGAAGTAAATGCTTACACATGGTGGAAGCCTTGTCCATAACAAATGGCTAAGTCAATCAGGGGCCATAATTCTGTTGAAATGTTTGAAAGTTTTACATGGCTTAGACAATGTAATGTGGTTATGGTGGTTAACAAGTATGCCAAGTTTGGCAGCAATTGATGGACTTGTCAATCAGGGGCCATAAATTAGTTAAAATGTTGAATATGCTACATTGCTAGCAGGTGAAGATACCCTACAGTACAGTAGCACTGTGTTCGAATCCAACTATAGGGGCAGATTATAATACACTACTCAACAATAAGAAAACCTGCATGTAGCAATTAAGAACAAAAATTTACAACTCAATTTTCACATTTATGCTCATTATTAGGACAAAGTAAACAGGTTGACCTAACTGACAGATACAAAGCTTGATTTATCAATGAAGGTTAACCATACAGTTTAAACTTGTGACTTCAATACAACAGTCTAATATTGATCACAAATAGCAACACAATTCTATTAACTGAAAATCATCTAATTTCAATGGGACTATATTTTGTGGTTTTGGCAAGAAGGACCATTTAGATTGGACGTTAACTTGTGGATAATAAATTTCAGGTAATTAATACAAGGGTCAAAATAATTGTTCAATAGGATTTGATCAGTGGTTGAAGGTGAACCACGAAATCCATGAAATTTAATCTCTCAAAAATTAATTATTTTGAAGTATATTATATAAGCGGAAATTGGAGACTCACAGAAGAATACATACAGGTGAAAAATCACATAAATGTGATGTTTGTGGATCTGCATTTACAAAAAAAAGTTATTTGACATGTTATATAAGAAAACATAACAAGAGTGAAAAAAAAAATCATAATGATCTTACAGTATCTACTTACCACATGAGGAGATTTGATTTCAATAGGAGCTCTAGCAAACATGAAATGTAACAATAAACTGTATGGTATAATGTCCCCTAATGCTGGGCTATCTGCGATATGTTCTATTGTCTGGAACAATAAGGGCCTGAAATAGAGAACCAAGGGTATTGTAAACAAAGAAATTGTTTTGTGTTATTTAATTTCGCGAATGGTAGAAATTCACAAAATTAAGTAGAAAGTGTTCTGAATATGGACATGGCGTAAACTTTACAATGCAAAATTTGTAGTCCTGAATATGCGGCCTTCGGCAGAATGCAAAAGTAAAGCATTCAGCAAAGTAAATTGATTTACAGTATTGGTCCTACTTCAGACAGGGTGGTCACTTAAAGGGGAAAAAACTTCCTGACCACCCTGATGAAATAATACCTTTCCATCACCACCCTGATGAAATAATACCTTTCACTGACCACCCTGATGAAATAATACCTTTCCATCAATTCTGAACTATCTTGTTGGAAGATGCCCAATTGCATCAATGCTTAATAATAAGTCTATAAGTTTTAGAGGTTTCAGAAGTTATTTCAGAGAAAAACAAATGAAGTAACATATCCTACCTGAAAGCTCTGAGCTGTCTGTACGATTTACCTAGTTCACTAACTCTCTTACAGAAGGGTGATATTGCAAGTTCCATCTGAGCAAAGTCTGCAGCTAGTCGTAACTTTCCTCCATCGCCTAATGGTCGTACGAGACATGCATGTCGTACAAATAGATCTATACACCGACAGCTGATTGGGTGGATACTGAAAGCAATATATCATTAAAATTGTAGAATAGCAATAAGTTGGCTACTATTACTTACCAACTTACTATTACATCATTTTTGCTGGTAAAACAATACTTTTAACAATGATCTTCGTTTTACATAGGAATAACCCTATAATCAATCTCTTACTTTTAAAGTTAAATTGGCTATACAAAAATATTTCTACCCCCTGACATTGATCAATGTACTGTTATATCATTTTATATGGAAGGGACAAAATCTCATGGTTTTGGTAAAAAAGACCATTTCAATGGGATGTTCATTTGTGGATTTTGCATTTCAGGTAATAAATACAATGGTCAAAATTATTGTTTAATGGGATTTGATTTTGTGGTTGAAGGTGAACAACGAAATTTAAATTAATCGGCTTAATCCACGAAAATTAATGATTTTACAGTATAAGTATAAGCACAGACCTAAGAAATTGTATCACAAACGACACTCTTTGCTTCCCCAGTTTTCATCCATTCAATATAGTATATATTTGACAGGCTTTGAAACGTTTCGGGTTGGGTTCCATTGTCAATATCAAAACAATGTGACAATGGCTTCCAATCCAGAAAGGCACCTCATTGAAAGTACCTGATATTGTAGCTTAAACACGACTGAAGATATATATTATTATTATTTTGTGTGGTAGAGACATAATAAGATCCGACCAAAACCATTTTCTGGCCTGTTTATGCGTTAAATGGTATATTCATGTAGGGGTGGACAGAGTTGTTTTAAACCTGTCCTTATATCTATTCTAATGAATGAGTGAAACTTTGGGGATGTTAAACTCTGTCTGTGGATAGAGAATCTATATACATACCACTCCATGATGAATTCCTGACATGTAAACTGTAGGAGATAATCTGTCTGACAACGTGAGACAAAACCTTGTAGTTCTCTCATGTATAGAGAACATGGTGCGTCCGTGTCACAGTCTGCAGGAGCTGGTCTGTAATATACACATATATCATCATTCTGGGATGGTATTCAATATAGATCTTACTTAATTGGAGAATGAGGAATAAGGATAGCCAATCATATCGCTTTGGATGGCCAAGAGTTCAATATGGATTTAATTCAAACTTGTATCAATGTACTGGTATATCTTTTAAAGCTAAAATAACCATTTTAAATTAGTTTACATTTTCAATAAATAAATTCAGTAACAGCATTTATAGTTATTTTTTTATTTACATGACGTTTCGACAGTCGCTGCATTTTCAAAAATCTTATATATCATTACGGAAGAGTCAGTACATAAGTAGGATGGTTGACTGAAATTAATGAATTTATATAACAGAATTTGACTTGCTGGAGGAACAATGGTGTGATTTGTCCTTACTGAGTGTATACGTACCCGGAGAAATCTTCCTGATGCATTGTAAGTATGATAGCCTCGAGAGCATCACAGATAGATGACATAAGGGGCTTCACTGCGCTACTCATCAGTAATACTATACTCTGGAATATTAAATATTTATACATGTATGAGAGATTTTATAAAATAACATTGACTTTGGCTGAAATAACATCAGTGCATGATCACCTCACATAGTCTCCAATTTATCACTTGGCAACCAGCACCCCTTCTCAAAATGCCTTTATTATAATTGTAATAAATAACTTGGGAGAATTTGACCTGATCTTGACCTTTATGCATCAATATTTAACAAGGTTATTGCTTTGAATATTTCAATTTTTGCAATCAATATTTGTATTTTGAACATTGAGCGTCTTCATGATACTTCCCGTTTATGAAAGCATACAACTGGGAAAAAATATATACAATGTATCGGCTGTTAAATTATGCAAATTTAAAGGTCAGGTTCGTGTCAAATTCACCAAGCTATACTTATGATGAATTGTGACAGTGGTCGCCAGCTGAATATGATGCACATATGTTTTATTTCTTTCTTGACAGCGTACCACACATTGACGTCAACTATTGGCTTTCTATTAGAGTTAATCAATCTCCATTTTCTTTCAACAATGAAATATTTCATTTCATTTTAACACTCAATTATAACTGACAAAACTCTTCCAAGTTCCAAGACATATAACTTATCATATTGTAGACGTCAGTGGGAGTTTCCTCCCATGATTACAACACTGCCATTTATTCATAGTGTGCCTCCGTAGCTCAGCGGTTATTGCAATTGCCATCTAATCTGGTGATCCGGGTTCAAATCTATGCCTGCTGTATTCAGTTGAAATAAAGCAAATTAATGCTATGCTCAGCATTTTTTTAAAATTATTATTCAAATGACTCAATGAAAACAATTCAGGGAACACAATAAGAAAGGATAGTACCTGTAATGAATCTGTGATACTTGACTTGGCTTCATCAGGATAATGTTCTAAACTGTTCACAACCTGCACATGTATAGAAAGTTTATATTATTAACATATAATGCAACTTCATACCAAAGACAAAATCAAAATGGTACCAGAAATTCCCTTGCTTGACGCTCAGTATAAGAGGGAATCTGGCTTCTTTTCTCTGATACCCTTGTGAAGATGGATAACATCGGGCAAGTGGTGTTGAGAGGGATTAATAGAAGTTCGAAAAACTTGTTTCACAATCGACCTTCAATAAATAAGAATAAATTGTACAAAAAATCAAGTAGTAAATATAGTATATCAGTATACATGGTTTAAATAATAAGTGAACCTCTATAGCATTTACACTTGTCAAGCTGATACCATAAAATAAAGAGCATTTGCATACAATTGATTTCATATGATTTCATCTACAATATATCAAACTAATCCATTTATCAATCCATACATTTAAGACCACTCAAAGTTCCTGATGAAATTAATAGAATACACATAAATTTGCGACAATTTATGTTATTCTTTAGTGCACCCAGGATAATGAAAAAGGTGGGGAAATTTGGAATAAGCCGCAAAGTATATGATTGACCATAATGTATTTATTTAAGTAACCAACTTTGCAACAGTAGACCAATCCGGTCAATGTTCATAAATATCCAATTATCCTGGGGGCACTATACTGAACGACAGAATGTCAATACAAACATTGAAGACATGTCCTTTCCGGAGAAGTGAGGATGACTGATTATATTTTGTACAGAAAGTGATGTTTGTTAAACGTGTATGCCCCCCATGGCAGCCTAATTTTCAAAATTGGCAAAGGTCACAGCGACCTTACCCTTTGACCAACTGACCTCAAATTCAATAGGATCATCTATTCTTGCTGACCAACCTTCATGTAAAGTTTGAAAATCCTAGGGCAAAGGGTTTTATAGTTATTGAACAGAAACCATTTTGGTATACAGACAGACAGACCAACCTACCGACATGTGCAACAAATACAGCGTATACCCCCTCATCAAAAATTGGTTGGGGCATAATAATGCTTTTTTCTTACAGGTAAACAAACTCCACAATAAAACAGTATGCTTACATTTGATACTGCAACATGTAGATGATACAATGTATTGACTACAGTAGCATTCCTGGTCTGACCTTGTGTAGGTGACCCTATCACCTGACTACCCTCTCCATCCGTACAAACCTAGAAAAAGAAAATTTGCAACATCCAATTAATCTTGGTTATTAAACATGACGCACAACTCAGCAAATATTTGAAAAAAAAAAATCACAAGCCTAGCCTTTTGAAATAATTCATAACAGCAATGTAAATGTCAATTTAAAGAAGCATTTGTTTTGCTTAAGTTTTACCTCGTTTTTTGTTTGGCCATACTTGAATTACAATTGATCTCTATTATCTAGGTTAGCCAAGCAGAAATGTTCAGTATTTATGAAATAACAGGGTCTAGGTCGTAACTACTACTACTTACAACCTTATAAGACTGATAAATTGGTATCCTGATATTCGGAACGGTATCCGAACGAATATCAGGATATCCGTATCAAATTGAATGTTGTTAAAATCGGGTTTGAATAAAGATAATACAATGTTAGAATGTAACATAATTACGCGACCAACATCGTCTTTGTGTACCATACATATTAGTACCCAGTGTGAACACTGTGCGACATTTGTTGATTTGTACCGTTGTTGACTTTGTATTATTGTGTTTTGTATTTTGAGAACAAATGCATATTAATTGTAGAGTGTTAGAGCATAACACGTCGATAACTTCTTTCAGATTAACCAAAATTCAATGCTAAACTTAAATTTAATTAGCTGCCGATGAGAAAAAAATGTTTGTAGTATGCGGCAAGGGCAAACACAAAATTCGGTACCCCCTCAAACGCCATTATTACTCTTTGTGAATCCGCGAAATTAAAACCAATTAATGGAGCTTGGTCTTCTTCAGTTACTAAATTAAGCTATTAACTTGTTCAAATAAGGGATTGATATCTTACATAATAATAATTATTATATAATCTACTTTTAGACAAAAACAAAATAATGTATTAGCCTCACTGGGAAGTGATTATCACACAATCATGAATCTAACGGAGATCCCAAGTCAAAGAAGTAAACAGACCCCACAATTAACAATGTGTCACCACGGAATAAAATAGACCATCCTCTGTGGTGACACCGAAACACAAATGTATTCTATTGTTATAGGTGTTAATTGATAATATCTCGTAAGGTTTTGACACAAGTTTTTTTTCAATTTTTATAACGGATATTCGGATACCAATTTGCTATCCGGATAATCGAAACACTATGCGAATATCCGAATATCCGGATATTCGTTGCCATCCTTCCTAATGATGTAGACTACCACTTTACTTACAAGTTGTTCACTCTTCACACAGAACATTTTCACAGTCTTGGCCACATTTTTCGCCACAGTAACACACAACTTCTTATCTACACTGGCAACATTCAGCTCACTGTAATACAGGTATGTTACATACATTTTAAAACATTTAAAGATGCGTTCCCTATAACTTTGATCGTTTAAATCGATTCAGGAATATTATACATTAAATTAGAATCATTATTGCTTAAACTCCTCAAATCTTCAACACAAAGCTTCCATCAATTACCGAGAAAACATGAAAATCAATTTCCAAAACGAGCCAAAACAGTCACGAGTTGTTTCCCTTTGACAACATAATAATAAATCGCTGGAAGCGATAAATTATTATTTGTGATATGACCAGAGTTTTGACTTTATACAGACATATTGGCGCACACTTTCTTCTGACAAATTATGATAATTGATAGGGCTTTGTACATTTAGCTCATTAAATGTGACAGTAGAGAAAAATATGCAAGTTATAGGGAATGCCTCTTTAATGAAAGTAAGAAATATGAACATGAGTATAATATTATCTGAAACTTTGTAAGTACAGAGTCACCTGTCTCAGACAGCCTAATGTATCAAGATAATGTTTATCAATTTATATTTATGGTGGATGAGTTTTAGTTGATTTTGTGAAATTCAATCCCCCAGAATAATTTATTTCAAAATACTAAGCAAGTGGTTAGTCTTTCAGTATTTTAAATCAATGAATTAAACTAGAACTGTCTGTCGCTATTTGGTAGACTTACATACCTCCCACTCCCCCTTAATTCAGGCCAGAATTGTCTAGGCACTGATTCTTTCCTTCACACATCCACATTTTCAAGTTGTTCATGTGTGAACGTTTGAAAGAAATCCATCAAAATCTGTAGGAGATGTGTTCACAATAATATGTCTATGGACAGATAAACTGAAAACAGTATACCCTCTTACAACTTCCACTAATCGGGGGCAGATGGATATACAAACCTACCAAATAACCATTTTACCAAAGTTGATGAACACTGAGGAACTAACACAAACCTTGAGATTGTTTTAACGATACTATCCACCTCCTCAGCTGTGGGAGGATTAAAGGAGGCTGTACTAAATGCCAGGTTGATAGGATCAAATAGACGGGATAGTGACTTGGATATATAGGCTGTCTCAAACGGACCCAATGTTTCATGTAGAGCTTTCTCAGATCTGAAATAAGATTATAATGAAATTTTAACACATATATTTACAATAAATCCTAGATCCAAGGGTTAAGACATACATTTTAATGGAAGTTTAAGGTTTTACAACAATAATTTGATTTCTTCAAGTCAGAAGCAGCTAACCCCTAAATCTACAACATAAATATTTTAGATCTACCTGTTCTGGTTGCCTGATTTGCCAGACTGTATGAAGATATCTTCCTCGACGACACCACCTGACTCTAACAGATCTGTTGCTATGGCCAATGATCCTGTATCAGCACTAAGACTAAACTGCTGGAGACGTTTCCATAAGTCATTGTAGAGTCTCAACAGTTTGGGATATTCTCCTTCAAAAGCTTGTTTCAGGAATGATGATGCTGAAAGTAAACAACAAACAAAATAAGAGATTATTTCACAAACACGACTGTGTTCGGTAAGCGCTTATGCCCCAGTGGAAGACTTGTCCATAACAAACAGCTCAATAGCGTAATAGAACTACAACAACAGCAACAAGTCGGTCAGGGACAATTATTCTGTTGAAATGTTTGATAAGTATTAAATAGCTTTGATAATGTATTGTGGTTATGATCGTAAATTCCTATTTACCAAAAGGCTTTTATCACTTCAATTTTTCATGTGTGCAAATAAATTATTAATGTTGATAGGACTATATACAAATTGTCATACTTTCTGCTGCATTCTGGAACTTTCTCTTTAACAAGTCTGTGATGACCGTCCAGAAGTCTGCCATGATCTGCACACTACCCTCTTTCTGTATCATAGAAACAAGAGATGTTTGTAAAACATGTAAGCCCCCACGCCAGTCCAATAGACGAAAATGGTAATGGTCATACTGACCTTTGACCTACTGACCTCAAAATCAATAGGGGTCATCTACTATTGCTGAACAACATCTGTGTAAAGTTTGAAGATCCTGGGGCAAAGTTTTCTGGAGATATCAAACGGAAACCGTTTGGTCTACCAACAGACATGTGCAAAGCAATATACCCCCTCATCAAAAGATGGGGGACATAACTTGAACTGTCGCCATTCGGCAGACTAATATACCCCCTATCTGCGAGCTGAAAAAGTATACCCCTTACAACTTATGTTGTGCAGTGGGTATAAAAATTCCATACAGACTTTAGCAGGACAGAACAGAGTTGTTATAAATAAACAGAACCTCTTGAAAAATCACCAGCTTGATAGCTAAATGATGTGCTTTGTTAAACTAACCCAGATACAAGGAAAATCTAATGATAAATCACTATATGATACCTGTCTAAGTTCCTCCACAAAGCATACATGTGTGACTGGATCTCGTTTCTTTATCAACACTTTCTGTAAATGATGCACCTGTAATATACAACAATTTAGTGTTATAGTTAGTTATTAAAAGAACCATTCAAGCAGGCAGTAGCCCAACTACACCATCAGTTTTTAGCTCACCTGACCACAAAGTGGTCATGGTGAGGTTTTGTCATACCGAGATGTCCGTCGTGCGTCGTCGTCGTGCGTCCGTCAACAATTTCTTCAAACAACTTCTCCTCCTAAGCGCTTGGCCAAATTTGATAAAACTTTACAGGAATGTTCATTGGGTGGACCTCTTCCAAAGTTGTTAAAAAATTTCCGGTCCGTCGCATAACTAGGTCACACAGGCTAAAAATAAATTTTCAAAAAGGAAACTTCAAAAATCTTCTTCTCTGAAACCATAAGGCCTAGAGCTTTCATATTTGGTATGTAGCATCACCTTGGGGTCCTCTACAAAGATTGTTCAAATTATGTCCCTGGAGTCAAAATTGGCCCTACCCCGGGGGCCCTTAGTTTTACATAGAGTTATATAGGAAAAACCTTAAAAATCTTCTTCTCCGAAACCGCTTGGCCCAGGGCTTTCATATTTGGTATGTATAATCAGCTAGAGGTCCTCTAAATAGATTGTTCAAATTATTCCCCTCGGGTCAAAATTGGCCCCACCCTGGGGGTCACCATTTTACATAGACTTATATAGGGAAAACATATAAAAATCTTCTTGTCAAAAACTACAATGCCTAGAGCTTTGATATTTGGTATGTAGCATCATCTAGTGGTCCTCTACCAAGACAGTGCAAATTATGCCCCTGGGGTCAAAATTGGACCAGCCCCAGGGGTCACTGTTTTACCTACGGTATACTTATATAGGGAAAACATATAAAAATATTCTTGTCAAAAACTACAATAACTAGAGCTTTGATATTTGGTATGAAGCATCATTTAGTGGTCTCCTACTAAGATTGTTCATATAATGCCCCTGGGGTCAAAATTGGCCCGGTCGCGGGGTCACCAGTTTACATAGACTTATATGGAGAAAACATATAAAATATCTTTTTGTCAAAAACTAGAATGCCTAGAGCTTTGATATTTGGTATGAAGCATAATCTGGTGGTCCCCTACCAAGATTGCGCAAATAATGCCCCTGGGGTCAAAATTGGCCCCGCCTGGGGGTCACCGTTTTACATAGACTTATATAGGGAAATCATATAAAAATCTTCTTGTCAAAAACTACAATGCCTAGAGCTTTGATATTTGGTATGTAGCATCATCTAGTGGTCCCCTACCAAGACAGAGCAAATTATGCCCCTGGGGTCAAAATTGGACCAGCCCCAGGGGTCACTGTTTTACATACGATATACTTATATAGGGAAAACATATAAAAATATTCTTGTCAAAAACTACAATAACTAGAGCTTTGATATTTGGTATGAAGCATCATTTAGTGGTCTCCTACTAAGATTGTTCAAATAATGCCCCTGGGGTCAAAATTGGCCCGGTCGCGGGGTCACCAGTTTACATAGACTTATATGGAGAAAACATATAAAATATCTTTTTGTCAAAAACTAGAATGCCTAGAGCTTTGATATTTGGTATGAAGCATAATCTGGTGGTCCCCTACCAAGATTGCGCAAATAATGCCCCTGGGGTCAAAATTGGCCCCGCCTGGGGGTCACCGTTTTACATAGACTTATATAGGGAAATCATATAAAAATCTTCTTGTCAAAAACTACAATGCCTAGAGCTTTGATATTTGGTATGTAGCATCATCTAGTGGTCCCCTACCAAGACAGTGCAAATTATGCCCCTGGGGTCAAAATTGGACCAGCCCCAGGGGTCACTGTTTTACATACGGTATACTTATATAGGGAAAACATATAAAAATATTCTTGTCAAAAACTACAATAACTAGAGCTTTGATATTTGGTATGAAGCATCATTTAGTGGTCTCCTACTAAGATTGTTCAAATAATGCCCCTGGGGTCAAAATTGGCCCGGTCGCGGGGTCACCAGTTTACATAGACTTATATGGAGAAAACATATAAAATATCTTTTTGTCAAAAACTAGAATGCCTAGAGCTTTGATATTTGGTATGAAGCATAATCTGGTGGTCCCCTACCAAGATTGCGCAAATAATGCCCCTGGGGTCAAAATTGGCCCGCCTGGGGGTCACCGTTTTACATAGACTTATATAGGGAAATCATATAAAAATATTCTTGTCTAAAACTACACTGCATAGAGCTATGATATTTGTTATGTAGCATCATCCTGTGGTCCTCTACCAAGACTTTTCAAATTATGCGGAACTTCTAGTAAATGTAGTAGACAATGCTAGACATTAATTTCTGGTTTATAGTATCAGCTACTTTTAATTACTTATTCCCCTCTGATAAATTTAGGACCCTGTATATGCTTCATAAACATGAAATAAACATTTATTTTCACAAGTAAAGAAATGAGGAGAATGTTCTATTAAAACCATGCTCCATCAAATATTTTTTGGAGAAAAACCCTCCGAGATGTGAGAGAATGTTTGAAGGAGACATACAGACCTGTGCGCAAGCTGAGTATATAATATCCATCAATTTCTCCATGTTGGTCCATAATGTAGCTCTCAGTGCTGCTGTGTTACCTGTAACAGGCATGGATGCTCTACCTGGTCCACCTGACAGTGTATCATAATATATATTTTGATTACCATAAAATTGAATTTCAATTAGACAAAAATTTCATGTTTTTAACATTTTGTGGGGGCGTAATTTCAAGGATTCTGGATTTCATGAAAAATGACAAGATCAAAATGTTTTTGTTAATATATCGTTCAACCAATTACTGGTAAGGAATGTTTAAAAAATGTTACGGCAATTCCATCACGTTATTCTTCCTTGAACACGGGGCTGATGATCATAAAACAAAAATATATCCACTAGTTCTCACCTTTTCCCTGTGGTCCTGTTTGTTGCATAGATAGTGCCTGTACATTGAGACATTGTTTGATCTGATCCTCGAGGTTATCCCGACAATTCCCGACCACTTTATCTACTGTCTCCCTCAAACATCCCAGATTGTGAAACACTTGTAATGATGTAGCTACATGGGCTTGATTCTATAAGAAAGATGAGGAAATGTGAATTAAAAATATAATTTGAGCAACTTCTTTTGGAATTATCTCGGCTGCACAGTTGGGTATGGTTTCAGTCACATCAGGGCTATGTGTGTTTTTGTTGGGGTCATGGGTTTGAATCCCATCCAACCGGGTAAGGGTTAATATACAATTTTTAAATTTTCCTAACAGGGATAATCCAGATATGCTGCATGAGAAATATTGACAAAGTTTTGGTCATTTGAAGTAAAACAAGTAATTATGAATTTTATTTTGCAAGCAAAACAAACGTCCCCTTCCGGGTTTCAATGTTTATGTAGCAATGGCAAGGTTTCTTGATGAACTGACGTTGGCCAAACCTATAGTCCCCTCTGGTCGAAAACCGGTAAAAAACTAATAAGCTGATTTCAACAATAGAACAATGTTTCAAACACTGTTCTACTGTAGGGATAACTGTTCTTGAAACAGAATTGCGCTTTAACTGTGTAATTTTCCCATATGGCGTAAAGGGTTAAAGTGTTACCTGTGTTTCCATGCCCTGTTCTAACATTTTCTGTGCTTGAGATTCCACCTCTATACGTGCTTGTTTTACAAATCTTCTGTCATGTTCAATAACTTCAATACCACTTAAATCTACACCTTCGCATATATAATCTACAATATTCAAATAATGTTCATGTTCAATAACTTAAATCTACACCTTCGCATATATAATCTACAATATTCAAATAATGTTCATGTTCAATAACTTAAATCTACACCTTCGCATTTATAATCTACAATATTCCAATAATGTTCATGTTCAATAACTTAAATCTACACCTTCGCATATATTATCTACAATATTCAAATAATGTTCAAGTTCAATAACTTCAAAACCGCTTAAATCTACACCTTCGCATATATAATCTACAATATTCAAATAATGTTCAAGTTCAATAACTTCAATACCGCTTAAATCTACACCTTAACATATATAATCTAAAATATTCATAAAATGTTGATGTTCAATACCTTCAATCAGAGCATTCTGATATTAAACAAGCAGGAATATAAGCAGATTCCCTCAGTTTGCATAATAAAACTGTAACATTCATGCGTAATTTGAAATGATAAGCTGGGTTAATATTTCATATTTACTCTAGCAGAATTCAATTTTCATTTGCAATTTTTTACGCATTTGTCCAGATTTTTTTGCCTCGGTGATGTACTGCCAATTTAATAATTGGGCATCATAAGGCATCCGGAAAAGGGTCATCATAGTATTAGGGAAGCTTCAGGCAATCATTAGAAAATTGTTGATATCACTATTCACGATGCCTCCTGAAGCTAATATATATTTAAATAGGGAGTACATCGCCGAGGCAAAAAATTCTCAGTGGGACTAAGGCATACCGTAAGCTGTATTTAATACATTACCAAGTTCATTGAGACTTTGTGCAGCTTTGGTAATTTCTCTAGCTCCACCTTGTAACTGACTGTGTAGCCGCTTACTCAGATACAAAACCCGTATTATCCTTCGTAGTAAATCACAGGTTTCCTATAATTATACAATATGCATTAATTATTAATACATAATTATAAAGTCATGACTTAAAGTTACTGAAAGCAAAAGTTCATAAATTTTACTTTTTGTTTATTATGTTTTTCAGGGTTACATATTCTCACAATAAAAACAAGAGGGTCCAAAGGGCCCTGGTTCGCTCACCTGTTTGGCCTAGTGACCTAGATTTTGGCCCAAATGACACAGTATCTAACTTGACCTAGATTTTATAGAGATAAACATTGTGACCAAGTTTCATAAAGATAGAGTCAAAATTGTGACCTCTAGTGTGTTCACAAGATTTTTCAATGATTTGGCCTCATGACCTAGTTTTTGACCCCAGATGACCCAATATCGAACTTGACCTAAATTTTATAATGATGATCATTGTGATCAAGTTTCATAAAGATAAGATCAAAATTGTGACCTCTAATGTGTTCACAAGCTTTTTCAATGATTTGGCCTCGTGACCTAGTTTTTGACTCAGGATGACCCAATATCGAACTTGACCAAAATTTTATAGTGATGATCAGTGTGATCAAGTTTCATAAAGATTAGGCTCAAATTGTGACATCTAGTGTGTTCACAAGCTTTTTCAATGATTTGGCCTTCAAAGGCATGTGACCTAGTTTTTGACCCCAGATGACCCAATATCGAACTTGACCTAGATTTTATAGAGATGATCATTGTGATCAATTTTCATAAAGATTAGTCTCAAATTGTGACCTCTAGTGTGTTCACAAGCTTTTTCAATGATTTGGCCTTGTGACCTAGTTTATGACCCCAGATGACCCAATATCGAACTTGACCTAGATTTTATAGAGATGATCATTGTGATCAATTTTCATAAAGATTAGTCACAAATTGTGACCTCTAATGTGTTCACAAGGTTTTTCAATGATTTGGCCTCGTGACCTAGTTTTTGACCCCAGATGACCCAATATCGAACTTGACCTAGATTTTACAGAGATGATCATTGTGATCAAGTTTCATAAAGATTAGGCTCAAATTGTGACCTCTAATGTGTTCACAAGGTTTTCCTTTGACCCCAGATGACCCAAAGTCGAACTTGACCTAGATTTTATGGAGATGATCATTGTGATCAAGTTTCATAATGATCAGGCTAAATTTGTGACCTCTAGTGTGTTCACAAGGTTTTCCTTTGATTTGGCCTAGTGACCTAGTTTTTGACCCTAGATGACCCAATATCGAACTTGACCTAGATTTTATAGAGATGGTCATTGTGATCAATTTTCATAAAGATTAGGCTCAAATTGTGACCTCTAATGTGTTCACAAGGTTTTCCTTTGATTTGACCTAGTGACCTAGTTTTTGACCCCAGATGACCCAATATCGAACTTGACCTAGATTTTACAGAGATGATCATTGTGATCAAGTTTCATAAAGATTAGGCTCAAATTGTGACCTCTAATGTGTTCACAAGGTTTTCCTTTGATTTGACCTAGTGACCTAGTTTTTGACCCCAGATGACCCAATATCGAACTTGACCTAGATTTTATGGAGATGATCATTGTGATCAAGTTTCATAATGATCAGGCTAAATTTGTGACCTCTAGTGTGTTCACAAGCAATTGTGAACGGATGACGGACGGACGGACGAAGAGCGATCACAAAAGCTCACCTTGTCACTTTGTGACAGGTGAGCTAAAAATATATTCATTCCAGATTCCAATGTCTTAGAGATCTATGTTTAAGCAGCAAAGTTAAATTAAGTCTTCTTTTAATTTTTAACTTTCGTTTGAAGGGTAATTCTGTCACAAAATCTTGAATATTTTGCCTGTAAAGTGGTAAAATTTTGTCAAAGTAACAAAATGGCCCTTCGGATTGAGAAGGTTGTGAAACCCCTAGCAAATGTTATGTGACATAAATATCCCCAAAAAGTCACAGTCTTTCGCTATAAAATGAAAAAATTTGGTCAAAATAACCAAACAGCCTTTCAGATTCAGAAGCACGTAAAACCCCTAGTAAATGTAAAACATTCATCTGTGTACTTACCTGTAAATTACGTAGCTGAACGGTTCTAGACAAGATTTTGGTGTATGGCTCAGTGACTTTGCTTCTTATTCTGAAAAGAAATATTCAACATCTATAAAACAAGGAACATAGTATTCAAATAAAACACCAGATTTTCAAACAAGGTCCTTAAACCAGCTGATTTGATTCCTGCCGTGTACAGTATAACCTTACTTAAAGAAGACCTTAATTGTCTAACATCAGGTTAAAACAAGACTTTGTTCCATAAATGGTTATGCCCCAATGGAAGCCTTGTCCAAACCAAAACGCTTAGTCATTAAGGGGCCATAATTCTGTTGAAATGTGGGATAATGTAACATGGCTTTGATTATGCTTTGTGTTTATGATGGCAAGTTTGAAAGCATACCGTAGCTGAATGACTTGATACGACTTACCTTTCCATAGCTGATAACAAGGACTGTATTCTAGACTGCATCATTTGTAGTACACCTGAAATATACAGGAACAATATTTTCCTCATGTATTATGTGATCCTCATATGTCTGTCGTTAGTCAGGTTCACAGACTAGTATATGTTTCAGACGAAAAAAAACCTGGTTGAATGATATGATGCATGAATTGAAAATTATTCCAAATGTTGGTTTATTGAGAATAATTTGTGTATGTAAGCTTGACTTAAATATGATTCTAAAGTATCTGACTTAGCTTGAAAATATGTCCTCAAGAAATGATATTTTTTACAAAATCCACGAAATTTTGTCCCATTAAAACTAAATGAATTTACAGTATACCTTCCAATGTTTCCACACCAGTAGCTTGAGATAATAAATCTTCATGATGAGCAACAATCTGAAACATGAGAGGTAACATCACATCAAAGTTACATCTACCATCATAAGGTTCCAATCTCAACACAAATTGAGAACTCTATGTAATGTTTTAATCAGAAGACCAAGATGGGAAGTGTTGTACAATCATGTGGGAATTTTGGTTTTATTAGTTTATCTAGGGTTTCTTTGGGTTTTAGAAGAAAAGACCTGCTGTCACTAGGAACCTAAGAATTAGTAACAATTAGACCAAAGCAGTAGCCGAATCATTCTCGTCCAACCAGCATATTTTTCATATGAAATATGATGGTCAGAAGACTCAACTAAATAAATCACTGATTTATGAGGACGTAGCTGAGTGTGAGACTGAAGTAAATATGACAAGTACTTAAAAGTATATTCTACTGTCCAGAAGTTTCACTACATATTGTACCTGTGAATGGATTTCTTTGTCTAGTAAACCGATACTTTCAGCAAGTTTGGAGAGTTGTTCAGTGATGGCTCGTCTCTGTATCACTTGATTAGCGTGAACTTTTACATCAAAACTTTCCTCCAAAAACTGTGCAAAGAGGTCTGAAATAATATTTTGAGGGCTCAGTGCAAAACTTTTTTATACTCACAAATTGAAAGCTATTCTAAATGCCTCTATAGATTGATGTAGTTACCATAGTTTTGCACCGAGCCCTTAAATTGTTTTATGTCACAAACTAAATATACAACATTGATAATATGATGATATATCTGGATGACAAATTTTAATGATTGCGATATATTGTTATCTTTTCATTTAGGACCAGCCGCAAGTGGTGATCTGGATAGGAGGGTTAGTCTACAAATCCAGTGCGCTTTACTATGTCTATACGATAGCTCCCCAATAGCATACTGTTTCTCAGCACTTTGCTAGGCCAGGCAGTGCTACTGAGCGCTTTCTTATGCAATGGACTATTACAGTAGCACTCAATAGCGCTTTGCAGTGTATTAAGTGTAATGATTTTCTATCAAAAGATAACAAAACGCACGCCAAGCAAAGTGTTCAGAAATGGTACGCTATCAGCAAACACTGAACGCCAATAACATGTCGTTGCATAGACGTAATAAAGCGTTACCAAATAGCGCTCAATAGGGACTTACTTAGGCAACGGCTCCTAGCTTAGCATTATGAGCCTATTGGTGAGTATCGAGCATTCGGTGAGTCGGTCTTTGTTTTGCAACCGGCTCCAGCATCCATTGTCGGATAAACGTATGGACACATGTATTATTTGCTTGCCATTTTATGTTTGCTGTTTATTAGATATAAAGAAACCATAAAATAGAAACAGAGTCATATGTCAACACACTGACAGATACTTAGAATCTATCCGAACATTGACGTCCGAATACCCTATCAGTTAATGAACTGTCAGTGCAAATTAAAGCCAGCCATCAAATTCTAAATTACTGCAACTATTAACAAGTAGACATCAATTTTATTTGAAAATAAATAAATATCAGCATTAAATAAGTCAATACCATCTTTTCCGAGCAAAATCAACAAATCCTCTTCCATTTTGTTTACACGTTGTATCGTCACGTGACACCGGTCAAAATGGCGGCGCCCATGTTTTGGATTTTTTTGATGCACGAGTAAACAGCATTTTATTTGCTACTAATAAATCTATCGTAAGTACGATCTTGATCTCTTGACAACACTCCTGTTCATGATTAAATTATGATTAGTTACCATTGACATTTGTGTCAAAGATAGAAACAAAGTCAATATCCTGGAAACAAAAATACTGTTTATTCAGAACTTTCACTATTAAGGAGATCTGTAATCAGCCACACCACTTCTGATACTGTCCATCAGTTGATTATGCAAACAGTCAAACTCCCTCAGGCTTGCTGCAGTGAGTGATCTCCCTTGCATTTAAACTCACACAGACTAGCATTGATCGCGTAGTGACGGTCTACCTTGCCCCCTCAGTTCAATGCTAAAACTATAAAATGCATGAGTAATAGTATCGCTGTGGGGAGTTTGGCTGAAACCATGTGGGATACCCGATGTACTGGTCCCCTGATCTTTCACATGTTTTGTGCAAACAGCTTTTATTTCTATAATTATGTAGATCAACTACGAAGTGGTACAATGGACAATGAATGTGGTGATGCACCATTTCAATGGAAGAAACCTTTGGAGTTATTGCAAGGCGAGGATTTGGTTAAAATCTGTGCACCAATGGTGAGGTATTCAAAGTAAGTATAATAATGCTTCAATGTTTTATGCAGTTATATTGTACACTTATAGCTAGTTTGCGATAGAAAAAATCGTGTTTTTTAAAGATTTCTAAAAATCTATTCATCAGATTTTGGTAAAAAATTACACAGAACTACAATTACATCCTACCTAGTCTCATTTTGAATTTCATAATTTTTAGTCACCAATTAAAAGATATTTATTCTTTATTACATATTGAAATTATGCTCTTGTCTCGTATCTCCGTGCTCCTTAACAGTTTCAGCGACGCATGCGCACTAACCCATACAAGTTTTAAAATTGTTTGCACCATTTTCAGAAGAAAAATTTTAACTTAACTTATAAGAAAAAGAAAATTTAAAAATGATCACAAAAATTCGTAAAATCATAACTTTTTTATGTCTATGTCGATGCTCTGAATCCTGGTGACTGTTTCCCATGAAATCCGTGCCTCCGTAAAAACGGGTCTGTATTTGGGCCCAAAGTGATGGAATTTCAAATTTGTAGTTAGATAAGATAAATTTGGAGTACTGCTTATCAAAATGCGTATTCAGTTTGAGTATTTAAGCCTAAGGTGATAAAAATAATGCGTAATGAAAACGGGATGCAAAAACAATTAACCATAGTTGAAAAATATCAGTTGGAATAATTACTAGGTGTATCGTTCCTGGTCGTCAAGGTGACAGGTTTTGCGTTTCGTCCAAAATAATGGCATCAATTGATGTAGGATATTTGTTGGATGATTTATTTGGATAATTTTACCAAAATGACTATGTAGAACATATACAAGAGATGAATTCAACTAAGCACGGTTTTCATGAGAAGGCACGAAATTATGAGACAGAGGTATACATACGTATTTACAGTTTAACGCAGGGAGGTAATCTGGTATTCCATTGATGATTTACTATTAATTATTTAACCGTTACAATCCGTGATCAGCGGGATTGAGATTGCTGTTATAAAGACAAGATTTTGGAGGCCCTTGTTATTTGGTTTATTTAGGTGTGTCGCTTGTAAACAATGTACAGCAATAACATGTACTTCGTCATATTCACAGACGGGCCTCGCATGTGTTAAATTAAGTAGGTTGCGAATACGTAAATATACCGTTATGCGTATCATATGACCGTAAATTGGCTGTTGCAAGTATCAAGTCTTCTAACTTGATTTTTCATACAAAACTACAAAAATGTTACATAGAACTTATGAACAAAACTTTTTTAACTCATTTCTGATGTTGCTGAAATTTCAGTGTGTATTAGGTAGATATATTTCATTTATTCGTGCAAAATTTCATACTTGTAGGTGTAGTAATAACAGAGAAATACTTAAAAAACACGATTTTTTTCTATCGCAAACTAGCTATACAAGAAAACAAAGACATAACACATGATATCTCAAACATTAAGTTAACTGATGTAAAATGAATTAATGCATGATTCTGTAATTTGTACCAAATGTTTATCCTTATCCTGTGCCAACCTAACAAAGATATTGATTGGAGATGGGGACATATTCCAACGCATGATTGCCTTCTTCCTAATTGGGTATTTTTCAATATTTTTCTAAAGCATTGGGTAGCATAACTTTACTGTAATTCTGTGAGGTGTGTGTGTTTATAATTGTCTTGTTTTGTAACTTATGTATACATGTAATGATGAATTCATTGTCCATGTAATTTTTGGATACCTGCTGTTGGTTGCCCAAGCTAAGCACTATGTAGCGCTTTCCACAGAAGATAATTCTTATCTTCTATATTCAATTGACATTACGCCAGTTGTCAATAAAGACCCTTTAAATAAATTTTAATGGTAAATTATAATCACATGATCCAATGGATTAACTTGCACCAGTCAGCCTTCAACTAAAACCTAGGTGGAGCGATTTCTGCTTTGGCGTAATGTAAATTGAACGGGTAGTACAGTAACCAAATGAAGGCACTCTGTAGCGCTTTGTTTAGGTAATGGACATCACAACTTTATATCACATCTTCTTACACAACAGGTTACCATTTAGAATGCTGGTCAGGAAGTATGACTGTGATTTAGCATTTACCCCGATGATTATTGCTGACTCGTTTATACAATCATTGAAAGCTAGAGATACGGAATTCACCACATGTAAAGGTAAGTTCACACATGTATACATCAAATGTGAAATTTTTCTGTTAGTATTGTATTTTAGTAAACAGCCGAGGGTGCATCTGACATGGGACTCAAAACATCAATATATGGTTCACACCTTGTATAATTAAGTAAACTAATAAAAGGTTAAACCAGACTATGTATGTAAAAGAATGTTCACTAGCCTCAAACTTAAGGTGACCGGAATAAAGGCAGGGTTTTCACTAGGATTTCATGTAAGAAGCTTTTTGTACATAATGTAACATTTGAGGTGGCCAAGGTGCCTGAGCACTGAGGATGGAAGGCAGCTGGGGGTAAATTTGAGGTGGCCGAAATATCATTTGAGGAAATGAAATTGGTCTACTGCTGCCTCCTAATGACAACCTGAAAGGAAATCCAATCTGAATGATGATAAAAGCATTCCGAGAAAGTCGGGACTACTTGTACTTAGAGTATGATCTAGTGTGATAAGACTCTACAGTATTTTATCCTATTTTACAGAAGACTGTCCTCTGATTGTACAGTTTGCTGTACTGTATTTTATCCTATTTTACAGAAGACTGTCCTCTGATTGTACAGTTTGCTGTACTGTATTTTATCCCATTTTACAGAAGACCGTCCTCTGATTGTACAGTTTGCTGTATTGTATTTTATCCCATTTTACAGAAGACCGTCCTCTGATTGTACAGTTTGCTGTATTGTATTTTATCCCATTTTACAGAAGACCGTCCTCTGATTATACAGTTTGCTGTATTGTATTTTATCCCATTTTACAGAAGACTGTCCTCTGATTGTACAGTTTGCTGTATTGTATTTTATCCCATTTTACAGAAGACCATCCTCTGATAGTACAGTTTGCTGTATTGTATATTATCCCATTTTACAGAAGACCGTCCTCTGATAGTACAGTTTGCTGTATTGTATATTATCCCATTTTACAGAAGACCGTCCTCTGATAGTACAGTTTGCTGTATTGTATATTATCACATATTACAGAAGACCGTCCTCTGATTGTACAGTTTGCTGTATTGTATATTATCCCATTTTACAGAAGACCGTCCTCTGATAGTACAGTTTGCTGTATTGTATATTATCACATATTACAGAAGACCGTCCTCTGATAGTACAGTTTGCTGTATTGTATATTATCCCATTTTACAGAAGACCGTCCTCTGATAGTACAGTTTGCTGTATTGTATATTATCACATATTACAGAAGACCGTCCTCTGATTGTACAGTTTGCTGTATTGTATATTATCACATTTTACAGAAGACTGTCCTCTGATAGTACAGTTTGCTGTATTGTATTTTATCCCATTTTACAGAAGACCGTCCTCTGATAGTACAGTTTGCTGTATTGTATATTATCACATATTACAGAAGACCGTCCTCTGATAGTACAGTTTGCTGTATTGTATATTATCACATATTACAGAAGACCGTCCTCTGATAGTACAGTTTGCTGTATTGTATATTATCACATATTACAGAAGACCGTCCTCTGATAGTACAGTTTGCTGTATTGTATATTATCACATATTACAGAAGACCGTCCTCTGATAGTACAGTTTGCTGTATTGTATATTATCACATATTACAGAAGACCGTCCTCTGATAGTACAGTTTGCTGTATTGTATATTATCACATATTACAGAAGACCGTCCTCTGATAGTACAGTTTGCTGCCCACAATGATATAGACTTTGGTGATGCTGCATGTATTGTCTCACCGTAAGTTGTTTTACTTGTATACCGGTACTTGAAAGACTCCTGAATGTGTACCATTCAAGAGTTGAAGGTGCACATTTTATTAAGCCCCTCCCATTTAAACATTGATGGATACATTGTTTGTATATGGATTGTTTGTTCACCTGAGCAAAAGGCTCATGTAAGGTGAGCTTTTATGATCACCCAATGTCCAATGTTTGTCTGTCAACAATTTCTAAAAAATCTTCTTTAAACTACAGCAACAACATTTTAACCATATTAACTTTGCAGTTTTGCATTCAGATTTGAACAATGTTCTTGATCCATACGTTTTATCCTTTTTCTATAACTTTAACATAGTGATTCAGGTGAGCGATTCATGGCCATGATCACCCTCTTGTTTTTTTATGTTAGTTGGTCTATCTGTACTACTAATGGCCTTATGATTTACATATTATTACTCGCAAAAGCTTAAACTTCTTTACTTCCAACTTAAGGACATTCGTTCCATTTCAGTTGAGCGGAAGTTTTAAAAAATCGAGGTCCCTTAGACATATCTCAAGCATCTAACTACCATGATCAAAACGTATGCAAAAGTTTAAAATTGATGTTGTAGTACATTTTCATGTCTTAAAATCGCGATAATTCTGAATGTTAAATACCAATTCACAGTATTGATACAAATATCTAAGAAATTACTGATGAGGCCTTACGAATGATTTATTCCAAATGGTTTTAAACACCAAATCTCACGAGTTGGTTACAACGTTTGTAAAACGTAGTACTATTCGCTCGATCATATCAAAACTAGTTAATATTTTATAACTGCATCCTAAACTATCTAAAAGAAGGTTCGTTTGTGTTTATTTCTAAAGGGCATTGACAAGCAAATGCAGGAGAAACAACCCTTAAAATGTTAACACATTTGATTATTAACATTTATTAAATACATATTATTGCGAAATCTATAGACAACGGATGCAAAACGTTGATTCCCCTGATTTGAGCATTTCTGAAATCACAATAAGTTCAATTAAAAAAATCTAGCCGAACAATCGTCATGAAATTTGCTATGAAACTTCTATGACTGTTACTGTACGTGTTGCATATACGAAAACCGTATGTTGTTCTACGATTTTTCACGTAAAACATATTTTTAAAAAATACATATTTTTAAATATTATTAAAAAATACAAATAACTTACGAAGTATATAATAAACTTTACTGCTTGATTCCTTACATGCGTAATTTCATGTATGCCAAGTTTTATGCCTTTTGAACCAAAGCTTTTTCGGTAAAATACATTTTTCAGTTTTTAGGGGTTGTCCCCTAAATTTAAGAATATCTTAAAAACTAGCCGAGCAAAACTGTTGGAAATTTTCTAAATGATTGGCATTGGTCTGATCTTCATAAAATAACAGGTTTTATATACCTTGTACAAAAAATTTCAAAAGGAACGAATGTCCTTAATCTGGAAATTTGTTAGGGCCATAAGCTTTCCCTTCTGTTTTTAGGTCAAAGTGGCAGGGACTTAAAACTGACTTACTGACTTTATCAAAGGAAGCTCTCGTTTTGCACTTAGTATGACAATCTTATTTGTACACATAATATCTTGTAAATTGAAAATTATAAGCTTGTATGATTGTTTAATGTGTTGCCAATCTCAGTTTGATATTTTATTTATAATTGTGTGTTTTAGGTTTGCTGATGGAGCAGATCTCAACTGTGGATGTCCTCAGCGGTAGGTATACGAGAGGTGCCCCACTTATATTTGAACGGTGTTGAACATGACATATTTTCATGGAAATATGGAATAAATCAAAAATTTCTTTTGTACTGTGTAAACATATGTGTTAGGTAACATTTACACTAACTGTTTGGTTTGTTTGAAAAATAGAATGAACCAAAAACAACACTTTTGTAGAGGGTATGGTGTTTTGCGTTTTGAAGGTCAGCCACTGCCATAAAAGCCCTTAAAAGTTGTTGGTTGAGCATGGATATTCCATTTTTGTGAAGAAAATATGCAATCTTTGTCACAGGACGGATGTTTTGCGCTTTGTTGTTGTTTTTTACGAAATTACGCAAAATATTAAAAACTGACAAAAATTGATGATACCTACCGAAATCTTAAACTTTGGTTATTTGATAAGTAAGGCATATCCAAAAACCAAAATAGGGACTTCAGCGACGTTAAGAGTACCCATTGGAACTTTCGATTTGTTCACTTAGAGAATTATACATGCCAGACTTGGGATAAAATCGGTGTTTACATGTTCAATACCACAAAAACAACATAAGGGAGACAAATGTCTTTAACGCTGTGTATACTTCAACGGAACCGTAAACGCCACAACTTTGTCACCTCTGTAGAGGCAATGCTTTATCGTTGAGAAATATACCATGAACGGGCAGCCTACTATATGATAAATGTTGATAAGGCTACCCATAAGTTGACATTCGTTAAGCTTCACATGTTTCCGAACGTTTGCATAACGTATGCTGTTGTTTGCTATACTGACTTAATGGAACACACGTGTTTTACTGAAAAGTCAAAGGTGAATGCACATTGCTGTGTACATTAGGTTCCAAACCATATTTGGTCAAAAAGTTTGCAAAACAACTTTCCTGGAGACCATATGGGGAGCATGGTGTTTTGTCAACACGGGGCTTCAACTCCCTCCACAAAAACACCATTCTGTACCTTAAAAACACACATTTGAAGTATATTACGCAATATTAGAAAAGGCCAAAGTCTAATGAACATATACTCGCAAACCCTTTAGTCTATGGAATATTGCTGCGTTTATTACAGGCGGGAAATGCAAACAGCATCGATCGGATTATTCGGTCTTCAAAAAGCCAAACACCATACCCCCTACAAAATTGTATATTTGAGTGCAAACTTAGAAATAAAGTAATAAATAATAGTTGTATGTGTTTCATAACACGTTATTTTGCACGATGATATAGAAATATTTTGATTATATATAATAAGCATCGAACTATTTGATATTCAATACTGTTCAAATATAAGTGGGGCACCTCTCGTAGTCAATGTGTACTATCTATTTCCAACTTAAAAAGTGTGCAGGCCATTGGGTTAAAAATCTCTTGAAGTCTGTGATCCTTGATGAGCGCCTCCATTCAGTTATCTCCCATTTGACTAAATATAGAAGGCATGGAATTGGCTATGTAGCGCTTTGCTTTGGCATCAGACAGCTGGTCTAGGGTTAATACAAGTTTGGGCTCAACTAAGCCAGATCTAAGGTGATTCCAATGTTAGTGTGGTTTTAATTCCAAGTTGATCATAACTTCAAGCAATGTCGGATACCCACAGTCGGTGCCTCCGCTAAACGCTACATACATCTTGGAGGCACCGACTGTGGGTATCCAACGATGAACTTCAAGGTGAACTTGATTTCACTATAATTTTAATTCCAAGGTGGTCTGTAGTTGATTCGTTTAACTACTGTAAAATCATTTAATTTCGTTGGGACGAAATTTCGTGGTTTTGGTAAAAAAGACAATTTCCTTGGGACTTGAATTCTTGGATTTTGCATTTCAGGTAATAAAACAATGGTCAAAATCTATGTTCGTTGGGATTAAAGTTCGTGGTTTAGGTGAACCACGAAATCCACGAAATTTAATCCCCCACGAAAATTAATGATTTTACAGTATATAACGTTATCCATGTTGTCTTATATTTCAGGTGGGCAATGCAAGATGGTTATGGGGCGTGTCTTATAAAGAAGCCACAACTTGTGCATGATATGGTACGACAAGCCAGGAACCGCGTGGAGAACCCAGACTTTACTGTATCTGTTAAAATAAGAATACATGATGATGTCAGGTAATGATAAAATAATCTGAACTCTTTTAAATTGATTTTATTACATTTAAGGCTAACCTTGGTGAAACCTTACTCTGTACACACTAATAATAAAAGTGATAAATCTTTTCAATAGTATATTCGTGATTGTCAGACCTACATGGACAAGCCAGGAACCGAGTTAAGAACCCAGACTTCACTGTATCTGTAAAAATTAGAATACATGATGATGTCAGGTAATGATAATACGAGTGATTTTAGCTTGACGTCGAACTACACTCTTTCATAGGAATGTTACTTATTTGTCATATTATATGACATCAAACATAACGTAATAAAACACAGCTAGTCAAATATACATGAAGAAGGCTAATTTTATGTTAGAATTGATTTTAATATGTTTTTTGGGTTAGCCATTTACTCATTAGAAACTTCATATATTTCCTTATAGTATGCACAGGGGTGTCAACAGAGCTAAATTAAAAACTAACCAGCCAAACATTTTTGACAAGCAAGAGGCTTAAAATTACATTATTAACATATTTAAATGGCAGATAAAATTCATCATAACTAGCGTAATTGTGAAATGTCCTAGTATTGTTTTAGCATATAATTGTTTTGGAATTGATGAAAGTAGTTTATGTCTGGTTGATATATACAGGGAAACAGTAAATTTCTGTCAGAGTATGGAGGCAGCTGGTGCGGCGTGGATATCAGTACATGGTCGTACAAAAGATCAAAGAAATCATCCTGTGAATCTCGAAGCAGTTAAACTGATACGTGAAAATGTGTCAGTTCCTGTGATTGCCAACGGTGATATTAAATCAATGGAGGATGCAACTCATGTTCAGTCCGTAACAGGAGTACATGGTAGCTACAGTTATTTATCATTCTTCGTCCGTTATTAATGTGTTCTAAAGACCGTCTGTCTATAACTTGTCCATTCAGTAGCGATTTTATTTATGATTGGATTTAAACTAAACTTGCACACAATTTCTTTCGTGGCTATATCCCCCAATATTGGGTCTAAAGCTACAGCCCCTGATAGACTAGAACTTTTGATCTTGTCTGCATGATAGCGTTTTATTTAGAGTTCAATTAATCTGAACTAAAAGTGCATACACCTTGCATCACCAGAGCTTATTTTTGTCTTTGCTCCTAGCCTCATACCCATTATAAGTTCTAGAGTTTTTGCTAGAGAAATTTGCTATTGTTACCAGTTGAGGGTTGTTACAAGGATACTGTTTAGGGCTGTAACGGTATGCTCACCTCACGATATGATACGTACCGTCATTTTTTCCAACGGTTCGGTATATTTCGGTATGATATAATATTCTCTAACAGCAGCTTAAATACTACAATTTTTAAGTGACAATGAATTTGTTGATTCTATAACAGCAATTACATTTTGTATTATGTGGCCATCAACTATTTTTAATGAATTTCGACAATATGAGGCATATTTTGATACAATTAAAACGATCGCGAGTGATGCATTTTCGTTTTCTGAATATTATTTTACGCATAAAAAAGCTTATATACCGAACTGTACCGAAATTTGCAACTCTTGTGGTAGAGGAACAAATGCCAGTTTAGGCCTCTATTTTTGGAGTTACCCTACCATTCATTTTAACAAGCTGAGTCATACCTTAAAATGTTCCTAAATGTTTGTACTTTATGACAAGAGTAATTTTTTACCATACTCATGGTGGCATTCTGAGAAATCCAAGATGGCGTCCAAGATGGCCGCCCAAAAAGTAAACATCACCTTTTGTCAAATTACAGCCTCTGGGACATTTGATATGGCATTTATTATGGGAATAAGTTGTTTTTACAATAGAATGTATGTTGCTCTTGTCATATTAGGTGATTTTGGTGGAACACTGGTGTGACTTATTTTTTTTCATCATATTTATCGCCAAATAAAGGCAAAAAATAGGGGGTAGGGGTAAGATTTTTAACTACCCAGGATTTTTTTTACGATACATATAGCATTTATGTTGTTAAGTTTATGCTATATAGTTGGAGGAATGTCAATATTTACAAATACCGTAAAATAAAGGTACTTTAATGATGACAATTAACAATCAAAGTGGGTGGGGTACGATTTTATTAAAATCTGAAAAGTGGTAATATTTTACCTTTGATACATATTTGAGACACTATACCATAAATTGGTTTAGTGTTCACACTCTAACAGTTAAGAAAGTTGGCATTATGTGTTATTTATGTATTGTTAACTAATATTTGATGCATTTACTCAATATTTTTCTTGATTTGGCTCCAAAAAATGACAATTTCCTTAGGCGTAGGGGTAATTTTGGTAATAATGAAAACCCTTCCAGCGATGGCACGAACTAAACTTGTTAACTAACTTTATGAAATTATAAAGATGAATTTTAGCATAAGTGAACTTGTTACAATATTTGTAACAATATGGCCTTTGTCAATATTAATGTCAAGGTCAAATGTCAAATTCTGAAGGATTTTCAGAACTTGCAATATGTATATATTACCACAAAAAGGTACATGTAAAATGTACTGGCAGGACTAAAGTATATATTTAACAAAAATAAAAAATAACAAAATACGAACACTATCTTGATTCTTTGATATAAGAAAACATTGTTACATTGTGTAACCATTGCATCCCGGAAATATGGTTTCCGATATGGCCGCCATCATCTTCACATATATACAAACAAATATAATGTACATGAGACATAATTTATAATCCAGCCAAATTCGTATTGAAAGTGAAACTAATTGCAACAGAAACATGTTTGCGTTTAAAAAGAAATTTATTCATAAGCTGATCAACAGAAAAAAGTCCTTAAAATGCAGTTGGGAAAGGTGAAAAGTCCAAGATGGTGTCCAACATGGTTGCCACGAATGGTGAAATGCATAAACTCTAAATAGTAAATGCCAAAGTGATAATTTCATAAATAGATATAATGACCACATACTTGGATTGAAAATGTTTATTAACTAGTGGTCATCATATTGAATTTCAACAGTAACTACAGTAAGTGCAAGGTCAAGGACTTTTCAAGGTCAAAATGGGAAAAAATTAAGTATACATATTTCTTCTATATTTGTGTTGACATAATATACATTCCTGCCTTTTAATATGGTATAAACTAAGTTGTTTAGAATGTATTTCTTCAGTAGAAATTGTATGTTTTATTTAGAACATTACAGCTTAGTGATAAAAGCCACTTGAATGAAATAAATGATACCCAATGGAATCTTAAATTGATGGTTCATATCATCAATATATGTTATTATTACATTAGCTGTGGCAGTATTACCATTAAATGCTACAAAGTATGTACTGAATTTAGTTTTAATTTAAAGTTACTCAAACCAATATCTTTTAATGACCATTTCAAGGTTCAAATTCTAGATACCTTCAAATTTGTTGGAACTATAGACTTATATTAGGTTATGTGGGACTCATGCATGCTGGAAATAATCATACAATCCCATATATGGGGACTCAAAGTTCCAAAGAGTCATGGTATATCTTATGAGGGACTTGCCAATGTTGAAAACTGTCACTATGGGGACTCACCAGTGTAGCAAACAGTATTCCAAGGTCATATGAGGGACTCGTTAGTATTGAAAGTTGTCATCCTTGGTTCTATGGGGGACTCAGAAGTTACAGAACAAGTTATCGTATGTCATATTGTCAAAGTGTTGGCACTTGTCATTCAAGGCCCTGTGGGGACTCGCCAGTGTAGGCTTTTGTCATATTAGGTCTAATGAAGGTCTCAACAGCGTTAAAAACTGTCATTCAGGTCTATATGGAGAACCCATCAGTGTTGGCAACTGTCATTCTATGCCCTGTGGAGGATTCTCCAGTGCTGGGAACTGTCTTCCAAGGCCCTATGGTGGACTCTTCAGTGTTAGGAACTTCATTCTAGGCTCAATGGAGGTCTCAACAGCGTTGAAAACTGTCCTCCTGGGCAATATATTGGACCCACTGGTGTTGGAAACTGTCATTATAGGCCCTATTGAGGACTCGCCAGTGTAGGCTATTGTCATATTAGGTCTAATGAAGGTCTCAACAGCGTTAAAAACTGTCATTCAGGTCTATATGGAGAACCCATCAGTGTTGGCAACTGTCATTCTATGCCCTGTGGAGGATTCTCCAGTGCTGGGAACTGTCTTCCAAGGCCCTATGGTGGACTGTTCAGTGTTAGGAACTTCATTCTAGGCTCAATGGAGGTCTCAACAGCGTTGAAAACTGTCCTCCTGGGCAATATATTGGACCCACTGGTGTTGGAAACTGTCATTATAGGCCCTATTGAGGACTCGCCAGTGTAGGCTATTGTCATATTAGGTCTAATGAAGGTCTCAACAGCGTTAAAAACTGTCATTCAGGTCTATATGGAGAACCCATCAGTGTTGGCAACTGTCATTCTATGCCCTGTGGAGGATTCTCCAGTGCTGGGAACTGTCTTCCAAGGCCCTATGGTGGACTGTTCAGTGGTAGGAACTTCATTCTAGGCTCAATGGAGGTCTCAACAGCGTTGAAAACTGTCCTTCTGGGCAATATATTGGACCCACTGGTGTTGGAAACTGTCATTATAGGCCCTATTGAGGACTCGCCAGTGTAGGCTATTGTCATATTAGGTCTAATGAAGGTCTCAACAGCGTTAAAAACTGTCATTCAGGTCTATATGGAGAACCCATCAGTGTTGGCAACTGTCATTCTAGGCCCTGTGGAGGATTCTCCAGTTCTGGGAACTGTCTTCCAAGGCCCTATGGTGGACTGTTCAGTGTTAGGAACTTCATTCGAGGCTCAATGGAGGTCTCAACAGCGTTGAAAGCTGTCCTTCTGGGCAATATATTGGACCCATCGGTGTTGGAAACTGTCATTATAGGCCCTATTGAGGACATTCCAGTGCATGGAACTATCTTCCAAAGCCCTATAGAGGACTCTTAAGTGTTGGGAACTGTCATTCTAGGCCTAATGGAGGTCTCGACAGCATTGAAAACTGTTATTTTATGCTTAATGGAGGTCTCCACATCGTTCACAACTGTAATTGTAGGCCCTATAAAGAACTCTCCTGTGTAGGGAACTGCCTTGCAATATGCACAATGGATGGCCCTCCAGTGTAGGGAACCATCATTATAAGCTCAATGGGGAATCACCAGTGTAGGGAACTACCATCCTATGTCCTATGGGAGACACATCAGTGTTGGGAACAGCCATTATGTGTATTATGAGTGCCACTCCAGAGTAGGAAACTGTCATTCTATGTATTATGAGGGACCCTCCAGTGTAGGGAACTTCCATCCTATGTCCTATGGGAGACACATCAGTGTAGGAAACTGTCATTCTATGTATTATGAGGGACCCTCCAGTGTAGGAAACTGTCATTCTATGTAATATGAGGGACTCTCCAGTGTAGGGAACTACCCTCCTATATCCTATGGGAGACACATCAGTGTAGGGAACTACCATCCTATGTCCTATGGGAGACACATCAGTGTTGAGAACAGCCATTCTATGTATTATGAGGGACTCTCCAGTGTAGGAAACTAACATCCTATGTCCTATGGGAGACACATCAGTGTAGGGAACTGCTATTCTGCGTATTATGAGGGACTCTCCAGTGTAGGGAACTACCACCCTATGTCCTATGGGAGACACACCAGTGTAGGGAACTGTCTTCCTATGTATTATGAGGGACTCCCCAGTGTAGGGATCTATCATCATATGTCCTATGGGAGACACATCAGTGTAGGGAACTGCTATTCTGTGTATTATGAGGGACTTTCCAGTGTAGGGAACTACCACCCTATGTCCTATGTGAGACAGACCAGTGTAGGGAACTGCTATTCTGTGTATTATGAGGGACTCTCCAGTGTAGGGAACTACCACCCTATGTCCTATGGGAGATACATCAGTGTAGGGAACTGCTATTCTGTGTATTATGAGGGACTCCCCAGTGTAGGGAACTACCACCCTATGTCCTATGGGAGACAGACCAGTGTAGGGAACTGTCTTCCTTTGTATGATGGGGGATTCACCAATATATCAACTGTCAGTCTGTGTAATACGACGGACTCACAAGTGTAAAGAACTGTCACCCTGTCTATTATTGGAATTTATCAATGTTGGCAACAGCCATTTTAAACCATATTAGGATTCACCATTGTTGGGATCTGTCATCCTTAACCATAAGGAAGACTGGTAAGTGTGGTAAGAAGTCAATCAGTGTCATAATCTTGCACATACAGAGAGGGGGGCAATAAAAACATGAACAAGTACTTTCATATTAATGCTAATTTGGCTGGATTATGAATAATATAATATATACATGGAGATGATGGCCGCCATATTGGAAACCATATTTCCGGTTGCCATGGCTAAGAAATGTTTGTGTGCATGCATACATATTGCAAAAATTCCTTCAGAATTTGACATTTGACCTCTAATATGACCTTGACATCAATGTTGACAAACCTTGTATTGTTACAAATTTTGTTACAAGTGCACTAATGCTTAAATTCTTCTTCATCATTAACAAGTCCAGTCTATGCCATCGCTGAAAGGGTTTCATTATTAACAAAATTACCCCTACCCTAAAAAATTGTCATTTTTTGGGCCAAATCAAGACAAAAATTGAGAAAATGCTTGAAATATTGATTGAAAGATGCATAAATGAAACATATATCAACTGTCCTAACTGAAGGAGTGAGAAAACGTAAACAATTTATGTTATAGTGTCTCAAATATGTAGCAAAGGTAAAATATTACCACTTTTCAGATTTTAATAAAATCGTACCCCACCCACTTTGATTGTCAATTGTCATCATTAAAGTACTTTTATATTGTATATTTGTAAACATTTTCATTTCCCCCAATTATATAGCATATACTTAACAACAGAAATGCTATATATGCGGTCAAAATTTTCCTGGGTTGTTAAAAATCTTACTCCTACCCCCTATTTTTTGCCTTTATTTGGTGATAAATATGATGAAAAAAATTAAATCACCCCAATGTTCCACCAAAATCACCTTATATGACAAGAACAACATACATTCTATTGTAAAAACGACTTATTCCCATAATAAATATCATATCCGATGTCCCAGAGGCTGTAATTTGATAAAATGTGATGTTTACTTTTTTGGCGGCCATCTTGGACGCCATCTTGGATTTCTCAAAATGCCACCATGAGTATGGTAAAAAATGTCATGGATCGTAACGCACAATCATTTAGGAACATTTTAAGGTATGACTCAGCTTGTTAAAATGAATGGTAGGGTTCAACCATTTTTACCTGGAATTGTTCCCCTACCATTGTACCGTGGACCGTGTGGGACTGAAGTCCGCGGTATTTCGTGTACCGCGGTATACCGTTACAGCCCTAATACTGTTGCTAATTACAGGTGTGATGTGTGCTAGAGGGATGTTACAGAACCCAGCCATGTTTGCAGGTTATGATAATACACCATTGCAATGTCTACAAGACTGGGTAAGATTGCTGTTTGTTTTCCGACTTATTGTCAAAGACATCTTGAATCATATGGGGTCACATTTCCTCGATGATTTCTCAAATCAGTAAATGGCTCCCTTATAACTGGAAAAAACACTCACGAAGTATGGTGATAATCATTCAATGTAGGGAAATCTGTTGGAAAATAGTGTTTAGCTAATTATATTATATTAATGTATATCCGACATGAAATTTATCTTGCAGTTGTTAGGGCAGAGTTTTTTTTTACTTTTTTGCTGCACCATATTAATTATATGAACGTCTGCCAAGTTTTAGGCCCCTACCAGTTTTTAACCGGAGGGAACTATGGGTTTGCCCTCCGTCCATCAGTCAGTCAGTCAAGAAAATCTGGATCCTACCATAACTCAGTTTTCTAGCCAAGTTTGGTATGTTTGGTCTGATCACTTGATTTGGACAAGAAATTGTGGTTGCTATCGATACGGAAATGCTGAAAAATGGAGAAAATACTTCAAAATCTGGATCCTGCCATAACTCAAACAGTTTTCAAGCTTGGTTTATGAAACTTGGTATGTGGATAGGGACTAATAAGGAGATTTTGCACTTGTTATTTTTTTTATTCGGACAAAAATTGTAGTTACAATGGCAACAGAAACATTGACAACCTGAACACCAGGTAGGGGACTTCTGTATTATTTGCAATTTCCTAATTACTTATTATTCCTGTATCTGGGTATTTGTTTATACTGATCATATAACTTAGATGAAACTAAATCTTGTAATTTTCAGGTTGATCTGTCCACAAAGTATGGCAATGCACATACAATTTTCCATCATCATTTAATGTATATGTGTGAGAGAATCATGTCACGTTCAGAAAGGAGAATATTTAACTCTCTACCAAGTACTCCAGCTGTATTTGATTATTTGGAACAAGTTTATGATATTTCATGTGAAAATGGATAAAATACAAGTAAACATATTTTTTATTATACCAGTACCAATTTTTATGTTCTTATTGCATCCAGCCATTGTTAGTCCCTTAACATGAGAACTTCATTATAGTGATTTTATGCCCCCATATTGTTAGATCAGGAGGTATAATATCATCATAGTGATTGACTTGTTTGTCCGTATGAGGTTAACCCGAATTGACCATTTTGTCTGTCATTAATATGGCTTGCTACAAAGCTTTCATACTTGCATGGATGTTGTACTGGAACACTCTCCACTCGCCTATATCACCCGATCTCAGGTTGACCTTCCTATCGACCTAATTTTGGACTTCATTATAGGTGAAATCTGGTAACTGATAATTATATTCTGGAAAACTGGTTCCATCGACTAGATCCAGTATAATTTATGGCTGAAAATTTGCTGAAAGGCAGGAATGAAAACCAAGCAAATGAAAAACACAAACACCATGATAGCTTGTAGCACTTTTCAAAGTATGCTCATTTTATTTCAGGATATTATGCCATGTGTAAAGCTTACAAGACTTGCAAGAAAAACAATTCTTAGCATGTAAACTTATTCACAAAGCTCCCAATTTCAATCTCAATATTCAAGTATCACAATAGAAACAGCAACTTTAAAACAAAATTAACTTACAGATCTAACACAAAACATGACAGCTGCCTGTGCTGACAGGCGTGACAACTGTGCTGCTGCCTGAATCAAACAGCTATCAGGAAACCTTGACTCAGGCAAGATAGCTCGAAAATGATAAATATAATCATATACAGGAAGTCACAATTTCGTTGAAAGATGTCTTGCTTTTACAATTCATACAGTAACCCTTTACTCCATAGACACCCCATCAACATACTCGCAGTATCCTGATAAAGAGACTACATCATCTCCATACAGCTTAATTGGGAAATAATTGGTGATCAACACCCGGTATACTGATAGCACTTGATCAGGCGAGACCTAGGAGAAAAGGGTTTAAACAAGTTGAACCAAAAATATTATAAATAATAATGCAGACTTCACAAAGGGGAAGTTTCTGACAATCTGACAATGTCCATCAATGGTATTGTTCATACAGCGGATATATAATTAATCCTGTAAAAGTAACACCATCAGTAAAAAATCGTTTTGTAGGCACAGTAATACTAGAAGTTGGCATTAAAACAAAAACAACACAGTGAACCACCAATTATCCTAGTATCATTATGCATCTTGTAGAATGTTCAGTTAGGCTGATATAAATTAATTAATTAATAAATAGTTAAATAATCAAAATTGTTCTTAAATGCTATAGTGAGGAATAATGTTTTTTCTAAACATTGTTTCCTACTTCCATACATTTGTTTAGTAAAAAATGTGAACAGCCAGTTTCTTTAGAGGTTGGGGTGAAATCTAGAAATCAATTCCATATCACCAATGCCATAGTTTTGTTTATGCAATGATATAAACACAACCTTAGTAACTAACACTAGAGTATGGTGTAAAAGTTGAAAATTGCCCACAAAATCTATCGTAACAACAGTAGTGAATAGAGAAGTTATAGCTGGTGATAGATAGACTGGTATGTGTCCAAGGGCAATAAATCTCTGATGTGTAAATTGACACATGTTAATTGTGTTGCACATATCTAACCTAAATGCTGATCACATGAGTAAAGTTACATTGTACATAATAATTCACCAACATGAACTCTAGACCTCTGAAATAGTGCGAGTAGTTCGCTCCAAATTCAAGTTTTCTACAACTGTCTGACTAACCAACCATAAGACAGTGACTGTGCATCTGCCTTCAAACATCTAGAAGGTCTATGAATGATTGATAATCTGTATTAAATAGGAACATGTCCACGCCAAGCTAAGAAAATAATGAATAGTTGCTTCTTAACTGAAGATCACAAAAATTAAAGCCTCAACAAAAATTGCCACTCACTAAAAATATGTATAAAAATATTTGGTGTCATGTAAGAAAATAATGTTACAAAATATAGCGAGTCCAACCACAAGTGTAATCAGCATGAATCACGTCTAACAACAAATCTTTTTATTCACTGATAAGTAGGCCATGGACGAGTTACCCCAAAGCATGAATGTTTTGGTGGGGTTTACCAATAGTCGAACATACATATAAATGAAATAATATAGGAATACAACATTTCTTTTTCCGTTCATTTTTATTGTATGTATTAAGATTTTTATTTTGAACACAAATTAACATAATGATCATTTAAAATACAGCATGTCATGCCTTAGGAACTACATCACAAATGACGAAACATGTTTTGAATGTTGACAAATGAGCAAACAAGATGTTAACATCCTGTTGTCTGCCTGTAAGTCAATCCAGTTTGGAATGTGTATAGGTTACAAACTACTCAATGCCTACGCGGAAGAAAATCAGATACAGTCAAATAGTACTTAAGAGAACCTTTTGATTGTGTTTTAATGATAGTATGCTTTGACAAGATGGAACTAGAATCATCTAACCGGGTTTACAGGATTTGTATACATGTATGTAATGAATTAAACTGTTTTATCTTACATACTTTGGAAATTTGGCCAAAATACCAAAGCAAAAGTGGGGTAGGGAAAAACCCTAATTTGGCAGTCGGCGCAACTGAAAATATGTTCAGCCCGTTTAATGAACAAATGTTTTCATAATTATATGATACAACTGTAGGTGAGCCCCTGTCATTTTTTTATTTTCTTAAATCAGATAGCCCCTTCTTTTCATTGATATGTCTGCCTGATGGCCATAGACTTTAATATGTTTCAACCTGGGACTGACTATTTTAACTTTATATTGAGTTAAAGAGCACAATTATTTAGTGGTTTTGAATCAATGGGTGCATTCTCTTCCCGTCCATGACCTACTTATCAGCCATTTGAATGGAACATGACATTAGTCAATGTATCATAATGTTGAATATACCTAAAACATATCATAATGACATGTACCATATTGAATATTCACAAAAATGTTTCTTCAAATACATGTACGTCTATACTGAACATTAAAGCAAACCTGCTGGTGGACGAATCTCAATAATATATCGATGGCTTAGAACCAGATGGTCGTAACTCCTACTTACGACCTTATTATACTCATACATATTTGAAATCTGCTTCACAAGGAGCTTCTTATGAGCCTATTTTCATGAAAATCTGAAATTGTCATGCTGACCAAAATGAAGTTTTAAAAACGTGTTTTCCCATAGGTTAAGAGTAAATTACAGACAGTTTTCTCTTGTTTTCTCAATATATCGATTTGGTAGTTACAACCTTCTGGTTCTAAGCCAGCGATATGGCTTACATATTCTAAATACTCAGTATATGTTTATATGCATGTATATGATCAACTAGATATACAACAAATTCGACATTAACCCTACACTCTATACGCCCCTAATCCATCGATTTACACAATGTTGATAACAGACTTGTGTTTGTACACCATTTGGGCATAAAACGACAAGAACAAGAAGTAAAGTGTTAATGAAGAAAAAATGTCAATAAGCAATAAGGTGGACATTTCATTAAACCACCTTATCAAAATCTCCCTAGTATATTTCCCTGTATTTTAGGGTTTGAAATAAACCTCTTTTCTAGAAATTGTATAAGAATATGCAAAAGGGACACACCAAGATTTTCCTTGTCTAAAGGTTGGAAACCACAAAATTAAATTGAGCTAATTTGCTATCAACAGTATCAAAGTCACAGGTAACTGTATCATTGATAAAGACAATTTGAAAACAGAAAAAAACTTTTTTTTCGTTTTTTTTTCATCATGTTCAACGATACGGTTACCTGTGATCGAAGTAAGCAGTTAAATGTTTTAGATGGTTAAATCTAAAGTTCAGAATATCGTTGAAATTATTGATTTTCAATGCTAACTTGTGCCAAGTAGATATCTGAATATAATATGTTCTTCTTTCAACCTACACATTCTTTCAACATAAATTTGCCAGTGATAAGATGTTCGTACTAAGTAGGGTTTTATTAGTTGTGAAAATAGTATTATCCTTCTTTCCTATAATTTCGTGAATTCCTATGGTTTCGTGAACCCTGTTTGACATATTTCTGCTAAACGTGCAGGTCCAAAATTATTGACAAATGATTGAAAAAGTTAAAAAATTATTTTCCATAAATTTTTTAGCATACGTCACTTTATAACAAATATTAATTGAAAAAATATAAAATACCCCTAAAATTCAGTTAGACAGAGAAGCAGATGACCCCATGTCTATAATTTCATTATTTATGTGCGTCAGAATCATCACACAGCCACCATTTTGTGAATACACCCCCAATGGAATTCCGCTGTAAACCAATAAAAACAGAATCTAGAATGATTTTTACTGACCAGCCAATCAGAATTCACGAATCTTCAGGAAACTTGTCTTCTGATTGAAGAGTTGGAGTCCACTCGGTAAGATGGTTGCTATTTGGAAAATACAATGATTTTTCATCATGTTTTGTATTTCACTTGTTGAGAGGGGTTCATGCATCAGTTTCATCGTAGAAAAATGTTTAGAAATCAACAAACAAGTGAGCATTCTCCAAAAACAAGTTGTATGTTCACGAATTCACAGGAAAGCAGGCTAATTTATGGTGTCTCCCTTTAACATATATTTCACTACCATACAAATGGTTTCTTTTCATATTCACATGACTTATGTAAGTCAGGAGAAATCGGCTATGTTCACTATATGCAAATAAGGAGAAATATTATACTAGTATTGAAATATTGCACACACATGGATCATACATAAAATAATAAACAAATAACGTTCAAATTGAAAATTTATGAGTGAAATCATAACTCAACAGAAATTACATGGACATAGATCTGTGGCATTGCAATACAGTAAAGTAAAACTTCACTGACAGATCACCACAATTTTAACTCTACCGTTATGAAAGGAAAATACTTAAAGGAAGATTTTTCATGTTTTCTTTTATTCTGACCAAACAACATTAAAATGTTTACAACTGACACTCATGTTATTATGCAACAACAAAGTGGTGATGGACAACATCAGGAATGAGGTGCTGAGTGATTAATATAAGTTGGAAATACTTGTTTCACAATCGACCTAAAATAAATAAGTTTAAACTCATGATTGCATTTATTCAGATCAAATATGTTGTAACCACTTCTGTTCATGCAGGATGAATGATTGCATATGTTTTACACCCAGAATGAAGTTCTAGAAGTCTATTTTTTACACTTACTATTCCCAAAATTTAGAACTTTTACTCTTCCAAGAATTGAAATGTGTGAAATTAAGCATGATTGTGCACGAGATATGTATACATGTTTTTTCATTTCCATGAACATTTAACCAAGCAAGTTCAATCGATTTCAAAGTAGTTCACAGAACTAGTGTCAAACCGTGTACAAATGTTACAATTCATTTCAATACATTAGAATGTAGCTAGAAATATACATCAATTTTATTTCAATAATCACATTATGCAAGTACTATATGATAAGCAGTATTTAATACAAAACAAAAATGAAGTAAACATGTCAGACAATACCTTTACACATCATGTTCTTATGCTGTATGATATCTTCTGAGTTTGAAAAGTTAGAAACAAACCGAATTATTACCAAATTGTAGTGATTTCAACATTGACTAGTCAGAAGATTTTTCTTTAAATTTGATGTTGATTTTCAACCATTTTAGCCATGATGAACAACAGTCAGTTGCTCTATAACAAGCTGTTGGTGGTTGGGATCTTAAATCAGATCGGCCAGGCAAAAGTGAAGTGCTTAAAACAACTGGCTAACCGAACTGGCTCTTCATTACTGTGTTAACAGGTGAGCCTCAATAATATAATTCCACTGTAAATGTTACATAGAAAGTATAGAACATACAATTATCTCATGTTTACTTACATTTATGTTTTAAGGCAAAATAAAGAATGAAGATCACAGAATCTTTGGTGGCAGACATAACATTGCACAATCTCCTGTCAAATTAAATCACAAGTCAGGTGACATCCATCCACCCAACATGTTACTCTCATACATTTTCACATGAGGTCAATATGTGTGTCATCTGAAAAACACACCTAGACATGCAACTTCCATACCATAGTCAGTGACACATATACAAGTCATAAGGCAATGACCACTTCTCATGACCCATCAGAGTCATGCTTCTGACTACGACCACTACATGATACTTCTGTATCAAATAGTTCAGTAATATTTAGCCTATACTGAGTCACAGATAGAAACTTCTTTCAAAAAGTCAGGTTATATCAAAGATTTAGAGCATCAAAGAAAAGTATCTGCAGTAAATTCCGACATATGTTTTAAATAACAAATATAACTATAGTCACACCTTCATTTTTTCTTGGTAACACTACATGTTCACAATGAAACCATGCTGAATTTAATTGGTTGTTTAATGTACATCAGATTTTACAACCATTTACTCAATATATTCCATATTCATTTACCAATAATATACTGCTATCTTGTACATTAGCTCCCTTTTTAGAAATTATCTCCTTTTTTAGAAATTCCAATACATGCATCAAAATGTACTGTGTGGAGATAATAATTTGACCTTGACCTTCAATTATGAATCTTTTTGTATTATTCTGTCAAATTTATCAATTTCTGCTAGAATTTGTGTATTATCAGACATTCAGATTTGTGTTTGAATTAACCTTGAGAATGTTCGCACCACTTCCCACTGATGAAGAAATTGAAAACATTAATCCAGAATTAAATATAGACAAAAAGTTAGCCGTCAAATTATGTTTTTAAAAGACAAGAGGATAAGATTCATATCTCCTCACTACATCAGCATTTATTCAGCATGGAATATGGTAGATGCATCAAAATACAGAAAATGTGTCGTTTCTATGGAGTAAAGCTCTAGAAATCGATGAACCGGTAAAAAATGGATACACCAACCAACATACATCAACCAGTTACATATATGTACAAATATTTTATTTGTTTATAAATAAGCCATGTATACAATGTGAAAATAATGCTGGACTTGTTATTCTATATGATAGACACACATCATTTACTGTAAACTAGATGTAGTATGTTGCAAGATTTACAAATAACACTAGTCTAGAAAAATTCAAATGTTCACATATTAGATTTGAAGTTCCACAACGGTCACAAGAATTAAATTGCATAAACCAATATCAACCATAGGCCAAAGTAAATAAATTCCTAACATTTTCTTAATCAACAGACTAATGCTTTCTATGCATTAGGAAAGTATGAAGGGCATGACATCATTACGAGAAGCCAGTTTTCTTTTTTAATGTAGAGCATTGAGCAAGGGAGAGAAATATTGGTACCATTTTTAATTCAAATTCTGTTTAACATGACCAGTATCTTATATGCTTTCATATTGTAAATCCTTGAACTCCTATGCCCACAAATATCACTGTCTTTTTAGCAGACTAATTTTGAATCATTGAAATACTATAGTAATGTACAAGTTAGTAAAAGTATCACAGTAACCGGGGTGTTGAAATAATACAGAAATAAGCCAATGGAAACAAGAGATATTTGTAAAACATGTATGTCCCAATGGCAGCCTTAAAGTCAGAAATGGTAAAGGCCACAGTGACCTTTGACCTACTGACCTATAAATAAATAGGCAAACCTTCATCTTCAGTTAGGGCAAAGCGTCCTCAAGTTATTGAAACGAAACCATTTGGTCTACCAGCCGACATGTGTAAAGCAATATACCCCCCCCCCCTTCATCAAAGGTGGGGAGCATAATAAATACCATAAGATCTTGTCATGAAAATATGCAATATGCTTATAATCTCCAGCCTATTTTTCTATTATATACAACACTTATTATGCAAAGCACACAAATGTAAAGATAGAATTTGAATATATGTTGAAATTGTTTTAATTTTCTAGCACAAAGATTTTACATTTAGTGATACAATATATTATTTATAATTAAAAAATACTTGTACATTCAAATACTGGTTTGTTATGATACAATGCAGAACATAAATACAACTCTATATAATACATCACTCCGAAATTTCAACATGAAATACATTTAACCAATTATCCTCCCTCAATGCTCTATATGTTCATATACATCATCTGCTCTATTCCTTAAATGCTAACACAGGGATGTCCTGGACTTGTGACTTTTTTTCTGATCGAAAACCCACATCTGTTTTCTTAATAAGAGAAAACCCACATCCGCTTCCTTAATTTGAGAAAACCCACATCCACACGGTTTCCTTAATTAGAGAAAACCCACATCGGTTTCCTTAATTAGAGAAAACCCACATCCGTTTCCTTAATTAGTGAAACCCACATCGGTTTCCTTAATTAGAGAAAACCCACATCCGCTTCCTTAATTAGAGAATAGGTGTGCATCTAAGGGACCCACCAGTGCAATCACCATTTGAACAAATAGGCCCAAAATGCACTATTGGGAATTATACCATATCTTGCCTCAATGCTTACACTATTCAATGATCTTTGTCCTACTTGATCAAAATGGCTAATGAACAAGAATGGGGCCAAACAATATTACCATTCTCAAGAAATCTTGGCAAACAAAAATGCATCCTCAGGGACTCTAAAAATAGTGAGTCGCTAGTCATCTAGGACCTTCCCTATGCTAGCATTGGATATAATAACATCATTTTTACATCAAATAGTGCTTTAAAATGAACACAAATTGAATGGCAGGTACAAACTGTTTCGTAATTTAAATTATTCTTCAATACTATAAACCAAGTAGTAACCAAAATGCCCAGAAATAACAAAAAATCTAACATATTCTTTATTAGATCATCTATATAAAAGCTTGCTAGACATTACTATTATATAGTTGATATCTGACCAATGTTTTACAGTTAAATATGAGTACACTGTACTATCAGAATGTCAGAACCTAAATCCTTCATTTTACGTGAGTATAAAAATGTGATTTATCTCTTTCGTACATAACTAATGTGAAAGCTCCACATTTTAGTAGCCATGGTATCAATAATTATACATGAATTATTATTGTTTATATAAAACAAGTAACAACAATTTAACAATAAACTATGAGTTTTACTCAAGTTTTTAACAAAATCTCCAAATTAAGCTTTTTCCCACATTTTTGCCGAAAAATTTCAATTGGCCTTTTTCAACTGGGTAGTTTCGTGAAGAATATTATAGTCTGGCCCCATCCCAAGCTAACAACACCACCATAGTACTATAATGATTACTGTTATTAATATTATATGGAACATTAATCAGACTTTAACCTGCTCCACAAAACAGCCCAGTCAATAACGCCTAATGGCACAAAAATGGCAAAAACCTGATCACATCAGTATCTAGAAATGAATGAAGTATATTACACATACATACACTAACTCCTCATACTGTCACATATATATAAAACATATCCAGAACCTTTATCTATCATCTACTTACATATCAATCATATACACTGAAATATCACCCATCAAAACTTCTCTCTTTTTGCATTATCATTGCATCTACAATCTAATGTCCTTTGTATTTATCTACTAGAATACTAGTATGAAAGACATGTAGCGGTATTTAACTCTAGTTAACAAACTTGACTCATGACTGGGGGTTGGTTGCAGCATTACTTGATACAGAGTTTGTAGTTGTCCTAGTTGAAGCCTCCGTCGTAACTGGTACCACAGGGGAATAAGAGTTTGACATTGGTAGAAGACCTGCTTCCACCAAGTGCGGTCCAGGATAATGTGACGACATTGAAACAAACGGTGAAATATTCGTAGATCCGGGATAATGTATGTTATATACTTGGTTAGGATTCACTAGAATAGGAGCATTTTGTAGAAGATTTGACTGGCCAGTATGTTGAGCAACACTCTGCGGACTACCATTACCCTGATCACTGTTCACGGTAGCAAATGTCACCCTAGGACTACTAATTTGTTGATCTGTTTCCGTGGAAACAGTTTCCGATTTGTGACTAGCAACATCTTTCCTGGTTCCCGGACTCAGGGTAGAAACAGCAGAACTTTGATGGCGTGCAGCCAAGTTTTCAACATATTTATATAATTCTTCAGTAAATGAACCAGTTGATCCTTTGGAAGCGGAGTGAGGCTGTCTCTGGGCCACTGAGAACATCGGGAAATTGTCTGTTACTTGTATAGACATCAATGATGCTGGTAACGGTGGTGGATTGGGAATACTGCTCATGTTTAACGGGCTGAGTATTGGTGCGTTCTGTAGATTACCGGGAGCAGGAGTGATGAGTAGAGAGGAAGGCAAGGTGTAACCTTTGTCTTGTAGATACTCTTCTATCTCCGTCTGATGCTTGCTCTGTAAAGATTCCCTCTCATTCGATTGTCTTAAATGTGAAAAACATCATTTTGTCAATATATTAAACAAATTCTTATTTCAGATTCCCTCTTATTCAGTTGTCTGAAATGACAAAAACCTATTATTCTTAATTTATTACCGATTAAACAAATTCTTATTTTCTGAAATGCAAAAAAACATTAGTATGCTGCATAGAGCAGCCCTGCATTGTCAAAAGAAGAAGAAAATCACAGCTTTGATTTTCCAAGTAAAGAGCAAGCATTGATCACATCAGCTAGCTTAATCTGTGGAGCACTTGAAAGTCACCCAGTGAGTACATATGGATTCAATTCCAGAGCTGCATGGGTAGATTATATCCCTAATCCTTGACGTTGAATACATTAATTTCCTTCATATGGGTATACAGGTATATACAAATAATGCCAGAGACACTGACCTAGCATAAATCCATTCTTATATGGTCAACTATACATTAAGGTTGCTAATATGTGGAAGTTTGAAGAAATTTCACCCAACCGTTAGTGAGGAGTTCAACACACAAGCTTTGCATTACATACGGACGGACAGACAGTATTGATGCTATATATACCCCCATATATAAATAAGTGAGGGGCACAACATGAGTGCAAAACTGCTCAAATTATGCCCATCTACACTATGGTAAATGACAATGAAATACAATTATTATGGTAACAAGAGTGCCAATCAACATGGTTGGTGGAAGGTGGCCAAAAACATGACAAATACAGTATGACAACAAATCAAGTTTATATGTGAGATTATTTGTGGAGATCTCCTAATATCAGATCTTCAATGAAAACATTATAATCTTCATCAAACACTAATACCTGTAAAACTTTACAGATCTTCTTAAGGTATATATTTATATTAAAATTAAGCACATACTGGTAACATGAAGTCATAATAATGGCATCATAACCACACACTTATTTCTAATTTTACATCTTGAAATTTGTAAATCTGGGTTAACAATAGACACTAAATGGTCAACTTAAAAACATACACACACTAAGCATTTATCCAATTCTAAGCCAATTAAGTACATATTGACACTAGGAGGAGCTGGATACATCAATTGAAAGTTGAAAGTTTAAACAGGGGTGTCAACACAGCCAAATTTAAAATCAGGAAAGTCATATGTGGTCAACCATTTTTGCCAAAGAAGAGGCCTTCAACCAGATTGCTATCATGCTTTACTCTGATTTTATTAAGACATTCCTTCAAAACAGACTAAATTGACTATAACTTCAGGATATGTACATCGGGAATTCCGGATTAATCAAGAAAATTGACACCCCTGTTAAACCCTACTGAAAATGAACATCACAAAGAAACTAACCTCATCAGAAGTTGTTGATAATCGTGATCTTGTGAAAGTTTCATCAACTCTTGTTGTTGACTATCACTGTCCTGCAGATACAAAATATGTAAAACACATCAATGTACGCACAATATGCTGACAACAGTAAGCCAGCTAATAGATGTTTCCTATATCAGATTGTGAAATCATGAAATTCATACTTGTAATAAGGTGTTTGTTGCCTAAACAAAGTGCTACTGAGGGCCTTCTTTCAGTAATCTCCTGTTCAATTAAATATAGAAGACATGGATAACCTCTCGTGGAAAGGGCTACTTAACACTTTGTTTATGCATTAGGCAATAGACACCAGGAGACCAAATTGTCGAAAGCACCAAAATCATTGACATGGATTGAAATTATTACAGAAAGCCAATTGATTACAAAGTTGAAATATACTTTTTTAATTTATATATCTTTATTGATTTTTTAGTTTTTATACACCAACAGGTAAGCAAGCAAGCAAACTAAGGGAACTTATCCTCGAAAACCCAGCCATGACTCCACTCCCGAACTCGTTGATGTAGCGAGTGAAGTAGTGGAGTGTCACCTGGGTTTTCGAGGATGAAGGGAACTCTGTCATCCAGCTTTAAAGTAACACATTCTTTTTAATGTTGCACACATCCAGAATGTTAGAGGGTGAAGGAATGGGGGGGGGGGGGGGGGGAATGAATACATACATTAAAATGATGATCCTGATAGCAATAAATAGGTAATGGGGAAGCAAGCATATTTAAACTGCACACAGGTAACATGGAACCTATCTATTCAAGCAAGGCTTTGTGGTCAGACTTCTAGCCAAGACACCACCTAGGGGTAATATATAAAGCTATCTTTTATCATGTATACAGTAAATGTAATTTGGCTGTAGGAACAGTAAGATGAATCGCCAAGAAAGGCAGTGCCTTAGTTCATATTATATAATGTGCCGCACACAATTATTGTCTACCTCTTGATTCACCATTGTTACATGTAACAGATTGTATTATTTGATAACCCTGGTTAAAATTTTATTTCAAGGCCACCACAGAATCTTGCCATCTGGATAAAGGTATACTAGATCTATAGGGGTCCTTAGGGGAACATATTCTAGAGTATTACTTTTCAACTATAAAGCATTATGACTTTGACACACAGTCATGTCCTCTATGCATTCACTAGACTAAGTATGCTTCCCCTAGACTAAGTATGCTTCCCAAGCACATGAATTGTTACTTATAAGCTAAAAATGCTGCCATCATACGGATGATTCAACTTTCAGCCACAACAAAATTAAGAGAACATGTTCCTTATGATATTTTATGCTCAGTCTTTTTATCAGAAAATGAAGCATTAACCAGAGATCTTCAACGTTCTAAATACTTTACGAAATATGGCATTGCAAACAAAATACATGAAAGTCTAACCCAGAATTTGTGACACTGCGTGGTACGGTGTCACTAGCGTCTTAATATAGCTATGTCATGATGGCCCTAACGGGACACCGTAGCGTGGTGCATTAGCTTGTTGTGACTGATTTTCACGTAATGAATAGATGGATGATTGTTAGTAAAACTGCTTAAATATCATACATTATAAACAGTTCAGATATAATTTTTCAACTACTAATAAAATACATTATATACTGTGATTATATATTGGCACTACATGTCAGTAGTTGTCTACTTAGTGGCAATCACACAATGAATGACTATACTAAAGGTATACAAACAAATGTTAGCAAATTTTGACTGTGAAAAGCAAAATTATCATAGCTTGTTCTAAAACGTTTTTTTTGCAATAAGCTCTCATTTCTTTCTCATTCGTATAAGATAACAATTTTGCTCATATTATAGACCATAAAACATGTATATTATAACAGGGCTAGCCTGAGATTTTCAAAACTTCACTTATAAAATCTATTTTAAGGTCTTATGACTAACATACTGTATGTACAACATATTAGGACAATTAATGGGGACCACACAAGGATCAATCCTGTGAGTTTAATGGTTAGAAGATTTCTTAAAGGAATTGTGGACTATCCTACAAATGAATATGAAATGTTCAAGACAAATTTGTGTAATTAAAATAATTTGATGAGAAGTCATCTATCGTGACATCCATCCATCTATTGTGTTCTGGGATAAAATATCCACACCCGGTGCTCAGGGATCATACAGAACATAGAGGTATAATGGAGTACTGATACGTTGCTCGTACATCAGAACATTAACTGATTACCCTGATGTGTATGTCAATGAGCCACAACATGAGATCAGAGTCCTTAGGACAATACTTGCACTAATTTGGATTTCTGAACAAACTTGCATAAATATTGAATACTTTCCAAATAAAAGTATTGTATTTTTAAAATAAATGTGAAGTAGAATTTATGTAAGTTGCAAGAAACTAGGTCTGATTGACCAAGCTAGAGGCAGCTCTTATAAAATAAATGTAAATTGGAGCACCCATGAAGATTTTTGAATGTGAGAATTTCAAAGCAGTTCAATATTTATGTTGACAACCTGAACCCAATTTACGTTAAAATTTTTATTAGAAGTTGTAAGGACCCTTTTCTCATATATAAGGCAGCACATTTTCATAAATAATTTCTCCATAGTTTTCAAAACTTATAGAACAAAACAGAACAGAAATTATAATTTTTCTAATTACAAATAAGCAACGTTTTCCATATAACCTACATGCTATAATACATTACTTACCTTCACACATTTAAACACAAAGTCCATCACCAGATTATATGGGTTAGAAGGTTATCTACTTGCCTAGTATTTGTGTACACATGTATGGAAACATCAACAATAGTTGCATCATCCGGAAAGCGGCCAGACTCGTTTATACAAGCAGATTGTGAAATTATTCAAGTCCAATTAATTCCTTTCCCTTTACATCTTAATTAAGATATAGAAATTAAGTAATAACCAGGTTTTCAAACAAGGATCATTACTCTGCAGAAACTTAGGTTCATCTTAAACAAAATCTTTACATGCTGTTAGACCTATGAACCTTCATAATCAAAGTTTATTTAAATACATGCAAAGCAAAGGATTTAACAACCACCTGCCTGATGAATTCACTACTTTAAAAACAATCAGATTATTTGCAAAACCTGGTTAAATGAATTTTTTTTTCAAATCCAAAGCTATCAAATATTTTTTCGAAGTGAAAGAAAATTAATTTTCAGTATAATTTATGGAATAATGAATAATTTCACAGCAGAGCGTACACCACATGCCATGGTTGTGTTTCCATCTTGTAGAGCCAGTCAATCACTTACCTTTCTCTGTTGACGATGCAAGTTCCTACGTCGCCTATGTAGAAGTTTACGAGATGCACTGAATATACTTCCATCTTCGTTGTCACTTCTGGTTTCAGCATCACTGGACAATGAGTCATCGCCATCCTTACTAGACATTAAATCAAATACCACACGTGGAAATCCACCATCCCTAGGGGATGGCGATGGTGAAGGGGTCTCACCGTCCCCATACTGAGTGAACTGAGTTTGCATAGAGGTAGATTGGCTACACTCAGTGCAACTTAACTCCACAGGTAAAGAACCCAGTGACTTAGTTCTTCGACGACTAGCAATCTGGTATCTATCTAGATGGGAGTTGTAAAAACTATCACATGTGTTGTTTGATATAACAGGAGAATCATTACCCTCAAAAAATGACATACTCTTTTTACGGTACGGTAAATCATGCAATCTACTTACTGAAGTAAGATCTTGTTTGTTAGCGGCACCCGTAGTGTCATGATGAGACTCATCAGGGACGAGAGTTTCATCAAGGTTCTCTATATTAGCCCCATCTGAATCAGCAACACTATCTGCAACTATGTCAACATTCTCTTCATGTTTGTCAGTAACAGTCGACCGTTCTGTTGTTTTCAAACCATCATCAATTTTAGTAACAGAAAATCGTCCTAACTTAGCAACTTTATCACTCTTTGCTTTCGTTGTATCAGATTCTGAAGTGTCTATAACTGTTAGTTCCACTTGATCAACAGGACTATCTACTTCATCTATATTATTAAGTTTAGAGTCATTTTCTGGAATACTTTTTAAAGGATCATCTTCAACACGACTCACTTGAAACCGAAGACGTTTAACAACTTTCACTTCGGACAGCGAGTCTTTATTATCACTAACATCATCAGTCTTAGCTACAGTTTCTCCACTAACACTATCAGCTTCATCAACTCTTCCTAGAGCTTCAGATTGATCAGTCGTTTCACTATAACCACTATGAAGACTTTCAGATGACTGTGTCCAATGAGGACGATCTTCATGTAATCTAGTTCCCGACTCAGAGCCACCCTGGTTAAAGCTGTCGGATAACCCTGCCGACGAAAGTGGAATATCTTTTCTGTTCCCATGGAGTTTCTTTATGAGTTCTTGTTCTAAACTAGCTATACTGTAGTTACTTCTAGGAGGGGCTGGTGATTCCGACTCGCCCGTGGAATCGGTGCTGATTTGTTTTCGTTGTTGTGGTGGGGTACCAGGTGGTGATGAAGTCATTTCACTGCTGTGGCCATCTGAATGCATGTGTGACTGGTGAGCAGCCGCTTGTGGATTCATAAAAGGCATTTGAGTATGCATGATCATATTGGCTGGAACAAGCATAGGAGCTATCTGTTGCTGCTGTTGGACATTAACCATTACATACGGAACCATTTGATTTGGATAGTTGCCAAACTGAAGATTCATGTAGTGCGGATCCCCTCCGTAAGACTGTGCATGCATAGGATCACCGTATGAAGGAATCATGCCAACTCCGTGTTGATGTGGATAACCATATGGATTCATCATGGGTAGAAATGGCATTCCACTTGGATTCCACTGATGAGGCATCTCTTGAGAACCTTGATTCTGTACAGGAGCATGTTGTTGCTGGGATTGAGGCTTTGAATGTGTAGGTACTGGTATGTTTTGAAGTGGAACACCAGATTGGTGAGGTTGAGGATGGATCGGATGCATTCCATGCTGTATGGTAGTCGGAGGAACAGTCTGAGATGTCTGGGCAGCAGGAGCCTGACTTGACGGCATCGTAGAACTGGCATGAACAGGTTGTGGAGTCGGTGGCATCTGAACTGAATGCTGTTGTTGTTGTTGCTGTGGCGGCTGTTGCTGCTGTTGTTGTTGGGGCAATTGTTGTTGTTGAGATGGTGGTACCGTAGTTTGGGATGTTTTCTCCACATTCTGCGGTTGTTGTGGCTGATGTGCCGGTTGATGGCTGGTTGCTTGGTCTTGTTGTTGTTGCTGTCCATCTGGTTGTGGAAGTTGTGACTGTGAAGTCTGGTGCTGGGGTTGTTGTTGTGTAATACTTTCTTCAGATGGAACCGGACTATAACTCTCAGTACTGAGATTAGAAGCCTGTACATTGGATCCTGCAGTGGTCACTTCTAATTGGCCAATAGTACCGCCTGTCACTTTAGCTAACTTATCATTCAGGTCATTTATATTGATAGGAACACTTGAAGTCTTTCCGACAGATTTCACAGATCTTTCCGAGTCTGATACAGCAGAAGTGTCAGTATCTATTTGCTGTGACATAGAATGTATCAGGTGACTGGCACCAGGTGGTACGGTGTTCTGTGTGTTTTCCGGAGATATTGTGTCCGTCTGTACCGTACTGCTACCTTCACTCTCATCCTCCTGGATTTTATCAGCTATCACATTATGCTCTATTACACGACTAACTATGAAACTACGTCTCTTGCTCTCTACCACCCTCGATGGTTCTTGGTTATTTTCGCCACTCGGATGTCGAGTCTTGATGGCAATTTTAGGTTCAGACTCTTCTGGGATACCATCACATACAGTTTTATCAGATGTGTCACTGTCATACTGAAGTTTCTGAAAATAAAAGTCAAGTTTCCAGAAATAAAAGTCAAGTTTCAGGAGATAAAAGTCAAATTTCTGGAGATAAAAGTCAAGTTTCTGGACATGAATGTCAAGTTTCTGGAAATAAAAGTCATTGTACATGAATGTTTTAAATTGCTGATGGACTAGAACTCTGTCATTGTATTCTCAATGCTGCAAAGCAAGACAGGAATGATATACTGAGGTTTCAGTAATATTTGCGGTAAAACCACCCAGTTTTCTTGGAATTTATTATCATTCATTCCACAAACGACTGAGATTTTTCTACAGTGAACAACACCATGGAAGCAAATGTAATAGATGGATATTACCGGCAAAATCTGGGAATTAGTCTCAATGATGATTTGTCTATCAAACATGAATATTTATAAGGAAACTTTTAAGACATATTAAAATGAGAATCAATACCTTAGCAGCATCTTTAGCACCTTCAGTAAGATTGTCTAGACCTTTCCTATGAGATGTTGGACTTGAGGTTGGTGTTTCCATCATAGATAACGTACAAGACATGGCCGATTGTGGATCATCTTTCACCATAGATATTGCCTTCTCTAACAGTTTGATGACAGGTCGTGATTGTACTGTGTGTAATAGATCGTGTTCAACCTGCAAAACAATATATACATACATACATCAATTCATATTTCCTTACATTAGATACCCAGGTTCACAATAAACAAAGCACCATTGTTTACTCCCTTTTCAACAATTTTTATTCAGGTATATCTAGAGCAACCAGTCTTGAAAGAATAAGTTACTAGTACAAACCTTTAGAAGCAAACGGCAATATTTCTAGATATGGTGGAAATAAGGGTAGCTTATAAAATGTAAGGACAGCACACATTATATTCATAGCCTTCCAACCTGGAAATGCAACCCCACTCACTGGGGTCAATTACGATTGATATAGATTGCTTCCTAATTCAGATGTTTGTAACAAACCAAGCAATTGTATGGTGAATACTACATACCATTAACATAAAACATTTTCACAAAGTGTAATACTACTAGACAAGACAACAAATTTGTATAAGAGCACTTGGAGTCAAAACTTACCAAGCTATCAGCAATTTCATCTGGTTTGTCTCCCTCAAGGTCAAATTTGAATGTAACTGCATTTCTATTTGGTAACTCAAGCAAGCATTCTACTTCATCATCCTCGAAGCTCAGTATGGTCAAACATGGTGATTTATCAACCGTCTTACGTCGTTTAGAGCGAGCTTTACGTCTCTTAACATCTTCTCCACGACCTATAGTACTCTCACTTTCACTGAAACAAAAACCAAATACTGTAAAATCATTCATTTTGGTTGGGGATTAAATTTCATGAATTTTGTGGTTCAACTTCAGCCACGATTGCAAACTCCACAAATTACCGTCCAATCGAAATGGTCGGTTTTACCAAAATCGACATGTTCACTGAAAGCATAACGTCTCTCAGCACTTTGTTAGGCAAGCGCTACCAAGCGCTTTCTTATGCAAGGGCCTGCTTAGGTTCTGCGTGGTAGTGCTTTACTACATAACGGACTGCTAGCCGCGAGCGCTCGCCGGTAACATATCGTTTTTTGCTTCTTCTGCTACATAGCACTTTTTTTCAAAGCAAACCATTTCTTACCGTAGCACTCAAAAGTGCATTGCTTATGCAACAGCCTACAGCTTATAGATTGGAAATGTACACAAAGTAACAGTTGAGTACCTTTCTCTGTTTCCTTGTGCGTCATCAAGTTGTGTAAACGACTGACTGCTGACCATGGAACCTGAATCAGAACTGAGTGCAGGGGTAGTGTTGGATCCAGCACTAGGTTGTAATTGTTGTGCTGAGGCTATATCTAAATGTCCCAGTCCAGCAGCCTATAATAATCATAAAGCATATACTGTAAAATAATTAATTTTCGTGGGGGGTTAAATTTCGTGGATTTCATGGTTCATCTTCTACTGCGAAATTTAATCCCATCAAACAATGATTTTGACCCTTGTATTTATTACCTGAAATGCAAATTCCACTAGTTATCAATCCATCGAAATGGTCTTCCATCAATATGGTCTTTTTTACCAAAACCACAAAATTTTGTACCATCGAAATTAAATGACGGACAGACAAAAGTACAAACAAATTGACGAACAAATGGACGGGACAATCACTATTATGTCTCCGCATCAGTAGATACAGCCGATGGCTGAAATCGACTGAAAGGAGGAAAAATCACATCCCTCGACTAGTGATAACAAGTACACCATCTCTATACTAGTTATTGAAATATAAATGGTGATTAATTAATCGTAAGAATTTAACTCATTACTTAATTATTATACCTTATGAATATTAATGTTGAAAATTAATACAATGTACCACATGAATATTTATGATCTAACAGTATTTGTCTTTCTCTCAAGCATCTCTGAACTCATTGATTAAAACACGTCTATGTATCACATGACCATAGGATAAACATTAAGTATATACCAAGACTCCCATAAGATTTGTTTCATTACGTAAATGGAGACAAGCAATTTATTGTGAATCATTTAATACAGCAGACCAAATAAGTACATTTTCCCATATGAATTAAAGAAATGCATGAAACCTATACCAAAATAATTGATATACTTGAGACGCTACTTGATCAATAAATAAAATACATCATAATCCTTAATACTTGTTCCACAAAATAGATTGTTCCATATTAGGCAACCAAGATGCATTTCATGAGGTAAAGATATCTACTTGGCCTCACATATTTATTAGGTAAAGTAGCGGCAACATTTGTTTTGGTTTTGGAGATGGGAATCATGAAACATATTGATGAGCTGACTATTAAAGGACAAATTCTTTGACTTAGTGCAAACTCTTTGACAATAATTGTCAAAGAGTTTGCACTAAGTCAAAGAATTTGTTGTGATTTCTCGACAAATTACCAAAACATCTCCTTAATATGCAGATAAATTCATTTTTGCTAGAATAATATTAAATTTCACTTCTGAAAAATAACAAGTATCAAAAATGTTCCAATTACAAGCAAAGTTTAAAACTGAAAGACAATACAATTATGCTATGCATGTAATGAATGCATAGCTTGGAAAATTTGACCTGACCCTGACCTTTATGCAAAAATATATAACAAGGTTTTTTCTTTGAATATATCAATTACCGCAAGCAAATCGAGCACTATCGGTATTTTAGATGCGTGTTTGTTTTACACCATCCGAGCATCTTTGTGAAACTCCCCGGTTGTGGAAACATACTCGGGCATGTAACTATTGCCAATATACCAGAGCTCTGTTAAATTATGCCGATTAAAGGTCAGGATCGTGTCAAATTCACCAAGCTATCTAATTCAATCTGCAGTATATCAATGCAGCACACAAACTGATAAAGGGAGACAATTTATAAACAGGGGAAAAAAAACTCAAACAGGAAAATTTTATAATGAAAGATTTATACACTAAATAATAAATACTAAATAATCTATAGTCAAACCTTATGTCAGTGGCCATCTCATATAAACAACTATCTGTCATATACAGTCAATATATAGAGGATCTATCAATTGATAACGAGTGAAAGATTCTTTATATCATATGACAAAAAATACACAACGATCAATTGGAAAAACCTACCCATGTAGTATGACATTATACATCACAAGTGTAGTATAAGAATATACATACTTGCTATACTACTGTATAGCGGGTATATTTCACGGTGTCCAATTTTCGCGTTAATTGGATCCTTTTGAATTCGCGGTGTCTTGATTTCGCGCTTTACCCGCTTTACAGTAACTCAGATACAAGGAAAGTCATGTGATATAATTATATCATATATATGACAGTAATCAGTTAAAGCTGTAAAGTCAGGATTGTGGCATTATTCAGTCTCACCCCATGATCTAATTATCCAATATCAGGCAGGCTGTGTGACTGCCTTCAAGATAGGCTAGACTCTAGATAAATCAATAATATTATGTAACATCATTATAATATTCCTACAAGGAAAATTACATGACTGACCAATTCGACTACCAACAAAAAGTGACACTTTATCTGAGCATTGTCTAATGTTAATGAAGCAATACATTTCCAGGTCCAGTATAACTAAAACAACATGATTATATCACTTGGGGCCAACCACAGGTGTCCATTGCCTAAACAAAGCATTACCTAGCGCCTTCATTTAGTTACCTCCCGTTAAATTAAATATAGAAGGCATGGCTGACCTCCTGTGGAAAGTGCTATGTTGCAACAGACCCCAGATTATCAGCAATGTTACTTAACAATACTATGTGTATGTTAATGACAAATACATAGGAAAGATCAAATAGTGCCTTGGAGACACAATATAGTCCTGTAAAGCATCTGTCAGACACCGGGAGTTTGTACAAGCTAGGAATATTTAACGTTTAATTTTAGATTTGGTGCCCTTAGGTAACAATTCCCACAATGTTGGCCCCCAGTGTATATTTATAAGCATAGAACATAAAGCTGTGACAAGGAAAACGCATGAGGCATGAATAATTAAATGGAAAGCACAAGTTAGTTCCATTAGTATTTCCATGTATAATAATTACATATATATTCTAAACTAGAGCTTTAACAAATGAAAACTAGAGCTATCAGTGTTCAGCAGACAAATTTACACACAGCAGCAAAGGGTCATAATTCTGGCAAAAATCAAAATGGCGCAAATTCTTTCCTTATGCACATCTACATGTTAAGGATGATGATGTGTGAAAGTTTGAAGAAAATCCTGTACAAACTGTAGGAGTTTGTAAGCTATCAATGGCTTAAAACATGTGTCAGTCACAGATTGTCAATATCTAATAATAGAATCTCAAATGAAGTGTATGAATGTATAGAGCATTGTATTCAATAATGTTACATCAGTTTATAACAACTGACAGCAATACAATAACATATAGTGAAATGTTAGTGTTACAGTAAGTCATCCAGGTTTAATGTCTGAACCAATGCAAGCTTTAGTTTACAATGCATAGAAAAAATGCACTGAAATGCAATTGACCAGACACCTGTGTCGAGAATGCTCCGCGCACCTTGCACCAGTCAATATTTTAACCTACAGGCAGGTAACATGTACCCAAGGGGAATTAGACATTTAAAAATTTGACATCTAAATCACAGCGGTCGGGGCACATAATCACATAGTAATTACCGGGTCTTGGAAGAGATTTGTCAGTCTAATTCCCTCTTAATCATATCTCCATACAGGTTAATGTACAATAATCGTGGATAAACACAAAGTTAAACACTGATAAGGTCAAGAAACACTGCAACAATCCAGTACTAAAGGATTATTAAATAACAAAGTAAATAACAAATACACTGAACCCATAATCATAGAAATACTTAGAATGGTTAGAAAACATTTTGATTTTCAAAACAACATATAGACAGACAAAAGCATAACTATTACAAACAGCTTATAATGGCCAGAACCTGGAACCTTATTCACCAACAATGTAAGTCCGAGACTCAGACTTAAGACTTAAAATTGACAAAATTTGAACATTTGACAAAGTAAAGCCTAAGTCTGAGTTTTAGACTTTTAATGTTGGTGAATAAGACCCCTGAACTGTGAAATTGGCCAGACTAATACATAGTAATGTATAACTTCCTGAAAAACAAGACATGTACAGTGGTGTTAGTACAATGACACAATATGTATATGCATACTATCAACATAGGATATTGTGTCTAGTACAATGATTGATGCACAGTGGTGCTAGGGTCATGTGGTAAATGCTGGTGTCATTGGGATTAATGCCAGTGTATAAGATGTATTGTTTATTGGGAGTAATTGTGGAAATGTATTACTAGCATACAGTCATACCTGTGTTGGTGGACACCTCAATTAAGCAACCACCTGTTGTTACAAGCCAATATCTTTAAATCCTAACCAGCCTTGTTTATCAAAACCATCAAAATAGAAGAAAAAACTAGAGCAGTCGAAATTCTGCAGACTTTTATACCCCTCCCCGACAAAGAGCCTTAATTCAGGCAAAAATAATTTTGGTGCAAATTCGTTCCTTCGGGCACATCTACATGTTAAGGTTGTGAGAAAGTTTGAAGGAAATTCTGCCAAAACTGTTAAGAAGGAGATATGTTTACAAGAAACTGTCTACATTGTGCAAGGGGTACCGGTATAATGACAGAAACCAAAGAGGTTTCAGCTTGGCTAAAAATTAAACAGACAGGGATCTTACTTTACAACCGGCCCTCAAATACTCAACTTGACATTATGTCTTAGTTATTGGTTCCATATAATTTTTATGAGAAACAAATACCAAGAATAAAACAGTATGATGCACTTCAAGCACTCCTTATTCAAAGTCTAGCTGAACTACAGTAACTAATTTACACAGGAATGACTAGAGTTGGAATAGAATTAACAAGTTGAGGAGCATAGAAGTTGTGCAGTATTGATTGCTATGTTAGTATAAGTGATAATATAATACAACAGAAGTATGAAAGTATTAGTAAGTAATTTAAGAAAGGGTCATACTATAACAGGCCTGGTATTTAGCCATCATTCTCAAGCCTGCAAATTCTGGTTTACATTGAAGCCTGAAATTCTACTATTCAATGACAATATAGACGAAGAAAGAAATTTCAGGATTCAAAAACCTGAATTCAGACACAAGTCGAGGGATGCCCACAGGACTGTAGTAAGTGCATATAAATAAAGAAGGACTTACTACAGTATTGCAGGCACTCCTTGAAGTCTGAAAATACCAGGCCTGTATGCACAAACTAAGAAATGTTATTAGGAAGAATGTGACAAAGAAAGCAAAAAAGAAAGCGAAGAAAATATTACAACAAATAGGAAAGTAACTAAACCATGCCTCTACTACACGCATTGGTATAGAAATATAACACCGACCTTCTGATGCAACCTGCTATGTGCTGAAGTACTTCTTGAGAGTTTTTTAGATTTGCTGGGAGATGACTTAGGATCTGAATGTGCCTGTTATGTAATAACGAAGGAAATTATAAACATTTATTATATTATATTTAACCATTGAATCAGTTATCAGTCATAAAGATAAATCAAACATTGAGTATAAACTTTTACGGCTCTACCAACTGGTGCCCAGTGCCCACCCTATATCAAAAATAATATCAGGACACTTTGCACCTAATATTTCCAGCCATCATAATAGCTGGAAGTTACTACATGACACTGCCTGTAAGAAAATTTAATGTAACGTAAAGTGGACTGAAATTGTTCAATTAGAATATGTTTCATTTTGAAGCCAAGCAAGACTCATTGTATCAAGTATTCCTGTAAATAGCTGTAATTCTATCCAACGGTCATTTCATAAACACAGACACTTCATATTGCTGATACAGCAACTTTACTGTAAACCAAGAAATTATTTCACGCAATTTTATTTCGCAGGTTTGTGAATGGAAGAAAAATGTGAAATTAAGTAGCTGCGAAAGTGTTCAAAATATTAATATGGGCATACCAGGAGACTTAAAACGCGAACTATTAGTAGTCGCTACCATGCCTACAATTGGAAAAACATGACAGTAAGTATTCGCGAAAGTAAATCTGTTTACAGTATCATGCCAGAAAGTGTACATGAACACTAACTCCATTGCATAATTATTTTATAATCTACTTTTGCCTAGAACTTTGGTCTGGCAACCATTGTGGCCAGACCAACCATTGTTTGTATGCAATTTACAACTGTCACGATTGCCTGCATAATTAATGCTGTACATCATAATTTACACCAAGAAATGTATTGCAAAAGGCACATTCATCAGAACCCTATATAGACACTTACAGTATATTTCTACGAACTACTCTTGATTCTATCTATTATAGTATCAATTTAATTAAAAGGACAGAAAGTTTAAGCCCGTAGCTATCTGAGGCACACTGAGGCACTTCCCAAAGTGAAATGTTGACAAATTACTGAAATAAGCAGGGTTTTTGATGAAAAACGGCCTAAAATATGACGTAAAAAGGTTTTAGACTCAGTGCTTTTTCGTCTCTGGATATGACGCTGCAGTTAGCCTTATTGAAACATTTAATTTTTTACTCCTAACTTTCAATACCAGACACAAGGAAGTTACCATGTTTATAATAATGATTATTAAGTGGGTTTAAGTTCACCAACTGGCCATACAAGAATGGACCCCTTCCAGAATTCAAATATTTGACATCCCAGCCGGACCCTGGGCAGATGCCTTAACTGTTCCTGTTTATGAAACAATTAAATGTATGCCCAGTGAGGTTGTTTTAGGTATTGGAACCATAGTCTCAAAAATATAATTATAATAATCAGGCAATAATTCTTAACAAGAGACAAAACCTTATTGTAATGCAAGTTTGCATCAGATCCAACAGTCAACACACAAACTGAAGCGGAGCTCATACAAACACGGAGCTCATACAAACACGGAGCTGTACCTACATGGTTATATAACTGTAAACAACTAACAGTCAAGACAACACCTATATATACACCTATACAGTTAACATGTACAAATATCAGTAACTTTAGTCATTTTTCAAAAAATTATGTCAAAAAGATACACAACATGTAAAACAAACCATACATACTTAGTAAGTTATTAGAATTATTCAGAGCAGAAAATATGACAGGAAAAATAACAGACTAACATTTAGCATTTAAAGGAGTAGGAATAGACACATATTAACCATCTCATAATACAAATATGCAGAAACACAGTCACACCATTGTCTCCAAACCTTGCATAGTATACCTTTAAACATGAAAGTACTTTTCTACAGTTTTCAAGTCATAAGTGTAAACTAATTCAGGTCCCACATGCAAAATTCTAAACTAGACCTGACTACATATTGTGACCCAACAGCTAGTAGAGTGTTACTATGCATGAAATTTGTATAGGTATACCCAAAACCTTGGGCTACAGGCCCATACATGGCTAGAGGCCCATACATGGCTAGAGGCCCATACATGGCTAGAGGCCCATACATGGCTAGTCAAACTGAAAGCATGGCAGTAAGATTGATATAGTTGCTCAAGAAATTAACATTGCTTCTAGCGACAGCAGTTATATATATATATAGTATACAGTCAGTTCAAAGTGAAATGAGAACGGCTATAAGCATAAGCTTGTCCGTCAGGTAATCTATGTTTATGGTAGTTTAACTAGGTGAAGCTGAGTAAACTACAGTCCCCATAAGAATGGAGTAGTTCCCTCATTAGTGTTACTTATTGAATTGACAGTAACAAGAACTGTCAAATCAACACATATGCTTCCATGTGACCTTGACCTTTTAGTTATCAAAACGATAACCTTTTTTAACAATAGGTCACTATAACATTGACCTTCAACCTAATTGCCACCAGAACCAATAGGGTCACCCCTGGGACATCAAGATCAACACACCTGCTGTGATTCAGAATATTGTTTATGTGCCATTTGGTCATTGATCAGAAACCATTTTGTCTACCAGCAACAGATGGACTGGTCAAGTTAGCCAACAGATTCCGAGCCAAGCAATGTACCATACAGCATATAATTTAAGCATGAGTTGAATCTATGTGCAACTATAGATTATACACACGGTGAGAGTGGCAACACTATACATTTCCACATAATCCGTAGCCTCTCCACCACATCAAAGCTATCAACCCTAGCCAACAATGAGAACATTGAATGAGACTGCGTCTTCATACTACAAGTCTTTTTTGACATATTGTAGGAAAAAGTTTCAGTAATTCATTTCAGGAAATAATTGCAATAATTTTGTGATAATTCTCAAGCAGGAAATAAAATTTAATGGGTAAGTTTCCACAATTTTTTTTTTTTGAAATTTCAAACTGTTGAGATAACTGCAACTTGATCTGTACTATACTAAGTGCATGTTCATAAACAATTAAACAAATCTGGGCATTTTTGCATGAGGTAAACTATTTGGTTGGATTTCCTGATTATAAGGGATAATGAAACCGTATACAAACTTAATACAAATATATAAGATGGTTCAGCAACATTTTAGGACCACTCCGACATAAACATAATATAGTCTGTTAAAGAGTTTTCCAATGTTAGACAAAAAGTGTTCCAGTGACAACAACCAATCTTCAATCACACAAAGTTCTATCAGCACTCGGTCTCAGATCAAAGTGAATGTCAACAACCAAACTTGATATTTCTGCAAGTTTATTATAATATTTTCTACTTAGATGGAGTTCCGCATGGGCCAAAATAAGCACTAGAGGTAGTTGCAAGAATTTTGAAAATTTGAGAAATTTGCCAAAATTTCCAAGGACCATGTCACTAAAATAACTACTAATGCAGTAGTATTGAATATGTTGTAAGAAGATTTGTTTATCAACCTGACACTGAACAGACTGATAGAACTTTAGAACATTTGACATGAAGTTATATATTATACACTAGGGCAAACTACTGTTAAATCATTAATATTCATGAGGGATTAAATTTCATGGACTTTGTGGTTCATACGCTACCACAAAATTAAATCCCATCAAACAATAATTTTGACCCATGTATTTATTACATGAAATGCAAAATCCATGAATTAACGTCCCATCGAAATGTTCTTTTTAACCAAAACCACGAAATTTCATCCTATCAAAATTAAATGATTTTACAGTATCATACACTAGAGCAAACTAAACATATCTGGAGAGAACACACTACACAATGATGAAGTTGATGGGAGATGAATGTTTTACAATAACATGAAAACTGAGGAATTAAAACAAGTATGACAAGTTATACCTGAGACTGTTGTGTGGAATCTACGGTGACAGAACTACTTCCAGTTCCCGGCACATTCTGAAATAACAACTTATTTTGAACTAAAAAAATTCACAACAAGACGTTTGTTAAAACACGTATGCCCCCATGACAGCCCAATTGTCGAAAATGGTTAAAGTCACAGTATCCTTGACCTACTGACCTAAAAATCAGTAGGGGTTATCTATTGTTGCTGATGAACCTCCATGTAAAGTTTGAAGACCCTATGGCAAAACGTTTTTGACATATACAGTGCCCACCAAAAATATGGATACACTTTTTGACAGATGCAGAATTATAATTGGTTTAATTATTCCATATCTTTTGGTCAGACGGGAACAATGTTTGCAATTTCCGAAAAAACAGTTAATGAAGGAGTAAAAAATGTGACAGATAGAAAGATGAACATTTTAGGATTTAAAAATAAACTATGGGGTTCAAGGGGCTGAATTTGTCATATTATATGATCATGTTGTTGTTCAAAGCTGGCAAAGAAACTTAATATTTTCCATCTAGGGTACCAATCAATGTATTGTCTTTACACTAAAATAAGAAAATATTCCTGGTCTTCAAAAACATTGTTGCTTCTCTGTTCTGCAAGTAGTGTTATACAGGCAAGAAAATGGGGGAAAACTCTCTGTATCCATAATTTTGGTGGGCACTGTATCATCACCTTTTTTCACAAATTTTAAAAGGCTTTTCATAGACACTGAAGTAAAATGTCTTTATATTCACATACTTTTGAGGAAGTAAATGCTATTTAAAGCCTATTTAATGGAAAGTGAAATTTTGTTAGCGCTTCTGTCATGTTAATGAACATTCGCACATTTGAAAACTTTAGCTTAATTATTTTCGATCAGCAACAGATGGACAGACAAATGAAATGCTGAATGAAAATCACACTTTCAAAAGAGAAACCAGTCATACAGTCCAACATGTCTGGCAAAAATGTACTCAGACTGAAAATTTTCAACAGCAACCCACATTTGAGTAGTACATAAAAAAAATTCCAGTCAGACACTTTTTTCCAGGCACTTGAAACAGACTGGAACCTATGGGGGCATATACAGGCCAGGCACGTCACCATCTCTGATTTGCATACTTTAACAAATGAATCACAAAGATCAACTATATAGTATACCTGAGTTTGATCAGACTGTTTCCCTGTTTGTTGATTCTGAGCTTCCATCACACCTAAAACAAGACAACAAAATGATGCCATTAAACAGGATTTAATTCATACATCAAAAACGTGCTTGTAACAAATTCAGGTACAGTGAATTCCTGTCCAGTTTATATAACATGAACAAACCACATGACTTTTTGGCTATGTCTACAAGTAAAAATATGTAAACAAAAAAATAAAAACAACCATAACTATCTTATAAGTTGACCAATTTTCACATGATATGTTCAACACTCAAGCCAAGAATGACCTCTACCCAACCGAAAAGTCTCTCAATTTCAATCTTCTGCTTGGCTATCAACCCCTCCTTTAACTCTGTGCCTGTTCCAAAGTTTTAAAACTCAAAACGTAATTGTAACCTTTTTATGCAGGCAATAATTTTAGCACTTCTTGTGTGTCAGAGAGTGTTCTCCATTCGCTCGATTCATTTCCTTCCTATTTTGATACTACACGAATAATAGTAGTCATGTATAACCAATTTCATTGAAATCAGACCCTAACATTTGGGTAGTTAAGCAGAGACTCTCGGCGCTTTTTAATTTGAGAAAGAAGCGATTTGATTGGCTGATGTAAAGTTCACATCAACATGACCCCATACAGAGTGTGGTCAGATCCTATATCTGTGTAAAGTAGTGGTGCGTCATATGGGTCTGATTTAAATGAGATTGCATGTATAACATACCACCAGATTTGGGTTCTTCAGGCGACATATACTGAGGTTCTTCCGGCCTAGCTTGGTCTTTAGTAGCAGATATTTGCGAGGATGGAACATAATTCTGTTGTTGACCTTGACTACCAGCAGGATAACCTTGACCTTGCTGTATTTGTGCTCCTTGAGCAAAACCTTGTAACTGTTGATTTGGATATCCTCCCATCTGCTGATTGACCTGTATATAATTATTTTATCATTGTTAAACTTTATGTAACAGTAAATTCAACAAGTTCTAATTTCTCTATTGCAGGGGTTCTACTGAGGCATAATGCCAAATCCTGAAAATGAGTTGAACAAGAAGACATGCGAGTGTCATTAGCACACACACCACATCGATACTCTGTTCAAATATTGTTCTATTGCTAAAGTTTAGCTGATAAAATTTCAAATGATCTCAACTTTGTTAATTATTTGAATATTTTCACCAAATAGCACGGTTTTAGCGGTCCTTGGGAGGATCTAGCCAATATACAGTAAGATCTTTTAATTTCGATGGGATGAAATCTGTAGTTCTGCTAAAAAAAAGACCATTTCAATGGGACGATAATTCGTGGATTTTGCATTGCAGGTAATTAAATACAAGGGTCAAAATTAATGTTCAATGGGATTTGATTTCGTGGTTGAAGGTGAGCCATGAAATCCACGAAATTTTATCCCCCACGAAAATTAATAATCCCCCTTACCTGGAATGGTTGTTGTGCTTGACTTCCTTGTTGTACGGGGTAGTTTTGCTGTTGTTGTTGTTGTTGTTGACCACTCTGTGAGGGAGTGTACATAGATTGCTGATATTGTTGATAATTTCCACTCTGTCCAGTATATACCATCTGTTGTGGTGTGTAGACTTGTTGTCCGCCTTGTTGCTGTGGTTGTTGCTGTTGCTGGCTTCCACCAGGGACCTGCTGGCCGTATGCTTGCTGTGGTTGGGTGTTACTTTGTTGTGGGTTATAAACTTGTTGTTGTTGTTGACTGCTAGAATGTGGCTGCTGATTATATTGAACTTGCTGTGGGTTGTATTGTTGTTGTTGCTGCTGATGCTGTTGTTGTTGATGCTGTTGTTGCTGATGATGATGCTGTTGTTGCTGTTGATGATGCTGTTGTTGCTGTGACTGATGCTGTTGTTGAGACGGCTGTTGCTGTTGTTGTTGATTATACGACTGTTGAGACTGATGAGGTTGTTGGCCAGATTGCTAGAATAGTACATTACATGATTGCTATACAAACATCACTTCATAGACAAAACATATCATTAATTAATGTTTGTAAAACATGTATGTCCCCTTAGCAGCCCAATAGTCGGAAATGGTTTAGTGACCTTGAACTTTGACTTATTGACCTCAAAGGGGTCATCTATTGATGCTGGTCAACCTCAATGTATAGTTTGAAGATCCTAGGTCGAAGCTTTCTGGAGTTACTGAACGGAAACCATTTGGCCTTAAAAATGGTAAAGGTCACAGTGACCTTGACCTTTGACCTCAAAATCAAAAGGGGTCATCTAATGTCGCTGACCAACCTCCATGTAAAGTTAGAAGACCGTAAGGCAAGGCGTTCTTGAGTTATTTGACAGAAACCATTTGGTCTACCGACTGATCGATAGACCGACAGACATGAGCAAAACAATATACCCCTCAACAAAGATGGGGGTAATCCTCATAACAGGAAGGATAATAAAACACTACCCTGTCATGATTCAGACCATATGTATGCAAAATACAGAGTCTGACATTCTTTCCTATTAATTAAAACATCTTATTTACGTGTTGATACTTCTTTATCGAATAATATATCATTCAATACAGTTTCTTATTATTGTAATATACCGTATCGGATATCCAGGCAATTCTATATCATTTAATGAGACTGGATTGAGAAGAATGATAAGAGAAAGATGTATTTACCATTTGTTGTTGATGACCAGATGCACTACTGATACCAGAATCTCTGGACTGATCTTGTTGTGTACTAGATTGACTATATCCACCAGTAGAATGTACCTTCATTCCTTGTTGTGACGTATCACTTACACTAGAACTAGGTATAACACCATCTACCTCACTGGTTTTAGATTGACTATCTGCAGCTTTACGCTCCTTTTCTCTCTTCACCTAGTTAACAGCAGAACACAGAATAAATTGTTGAACAGTTGTCAAGAAATTGCAAAACAATCATGCCCAATCATAAAAATGAGTCACAAGTTTGTTTCAGGTGCAATAAGCACATCCCCTAGGCAATAAACACAGTTCAAACATTGTTCTATTGTTACAAATTAACTAATGAAACTGTAACTTTGTCAACTATTTGAATTTATTCATCAAATAACTTTTCTGCAGAAAAGCTCATTTTTTCTAGAGCAACTAATCCGGAACTCCCGAACCACTATCCTGTCCACAATTACATTACAGTATTCTACAACCCTCAGGAATGAACTACACAGCCAATAAACAATGTGATATTATAAATTACAATGAGACACTTCTTTCTCTAACATATGAATTAATGTTCATAATTGCAATGTTAAGTCCAAGTTATATTTAAATGCAAATTAAGACAAATATATATACCTGTGTGATTCTATCTTTGATCTGTTTACTAACAATTCGTACATCTTCCTCTTGTAGGAAACCAGATTTAACCTAAAATAGAACAAAGAAATTGAGAATGACATGCTTGATGCCTTGCAGTGACCTTGACTAATCTATCAAGGTAGACTATCACCAATCATAAATTGATTTTGACCCGGAGGTCATCATGACCGTGGCATTTGCAGTAGTATCCTCATTTAAGTCATTTAAGGTCATCAACAGGTAAAAATCAACATACCTAGTTGACTAAGATGGCTGATTCTTGGCATATGAATTAATGCTAAACCTTGCTAAATAATTGATGTTTTATGTGTGTATGAGTTGTTTTGTTAAGTTTACGTTTTGAAGGCCTTGTTGTAAATAAGACATGCATTGTTCATTTAGGTATATGTCTTAACCTGTTACCATCAGAAAATAAAGAGTTTAATATTATTATTATTATATTATTATCACAAGAAAACATCATACCATTTCTTGAGCAACATTTTCTGGTGCATCACTACCCATATCAAAGTCAAACTGTATGGCTTCATTTTCTTTGTGTTTGTCCTTGCGTTTCCTGTAACGATAAGCGTAGACATTTTCATTTTGCACATAAAACCATGAAAGGGTTTCTGAATTTTAGAATTTTAAAGGTTTTATACAAATTAACCATTTCGCAGATAAAACCCTAAAAAGAATCTTTGAAAAGGTTTTAAATGACACGACAATAATCATTTATTACTGGTACAATACATAGCCACCTGGCAAATGGGCACATAGCACATATTTTAAATTGGTTATTACATAACTTTCTATGTTTCTTACATATTTTTAATGGTTATTACGTGATGTTCTATATTTCATACATTTTAAACATCTATAAAATTGACAAGTATTTTCCGAACCAGATAGAATATACCATAAAACCTTTGATATTGAACATATATCATGTGAAAGCACCATACAAATGTCTAAGCAAAACAACACGAGACAAGACATTTACATTCATTGCCATCAGTAGATTCACTACGCCCCCAAAAAATTCACTGCGCCCACAGGAAATCAAAATTTTCATCAGAGTTGTTAAATTATTCATGCATGCTATAACAATATTGGCCACTTAAAAAATTTCAGATAGTAAACATTGAAAGATGATGTAATATATATTTTACACAGGGGTTCTACTGAGGCAGGATGCCCAATCCTGAAAACGAGTCGCAAATCTGTTTCGGATGCCATTAGCGAACATCACAACACCTTAACTATGGAAACTACCAAGTAACATTATCCTTGTATTGCGCTGAACCATTCCATGACCTACCTTAACACACAGAGCACCAAGCATATTATACCAGAACGATAAGTATTGATATTGCTATGTCAAGGACTTGAATCTAACTGGCAACATCATTTAACCGTAGATAGACACACAACTAGACCACTAGGTCTGACGAATACATAATGAATAATTGACATTACGCCAGTAGTCAATTCATACCCTTTAATTAAATTTTCACAGTAAATCATAATTACATGGTCCAATGGATTAACTTGAAAACCTTCTCCAAACAACCTACAACACACAATGATTCTGGTGAAGTGATCTCTTGTCTGGTGTAATGTCAATTGCATGTTGAGAGAATGTCAATCACAAATACCGTAGTACTTACTTTGGATCAACTACACGAAGACGAAGTTGAACAGTGTTAGGGTCCTCTTCTCCTTCATTACCCACTAGCTCTACCTTTAATCCCGTATCTTCTAGGAAGAAATCGTTCTGCAGTAATTCTTTAACAATATATCTGTAATGTAAGCATGCATACTTTTGTCAAACAAGTAATGAGGCATTGCAAGTAATACAGAAGTCCCCTACTTGGTTTCCAGGTTGTCATGTTTCTGTTGCCATGGCAACCACAATTTCATCTGAATACATTTTTTAGATGTGCATAACCTCCTTATCATATTGGTACCTGTCCACATACCAAGTTTAATCAACATAGCTTGAAAACTGCCGGAGTTAAGGCAGGACTGATGGACGCAGGGAAATCCGGAAGGGGCCTAATTAAGATTTTTACAACCCGAACCAGACACATAATAATATATGTGTACAAAACTGTTAACATTCGGTACATTGTACTAATAACTAAAATATTTCATTTAATTTGTATTAGTTATAAGTCAACAGGTTATTTGTAATGTATAAGAATCAATTACGGTTCACTGTGTTCTTCTTTACGTGTATTGAGTAAACTTTTAACAGCTAGAGCTGTTGCCATTCGGCAGACTAATATACCCCCTGCCAGCAAAATGCCATAATTCTGGCTGAAATAATTGCAGCACAATTCTTTCCTCCACGCACATCTACATGTTGAGGTTGTGTAAAAGTTTGAAGGAAATCCTGCAAAAAACTGTAGGAGTTGTGTCCACGACAATATGTCTATGAATAGATAGACAAGCTGAAAACAGTACACCCCGTACAACAAACGTTGTGCAAGGGGTATAATAACATAGCATGCCACAGTGGGGGCAAGCCAGCAACCACTCTGGTATCCCCAAATTAGCATTTTATTGATTTATGACAAATCCTACCTCTGTCCTTTCTTGTTCCTTATACAACCTTCAATAATCTCCTTGATTTCAGTATTATCCACCTTGGCAAATGCTTCCGGTAACACACCCTACAAACAACAACAACATTTATCAATACAATCATTAGTTTTGTGCATCTGACATCAACATATTGCTGGCTTAGAATGAAAAGGTCGTAAGTACAAAATCAATGTTTTGAAAAAAAACTAGAAAAAAATGTCTGAAAAATACTCTTTACTTATTGAAAGACAAGCTCTTTGATCTTCAGTTTGGTCAACATGACATGTTCTGATTTTCATGAAAAAAGGCTCATAAGAAGCCCCTTGTGATATAGATTTCAAATATTGATGAATCTTATCTTGTAAGTAGTAATAATGACCTTCTCAAACTAAACCAGCGGTATAATGAACATAAATACACTTTCAAAAACATCAAAGACTAAAAAATCTATCAACTGTAGAATAATCAATTGGTTTCTACTTTTAATGTTTTTTTCCTCACTAATGGAATAATAAAGTAAATATAGGTAGTGCAACATAACTCATTTACAAAGTGTTTTAATAAATTATGCATATTTTGATGACATGAAAGTTGAGTGTTGTCATATTAACTTGAAGATTAATAAATATAGGGGAAATCAATTGTTCTACTTTAATTTCAATCCTGTCAACTACTGACTATTTGTCTTAAGCAGTGAATCAGGTATCAAAATATCACAAGGCAGCTTCAGCGTAATACATTGTATCAAATAACCTGCGGTCTTGGAGTGCCGGAAAACTGTGCCAGAAATATTCAGGGTGGCCACAGAATTTGAAGAATAAAATTCCCTGATAATTCCCTGATTTTTCCCTGACCCAAAGGTTATTTTCCATGATTTTTGCAGCATTCGCAACCATAGGTGTAGGAGCATCTTTATGTTAGGTGCAAACTTTATGTTACTATTTCTTTCTCCAGTACTTATATAGCTCTTCAACAGCTACCTGATAATATGTTTATATAGATTAAAGTTATTTTGCGAGCGCAGCGAGTACGAAAATTCACATTTCATACTAATTTACCGAGAACAAACGGCAAATTACCTATTACAAGACCATTTTTTTCTCCAATTTTTTAAAATTCCCTGATAATTCCCTGATTTTTACCCAATTTTGAAATTCCCTGATTTTTCCCTGCAGGGAATTTACTTTAGTCATTTTCCCTGTTTTCCAGAGTCTGTGGCCACCCTGAATATTGTTCAGCACTCCCAGCCAGTTACATAAATATCTAAATTAGCTTGACGCAGCGTAAGCCAATCCATGCCTTGAATAGACCTGTGAGGTCAGGATAATACAAACGTATCATGACGTAGCATGCTTTGAAACGCTACATTTTGTAACGCTACATTTTGAATGAAACCTATGTAGCATGTATACATCATAATTCATCCCTGATGAAGGCTATGGAATAGTCGAAACGTTGGATCAATAAATCATATTTGAAACCAGTCCTGTATTTTCTGAGTGTTCCTCCTATTATATATTAGTTGTCCTCATAATTTGGAGCATATTGGCGTTGTCTGAGGTTAAGTGATAAATAGAATCTTACATTCATGCTCATAACATAAGAGTTTTATTAAACATGTTGACAAAACAATATAACACTCAGCAAAGCCGCGTGTCATAGTATTTTGTCCACTTGTTTAATAAAACGTGTAAGTAATGAGTACTCATGCAAGATCCTCTATTTATTAAACATACAAATTACCAAGTAGAAGAAATAAAGTTAGCTGCTTGAGGCAGGTGGCTGCTTAATTTGGGTAAACAAACACTGGAGTTAGCTGCTTGAGGCGGGTACCTGCTTTATTAAGGTTAACAAACACTGTACTTACACTTGTGACTTTTTTGTATATTTGTGCAGCATTTGTACACTCCTTGTAAGGGTATTCTGATGTGGCCATCTCTAACATGCACATACCGAATGCATACACGTCCACAGACTCATCATAATGCTCCTCGTACATTTCTGGTGCCATGAACTCAGGTGTACCTTAAATTTACAATAAGACCTAGGGAGTCTTTTGATCCGTTCTCACTGCAATTGGAAACGTTGAGGGAAAACGTGTTAGTCATGTGACCTTGTAACAAATCATATATACTCCACAACAAAACATTCAGACTTAAAAAAAAATAATTTAAAAGTTACAAATTTTCGACGGAGTTTTCAGCTGTTCAGCCGCTCAACCACCCTTTGACATATATTTGCATTACATTTTGCATTATATAACTATTGAACATACTGATTATTATGTTAATATAAAAATATTTTTATCAATAAATTTTAAGAAATATGATAATTTGGTTTCAAACACACACCCTAACCATTTATGCTCCATAAATTTGGGTAACAATATTTGACAATACTTACATGAGCAGTTTTGATGTACTGTGGATAAATAAACGCCCAATCATACAAAATTACATATGATTATATAGTCATTAATTTATATATGCTGAATGGATTTTATCTTGGTAGAAATATTTCAACATTTATAAGTCTGAGTACAGTCAGTGAATAAGACATTAAAAAGTTAAATAACAGACAAAAATGTGTTAATATAAAAAGGATGTGAAATGGTCTGAATGTTTTGTTGCCGAGTATGTTATGCACTGAAAATGTCAGAAAATATGATGTTAAAGTGACATGCTATAAATTCATCTCTTTTATGTAAACACTAAGTAGTGTTGTTTCGCAACACCCTATTTGCATTTGTTTGCATCGGTTTTCTAAGAAGTTTTGTAGGTTTGACATAATGTTGGTAAATCTTCGTTTAGAAATCCAACCAAAATTTTCAATTTCCGTGAATTCAGTGACATCATACTAAAGCATGGCATATCACTGAAGTTATCTCTAATTATAACCGTTTCAATGAAATAAAAGGTTTTACCAGTAAAAAGGTCATTTCATACAAATTATGAAGAGTTTGCATAAAGAGTTTGCATAAAAAATTTGCATAAATTTATGGCATGTCCGTTTAACTATTAGCAATGAAGTTCAACATAATCTTTTCATTTCAAACACTGGCACTTACCTTAAACAAGTTGAAATCTACCTTTAACTAAGACATACATTTTGTACATAAATAACTTGCAATTAAGAGAAGCTTAAAATGCCATTAAAATCACATAATGAGACAAGACGTTATTACATTAGTTACCTCGACACATCACACATGACGAGAAGTGCAATGTATTCAATTATCATTCAAAAACATTTTCAAGACATTAAAATACAAAAACAACAAGTGTATAAAACCCTAAATTTCTGAAAGGTGTCACAAATGAGACTTACAGAACTTTGAGTAATGCATTAACAGCCTCAAAGTCCATAATGGCTCAGTGCAAAACTATGGTACATGCATCTATAAATTGATGTAGTAACATTGTTTTGCAATAAGCCCTCTAATATAAACATTATTGTTCAAGAAAAAAATTAAGGCAGGTAGAAATTTGTTTTAACTTACATTTAATTCATAGCTTAATTATAATTACAATCAACATAACTGGAATTAAACTTACCCTTCACTTGACGGGGCCACTGTACTCTGCTAGAGGCAACTAAAGATTTCAATTATCATATAAATAACACATCACTAGACATACAAGATGGTACCAATAAAGCACATCAGATCATAGGCTGAGTAAAACTTAAAACTAATAAAAGACGTAACATATAAATTGACATACCTATAACGCTCTTTGCGAATGATTTGTTCTTCAATGTAGCCAGACCTAGATCACCAATTTTCACAGAACCAGTTGTGCCAGTGATGAAAATATTGTCACACTTCAAATCACGATGTATCACAGGAGGAGTTCGAGTGTGCAAGTACAGAAGACCTTTAAGGATTTGTCGACACCAATTCTTCAAAACTTTCATGTTGATTTTTCGGAATCTTTTGATGTACCTGAAAAGATAGAATTATTTACCAGGTTACAAATTGCTTCAAACAAACTACTGTTTGACTAGGCATTATAATGATGACATACAAGACTCCCAGGTCTGAAATACAACCCAAAAATTTGATCGAGTTCTGAAAATAATTAAATTTCAATTGTATAAATTTTCGTGGTTTTGATGAAATTGACCATTATGTGGGGACGTAACTTCAAAGGTAACTTATCAGCTAAGTCACATACTATATAAATCATTAATATTCATGGTTTTTAATTTTGTGATTGAGGTCATCCATGAAATATTAATGATTTTCCATTACCACATTTTGATCAGTTTATCCCTCTGACATCAGAAAGGGAGACAATTTCATAAAATGTAAGTATTGACAGAGTTATTTTCAATATAACATAGGGACTGTAATTACCAGAGAGTGGAGTAGAAAGTGGAGGCTCAGACACATAAACGATGAATCATACATAATCATGTGATCTTGTATAAGATTGGACGAAAAAAAGTAATTGAGGAAACACTATCAATAAGTCAGGGACACATATTATATCTTCCATTGATAGACCAATATGTCAAACTGTACATATTTGATCATCCAAAGATAGACAATGAATAACAAGCATTCAATAACAGTCAATAACAAATAATGATAGCAACAATAACAAGCTGGAAAACAGCTTAATTTATTCCTAGACGGAACAAAACAATCACTCCAGAAATGTTAAAGTAACTTTTTTTTTTCAACCAAGCAATCACATGTTGCAAACCAATGTTTTCCCTCAACTTAATTAAGAAATATAGGTGGAAGGTATCACAAATATGTATTGTGTAGCACAAGGTATACTATAAACACCAAACTAAAGGCTTCATGATAAACAAGGGACAATCTTTATATCTCCTGCACAATTATGTCGAGCCTCGGCGCCCATTGAAAAAATGCACTGAATTAAATGTGCTAAGTTACATCTAATGTCAGCATGCATAAAGAATAAATTATACCTCAAAACTTCAATTCGACCTTTGACCTCTAACTGTGACCTTGACCTTTGAGAAAAGAACCAGGGGTTGCTCATGACACTCCGATTAATAGAAGTTGACATCCATGGCAATTTCAAGCAAGATTGGTCAATGCATGACAAAATCATGGTCCAGACAAGCTTCTTTAGAAATTTGACCTGCAACTGTAACCTTGACCTTTGATATAGGAACCTGAGGATTGAGCATGACACTCCAGCTTATAAAGGTGAATATTCAGGGCAAATTTAAGACATATTGGTCAATGCACGACAAAGTTAAGATCTGGACAAGCTTCAATTTGACCTTCAACTGTGACCTTGACCTTAAGAAATGAACCTCGGGGTCTGTCATGAACCTCTGACTCATGAAGGTGAACATTCATGCCAAATATAAAAAAGATTGGTCAATGCATGAGTGAGATACAGCCCAGACAAGAACTATAATGGTAATTTTGTTTATTTGACCTCTGAGTGTGACCTTGACCTTTGAGCTAGAGACCTGTATCTTATGCTCTGCACACCACCTCATGGTGTTCAACAAATCTGCCAAGTTATTTAAAAATGTGTAAATGTATGAGTGAGATACAGCCCGGACAAGGTCTATAATGGTCATTGTTGACGCTTGACTTCTAAGTGTGACCTTGACCTTTGAGCTAGAGACCTGCATCTTGCGCACTGCACACTGCCTCATGCTATTTAACAATTATGCCAAGTTATTTAAACAAAATCACCCAACAAATGAACAACATAATTATGGTCCGGACAAGCAGTATTATGCCCATTTTTTACCTTTGACCTCCAAGAGTGACCTTGACCTTCAAGCTAGGGGTACTGGTTTTGGGGGGGACACGCCGCCTCAACACGGGGAACATTTGTGCCAATGTATTTCGAAATCACCCAACAAATGAACAACATAATGGTCCAGACAAGCAGTATTATGCCCATTCTGAACCTTTGACCTCCAAGAGTGACCTTGACCTTCAAGCAAGGGTACTGGTCTTGGGCGCGACACGCCGCCTCAACACGACGGGGAACATTTGTGCCAATGTATTTCAAAATCACCCAACAAATAAAGAACATATGGTCCGGACAAGCAGTATTATGCCCATTTTGGACCTTTGACCTCCAAGAGTGACCTTGACCTTCAAGCTAGGGGTACTGGTCTTGGACGTGATACGCCACCTCAACAAGGGGAACATTTGTGCCAATGTATTTCAAAATCACCCAACAAATGAAGAACAATTTGTGCCAATGTATTTCAAAATCACCCAACAAATGAAGAACATATGGTCCGGACAAGCAGTATTATGCCCATTTTGGACCTTTGACCTCCAAGAGTGACCTTGACCTTCAAGCTAGGGGTACTGGTATTGAGCGCGACACGCCGCCTCAACACGGTGAACATTTGTGCCAATGTACTTCAAAATCACCCATTGAATGATGAAGAAACAGCCCGGACAAAATCGGACGCACAGACGCACGGACGCACATACACTGAACAGCCATTGTGACAACTATATCAAGCTCACCGCCAGCGGGCTCGACAAAAATGTAGTTGAACATTTTTATTGGTGAAAATTTTGATACTACATAAAATTCAATTATGTGGAAGAACTGAGTTACAATGGGTCAGGTTGATGTTAAAATGGCTGTACTATATCAACTTAGAAAAATTGAAGATTACCAACAGAAAGAAAATATTTTAAAAAAGATCAATCAAAATTCTTCATGATACATAGACCAAGCCTTGTCTGATTCATATATACCAGGTACAAATCTCATCGGCCAACTTCAAATATTGGAACCCATTCAACAAGTACAAATACAAGGAATTAAGTGAGTGAAAAAAGGTCATTAAGTTAAAAGGTAATAATCCCAATGTAAACAGAGAACTTATCAATTAAAATACCGATCATAATGATCAATACTGTAAATTAAATAATTTAATTTCGATGGGACAAAATTTTGTGGTTTTGGTAAAAATACTGTTTCAATGGGACGTTAATTCATGGATTTGCATTTCAGGTATAAATATGAGGGTCAAAATCATTGTTCAATGAGATTTGATTTTGTGGTTGAAGGTGAACCACGAAATTTAATCCCCCACGAAAACTAATGATTTTACAATATTCAGAGTGTATGACACGGAAACACTACTAGTGCCAAAATAAGTCTAAGAAGAATGAAACAAACAATCTATGAAGTCATTAACACCTTTAACGCTCAAAGTAAACAAATGGGCAGCATATGTATAAATATTTCATGATAATACCAATAACCTGCATACATGAGTAAACATCATACTGATAAAATTGATTACATATCCACGCCTCTTACGTCATATACCTGAGTATCAAATGAATTCTCAGAGAGAAGTTGAGAAATATTATAACACAATTATTGTTGAAATACTGGACTGCTTTCAGTAAACACTTTAAAATATGCCCCTGTGGTAGCCTTGTCCATAATAACTAGTAAGTCAATCAATTAAAAAGTTTTATAACGGATGGGCGGGTGAACGGACAGACAAACGCTGACAGGTGAATATAAGGCAATAAAAAGGCAATATATCTGATGAAAAGTTCAAAACCATGCCAGTATATGCAACAAAAATACTCAACCAATGCCTTACAATACTTAAGTAATTAATGTTTAAATACCTAAAATACATAAGTTAACACCAGATGTAATTATTTCATAAATTCAGTGCTAATCGATCCCCCCCAGTTCCTGTTACATAATATACCAGTATGATTTGAAGCAGCTAGCTGATCATCAGTGAGACTTAAGTTGAGAAAAATCGGAACTCAAGATATTACCGAACAGAACTTTACCAGACAATACAGCATGAGGTTGTAATCAATAACCCATATATCCAGCATCAAGCTATTCCTGCATCAAGCCACAGCTACAGATTATATATTGGTCTGACAGTGCCTTCTCCTTATTTATGTCTGACTGCATCAACAAGTTCAACAAATATTCTCAGCTTGATTATCAGATAGTTCTGATACATGAAGTTCCCCCCCCCCCGACCTTGACATCATTAACGTGAATAAAACAAACTCAAGTCCTTTGCCTATATACCAGCATATACTATAAAATCATAAATATTCGTGGGGGATTTAATTTTATGGATTTCATGGGTGACATAAACCACAAAATAAAAAGCCCACACATATATTAATAATAATAGTATATGATGACTTAGTGGACAATGTATCCTTAAAATTACGTCCCCATGAAATGGTCTTTTCACAAAACCCTTAATTTTTTTAAATGATTTTACAGTACACCAGCATCATTAGCAACAAAACAGATCTTTGAAGATGTTTTACTTATCAAGAAACATGTACAACAACAACGAAATATTTGATTGTACAAACTATAACTATGGAAGTTACAACAGGTTGAAGAAATCTTTTATTAAAAAAGGGTGTTTTTTATTTTATTTAATTGATTACGAGATACTTAGACATGCAGTCAGTGCTGTGATCGACACTAAACATTTTTTCATGGTGACCCAAAGGACCACCAGATTTCAAAATCTACTGGTCCTCCAGAATTTAAACTGGTCCTCTTCAACATGGACTCTTGAACTGGTGCAAATGCTCAGGTGAGCTGCTAACAGTATAGGGTCAGTCATATTTAAAGACTTAAGAGCCAGCCAATTTGGCTTATGAAACATCAACTTTCAGATTTACACTTACGTCCAAACTTCTCCCTTCTAATGCCTGGCATTATAGGCAGGTAAATATGCTCAACAGGTAACCATTTTCAGCTAAGCGACTAGGACCATGGAGTCAAATTAGATAAGACCCCACTGGGATTCAGATGCAATGAATGGCAAACATTTATCAGCCTTACTCAATCAGCAACAGTGACAATATGTTCATCACAACCTATTTCAGCAATTAAACTAAGATCTATATTGATTTATACCAAGACTTTTGTCAATTTCCTCGTTACGAGTCACAATATGAAATATCAGGATACAATCAATAGTAGAAAGATTGAAGATGTGCCAACATATATTAGGTGTACAGTTTGCAACTCATACCAGTACAGTAAAATATTATTTCCGTTGTCGCTTTATTTTCACTATTCAAATATATTTCATAAATTTTTATCATATTTTGAATTTATTTGTCAATTTTCTCAAGTTTATGATTTACAAATTCACAAAAATAACATAACAGAAAGACTTTAATAATATAACAGAAACATTAAACTGTGAATAAAACTGCCAAAAATGTGAAAGTTGACATTCACGAAAAAAAACTAGTATATAGTAACTCGCTGAAGCTGTTGACCTACTTATAACAAGACCTATATGTGTCACCATCTTATGACGTATATGTTCAGGATATAGCAACCAATGTCATATATACAGTGTATATACAGTGTATTATATACAGGAAGTGTTTGAAGTACAAAATATGAACCACAAAACAATTAATCTTATTAAGTATATAAATACAGGAGTAAAACGTGTATCAACATGTGCTATTCGAGTCTGTTTAACATTACACAATCAATAGAATTAATTCATTACAATACTCAGTTATTTTGATAGCTATTTAGTTCTACTACCAGCTGAAGGTAAGCTCACCCCCCCCCCCATTGCCACCTTGATGGCAATGCTATCTTGATGCCTTAACAACTGTGATTGCACAGCAATGCTTGAACATATACCTGGGGGTCTTCCTACATTATTATGAGTCACTAGCTACCAGGATGAAATTATAATTAACCTGCAGCGTTGAAACTGATCCAGGCCACAAGTAACAGAGGTGCCTGATGTTACAATATTTTGTCTTAAATAATATCAATCACAGTCTTTTGGGTAATGGACTGTCTGAGGCAGCCATACAGAATATGGTCATTCAGGGTTTTATCTAAGCCCAATTGGCCAATGACCCCACTAAAATGGCTTTGAAGGAGATTTCATAGCTGCTTCCCCATGAGTGTTATACCAGTATTCAGTGACTATTTGCAGTAAGGAATGTGAAGGTCAAGGGTATTCTTCGTGAAGGTAGGATGTACTAACAACCTTCTAATCAGCAGTCATAGGTTGAAATCCCAACAACATTTACTGCACTTCCAGAATTGACATCACCACAGAGAAGATATCACTCGGCCTAACTGTTTGTTAAAGGTTGCTTTGAGAAGGTTTTCAAGCTAATCCATTGGGCCACGTGACTATAATTTACTGTCAAAATTAATTCAAAGGTACTCGATTGATAACTGGCGCAATGTCAATTATTAGAAGATCAGGTATAAACATTACCAGTTAATAGTCAAGACAATAATACTATTGCTTAAAACAAGATACAATTCTAGTGACATGAAGACTAAACCTAGACGAGAAAATATTTCTACGCTGACATAATTCCCTCACTGTTATCACAAACAGTATAATACTTGCACCGTGAAACTAGTCAACGTGTTTGACATTGACTGCAATCTAACAGCACAAAGTAACCATCATTTATACAGTATCACCAAGACAGTGCCAACTTCACACAGGAAAACACTGGCAACAATGCAAAACATTTATGTTGTTTTACGTAATGTAACATTGCAACATTAACATTACAATTTGGTAAACAAACCACCCCCACAATGTTGACACAATAAAAATACTGTCAATTCAATAAGTATAATACTAATGAGAGAACTATCCCAATCGAATAAATAGCGAGGATTACATTTGAGTCAAATCAGTTAAATCCAGTTAAACCTGGATAAACATAGATTACCTGAAGGACAAGCCAATGTTAATGACCGCTATTATTTAACTTTGAACTGACCGTAGCAAGACTTTTTTTCAGCAAAGTCACAGGTCAAATATTCTGACTCATTCCTCAAAGCAAACTAAATCTTCAAAACCATGTACATGTACAACTTTCATACTTGATAGTTTAAACTCCAAGAACTTTGTTCCCACTTAAAGTTTTTTGTATTATTCTCATGCACTTTTAAACCTAGAAAACCCTTTCCCAAAGTTTAAAAGTACCAAGAAAGAGACCTAAATTATCAAAATGCTGTGTACTGTCAATTCAATAAGTAATACTAACGATTCAATAAGTAATACTAACGAGGGAACCAAGCCATTTGAAAGAATAGCAGGGACTACCGTTAACTCGGTATACACTGTTACACCTAGCAGTCTTCGAATTTGGCCACTAGCCCGAAGCCCGAGGCTAGTAAAAACTGGGTCGGGCTAGTAATTTTCTCTAGGTGACTTAAGTCAGAAAGGCTAGTGTAAATTGTAATAATTTTAATAATTTAATGGTCAGACTAGTAAATTTCACCTTGGGCTATAGTAAATTTTTGCTTTGTTGGTAGCTTTGCTAGTGCTTTGAAAAGTTTTTCGTGAAGACTGACCTAGATAAACATAGTTTACCTGACAGACGAGGTTATATTTTTAACTGCTAGTATTTAACTTTGGATAGACTACATACAAAAGTTGCTGTTATGATAATTATAAGTAAAATGCAAGCAAATCATCAAGTTTGCAATAATGAGAGTAACATTATATAAGCCATGTACTATGCATACACAAAGTGTATGACAATAATACTGGGAACTGCAAAAACTGTGACATAGTTAGTATAGTACATAATTATATGTCTGGTAGTCTTAGAAAAAACTGGAAAGGTAAAACAATTATGTAACAGTTTCAACATATTGATAAAACAAATCTGTGGCAACCAAGCAAATCCTAGACACAAAATATTTACATATTTACTTAACTGGATTATTGAATTGTGAAACTCTAGCAAATTGTGAACAACATAATTATACCTGCCCAGTCTTGTTTGTCAGTGATATTACAAGTTAGAAGGGAGTAGAACACTAACACAGATTTTCAGTCATATCAAGACCACACAGTCATTATTAAGACGTTTAAGGCCAACCACAGTCCTGGCCCTGATCTCCCGCAGCATCTCAATTTATAATAGAATTCTCATCTCAAATTGAGATTTTGCTCAAATCAGGTTCTGAATTCGAGATAAATCTAAAGTTCAACCTCTTTGAATTTGAAGATCGACTTCAATAAATGCAAATTAGTACTTTCTGTAGTGTGATACACATTTTGAATCCAAACTCCCAAGTAAATTATGACAATATTTGAGGTGAGATTTAGCTCAGATTGAGATGCTAAGGGAGATCAGGGCCTGGAACTATTGTTATATGCTTAGCACCAAAGAAAGGAATTTAACCTTTAAAGGTATATAATATCAAAAGCCAGCGGGATCAAACCCTACAAGGCTGCAACCTCTCAGTCAAAGGTGTATGGTCCATACCCAACACTTGGCCGTCAGGTTGAAGTCCGAACATTTGGTTCAATGACATCATAAATACATGGAAATCAATGAAAACTGTTACAGTTATTATAAGCATAAACTAAACCTGAGTCAAGCATCAACAGATGTAACTGAACACAGACATTAAACCCTGTGGAATGAATGACTCAACTTATACATAAATTATACCCATATGAATATTTCCATAAACAAGAGGGCCATGATGGCCCAATATCGCTCACCTGATTATAAACCCTGCACAATTTTCACCCAAAGGAATAATTTGAACATCTTGGTAGAAAACCACAAGATGATGCTACATACCAATTATCAAAACTCTAGGCAGTGTAGTTTTAGGCAAGAAGATATTAATATGTTTTCCCTATATAAGTCTATGTAAAACGGTGACCCCCGGGGCTGGGCCAATTTTGACCCCAGGGGCATAATTTGAAAAAATTTGGTAGAGGACCACTAGATGATGCTACATACCAAATATCAAAGCTCTATGCAGTGTAGTTTTAGACAAGAAGATTTTTATATGTTTTCCCTATATAAGTCTATGTAAAACGGTGACCCCCCGGGGCTGGGCCAATTTTGACCCCAGGGGCATAATTTGCACAATCTTGGTAGGGGACCACTAGATGATGCTACATATCAAATATCAAAGCTCTTAGGCATTGTAGTTTTAGACAAGAAGATTTTTATATGTTTTCCCTTTATAAGTCTAAGTAAAATGGTGACCCCCAGGGTGGGCCCAATTTTGACCCGAGGGGAATAATTTGAACAATCTTTGTAGAGGACCTCTAGTTGAGTCTACATACCAAATATGAAAGCCCTGGGCCAAGCAATTTCGGAGAAGAAGATTTTTTAAGGTTTTCTCTATATAACTCTATGTAAAACTAAGGGCCCCCGGGGCGGGGCCAATTTTGACCCCAGGGGCATAATTTGAACAATCTTTGTAGAGGACCTCTAGCTGAGTCTACATACCAAATATAGAAGCCCTGGGCCAAGCGGATTCGGAGAAGAAGATTTTTAAAGGTTTCCCCTATATAACTCTATGTAAAACTAAGGGCCCCCGGGGCGGGGCCAATTTTGACCCCAGGGACATAATTTGAACAATCTTTGTAGAGGACCTCTAGCTGAGTCTACATACCAAATATGAAAGCCCTGGGCCAAGCGCTTTCGGAGAAGAAGATTTTTTAAGGTTTCCCCTATATAACTCTATGTAAAACTAAGGGTCCCCGGGGCGGGGCCAATTTTGACCCCACAGACATAATTTGAACAATCTTAGTAGAGGACCCCAAGGTGGTGCTACATACCAAATATGAAAGCTCTAGGCCTTACGGTTTCAGAGAAGAAGATTTTTAAAGTTTCCTTTTTGAAAATCTATTTTTAGCCTGTGTGACCTAGTTATGCGACAGACCGGAAATTTTTTAACAACTTTGGTAGAGGTCCACCCAAGGAACATTCCTCTGAAGTTTTATCAAATTTGGCCAAGCGGTTTAGGAGGAGAAGTCGTTTGAAGAAATTGTTGACGGACGCACGACGCACGCCGCACGACGGACGACGGACGACGGACATCTCGGTATGACAAAACCTCACCATGACCACTTTGTGGTCAGGTGAGCTAACAAGAGGGTCCAAAGGGCCCTGGGTCGCTCACCTGTTTGGCCTAGTGACCTAGATTTTGGCCCAAATGACACAGTATCTAACTCGACCTAGATTTTATAGAGATAAACATTGTGACCAAGTTTCATAAAGATAGAGTCAAAATTGTGACCTCTAGTGTGTTCACAAGATTTTTCAATGGTTTGGCCTCGCGACCTAGTTTTTGACCCCAGATGACCCAATATCGAACTTGACCTAAATTTTATAATGATGATCATTGTGATCAAGTTTCATAAAGATATGGTCAAAATTGTGACCTCTAGTGTGTTCACAAGCTTTTTCAATGATTTGGCCTCGTGACCTAGTTTTTGACTCCGGATGACCCAATATCGAACTTGACGTAGATTTTATAGAGATGATCATTGTGATCAATTTTCATAAAGATTAGTCTCAAATTGTGACCTCTAGTGTGTTCACAAGCTTTTTCAATGATTTGGCCTTGTGACCTAGTTTTTGACCCCAGATGACCCAATATCGCACTTGACCTAGATTTTATAGAGATGATCATTGTGATCTATTTTCATAAAGATAAGTCACAAATTGTGACCTCTAATGTGTTCACAAGGTTTTTCAATGATTTGGCCTAGTGACCTAGTTTTTGACCCCAGATGACCCAATATCGAACTTGACCTAGATTTTACAGAGATGATCATTGTGATCAAGTTTCATAAAGATTAGGCTCAAATTGTGACCTCTAATGTGTTCACAAGGTTTTCCTTTGATTTGACCTAGTGACCTAGTTTTTGACCCCAGATGACCCAATATCGAACTTGACCTAGATTTTACAGAGATGATCATTGTGATCAAGTTTCATAAAGATTAGGCTAAAATTGTGACCTCTAATGTGTTCACAAGGTTTTTCAATGATTTGGCCTAGTGACCTAGTTTTTGACCCCAGATGACCCAATATCGAACTTGACCTAGATTTTACAGAGATGATCATTGTGATCAAGTTTCATAAAGATTAGGCTCAAATTGTGACCTCTAATGTGTTCACAAGGTTTTCCTTTGATTTGACCTAGTGACCTAGTTTTTGACCCCAGATGACCCAATATCAAACTTGACCTAGATTTTACAGAGATGATCATTGTGATCAAGTTTCATAAAGATTAGGCTCAAATTGTGACCTCTAATGTGTTCACAAGGTTTTTCAATGATTTGGCCTAGTGACCTAGTTTTTGACCCCAGATGACCCAATATCGAACTTGACCTAGATTTTACAGAGATGATCATTGTGATCAAGTTTCATAAAGATTAGGCTCAAATTGTGACCTCTAATGTGTTCACAAGGTTTTCCTTTGATTTGACCTAGTGACCTAGTTTTTGACCCCAGATGACCCAATATCGAACTTGACCTAGATTTTATGGAGATGATCATTGTGATCAAGTTTCATAATGATCAGGCTAAATTTGTGACCTCTAGTGTGTTCACAAGCAATTGTGAACGGACGACGGACGACGGACGACGGACGGACGACGGACGACGGACGAAGAGCGATCACAAAAGCTCACCTTGTCACTTTGTGACAGGTGAGCTAAAAATAACCCATTATGATCACAGCTGCTACAGAAATAATTGTTCATACTTTCATCCATATATGCATATGATAAAAACCCCGAGTATGTATGGTTAAATCATATCCTATTCATGAAGTAAAATCATAAATATTTGCAGAGAATAATTTCGGTCGATTTGGTTGATAAACGACCACAAAATTAGTTTGTCATGAATAATTGATGCAAGAAATATGAGTTACACAGGCATTTTCTTCTGAAGTTTTAAATCTATGAATAAATGACAAAACAAAATAATTCAATTTTGCCGAAATCTGTGAATTTTGACACCCGCTACATGGGCGTAGGAGCAGGGGGGGCCAGGGGGGGCCAGGCCCCCCCAATGTCTGGATCGGGGGGGCCAACATATCTTTTGGCCCCCCCAATAATTCAGACGAAAAATTATAATTTACGACCTAATATATCTCGTTATAGGCAATTTGCCTTCAGTTCTTGGTTAAAACGTATCAAAATTTTTTTTTGCTCGCTTCGCTCGCATAATAACTTCCTTATATTCAAATACCTATTCACCCATTGTTTGCAAAAATACACTTGTGCCATAAATTGTACTCTTAATGTCCCCCAACCCTCCTATATGACTTTGGGACGTTGCCAATTATATATAAAGCCTTTGAAACAAACGTTTTCACCTTTAAAATTTCAATTTGATGCAAACACTTAATTGTGTTTTTGTAAGAACTTAAATTTCCTGCATTAAGGTCCCTTTTGAATGCAAAATAAGGTATATCAGAACGCCTAGAATGCACTAGATTTATCCATAGTTTAGAAAAATTTCCGGAGGGCTACGCCCCCGGACCCGTGTATACTTCAACGGATTAACTTCCAGTTAAGACGTAATTACTCACTCAAATGACCACAGAACCCTAAATTCACAGTTAGTATATAGATGCAGGAGTGGTTTGGACGTTTAAGAGTACAGTTCATGGGCGGATCCAGGATTTCCGGTTAGGGGGGGCGTTAGAAATTTGCTGGGGTCAGGGTATAGTCCTGCATGGGCGTAGGGGCGTCATAAACATTACAACACTTCATTTATGGAAGCGTATTTTGGTTATATCTATATACTGATATATAACAACTAAGTTTATGATTCTCTGGTAATTTTGTTTTTCCGTGGTAACTTGAAGTTGATCATTTGAAATAGGGGGGACCGGGGGCATGCTCCCCCGGGAATTGTTTCTAAACAATGAATCAATCTGATGCATTCTGGACGTTCTGTGATACCTTATTTGGCGTTAAACAGGACACGTTTTATTATTAAATTCAGAACAGTACTTAGAATAATTGTAATGAAGTGTTTGCACAAGTGCCCGATTTTGAGATATATGCTTAATGTGAAGACGTTTTTTTTTATAAATGTTAACCTTTAAGGGCTTTATATCTAATTGACAACCTCTAAAAGTTACATAGGAGGTAGGAGTATTCATAAATATTAAAACGAAATATTTATTGAGTATATACCTTTTCGCAAAGAACGTGTGTTGACACATTTTGATAGATTGAAGCTATTGTGCGAGCGATGCGAGCAAAAAAAATTTTTTCAGTAAAAAGTAATATAAAAAATGTTCATGTATGTTATCTGCACTGAATCATAGTTTTACAAAAACTTGCTTTACAAAATTAATGATATTTAGAATCTAATTGCAAAAGTAGGGGGTCCGAGGAGGCATGCTCTGACGGGAAAATTTTCAAAACGAGGGATCAATCAGGTGCATTCTGGTGGTCTGAGATACCTTATTGGCTAGTAAATAGGGCATGCTTTATTACAAAACCAGACTAATTTAAGTCTTTAAAGTCTACATTCACCGTGAGTGTTTCATTCATAGCAGAATGATCCAGTATAAAGGCGTACTTGTAGCATCATTTTTTGTGGATGCGGCCATTCTTTCACATATTAAAGCTAATTTTGCGAGCGTAGCGAGCAAGAAATTTTCACATTTTAATACTTTTTCACAAAGAATTTAAGGCAAATTACATATAACTAGACTATTTCAGTCAAATAAAAATCGTTACTTTGGCGATTTTAGGGGGGCGTACGCTGGGTCCGCCCCCCTTGGATCCGCCCCCCTTGGATCCGCCTATGCAGTTTGCGTGTAGAATAGTTTTTGTGCAAATATTTTGGCTGTTGACTAATTGACATAAGAAAGTTATTTTGCGAGCGTAGCGAGCAAAAATTTTTTTTTACCCCAAGTTGCCAAATGTTTGGCCCCCCCAATGTTGAAGACGCTCCTACGCCCATGGCTAGAATAAATGATGTTCAGCAGTAATAATGTAGCTAGATATATGAATTTCCTGTCCATATGTCAATCAGTGAGTTCATTGACACAACTGAAACAAATTGTCTCAAGTGTCCACATGTCTATCCTATCTCCATAACTAGAACCTACAGGATGCAAAAGTGACCGCAGGCGTACAAATTGCCTTCATTAAGAGTACAGAATATAGCAATGGATTCTAGTAGAAAAATTTGAGTCAGGGTTGCAACCAGACAGGAAACAAGATTTCCATGCAATTATTTTCCCTGACCAATCCACACTTTCTAAACCTATCAGTCAGTCAGATAGACATTTCTGGCAAAATCTCATTTTGATTGACAAATATTCACCCAGAATCAGTTGGAATATTTGCACTCACAGTGGCACTAATGTATTTGTTGACTTATTTCTTGTTTTTAAGGAATATCAGACTATTTCAAGCTTTGGTTTGGTAAGATATTCAAAATGTATTGGCTGACAAGTTCTTTTAACTTTCCTGAATGTCAGCAAATCAGGATACAAACTGACCAATTATACCCACTTAATTAAAGCAGTGGGGGTATGTGACCGTATCTCAGAAACAGACAGCCACCGATTATTTCATCATAAGTCCTCTCACAAAGAAGGTGAATTCTGTAACTTAACAACAGAACATAAATAATCAACAACGCTTACATTCATATTTAAGTATTTCATCTTGTATTTATAGATCTATATTTATAATAATCAATGATCGTGAATACAACCATTGACAGAAAACAACCTAAAAAGCACAATGAAAATGAATGAATAGAAATAACGTTAAGTGGCGTCTTGGTTAATGGTCGCCCATATAAGGAGTTACAGGTTGCACTTATTACATTGACATGCAGTCAGTGTAAATGCAGTATTTGAATCATTGCCAAGGACTAGAGCTGAACTATAGGGGAAATGTAATATCATTGTCTGCTAGATATGTTTACATGTAAAATGAACGGATAATCAATGAACATGGTAAGGTGAACATTTATCCGGTGAACATTTTATCGCAGTTTGATTTGACAATAAAGGGAGATGCCATTAATTTATAAGTGCAGTGCAGTTTTCATAATGCAATTATAGAACAAACTTATATATTAAGAATATCTTTCAAATTTAAGACCTAAAATAAAGCATGGACAAAAACAGTTTTGATTTGCTGGAATTGAAGTAGTTTTTTATTAATGACAATTCAATCGCAGGAAAAAATAACTTATCAAAGAATTGCAATCTAGAAGTTCAATATTTTTATAAAGAATGAAAAGCCATCCACAAGTGTAATCGAAAGTATCAAAAGTCCACTGTGATGCATGTATGTATCAAAAATAAATGCACCAGGTACAAGTGTTGGACGCTCAACATAAGCTCTTCACAAAGTTGAGCTAATGAAACGATAATGAAGCCAATCAGAGAAGATGAAACTAAAGTGGTGTCCCTTTAACAATGTACAGTTTTATAATGACATTTATTACAGCCTATTCTCTAAGACTTGTCACTTAATTAACGAGTATCTTCTCTGATAATATCCATAGTAGTCCTACAGATGTAGATGATCATTAAAGCAACAAATTAGGTCACAGTTAAGGCTCAATCAATGAAAGACCTCAGATATCATATTTTTAACAGGCCAGTTACAGTCCGTTCAAAGTTAATTGATAACAGTTGTAAACATTAGTTACTCTGGGTTTTAAATGGGTATTTACCCGAGTAATCCCAATTATTCTTTCAAATGAGATAGTTCCGCATAAGTATTACTTACTGAATCAATTCGGGCATTAATATGCCCTGCATTGTCCATTAAGAATGCTTTAAAGCCAGGATATTGTCCGAGCATCAGAATAGGCATAGACGTACATGAAACAGCACATTTACTGGAATAACATCAAGTGCACAGAAACATACATAAGAAACCGATTGCATATTACAGACAACGTTCAGACAATCAATACCAAAGTAGTGCAGAATGGAAGGAGGAAGTCTGATCATTCAGCTATTACCAGATGTTTACAAAGTTATCCTGTTTCTTGCAATAATTTCAATACTCCAATATCTCACATTGACATTAAAGGTTTCAACCCTTTCCCCCATTAACCCCTTTAGCCTTGCTGAACAAATGAAACCTGGAACAGGGGTTCTTACTTAGACAAAATGCCCAATCCTTACAAAAGAAGTTGTGAGTCTGTTAGCGTGCCGTCTAAGCACACATCCCTACACCTTAACTACCGGTAGGTTTCAAACATTGTTTTATTGTTAAAATAACTTTGATTTTGTGCAGAAAAGAATTTTTTCCTAATGCAGCAAATCTGGATTTCTAGGACCCCTGCTGGTAACATCTGAATATAGGGAGTCTTAGTAATGAAGATACTTGCACCATTCTGGTACAGTCAGACTATCGGACAGACAAGACGGCTGGAGAAATTTTGCTTTAGCCTCCCAGGAGTCTGGACAGTGATGACAATACAATTCAATAAGTAATCAATCAGAATAGAGGAACCTAATGCAGGAAACCTTGCATAGAACCTTACATTCCAATGTATTTACTCATAGCTCATAATATGAATGTTAAAAGTACAAAAAAAAAAAAAAAAATTATGTTTCATGCTTGAAATCGGAGGCTGCTAGTTTCATGTCATGGCTTATCAGCTGAGTGTTCTGTGAAACACAATAGTCTAGCTTGAAGTCTGGCAAACCTACAAACTAAATGATATCACATTCAGCATGATATTTTACAATCTATCCATCAATCTAAACCTGTAAATCAGATAGCATGGAGTTACAGAGTGCTTCAACAAATACTCTCTCAACAATAGAAATTAATTTTGTTGTTAACAGTTATAATTCCTATTTTTATTAAATTGTAAATAGAGGATTCAGCACAAAACTAAGGTACATGCCTCTATAAATTGATGTTGTTACCATAGTTTTTCACCGAGCCTTCGAAATATTCCTTTGCCATTACAATTAATGACCAGACATGGTTCCATATGTCAGATGGATCCTAGCATGCTGGGATTCAATTATGATAAAGATATTCCACCTTCAACAAGATGCTGTTAATCTGCAACTATGACGTAATTATAATGATCTAAACAACATAGCAAAGAGCGTGAGCGTAAAACAATATATGATCAGTATAATCGTAAACAATCGTGTCAAGGTCACAGGCACAAAACATGTTACAGCTTAGAGCTAAGAGCATGGCACAACTATGAGCCTAAAACATTATATGATAAGTATAATTGTAAACAAACGTAAACATGTCAAGGTCACGGGCACAAACCATGTTAAGGTCACCGTCATTTTATGTTTACATCCATGTATAAACATGACAAATAAATCTACTCCAGGGACAATTAGAGCAAAGCTAATTACTGTGTAAAATCAGCAAAGCTAATTACTGTGTAAAATCATTAATATTCGTGGGGGATTTTATTTCGTGGATCATCTCAACCACGTTATAGGCTTAAAATATAGGGTGTTCAAATGAAATCTGTTGAAGGCATCAAAGTTCTATGGTATGAAGCTCTGCAGATACTTAAATTTTTACTTCCCAACGAAACAAGAAATAATATAATTAATATTAATTATACGAGAGGTGTTCAACTTATTTATGAACAGAAAATGAACATCGATATTTTGCAACTCTAACAATGAAATTGAATAAAAACTTTTATATTGTGTAAAGTAGTGTATCAAGAAGTATAAATAATAATTGTAAATTGCCAAAACGTTACGGTTAAATCATACTCAGCATTAGGGTAGAGGGTGTTGTTATTTGCGTTTTGAAGGTCCAAAACTCGTTATAATTACGTTTACATTTTCCTTCTTTAGTCGTTGTTTTAGTATCAACCAGATAGAACATTATTTTGTTAAAGCATGAGAAGACTTCGACATCCACTGTTTGTATATACTATATATCAAAGTTATATTCTTAAGTTTTTTATTTGGCGTTGTATATGGTGATTTGAAGCTGAATCTGGATGGAACTGACTATGTTCTTGGAACAGTCACTAGCAACGATATGTAACAATTTTTTTGTTGAAAACCTGACTTAAAACGGTTTGAACATAAACCACGGCCTTCAATTTCGTCAATTTGATATTGATTTTGATGTGCGTATTTCCATATCAACAAACCCAATGCCTTTACATGAAAACGGCCGCGAACACACAAAGCTGGACAAACATGATCTTCTCCCTATCCTTGTGACCTTTTCTAAAATAGCATACCATAATCTATCATAACATTTGTTAAGATTCAGCATTGCTTCGCCATAATAAAACAATTTTTCCACATAATGTTGTTTATTTCGCATTTCTAGATTCCAAGACTTGTGGCTGCGAGGCATGTTTTTCTTGATTTTCCGCGTAGGAATTTCGTATTTTCCCAAAACTATGCATTCAACTGTTTCGAAAATAATGTCACTGATAGTTTCTATGGACACCCCCATCTGTGGTACTATTTCACGTTTTGCTAATGGATTCATCATAGATATCATAAAACCAATTTAACTTTATAGTGTAGGTTTTGGCAATGTTGGGCAATTTTTAAATTTTGGTGCAATTTCACAATTACTGGAAACAGAACTTTAATAACACTTCTTACGACAAATATTACTGATGTTCTCATTAAAAATACAAAATAAAAAATTATTAACACATTCTTGATGCTTACAAAAGGGTTATTTTGCCTTAAAACAGGAAAAAAACAACATCATTTACTAAATTGTTGTTGTAAGCTTTAACCAAATGAAATAAACAAAGTATGATGATCATATGTTCAACCTAAAACATTTTCTCGCATGGTTTAGAAAATATATTGCAATTGTTTTTATTCAATATTGCACAATCGGTGTTCATGTTCTGTTCATAAATAAGTTGAACACCTCTCGTATAAGGATAACTCTGACCAAAACTTTAAATCTCTCGGACAGTTAATGGAGGTTAGTTTCTTAATTTGCTTGTCACATCCATACAGCAAGTATCTCAGCTTTGTTGCAATTTTTACCAAATCAATTAACCCAGGGACACAATTTCAGGCCTGTCAGACAGAACTTCACAGCCAAATGAGCTTAGCTGGCAGGTCTGAGCAAAACATTGTAATAGAATAAAATATTATCAGCCAGGGTCAGTGATTATTGTTTATGAAATTCAAATTTCTTCCAGTCAAAAAGCCTACAGATATTTCACCAACTTCAGATATAACTTTCAAGTTAACAATTTAACAACCTGCTCTAAGAAGACACATAATTTTTTTGTTCCAAGATAAAAGTTGAAACTGAAATCATATTTATCAAATAGAACTTTTGTCTATGTTAACAATTATGTATGGATTCTCAGATCAGTAGTACCCAATGATCTTCCCACTAAATCAAGTCAAATGCATTTAGCTTTCTCTAATTTCAGGGTTAAATATCAAAATACAAATACAGTGTCAACAAGACAGCTTACAACAGGTAGGAATTCCACACAAAAAAACAGATTTTCGACAGCCAAGCATAATTTGGCAGAGATGGTTTTGTCTATATTTAGTAATGCCGTGACCTTGACCCAATTGTCCCCACTTTCAACCCCAAGCAAGATTTTTATATAAGCTACCTACAAAGCAAATTAAGTTATCACTTGGAAACCAAATTGTGGACGCCCGCTAAATTGCCGAATTCGACAATCTAATAACCAATTTTTGGGTGGAAAAATCTAGTTATCAAAATAATCCTTATGGCATAAAACCTAAACCAAATTACATCATATGAGATACAATGTAATAGAATACAGATCGAATGAGCTTGACATGTGCTTTACCAGACAGACCAGTGTAGTTACTGTATATCAACATTATTGACAAAACCAAGCCTTATTAACATTATTCAGACATTAACCCTTGACAGCTGATTGTATGATGGTCATGCATACAGACAGTATTATGTAAATTGCCTTCCCAGACACAGTACAGAAATCTTCACTGATGGAGTTACAGTCGTTTTCTTTCCTTTTTGATCTAGTTAAAAATTGATAAACACTCTAAAAGCGTAGGGGGTAGCCGCTTCAAAATATTCCTTGGCTAAAATCAATATAACTTGTACCATGTGGATATGCATCCAATCAAGTTGAATTCATTCCTCATAAATTGTTTTGTCAATTCATGTATAATATTCCGAGATTTCTTTCCTTCAACTGAAGTGTTCAATATAACAAGTCAAAATTCTTTATCGTATTACATCTGCATTCTACAAGACAGTAAAATCATCAATATTCCTGAGGGAATCATTGGGTGTTGGTTTTGTGATAAACTTGAACAAGAAATTGAATCCCCACACGGCTAACTGACTAATATATACCAATGAGGGCGATTTTCTTTCAATCCACAAATTCATGACTCCACAAAAGTGCTGTTCTATCAAAATCCATCCAAATTCCAATAACCACAGATAATACTGATTTTACAGTAATAGAGAAAAATATGCTTAAATATTATTGTTTTCATTTTTATAGTGCCATAACACTACATAAGACTACAGGAGGCCTCGATGCACTTGAATATTTTTCAACACCAACTTTCATAGATATCGTTATTTTTGTATTTTGGGGGTCTTAAAGTCAAACCTAAGAATTTCAGTCATGAAGATAAATATTAAGTTTTTCTGGGGTAGGTGGGGGAGGGGGTAATTGCTACAGCATTGTGGTCTTTTAGAATGCATTTGGATTTCACACCACTAGGCAATGGCCCTCATTCAGTCTAGGTATGAATCACCAAGTAGGTGCAAATAATGATCAAATTATTCAGACCCTGAATCTGTCTAACAAGTTGCAACTGCCTCAGAGCGTTGAATGGCCCCTTCATCTAAGGGAGCTACGTACACCGGTACCAGTCAAATACTATGGTTAAAGTAGCAACATAGGATCAAACCCTCAATTCTCATTCATGAGACACACAACTTCAGCACAGTTACAATTACTGATAGTAGTACTAAGATACTGATTTAGATTTTTAGAAAATTCAAATAGTTACATAATCATACTTACGTTTTTAAAGTACCAGAAGTCATGAGTTCAGTGACTAGGATGATAACTTTGCGTCCACGGGCATTAACTTGTTCAAACGAGTCATAAAATCGGACAATATTCGGATGCTGTAGTTCTTTCAACATTTCTGCTTCTTCACGAAATCGCTGTCTCTCGCTCTTGTTCCATTTCTTATCCTGTAAAAATAATAACAATTGTTTAACAGTTTTATATTTGATTTGTATATATAATACAACAGACAATACCGACGGATATCAATCTTAACAGGATCTCTTTGTACAAATGTTCCATTTTATAATATCAGCAGCTAAAATAAATAAATGCAAACTGTAAAACCTAGATAATTACAAGAATATACAGTAATTTACTTATTACTTCAAATCCTTTACAACTTCATATTGTGGTATAGTCCTAATTTAGGCATCAGTCAGTTGCATCCAACGCCCCCTAAGGCCTAACCCACGGGGAATAACAAGAACTTTCGGGTTGTCAAACGCCCACCCTGCAGGGGACAGCTAATAGTAAAATCTCCGGTGTTTCCATGGCCCCTGACAACTACATATTGTCCCCAAAGTATTTGTTCGGAGACAAAATCCCCCATATTTTCCTGGCAGTGCTCGAATAGCTGGGAGGTAAAACCACAGCTAATTCCTGCTTTCCACCGCCCATCCATGGGGTTAATTGGGGGGGGGGGGTTCAACGGACAGGTGCATAAAGTAAAATTGACTACAAAAATATATTCTTCTTGTTAATATACTGGTCTTATTATTAAGGTGGTCCTAAAGTGTGGTTTCACTGTATATGTTACAATAACAACGTAAAGTGTGGTTTCACTGTATATGTTACAATAACAACGTAAAGTGTGGTTTCACTGTATATGTTACAATAACAACAAAGTTCTTAACAATTCTTAATAATTCAGAGAACATAGCAACAGATTTTAATCAATAAAATGTGCAATTAATTTCTGGAATTTAAGTAGGATCACATAAGTTTCACTTGCAAATTTTAAATAAGGCATTTAATATTACTACTCTGTGAAGTGTGCATAATAAAATGGTTTCCCTAAAATTTGTTATATTAATATGTTGTTTGATTATGATGGAACAAAACATTAGAAGAAACAATTTAGTAATTAATTATTCAATAATACCACTGAAGCAAGTCTAAAACTAAAATGTCTGGCATTTCACACTAGACTAGCACATACAGTAGTATAAACTAGTCATACAGCTCAAAACTTAGCTTGATATATGCACGATAAAAAAAAGAAAAGTTAAAGAGGTAAATTGTAATATGAAAAGGCTGATTGTGATTAAAATCATATGGAATATTCACAAGGTAAACATGGTAAATCAAACTGATGCAGGTTTTGAGTCAGACAGACTGGTATTTGGAAGATATGTAACAGCACATGATAGGTACATTATTACGACATCTGAGATGTTAATATCAGCAGATGTATGTTATTTCCTTCAACAATTATCCCCCAACTAGAGAAGTACAACTTCATCACTGTGTCTGCTTTTTGTAACCATTAGCACACCTCATACAGGCACAGAAATATACCTAGAACCCACTACATAAATAAAATGGAGTAAAGTAAACAAAGTGTGGGATTTTTGTAGAAATTCTCAGAATTTTAAACAAATTTCCGATTTCTTGAACATCAGCAAAATAAGTATTACAGGCTTAATTGATTACATTGTAAGACATCGTTTTCAAACACACCTTGAACTCTTCAACACATGCCAATAAATGTTTTAAAACATGGGAAAACATGACCAATTCAAAACATGGGCATGCGATTATAAAATATAACATACTCTAAAAACTGTATTAGTAAGAAAATGGGGTTTAACTTCCTATAGAGCTGTAACAATTTGCCAGAATATCGATAATTACCAAATAAAATGTACATTGTACATAAAATTATAAATGTGATACCATTTTTAATGAAACTTCATTTTAGTGACAGTCATGTACAAAAATCTAAAGTACCACATGGTTAAATGGGAAAGATTTATTCAAGTATAGATGTAACAATCACCACAAAATTTATCTATGCGATGACATAAAGTTATATCAACAAGATCTTCAAAATCATTTTGCCCAAACTATCACGAAAAAGTTCTTTTCTTCAACAGATAAAAATATCTAATTCAGTCTAATTTAATACAGCTTTCAATTAATGAGACAAAAACACAGCGAAATTCTGCTGACATAGCTGTTGTTCAGAAATACAGTAAACTTGCTAACCAAACCATAAACTACATTGTAACATTCTAAATCACCCTGAATAACCCCATAACTCAGTATGATCAACTGCAGAAAAGATATTAACCGGTTTTCAATCAATACTTCATAGAACTAACAGTACAAAACATTCAACTTGGCACAAACATAAACCACAGATCACAAGGGCAGATAAGTACCTGTATATATATATACATAGTATGACATCATCACACACCAAGTACCAGAGGTAACTCAGGTTATAGATTCATAAATTCTTTAAATACAACCATTTCATATTTATCAAACAGACCATTGTACAAAGCACCCAGCAGCAATGTCCATCAATAATTGATACAGTCAGGGTATGGGACATTACAATGGATCTGTCTACTAGCTTAAATGAAAAGACAACTTTATTGTCAGACTAGGTACAAGGGTTTTGCTCTAACTGTAAAAAGACAATTTTATTGTCAGACTAGGTACAATGGTTTTGCTCTAGCTGTAAAAAGACAACTTTACTGTCAGATTAGATACAATGGTTTTGCACTAGCTGTAGGTAAATAACCACTAAATGCCTACGTGGACCAAATTCAGATACAGTCAAATAGTCCGTTACAAAACTTTAAAGCGACTGGAAATGGGGGTATGTCTTGACAAATCAGCATCAGAATAATGAAATTAGTGTTTATTGCTTTGTATGCATGTATGTGACTGTAGTGAAATGGTTTTATTCAAAAATATTTTGTATTCTGGCTTGAATATGAAAGTGAAAGTAAGGTTGGGGCTAATGGACAGTGAGTAAATCCGTACATGTGAGAAAATCTGTTCACCGCGTTTGACGAACCAAATTTTTCTTATATGATACATGACCCCCTGCTTTTTTTTCATTTTCTTCAAGCTGGATGCTATTTCTATTGATTAAAAGATTTTGAGAGGGCCCCATGGACAAAAAGTTGACTTTTTTTTGGCTGACCTAGGTCACTTTACATTGAGTTAAAGAACAACTCGATTTGGTGGTTTGTGGCCTGTAAAAACACAACTTTGTTGTCAGACTTAGACATGAGGGTTTTGCTCTAACTTTATTGTCAGACTAGATACAAGGGTTTTGCTCTAACCTGACTATCTTCTGTCATCAATGATGTAAATCGTCCATATTTATTTAAACCCGCAGGATTACATACAGTGCTACAGGTCAAATACAACCGTTGGTACAACAAACTATACACCTAAGTAAACGTTTAAGCAACCTAACCCCCTGTTGAGCTGATAAGCTGTATATTTTTTTATTAAAATTGACAGGGATTATCTTGGCCATGACATACTGCATGTATGCCACATTAACAGTCTGAGGTACCATGTACCAACTGACATCATTCTTCGTTCCTCAATGTAATGACACCATGATAGCTGCAGCACTCAGGGCTTGATACTAACACCGGACTGCTAGGCTCGAGGCCAGTGAAAATCAAGAAGGACCAGTAACTATTTTATGCTTCTGGGACCAAAATAGATGTGTCAAGCCTCAGGCACTGGTTAAGTTTTAGAGTGTCTTAAGTATCTGGCAGATCCAGGTTCAAGCCCAGGTTGAGCAGGTTATGTTCATTCACGATATTGAACTACGGAAAAGTTGCTGAAGACAGCATAAGTTAGAACTCAGGGTGATCCTTAATTCTAGGGAAATGGTTATGTTGATAACCAACTAGCAGCACCGGAGGGCCCATGACGAAAATTTCAAAGGATTTACACCTGTGTTAGTCCATGTGACAGACCGAAATCCATTACCAAATTGGTGAACAGATCCAACAATGATTGTCGGTTAGCTTGATATCTAAGCTGTCCGAAATCAGTTGATGGACTTGCGGGACATTTTGCCAAATGCCCTTTTGGCGGCCATCTTTAAAGATGGCCGTCGTTATTTTAAGCAATCAGAGGGTTTAGGAAAACTTCGATTATTCCTCACCCACAAGGGCTATCGTCTTGTGATTTGTCTTAAAATGTTCGCAATTGAAATGTGCATATAGCAATATATAAATATAAATAATATAATGTGGTTATTAATTAATAATTATTGATTTTTAAAGAAAATTATGATATTTTTCGATTTTTGTCGTTAATTTTTCTCTTTCAAATCGGATCTGAGTGTGTATTTGACCATTTGTTGATTGTTATATGCAGATGAGGGTTCTAGGCGTCCATAATAAATATTACATTGACAGGTTTTGGTTTAAAAATCCTTCATGAGCCCGGAATATTGGAAACCTTAAAGTTTAATAATAGTCCTGTCTATAAATGGGATATTTAGGTTAGACCCAACATTGGATTGTACAGTGAATATTTTTTGGTTTTCTGTTAGAGAATATGTTGCTATTGAAGAATCTGAATGATGACCAGCTGTCATCATTGAGAATTTTGTAAAAATCAAAATGGCGTCCAAAATGGCCGCCAAAATCAGAAAAACAATCAGAGATGCCAGAAATTAGTTACAAATTTCTTTTTTGCCGATTGGTTGTAGTTAAAATGTTTTTAACACATGTATTTATATTATATCTATTGTTATTCGTCGATTAAAATATTGTGGGATGGCATCCATGTCGGCTGAAATCAAAATGGCGGTTACGACGGCCGCAATAATTGACATATTGATATATTCTATTAAAACATTTATTGAAATGATTTTTGTTGATATCGGAATTAAAGTAGTTAACTAACATTCAAATAAAAGTTCGATTCGATTCAATTTACCTGTTGCCTTATTCAAAATGGCGTCCAAGATGGCCGCCAAAATCAGGAAATATGTCGGTGGTGCAAGCGATTAGTTACATAAATTACTATTGTTGCTAATTGGCAGTTGTGTAGATGTTAAACATAGTATCTATTCAAGCATAGCATTATTTATTGTTTGAAATTATTTAAGATAGCATACTAAGATATCAACTACCGGCTGTAATGGCAATCATAATTGCTGAATAAGCATATTTTATTAAAATCGTATAGTATGTTCAAATAGTTTTTATTTGTATTAAACATTATATTTATCAGACATGCATTATGGTTTAACTTCAAAACGGCAGCAAAGATGGCCACTTAACATTACATAAGTGGTGAATAAATTGCAGATTATTCTTCTTTCTGTATAGTATATATGGTTGTCCTCTTGGGCATTGTCGTGCCATTGATATTCAATTACAAGATCGTGTGAGCGGCGAGTTATTTTTGTTAAAAACAAATAATCATGATTATCCACTATAAATAAGACCCCTCGAGAAGGCATAATCGCTGTCGACAATGCTCATGAATCTGGTTCTACAGTTTCCAACCCAAATCACCAATGATCTGCCTGATGTTGCTTGTTGTGCTAAAGTACCGTTTGACGAATTGCGTCCAATATGCTGAACTGCCTCCAGCTGACAAATATTTGTTCTGGTTGACCCTTTGCCGAATTTGCGTATTCAACGATTGATTTGACAGGTGTCTGGTAACATCGTACCCTAATCTCTTTCGATAGTGGGTCAAGTTTGTCCAGAAGAAGGCGATGCTGCTGTTAGCTTTCCTCACAATGGTAGCAACATTGTTACTCAAGGAGACCTCATCTATGTATACCCCGATGTACTTATCTCTGCCACAACTTGTAACGTGTCATGCTGTTGTGGATGAAAAACGGAGTCTCAACACGAGTGCTCTTCCTAGTGATGCAGGTGACCATATACTTGTAAAAAAGGATTAAATGACATGAACCATGGACCCTCCGATTCATTGTTGTAGTCTGTCAATGTCATCTTGTTAGTCTTAAGCATTTTCTTTAGTAATTACCATGTTCAAGAGGTTGTTGTCAGCAAGCAGGTGGTGAGTAGATGTTGCATGAATTAGAAGGTGGTAGATATACAACAGAAAAAGTTGTCCAATGGCTGATGACTGGTGCTGTGTTGGTGGACTGTTCTCCGACCAGTACATGTTGGGTTCTGATTGCAAGAATTATGCTAGTACTAATCCTGCCCAGCAGGTTCCACTGATATTGTAATAATTCAGTTTGCTGACTTGCCTCTCCTCTCCTTAGACCGAAGGCTTTGTTGAAGTCCCGAATCACGGGCTACTCTGATCTCAACCATCTAGGTAACAGTTGTAGTGGGTTATGGAATGCAGCTGACTCTCAGTGGATATCTTTCTGAACATTGTTGTTAGTCAGCTAGTATCTAAAACGTGTCAAGAAGGGCCATGATCTGGCTTTGAAGTAACGGTGTGAGCTCGACAAGTTTACTTCACGCAGACTTGATTGAGATGGACCAGTAGTTGCTAGGTCGCTATAAATTGGTCTCTAGTTTTGATGGTGGGTGTGAAACTCTAGTCTGAAGGGAGTATAGTATTCCAAAAACTTGTGTGGATGTTGTTTGGAATCTTTGCTTCATGCGTACCGTGACCAGTTATATTCTTTCTCACATCCAGTTTGTCCTCACCTCACCTCAGTCGTTTGTCTTACACTATCATCCCAGTGTCTGCGATGAACTTTCTGGTCTTCCGCAGATCATCAGCGTCTCCATAGAGCTTCTCTTGGAGAGTTGTGTCTGTGGGCCACGTTGCAGTTCGATCCTGGTTGTGTCTTTGGAGGACATGATCGACAGTTTGTTCTTCTTCCCCGCATGGACAGATCGGAGACGACACCAATTTGTACTTCCGGTACATGTGATGGTTCAGCCTGTTGTGTCCTGAGCGTATTCGTACCATAATCGCTTGTTCTGACCTGTTAAGACCAGCATCTTTATATCTCTTTATCTCTTTATATCTCACATGTACTGGCGGTTGTGATGACTGTGCTCCCAGTTTTGCCAATTTATCTGCTGTTTCATTTCCAGGCATTCCACAGTGGGCAGGAATCCACTGTAAGGCTAGTTTGAGTGAGTACTAAGGTTATGTAGTATTTTGGCTAGTTCTGGTGTTTTGTTGTCATCAGTATAGACATGGGTCCATATCTCAGGAGGGTATTCTTGGCGTATCAGGTTTTCATGGCTAGTGTCAGGCTCCTTCGAACACATTCATCATCTTGCTTGCCTGGCTCGAGTTGAGGGACTTGGAGTCTCACAGTTACTGCAGACAGATCATTTGCTAATGGGTTGACTATATCATCCCTGACAAGAGGTGTACTTGCTACGGTCAAATCAGGTGCAAATTCTTTGTCTAACTTCTTGGTTTCATGTACAAAGCTGCTTCGCTTGATCCGATTTTTTGGTAAATCCAGCCAATCTTGTTGCCATTTGGTGGTTCGGTATTGATCTGAACTTCTCCGCTTGAAGCATGACTTTGGCTTGCCTTCGTTTGTATAATGGCTGGATACCAGTGAACTTTTCCATGAATTCAATCGGTGTAGACTTCGAAGCACCAGTCATTATGCGCAACGCTTAGTTCAGGACCTTGTCGAGTGCTTGGCTGTTGGTATCCAGTTTGTCTATACTGAAGTTGTGCGGAATGCCCATTTCTTCATCATAGACGTTTGACTTTTCTGATTACTACTAACAATGGTAGGAAATACCTGGGATCGTTTATGGGTTTGTAATTTTATATGGTACGTTGGCATAGTCTCTGAAATAACATTCATAATGTGTCAATATCAGTGGTATGAGAAAAGTGCTAGGCAAGGTCAATGCTGACGCCCTGGACCATGCTTATGATGTTAATATCAGCCTTCTTCCACAAAAGTGTCGTTCTTGCCGGGATATTCCATCTTGCCGCTGTGGTCCTCGCCACAATGAATTCAGTGCTATGGTCGCTAACCCAAGATAGTGCTGTACTGGTTATACAGAGGATACGTTTGTTGTTTACCCCTATCGTGAAGATGAAAAATTGTTCTGACCTTGTTTCTGTGACCGTGTCTATAAATATTAAGCAAGTATGGCGATGGTAGGTGTTGTCTGTAATCATGCCAGTTTCCAAGTCGATATCTGGTAAGTTGATGCAGCCTGTAAGCCATTTTGTCGATGTTGTGTAGGCAGGGTGGAGGTGGTTGACTTCATAAAAAGCTTGGTTGCTGCTGGGTGATCTGTAGATTAGTGTAATGGCAAGCGGATCGCTTCCGTGGCATATGAATGGTGCTACTGTGAACTCGGTGTATGCGTCGAGTTTGATGTGTGTGCAGATGATCTATTCTTTGACGGCAATGTGTAAATAAAACCTGTATAACTATGTATGAAAAATATCTTATGCATATACCGTACCACGTTACCAACCGAACACACATTAGACAATCAGTACCGGTGGTTCACAATATTGATGGTACTTGACTTAAGGATCAGGACAGCCAACCAGATAACACCATAGTCAACACTTGGTCAGTTACAAGCGATGTGACTATGTGGCTATCCTTATTCTCCAAAACTATTAGATAAGATCAGTATTGAATACCACTCCTATTTGAACATACAAGGTTGGCAACCATCTTAGAAGTCATATCAAATATACTGCATATAAAGTGTTCTAATTGTACAGTAGATCTATATTTTTAACCTATAGCAGTATTCACATCAACACATTCCATTACGATACATGTTTTAATGCACTTTTTGAGTTTGACATACCTGTATGCGGTGGCCATTTTGTCACAATTATGATTTCAGCCTTCATTGATACCATTTTAAACGGGGTAGGTCGATCACCAAATAGATATAATGTTATATTTTATACAGGGTATTTAAGTTGTAATTATGTTTGCAAAACTTACACTGCTATCGATCACAAAGTATCAATTTGTAACTTCTTTGGACCACTAACACAATATGTAATTGATTTTGGAAGCCATTTTGGAAGCCATTTTGAATCAGCTAATGGTTCAATGCTTAAAACGCAAAGATTTCTTGGAGCATTTATTACATATTACATTTCAATCATTTATTATACACCACTTCAACTTAAATTGTGATAAAAAACAAATTATTTTCCTAACAGCTTGTCATTTTAGCCACCATGTTGATTCCAGCCATCACGGATGCCTTTTTACATTCACTAACTCAATCAATAATATTGAATATAAATAAATAAGTATGTTTAAAACATTTAAACTACAACCAATCTGCAAAAAGGCGATTTGATCCTAATTTCTGGCACCTCTGATTGTTTTTCTGAATTTTGGCGGCCATCTTGGACGCCATCTTGATTTTCACAAAATGCTCAATGATGCCAGCTGGGCATTATTCATATTCTTCAATTACAATAAATTCCCTTACAGAAAACCAAAAAATATTTACTATTCAATCCAATGTTGTGTCAAACCTAAATATCCCATTTATAGACAGGACTATTATTAAACTTTAAGGTATCAAATATTTCGGGCTCATGAAGGATTTTTAAATGAAGATCTGTCTATGTAATGCTTATTATGGACGCCTAGAACCCTCCTCTGCATATAACAATCAACAAATGGTCAAATACACACTCAGATCCGATTTGAAAGAGAAAAATTAACAACAAAAATCGAAAAATATCATAATTTCCTTAAAAAATCAATAATTATTAATTAATAGCCACATTATATTATTTATATTAATATATTGCTATATGCACACTTCAATTGCAAACATTTTAAGACAAATCACAAGACGATAGCCCTTGTGAGTGAGGAATAATCGAAGTTTTTCTAAACCCTATGATTGCTTAAAATAACGACGGCCATCTTTAAAGATGGCCGCCAAAAGGTCATTTGGCAAAATGTCCCGCAAGTCCATCAACTGATTTCGGACAGCTTAGATATCAAGCTAACCGAAAATCATCGTTGGATCTGTTCACCTCTTTGGTAATGGATCTTCAATTTTCAAGACCTGGGACATGGACTATGTGCACTTACAAGTACTGATGTTGTAGTCATGCCTAACTTTTCCCATTACCCTATACTAAACTACATACTATTCACAAGATAAACTACATTCTTTTACTGATTCACAATTTACTTATGTAAAACATTATCAAGATCAAACAAATTATATTGACAGGAAATCTGTAAAGTAAATATACACAGATAATAAACTGGTTGGTACAATGATCATTTTGGCACAATCTACCTACGCTATGATTTAATACTAAACTGTATGAACTGACATATATTGTGTAATACCACGATTAGAATTTCATTCATAAACTTAAAGATCCCGATCATAACAATCTGTTAGTTGTTCAATGATTGGAACAGTACAGATTTTGTAGTAAACAGATTACAAGGCCATCAAAGTATGAAGGTAAAGTACCCATTACGGTGCATTACCTATAACTATATACATCTGTAAATCCTATCAACTCAAATCCCGTGTAAATATACTACACCCTAATATAGATGAAAGATCATTTTTTTGTTCTTTAAGTGCATTATACATAATAAACCACCCATCCTTCACATACCAACCAGACCACTTGTATTCAACATTCACAAACATGGGAACGGTAATCAACTACAGTTGTATAAAGTGACATACATTCAAGTCAGACCAAATACGTTGATATTAGGTTACAGGTAATAGATCTACTCTGACAGGCGTTGAAAATACCTTACTTCTTAAAATGACAAAATAAAGAATATGGATGTAAGATTATATTCTCTAGCAACACTGAAGACCGTAACAAAGTGTATGTATTTCCTAAATAACATACAACAAACAAAACTGCCCAGTCAGCAATTTAACTTTTCCAACATCGAAACTTCACATAAATATGCAATCACTTCAACCGTTTGTCTTTTATCTAACAATAAATACAGGATATTGACTACCACCTGGAGCCAACAGATATAGCTGAAGTGTACACTAAAATCATTAAACGGTCACCTTGTTATATTTTTGGAAAACATAAAATTATATTGCCCACAGGCCACTTTAATATGGGTACCTTAATTAAGGATCAAGGCCAAATCTCTCAACACTTGGTCAGTAGATTTGAAAACTTATAAATAAGCTATTCCTAAAGAATAATATGTTTAATGCTACAAATTAATAAGTGTTAACTGCAGTCACTATAATATGATCATCTTTCAGTTAGGCAATTAATTAAATATTCTTATGTGACATTGGCCACGGTCATGGGGACAAAGTGTTGTTTGCCATTTGACATTTTAAGTACCGTATTTGTACAAAAGAAATAAATTTGTTCTGGCTGATAATTCATTCCAAGAAAACTAAGGTCACATCACTTGTCTGGCCGGCATACGTGACAAAAACAATGTAGAAAACAGCGTAAAATACCATGAAAAACATAATTAATTGTATTGTATAATAATGAGATCATCAACAAAATATTCCAATATTATATCACTATCAGTATAATCTACCTTGTGACAATGAGTGATGACATCAGACAGTATGATATATAGATAACAACCAACATACAAGGTGAATTTTCAATTACATATATAGTGCACAACATACATCAGACCATATAAGAAATAGCAACTTTATCTCATACCATATTTGAACTACTTGTATAAAATTGTACAGCCAGACAGCGAGTTCAATGTCCGATATATCAAGTTTTTTTCTGGAATGCATTATCAACTAGAAAGTTCAAACTAAATGGTGAAAGTCACAGAATCAGGGGTTGAAACTATTTTTTATCACTGGTCCTAAACTTAAGAAGCGTTGAATTTGTAAAGAAAACAGCTACTGGTTCTTCATGATTTTCACTGGTCCTTCACGATTTTCACTGGCCCCGGGCCAGGGGACCAGAGTTAGTGTCGAGCCCTGCAGAGTTAAACAGTCTGTCCAAATCTGAGGGAATAGAACTGGTATTTTGGGTGATTTATAAGTAAAATGCTCTAGCGCTACCACCTGGGCCAGCCACTGGCAGACAGAAACAAACAGCAAACAAAGGTAGCTTTTTTCTGCAAATTACTGTTACTTAAATATTACACACATTGAACCTGTAGACATTGAGGTGAACCACTGCAGTATAGTTGTAATAATAATACACATCAAACCTAGAAATATCTGGCCTACATTGGGAAAGCTTCCAGCAACACATTCATATTTTATTATCATCATAGAATCATCACAGACAGGCAGAGATTATACAAGAGGGTCCAAAGGGCCCTGGGTCGCTCACCTGTTTGGCCTAGTGACCTAGATTTTGGCCCAAATGACACAGTATCTAACTTGACCTAGATTTTATAGAGATAAACATTGTGACCAAGTTTCATAAAGATAGAGTCAAAATTGTGACCTCTAGTGTGTTCACAAGATTTTTCAATGATTTGGCCTCGTGACCTAGTTTTTGACCCCAGATGACCCAATATCGAACTTGACCTAAATTTTATAATGATGATCATTGTGATCAAGTTTCATAAAGATAAGATCAAAATTGTGACCTCTAGTGTGTTCACAAGCTTTTTCAATGATTTGGCCTCGTGACCAAGTTTTTGACTCCGGATGACCCAATATCGAACTTGACCAAAAAGTTTTAGTGATGATCAGTGTGATCAAGTTTCATAAAGATTAGGCTCAAATTGTGACCTCTAGTGTGTTCACAAGCTTTTTCAATGATTTGGCCTTCAAAGGCTTGTGACCTAGTTTTTGACCCCAGATGACCCAATATCGAACTTGACCTAGATTTTATGGAGATGATCATTGTGATCAAGTTTCATAAAGATTAGGCTCAAATTGTGACTTCTAATGTGTTCACAAGGTTTTTCAATGATTTGGCCTAGTGACCTAGTTTTTGACCCCAGATGACCCAATATCGAACTTGACCTAGATTTTACAGAGATGATCATTGTGATCAAGCTTCATAAAGATTAGGCTCAAATTGTGACCTCTAATGTGTTCACAAGGTTTTCCTTTGATTTGACCTAGTGACCTAGTTTTTGACCCCAGATGACCCAATATCGAACTTGACCTAGATTTTATGGAGATGATCATTGTGATCAAGTTTCATAAAGATTAGGCTCAAATTGTGACCTCTAATGTGTTCACAAGGTTTTCCTTTGATTTGACCTAGTGACCTAGTTTTTGACCCCAGATGACCCAATATCGAACTTGACCTAGATTTTACAGAGATGATCATTGTGATCAAGTTTCATAAAGATTAGGCTCAAATTGTGACCTCTAATGTGTTCACAAGGTTTTCCTTTGATTTGACCTAGTGACCTAGTTTTTAACCCCAGATGACCCAATATCGAACTTGACCTAGATTTTGTTAAGATGATCATTGTGACCAAGTTTCATAAAGATTAGGCCAAAATTGTGACCGCTAGAGAGGACACAACCCAATTGTTGACGGACGGACAGACGGACGGACAGACAGACAGACGGACGGACGACGGACGAAGAGTGATCACAAAAGCTCACTCTGTCACTTTGTGACAGGTGAGCTAAAAAGAGAGGAAGCACATTGACACCTGTGAACATTGTTCTATTGTTAAGCACAATCATATGTTCCATAATTGCTCAATATCATTACACAGTAAAGTAACAACAACTGTACCACTTGGGATATACTTCATTTACAGTTACCACACCATGGCACACATCCATTAAAACGGATAAAATGCAACATCAAAGCTAACAAGATCATCCCAATATTTCACACAATAGTAGACAATTCATTATGTTTCATAAAATGTTCACAGACAAAATATATATTATCTAGCTTTGATTAATTACCGCTTATACATAGCCTAACTTGTACTTAATTTGTTGCACACACAGTAGCCACACTGATGCACGTCCACCAAGGCAAGTACCATGGTAAAAATTTAAGAAAGAACCAAAAAGAAATCAAGAAATTTTGTTATTGAATTATCAACCAGTACCATGCACAGATCCAAGGGGAGCCCTGGGTATTTGTGCGGTTAACTTATATGTAATTGTATTCAACCAAGTTTGTCAAGGGTCTAACCAGGACAAACAAAGATAGATTTAGCAAAAGGCAGGCAAGTCTGTGGGTAAACGCTGTCACCCTGAGAAAAGTTGCTCGTCAGACCCTTTCTTTAAAGAACAAATAAGCTGGCCGGACCAACTAGGAAATGAAATCTGTGAAATTTACATTCAGTTTCAATCAATTATTAACATTTGACACACATATAATTTTGTCAGACTCAGCATTTTGTTCCAGTAAATGGAAAGGCCTCAGCAAACTGTTGACTGTCTGCTCGATTTAAGTTTCAACAGAACTGGCCAATGAAAGATTGGTTTGCTGTCTCTTTGACCTCAATTTGTGTGCAAGTTTTACTGGATTTTCTATTAAATCCTGAATACCAACATAATGTCAAGTTATATATATAGATACCCAACATACAGCAAATTATGGTTAAGTTAACAATTAAGTACTTGATTGTTGCTAAGTTATCTATAAAGTTTTGGCTTGTTCATTGAATAGATTTATCCATTTTATGGTCGACAACCACACAACAAGCACATTATTACAAGGACATAAATCTTGACTTTCTATGTAAAGTATACATATATCCATTATTTCGGATTATAATACCAAGTTACATTTAGTTTAAAATGTCAATTAAAAGTTAAAACATGAAAGAATAAAGCTGGTAATATAGGCATTACACTAAAAGTTTAGTAGATTATAACAGCACATTTGTATCATGTGTACTCTGCAAGTAAATAAAGATAGGTATCAAGATTCCACCACACTTAAATTATAATGTAACTGTGGGAGATAGATAAAGGTTAATATAAACATAAAATGTTAACATGAACAGAAACTTCATCTTGGGGAATGTTAAATAACCAAACCAGACAAATAACCCAACATCTTTCGGTTATGGTCAATTAAATCACATGCCATGAAATGATGAATACACAGGGTAGGCATTTAACAAGAGGCATGGTGTAGGTTAACATACTTTTTGGGTAAAGACAACTTAACAAAATGGAAAATTGATAGTACTTGGCCTAAATTCCAAAAATTCCAAAGAAATTCTTCGAATTATTCAAATTTCAATATTGCAAAAGTCACAAAAGTCATGAAAAGTGATTTAAAAAACAATGTACTTCGATATAAACTTATAGAGGCAGTTTTATTTTGTCCAAGGAATGTAATCCTTGATAATAAGGCTTACAACAGACAGCTTCATATTAAAGTTTATCTTAATAGTTAAAGGCCAAAAAGATAAGCACTGCTTCAAGAGACAAACAGACCTCAAATACATTACAGCTAGATATTCTACATCCTACTTTCAACACCTCATAACATAGATTAACTTTAAGAACAAACAATACTTTGTTAAAAATAACAAAAATATTGTGTGCATACAAATGTAAATATATATGCCTGGCAGCCAATTAACCTTAATAGACCCACTGACCTAGAAAAAGCAGCAGACATCATCTTCATGTCATAATGATGATAAGGTCAGCATCCTTATAAGTCTTAAGTCCTTAGGCAAAAACATTCTCTAGTTTTCAATCAGACCAAAGTTCTGCCTTACAAGTGAAAACAGTGCAGAAAAATGAACTTTAAATAGCTTTTGACATTTTTCTTGGCAAGAAGGTATTCTTCAAAAGGACTGATCACAATTACTTGAATAAGTATTAATATTTTGACAACTGAACACATGAACAAAGATTATCAATAATGCCTATAGTGTGTATAAACTAACATTCTATAATTGTTTCAAGCAAAAACAGATATGGGGCAAAACAGCTAGGAATCAAATGGCTTCAAACATTCACAATCGGTGTTTTACTTACTCCAGTGAACTCCAATTTCTCCTGATAGGAAAGTATTGGCAGTTATTAATGTGTTTATACATGTCAAAACTTTAAGGCTAACTTAAAAGTAAATTTGTCAAGTTTAAAAGCTTGTAATTCGAAACTGAGCAACATTTGACAAGCTTAGCAGCCCATTGAAACGTATCAAGTTAAAGACTTAAAATGCAAACCATGAAAACTGCAGAATCAGCATTATTATAATAATTCAGCTAGCTACAGTTGTATAAGGCCTTTAGAGTAATGGATATTAAACTAGCTGTGGTGTTCCATGTTACCCTCAAGTCAACCCTTTGACCGCTCTGATTTCAATAATGCTACCTCAAGATTCTGATTAACAACAAAGCACACACCACATTAATAACTCTTCTATTTTATAACAACAAGCTCAGTCTTAAATGATTTTCATTCAAACTTGTGTCTGACTTTTTAGAAACTAGAAGCATTTTTTAAATCGAAACAAAAGAAGTTGCAAAAGGTAAGAAATGATCATCGATGCTTCATTGAAGTTTATTCCAAACCTTGCAACTTTCACAGACCCAAAAAATATTTCCCTTCCTAAAATTCTTGATTTTTACCTGATTAACCAATTCCAAGTTCTAACCGTGGCAGACAGGTTTCCATTCGGAATGATACATGACAGTGACACTAAGGTCCTTAGTACTTAGTAGTAGAATTTCAAGTCACTGAATACTGTGTATAGACCTTAACAAAAATTCTGCATGTGAAAACAGTGAAATACTATATATATCGATAACCATAAAAAATGTGAATTTGAAGAATAATAAAATAATTGCAATAATATATACCTGCAGTTCACACCATGCAACAGCAACACCAGTGTCAGTGTCTAAACCTTTGTAGACAGTCTTGAACGACCCTCTTCCAATTTCTATGTCAAACTTAAAGAAACGCCCATTCTCTGATTGTGCAACTGCTTTTTCTTCTAGTTCATCTTTCTTTTCAGCTTCAGTGCCTTTCTTATCATCACCCTCCTTCTTTTCACTGTCTGTCTCTTTTTTGTCAACATGATTCTTCTCTTTTTCCACTTTTGAATCATCAACTTTTTTAGATTGTTCTTTTTCATTGTCTAAACATTCATTTGCGATTGGAATTATAACTTCTTGAACTGAAGTGGGACTAACAATACCTTCAGCGCTATTGAGCTTAACTTCCGACACTGAACCAATGATGGCAGCATCAATATCACCAATCTCAACAATGGTGGTAGTTTCATCAATTGTAACAGACTTTTTCAATCTATTCTTGGCTTTGATGTCTGATCTTTCTTTAGATGAATCTATTTTATTCTCAGAGTTTTCAGTTTTATCAGAATCACTGTTGTCATTGTTTTGAGCAGAATTCAGCAAAGTTCTCTTGGCAGAAACATCAGTTTCACTATTAGTATTACAACATTCATTTTTTGGCATTATAGAACCACTAGAACTCACATCAGTCTTACTTTCGTCCAAATTGTTACTTTCAATATTATCAGAATCCTCTTCAAGAGGATCTGTAGGAAGACTGTAAGATCTTGTTCTTTTGTTCATTTCTATTGCGCGTTCATTCTTCTCCTGGCTACCAGATCCAACTGGAATTCGACTCGGAGTCTGTTTTCTAGCAGGAGACCGATCTTTCTGGCCAACAATCGTTGTGTTCTCAGATATACTCCTTCTGTCTCGTCCAGGAAGAACACGGGCTATTCTAAACCTACTGTTAGCTAAATTAGTTCTCAATACACTATTTTCTGGGGACTGTCTGTCTTGCCTATGACCCACATTTTGCTTGTGACTGCTTTTTTGACCCATTTCCACAGAAGACCGTTTTACTTTGGATTTAGTTCCTTTAGATGATAGTTTTGGTGAGTCAGCCATCTCGTCTTTCTTGTCTGCTTGAACGTCTCCATTAAGTGATGACTGAATAGCTGGAGAGTGCCTGCTCATGCTTAGGTGCAATGTAAAAAGCAATCACATGTATGCTTATGTCAGTACTCAAAAACAACTTCAATGAAGACTTTAAAACAACTAAGAGGTGTTAAAAACACAGTTTATGAAATGGCCATGAACACCAGGCCTGCAATGATCAATAATGACAATCATTTTAGTCAAAACCATAGCAGACAATCCCTAATTACATTAAAATAAAAACACACTGCAGTGAATGAACTGAAATTTACAAATCTGTTTATAAATGAAGAAAAACACACAAACATCCACCACACAGTCAAAAGAATCACACTGAAAGAATGAGTTCGTCTACATAATGATACTTATCCAATTGTCACACAATGTTAATTTAATCAATATTACACTTCACGTAGATCTATTTAGAAAACCTTCAATGTGTCCTCAGTCAGCCTCGAGATTGAAAATCGGTCAACGGTTTCGCACCAAGCTAAATAACGCCCATCGGTTTAAATGTCGATCATAGTAACCTGATTTAAACAATCTAATAATGATCTATCCCAGACATCGTGGAAAAACACTGTCTTCCTCGACGAAAGGCGTAATTTCCTTTCCAACTGCGATCCTGTCGTTGTATTTTTATCCTCAATACACAAATTCTCAGCGTTAATGAAATTAGTTCCAGAACGCGTATGAATATAATATCTTAAAACGTACTGGAAATCATAAGAAGTACTGAAATAAAAGCTATAAACTTTTTACAACAAAATGCGACAAGATAATATAATATGCGTTATGAATAATAAAAGTATTAGTGAAAAACTGCTGGAACTACATTTTGATATTAGCCGGAAGTACATTATTGAGTCATGGCCATTTCTAAATTTTTTATCGCAGTTACTTCCCTTTGCAATTAGGAAAGTCGTATTCCAGAACCAGCCTTTCTGCGCTAAGACCTTGTCAGACTGGTTCCCTAATATGGAATTCTTATTCAAGCTTTCCAGAGTTGTCGATCATAACGCAGGATATACAACCTGTAGCTGATCATAGATCTATAAAAGTTGAAGGGAAAGATAAAACCTTAAAGGGTTTATGATATATGAAGATCACCAACATTCATGAAGGTATTCAAGAAGGTATGGACACTTCTTATGTCTCCAGGAAACCCGTTAAATATGTTTATGTATTGTAATTGAAAAAAGGTTAGAAATTCAGGATTCCGTCCTACCTTAAATTCTTAAACACGGGGACTGTACTATTAGGAAGGGGCAGCCGCACGAGTTTCACGAACAGTTTCCAAAAATTGGACACAACTTCAACTTGTATACTCGTCAAAATCCTCTTGGACATTTATCAACGAGGGCAATGCACATGCGTGAAACACGAAAAACGTACTATTTATCATCTATTTGATAACTTTAAAATACTCATGTTACTGTAACTAAGTAAGTTATGCATTTAGGTATATTTTTTTAAAGCTTTAGATAACGCAATCAAATGTGTTTGTACACTGCCTAATCGTAAATTTATAGCAATTCATGAACAACGCTGTACTTAATACCTAAAATACTTCATTATGTTTAGGTTTTTGGCTGCATGTTATTTGATCACCTTTTAAACATTACCGCATGCACTTAAAAATGCATATATATTTTTTAATTTTGATTTGAATATAAAAGTGTATAGACGGCTATATCGGAAGAAATAATTTTTAAGTTTCAAAAACTGAAAAACAATTATGCTTTCATATCCATTAGATCATCGTTAGCTTCAGTTTTAACAGAAACTCTCTCTGTGATTTATTGGACATGCAAATCGTCCATTTTCATACGAAATTGTCACCCTTCGAAACTATCAGAATCGTCAATTTTTCGAGGATTAAAACAAAGTACACGGAACCCATCCAAAGTTTTAATTGGTAATTAAGGTAGTCTAGTATCTTAATAAAAACGATACAAGTAATTATTCTGACATTGAATGACTATTAAAATATAGCTATATACACTTTAAATTCGATATAAATCGTTTTGAATGTTTTTTAAACCAACGTAATTAAAAACGGTTTAACCACTAGCCCTATGTTTTGTGGACAATTAATGAATCGAGAGTATTCTGAAAATGTTTACCGTTACAACCACGAATGTGCATCTAGGTTCATGTTACAATGGAGTACATGTAACTTTAAGACTTTTTAAAATTGTCTTATACAGTAAGATCAAACCTAGAAAAAAGTCCCGAGCTATCATCGTTCTTCGTTTACTTAAAATCCCTGTCTCACAGATGGAGCGAATTTTTTTAAAAAGTATAATTTTCTTACCAAATTAAGCATTTATATAATAGAACATTGTTAACTGTTGCATTAAGAAATATTTATTGCAAATAATCGATTTTAACCACTTTCAACATCGTGCACATCAGTGTGTTTTTCCTTTTAAACAAAACGTTATTTTTCCTTTCAGCATGATTTTTGAGTAAAATTATTCACTAGATCTGTCTGTAACAAAAACAAACTTCAGTCTAAACATCTATGAAGTATTTGGTTTGTTTTTAAATTCCTTTTCATCACATGCGAGTAAATTTCAGGCAATTTAAATGAGAGTAGTTTATGATTCTATACCGTATTAATACGGTATAGAAATTTGGACGTAAAATACTTAAATAATTACAAAATCCTGATGTTTCACAGGTTATATTTATATCAGTGTGCTGGTTTATGGGATATACAGGCATCTATGCCAAAATATAGTGAATATTTAACAATTTTATTCGATTTTGCTATACGCTGAAACGTGACACAGTCCCTTTAAAGTCAGATAGTTTTCAAAAATTAAATGTTGTATGTATACTTATTGCAGCTAGATCTATTTATTGCTAAAGAGCCCGTTTCCATGATAACGACTCACATGCTGTACATGGCATCCAAGTTTAGGTGTAGTAAATACTGAAAAATCTTCTGTTTTCCCCGATTTTTTTTCTCCTAAACCGACCTATATTTATATGTATACATGTACTGAATCTTACCGACGTCCGACGATGAACCACGCATGTATATATACGGATACATTGATGAACTGACATTTAATTGTATTTTTTATCACAGGCCTAAGAAATTGTATCACAATCTACAGTTTTCCCTTTTCCAATTTTTCTTCCATTCAATATAGTAGGCATATATGCCGTTGTCTTGTATTTCCGTGCTCCTTAACAGTTTCAGCGAAACATGCGCACTCGCGCATATAAGTCAAGTTTAAAAATAGCTGCACCATTTTCGGCAGAGCAAATGTTAACTGAATTTGAATAAGAAAACGAAAATTTAAAAATGTTCACGAAAATTCGTAAAATCATATTTTTTTTATGTCAAGGTCGATGCTGTGAATCCTGGTGACTGTTTCCCATGAAATCCGTGCCTCCGTATAACGGGTCTGTATTTGGGCCCAAAGTGACGGAATCAAGTTCAAATTTGCATTTAGATTAAATAAAATTGGAGTAGTGCTTATCAAAGTGCTTATTCATTTCGAGTATTAAAGGCGTAGGTGATAAAAATAGTGCGTAATGAAAACGGGATGCAAAAACAATTAACACCAGTTGAAAAATATCAGTTGGAATAATTACTAGGTATCATTCCTGGTCGTCGAAGTGACAACTATGATGTGTCGTCCAAAATAATGACATCAATTGATGTAGGATATTTGTAGGATGATTTATTTAGGTAATTTTACAAAAATGACAATGTTGAAGACATAAAATAGTTGAATTCAACTAAGCACGGATTTCATGAGAAGGCACAAAATTATGAGACAGAGGTATATATTTGTCTTTTCTCTAATGAATGGGTGAAAATGTGGGGATGTTATTTTTTTGGATATAAAATCTTAGGCCTGTGTTTATATGTACACTGGGATCGGGTCTGGGTTATTGAGTTCAACCCAGACATTTTTGTAAAGACAAACTTATATTGCCGGGCCATGAACATCGTAACAACTGGATCAACTGATCAGTCTTATTCTTCTTGTCGTGTAGTTTCCTCACCTGCGTTGGGGCACACCTTCTTTATGGCGAAGTTTCACATAAAGTTAATCACAATTAATCAGTGGTCATCAGTTCAAAACGCAAAAATGTTCACAGGAGTCACTATCACAAAATACCTGAATTAGAAATAACAAATGCATGTAGTATACGTTAAATTAACATAACGCATCTAACTAATACCAAAACGATTAAAAAAGAGTAGCATTGAGATAAGTTAATAAAACTATGAAATTAGATAGACACATATCCATAACACCTGATAAAACACACGCAAAAGTTTATACGTGAAGACATTAAGACTTATAATACTGTTATATATATCAACTCGACGGTGACAGTTTAAAAACCTTGAAATAAACAGTTCACAGTCAATGGTAAATGACGAAGTCTGCCAATATATGGAATCTTGAGGATATTGCAATGCTCAGTATTAAAAACTGTTGGACAGCGACGTGACCCAAATTGCAAAAGCATCAAACATAACTGTGTTGTGATAAGTGCTGGCACTATGGCAGCATCCAGATCTGGTGTTTCATATTGCCAGCCAGGGATTGGGCACGAACAATCAGTGGACAAAATCAGAAACGATTTAGAAACATACTGTATGGATTGCTAAATGATTGTACCGTGTCTGTTTTGTAAGTGTATTTTTTGCAACATACAATATGAAAGTAATCGACGTCAATAACCATTTTGGACCACCTCTCGTCAGGATCTACTATATTAATATAAGATCTCTGCTCTCGTACATAACATGTAGCACATTATTTGTACTTGAATATAGAGTTCAAATAGATGAAAGTGTCAAATAGTATAAACTAAATAGCTGTATGACTTATTGGGATGCTACGAAATTCAACTTGTATGACTTATTGCAATTAATGGCACATGTAAAATCTGACCACTGTATGACTTATCATCATACTCTATTATTCAGCTCGTATGCCTTATTGCAATTTCCGGAAGGCGACTCGTTTATACACAGTGAGTATGAGGATGTTTCTTGGAGATAAGAGATAGGCTATATTTCATCTTCTGCGTCGTTAATGAAATTTTCCAGTAAGGTCGGCAACGTGACAGTCTGCCCCTCGAATGGTAGAATAAAAGGTAAGTGATAGAAATATTATATGCGGACAGCATCCAGTGTTACTGGTTAGTGTGCTAGATTTGAAACCCAGCGATGCGGGCTCCATTGCCTGGTCGCGGTTAATATATCATTCCATGAAATTTTGTCCCAGACATATCGATCTTCTTCCTCATGAGCTACTTGTTACTTGTGATAGAGTAAGTCAGTACTGGTTAGGAAACATGATGCAGCCATCTTTCATTATCAGGTAGGCCCTATCCTAGATATGGATATATAGATGGGTCCAATATTACTGAAAAATGATTGCGATGCCGCCCTGCAAGAATATGTATAATATTTAGTATAGTGTAAGGGGGGTAACCAATCATTCATAGACAGGACCAAACTCATATCGCTTACTTCCCTTTGAGTTGTACATATCGCTGGCTTAGCAGTGCCACTTGCGACCTTTTTATTTGTTTGGGACTTCAGTCCCAAATAAATACTGTTAGCATGATTCTCACGTCTATGCCCTCTAACTACAGTCTCCAGAAGTAGTCCGTCATTTGCCAGGCGCAATAATTTTCAAGCGAGGAAACGTCCGTTGAAAGGCACTCTACCGTCCTCCCGATCTCGCTGACTTTCCTTGCAACCGAGGAAAATTCCTGCAAACTTTTCTCTAATGTGTCGAGTCTAACTGTGTCGGGGCGCCCGTAGGGCATTCCGTTACGCCTTTTTCTGTCTGTAAGTCAAGAATACTTTATAAGTTATGCGATTCACGCAAAATATAGTAAAACTATATGAATTTTCCGTCTGTAATGTACAGCCGTTTATTGGGACAGTTTATCATTTTATTTATACAATAGAAATCCCGATTTAGGATTCATACGATTAGTCAAATTGATTCAATTTTCCATCGAATCAAACTTATATAAATCTGAAAAATAAATTATAATCAAATAATCAAATCTTACCATAATTAGCGTCAGATAAATCGAAATTTTAAAATTATTTATAAGAATTCCCAAATAACCGTTTGTTGTAGCTGCTGATAAGCCTCGTTCTGATTTGTTAGGCTGTGGTAGCTGCGTTATCTCTCCATGGCTAAGTGGTTAGAATCGCTGACTTGAGATCACTTGCCCTTTACCGCTGTGAGTTCTAATCCCCGTCGGTGACATAAAATCTTTATGTGATGTAGCCATCCAACTGGTCGATGGTACTACCCAGGTGCCCGCTCGGGCCTGAATTATGTCTGAAGGGGCATCTGGGTTCTTCCACCACCACTAGAGCTGGAAAGTCGCCTAATGACATACACTGTGTCGATGTTACTTAAAACCCAACAAAAAAACCCCATTATACTTGGGGTAGACAATTATACAGAAATATCTACAGACGGATATATCTTATTGAAAAAATGCATTCCTTTCCATATATTTTAAAGATTGTAATTTTCATAGTATTGTAATGAAGACAGTGCAGTGTCCAAGTACTTTAACTTTCTTTTGGCAATTTTTCATAATTATGTCTCCCGAAATATTGGTTTTGCCCATGATGTCTGTCCGTTAATAAAATCTTGTCAGTCTAAATCTCATATACGCCTGGTCCAATTTTAATGAAACTTTCCAGGAATAATTAGTATGAAGTTTAAATGTGTATATTATTATTTTGGTTTGCTCGGATGATTGTTGACGGAGTTATGGTCCTTTAATGGTTATTTTAAAGAAAGTTTGTCTGCATATATCCTGATCAGTATGAGGTCCAGTTGTGCATATCGTCTTTTTGTTCCGCTTTGATAATTTTTTACGGAGTTATGGCCCTTTTGTCCACAAAATATTGTCCGCTCCAAATCTTATATACCCGTGGTCCAATTTTAATGAAAGTTTGCTGGAATGATCAGTGTGAAGTCTAGATGCGCATATTATCATTTTGTTCCTATCGAATGATTTTCCATGGAATTATGGCCCTCTAATAGTCATTTTAGAAAAAAATTGTCATGAGCGTTCTTCTTGTTTGTCCTTTGTTTATCTCAAAAGGTTCTGGAGGTATCATACTGAAAATTCACACTACATTTTTAGATAGATAAAATTAATCTGTGAAATGGAGGGGCAGCTGATTTTCAGACCCAAACTAATTCAGTGCCTTCAGCGCTTTGATTTATAAGACTAATAATAATTATGATGTTTGCATATTTGAAATCTGCACCATAAGTCGTATCCATTCACATCTTTTAACAATGAACAAAGTATACAGTAGAATTCCTCAAAACGGGACTACCATAAATCGGCCGATTTCTTAGAAATGTCTAAGAAATTATATCACAAACTACAGTACAGTTTTTACTTCCCCCAATTGTGCATTCATTCAATATAGCAATACTGTATTATTTTATCTAATGAATGAGTGACAATTTGGGGATGTTAGACTCAGTGTTCCTTTGGTTATATAATTTCTTAGGGCTGCGGTACAACAAATACGTACAATTTAGACCCATTTCTGGGGAAAGTCTCCCAGTTTAATAGTTCTCTTCCATGTTTATATAAATACACTATGATGGTTTATTTTCAAAGTACGCACATTTCAACAAGAATGCATAGAATAGGAGGCAAGTAGTAAGAAAGGGAGACAAACCCACGTGATTAGGACATAAATATAGAACATAATTATGTCCACATCGCCATATTTTTTTTCTTGAAATTTTATTATAAAAGCTCATAAAATAAATTACATACAAGCTCTATGGCTTTTTCAAAGACTACATTAACATTTTCAATTGAACTACTATTAAATAATTACAATATACATGTTGCTGAAAAGAAAATACAATGTATAAAAAGCAGATATTTAATTAAGCATCACCATGTTAAGAATAATATATATAGTTGTTTCACATCGCCATATTTTACCATTTTTTATAATAAACAAAATGCGAAATTCATGTATATCAATAAACATGTATAAACCAAAGTTTAAAGGACACATATAATATTGTTTATACTGCACAGGTATACTAAAATGCCTGTAGACATGATAACAAATGACGATAATCGTCGTAACAACCAAATATCAGACACGTGGACATGACAAACAAGAATAACACTTATACTATAGCGCTAAATAACAGTTCATTATGAATTTCGAATATGTCGAGCACCTGGTTTATCTCAAGCATTTGGCATGTCCCCCGATAAGTCTTAGAGATAACGAAGTTTTACTGCATTTATTAATAAACTTAACACCATGATAATAGAAATTCTAAAATCAAAGCAGGGTATACATTTTGTTTGGGGAAATGATCACAAACATAGCACTATCACATTTCATGCGGCGGAGGGTGATGTCGATGCCGTGGTCCATGATGGGGAAATCTTCCATGTGAGCCTCTAGGACCATGTCCTCTCCCCGGCCCGCCGTGAGGTCCATTGTAGCCCCGACCTAAATATATGAAATACAAAAAATGTACGAATACAAACATGGCACATCAATATAAAACATTTATGTAGATTTCTATAACATTATTATAACTTCTCTTTTTTTTGAGAATTATATATGTGTTGTTTTTTTAATTGACAAACAACCATGCGTGATGGATTATCTAACGTGGACTTGGATATGACTTGCACGAGAACAAGGGAATAATTGGACAATTGCTTACAGACGGGCACACGAGTAAGCAGAAATATACATACATCGATACATATTTAAATTCAAATAAGGAAACACTAGATCGGCAAATAGGCTGCCATATTACTGAGAATACCAATGTCTAAACTGTCTTAGCCTATGGTTCTACAAATAAAAGTGAACGTTAACCTTTATGGTGGGGTCTATGATGATGTGGTGGCGGCCAGTGTGAGTGTGGATGCCCACATGGTGGAGGAGGACCACGTGGATGGCCGTAATGATGCGGTGGTCCGTGATGATGCAGTGGTCCGTGATGAGGCGGTGGTCCGTGATGATGTGGTGGTCCGTGATGATGCGGTGGTCCGTGATGATGCGGTGGTCCGTAATGATGCGGTGGTCCGTGATGAGGCGGTGGTCCGTGATGATGTGGTGGTCTGTGATGATGCGGTGGTCCGTGATGATGCGGTGGTCCGTAATGATGCGGTGGTCCGTGATGAGGCGGTGGTCCGTGATGATGTGGTGGTCTGTGATGATGCGGTGGTCCGTGATGATGTGGTGGTCCGTGATGATGCGGTGGTCCGTGATGATGCGGTGGTCCGTAATGATGCGGTGGTCCGTGATGAGGCGGTGGTCCGTGATGATGTGGTGGTCTGTGATGATGCGGTGGTCCGTGATGATGTGGTGGTCCGTGATGATGTGGTGGTCCGTGATGAGGCGGTGGTCCGTGATGATGTGGTGGTCCGTGACGAGGCGGTGGTCCGTGATGATGTGGTGGTCCGTGATGTGGCGGTGGTCCGTGATTATGTGGTGGCCCTCCATGTGGCGACCAATGAGGGGAGGATAATGTGGTGGCGGTGGCCAATATTCCTCATCAACGACTTGGAACGAACTGTCATCTCTAGTATTTGTATTTCCGGGTAAATCATTGCATGTGTCTGTAGTATTGGTACTTCCGGGTAAATCATTGCTTGCGTCTTAAGTATTGGTATTTCCGGGTAAGGCATTGCTTGCGGAAGTACCTGACTTGCTTTTATGAGCATCTAACAATGTCACCACTATATGGTTTAGAGGAAACAGTTTAGACCATCCTGTGTGATCGTTGTTTGCTGTGCTAGGAGGAGCTGTGAGTTGTCTACAGATTGGACACGCAAACCTTGTACTCATAAAAATAAAGTAAAAGGTTGATACAAATTCGACTTTCTATATGTAAGTATTGAGTCAGTTGAAGACGTGTCGTGCGATAGTCAATGATCAAATCGAGCAGAAAATTCGCCAGAACTAGTGTCAAATATTGTTGCTTAAATGTGCCAAATATCATTAAATTTCATCTAGGAGTTTTAAAGATAACTAAAATATATCAAAGGTAGCGTTAGCAATGCCGCTAAGTGTGTCTTTGTAAATTATTTGACATTTTAGCTTATGCCACTGCTTTCTATACAGATAGTTTCGCTTCATAAAAGCTTATACCAACAGTTCGATACCAAACTAAGCTCTTCCTGTTTTAGCAATGGTTTTAATCTTTTAACGTCACTGTCAGATTACCCTAGCTGGACTATACCCTTTTTGTGTTATTTTGGTTAACTTTGTAGATCTATTATGATTGAGTTTGTGTAGTAGTATGTATTTTATTGATTTATAATTAGCTGGCTTAGAATGAAAAGGCCGTAAGTACTACATACGGCCTTATTAAGACTAAATGACTGATACATATGTAAAATCCCCATCATAAGACTCTTCTTATGAGCCTATTTTATAAGAACCTGAACTTAACACCAACTTGACTTGTCATTTTCTCTTGTTTTCTCAAAATATCGAGTTTGTACTTACGACCTTCTCATTCTCAGCCAGCGAGATGTAAGACCATTGTTCCCCTACCAAAGTTAAGTCATGCCAAATCGTAATACAGTTTAGCGTCCACCCAAGTTCGAAAACTTATCTAGCTATCCTGAGACAAAAACATAGCCCTCATAAGTAAATAACTCATAAAAATAACGTTAAACGTGTTTCCTCGGACGCTAAACGAAGAAACAATTTGGTACCCAGCCAGCAATCCGAAATCGGCCCAATATCGGACCGATATACTTTCGATATCGGGCCGATATAGGTTACGATATCGGGCCAATATCGTTTTGCCCATCGGAACTTGATCGGGCCGATATCGGCAGCCGATACTCGCATTCTTTATCCGGGGATATAAACTATGTTAATTAAATAAAATTGAATGCTTACTTATATAAAATTTCTAGCATTTAAGGATTGAAACAATAAGTGCAGCCCTTGGCCAAAGAGCTTCCTTCCTGTATTGACTACTACCATGTAGCTTCCCAGAGATGAAAGGTTGTAAGGTATTTGTTGCTTACTAGTTTGAGCTAGGTCTTATACACATTTTAATTAACCACTAGCAGCTTTTATTTACATCATTAACAGCCAAATGACGGTGTGGTCCTTTAAACGTTGGCTAATTGATTTTTTTTAAAGTTTGAAAGGAATATTAGGCGATAAACCGGATTTAATTCATTTACAAAATAAAAGGGAGATAATAGGTATGTGTAACGTATTACAGCCGGCCGATATCGGTCCGATCAATATTCCGATAGGATGCCAACGTCAGTCCGATATGAGCGTACTGGCTGGGATACTGACCAAAGTAGGCAGGGCTTATGAATGATGCATTTACAAATTACAATACTTGTAAACCTCACTTTATCGGTCCGATATCGGTATGCCAACCGCTATATGCCGACATGTAGACGATATGGGTATGTTTTCTGGGTAATTTGCCGCCAAAATTGGCACCAAACGAAAAATACCGATTGATTGAACGCAAAATATAATTCGCTAAAATTTGCGATACCTATAAATATGAGGCGAATTATATATTGTAAACGCTATAAATAACCAATTTTATGTATTTTTCTACAATATAAACCAATAAAACGGAAATAGAGAAAACCAACTTCGTCTCAAAGTTCAGATATCGGGCCGTTATCGGGCCGATATTATGTTTATTTTTGATGTACTAAAATAAATTATACGTCACCGAGACAAATGAGTTAGATATAAACCAATAAAACGGAAATAGAGAAAACCAACTTCGTCTCAAAGTTCAGATATCGGGCCGTTATCGGGCCGATATTATGTTTATTTTTGATGTACTAAAATAAATTATACGTCACCGAGACAAATGAGTTAGACATCTATGTTTACTTATCTTGACTGAAAACCCGCAATTTATTAATCCTACATAACACGAAATTGTTCGCCAACAACGGATAGACGTCGGATAGATATCGTGTGCCGTTGCCGATATGCCGCTATGTTGCCGATATCTATCCGATATGGGCATGCTGGCTGGGTATGACCTTAGTTTATCAGCGACACAGAATATGGTAGACAATAATTGATATACACAATTTCCCGGTTAGTTATCATAATAGATAGTGAAACATATTGTAGATATATCACATGGATTTGCTTGTATCCGGGTTAGTATAGCGAGTACGTATGATCTCTTACGCAACATATGTGATATAGAGGATATTTGTATTTTTCCGTGTATGATCGGCTGATAATTCACCGAGTGAGCAGCTGATGTAATATTTTCACGAGTGGCGTAGCCACGAGTGAAAATATAAGTCAGCTGCTCACGAGGTGAATTATCAAACGATCATACACGGTAAAATACTAATATTCTATTTATTTCATGCTTCAAATAGCTTAAATGATGGAAATACTCCACTATATACCTGAAATGTTGTGCGTGACGTCGTTTTCCCGCCATGCACGCGTCGAGTTGCAATCAAATAGTTCTTCTGCAATGGCTTCAATTTCGTCCATTTGTTTTACATTTATGTATATATAATGTTGTGTTATTTGTTAAAGATTAAGAGAGCAAGTGAAAATGCTTATTATTTTATTTTTGACGGCGAGGAAATTTGATTTTTAAAAAATAGCCCGTTTGCCGTGAAATTATGAACTGTGAAATTATGAACAGTGAAATTATCGGGGAATAATCCACCGTTATTCCACCGTAAACCACCGGTAAGCATGAAATAAATAAGGTTATTCTACATGGACGTGTTTTTCCAATAATTTGATGCGTTTTAGTGTCATATGATATAAAAAATCTATCACTCGTTGTCAATAAATATATTTATATTAAAATCGTTCAGGAAATATTATTAATCTTGCCAAAGGCTCGCTTAATAAAATTTCCAAAACTCGTTTAATATAAAATTATATCAATAGACAACACGTGACAGATAACAATTTTCATTCGTGATACTGTATTGTGGTTCAATCAGTCCTTAAGCTTTTTACAATTGTAATAAATTAAATTAATATTTAATTAAAACCCATGCGTAAGTTAATTAGTCTGACGTCATGATTTTAAACGTAATGATTTTACGAATTTGTTCTGTGTGTAACAAATAAACAGTAAATTACCAAACCTTAAATAATAACAAAAAAATGTATACCACATTCAGCAAAACGACAATGCTGTAAACAGCCTACGTAAATAACGATGCGTGAAATCTTAACGTAGCAAATATAATAAATTTAAGGATTTTAACCTCCAGTATATGCGTGTATACATTGTATGTAAAATGTACTTAGTTAGCCTATTGAATATGTACACCCTATACTTTTGATAGTCAATATTAATTTAAAAAGTATATGGCATTAATATGCATTATGAATGAACGGAACACAGGTGTTCATATTGTTTGTACAACTTATATAAAAAGGCACGACCACATGTGGTTATAGGGCGACCCTTGGCCTAGGCTGCCGGCATTCCCTATAACTTTGATCGTTTAAATCGATTCAGGAAGTTTATACATTAAATGAGAATCATTATTTATTACACTCCTCAAATCTTCAACAAAAAGCTACCACCAATTACCGAGAAAAAATGAAAATATATTTCTATAACGAGCCAAAATTGTCACGAGTTGTTTCCCTTTGACACTTAGCGGCACTTCCAACGCTACCGTTGATGTATTTCGGTTTTCTTTAAAACTCCTTAATGAATTTGTATGAAATTTGGTAGAAATATACAGCAATATTTGAAAAAAGTTCAGGCGAAATTTCCGCTCGATCCGACAAAAGCCTACTGAATGACACATCTTCAACTGACTGAATACTTATATCGAAAGTCGCAATTTGTCACGTAATAGTTTTGAGTTCCCAACCTATTCTATAACTGCCGACTGGCATCGAGTCGTTGGTGTTCTCTTCTATGAGTATCAAGCAATGCACCCATGTTTCCATAAAAATGGGATGTAGATACAGCAGTTATTGAATGTAGGTTGCAGAATATGTTCTATTTCATGTTATGCTTCGAATAGGCATGCACGGCTACCTTTCTGCAGAGGATCACTTCATTCTATGACAATCAATTATCGCAGGGATGAGTTTCGACTTACAGTTTTATTGGCTACTTTCTGTAGCTATTGTTGAGCGTTGGATAATATTATTGGAAGCACCAGGTCCCAATCTCCCGAAGCACCTCAAGTATAGAAATCTCATCTCAAATTGAAATTTAGCCTAAAGTCAAGAGTCTGAATTTAAGATAAATCTGTAGTTGGAACTTTTTAACATTTACTGCAATAAACTTGTAATAATGTTTGCTGTTTGTCCATTCTCCCATTGAAATTATACAAGCGATACAGGGCAATATTTTAGATGAGATTTAGCTCAGATCGAGATGTTTTGGGAGATCGGGGCTAGTCTACTACATCCTATCTGGAAAGTTTTCACAGACAACCTCTACACCGCAGGTTAGAAAAAGAACCCTCCTGAACTAGAGGTGGCTAACTTGGAAGATGAAACCATCGACTATATGACCACTCTTCTGTCGTTTAGGTAGTAGGTTTAAAACAAAACAACAACGTAATTTATGTCTGTGTTTCTATGTTTATTGCATCTTATCATTGTATATGTTAAAGTATAATACATTAATTGGATATGCCACACTAGTACTCGATCAGAGAAACATTTTACAATAGCCGTGTTCTATAATATGGTCGAGTGCCAGTGGTATAGTAGCACATCATAGTACAGTCTGTTCCATATGAAATGCCCTAACAGTACGTAACACTTTTCTTGTTTTAGCGAACATTCAATGTGTCGACATCATTATGGCATTTATCGAACCAAACCATTTTTGCCAGGATCTTAAGTTCACTGTTACATTGTAAATTGTATTTTCATGCTACACTTTGAAATGTTAGTTTTCCATTGATATATGAATACATTTCTTATGACATTCTGTTAATGTTAACATATTACATCTACAACAGGCCAGGGCATCCTGTATAAATATAGAATGATGAGAAACGATATTCGCTGAAAACTTAATATAGATGAACATACATTTCAACAGTGACACATTTTGTTTAATTCTAATCACACACGTTAGGTATGGAATTAGTTGCAGCTGTAACCAATAGGGCTGTAACGTTATACCGCGGTACACGAAAGACCGCGGACTTCAGTACTACACGGTTCACGGTACAATAATTGCAAATTTCGGTACGGTTCGGTATAAGCTTTTTTATTAGCAAAATAATATCCAGAGAACGAGAATGTTTGAAAGCCCTCTGATTATGTATAATTATCATGCATCACTCGTTTTAATTGTATGAAGATATGCATCATATTGTCGAAATGCATTTAAATTAGTTAATAGCTACATAATAATTGCTGCTATAGAATCAACAAATTCATTGTCACTTAAAGGTTGTAGTATTTAAGCTGCTGATAGAGAATATTGTATCATACCGAAATATACCGAACCGTTAGAAAAATGGACGGTACGTATCATATCGTGAGGTGAGCGTTCCGTTACAGCCCTAGTAACCAAGGCAATCTGGAAACATTGTCTTCGCCAGTGGTCGGTTGGATAAGGAACACACATTCATTCTTTAAATTGTAGAGATGACCAATTTGGATTTATGACTGCTCCCAAAAATCACAGGTAATTGTACAATTGATAACTAAAAACAATCTTTTTGTATGATTTATACTTTTCTTTTCTTCGGAAATATATGAACAGTTTTAGTCTTTATCAATCATACAAGTTACCTGTGAACAACGTTTGTTAAAAAATAAATAAATAAAAGTTCTGGCAGACTAAATTAACTTGGGATCCCGGCAGCCAGACGAGTCCAGCGGTATTCGTCGGCCCTTGTCATGAGGACACGTCAGTTTCTGCAGTACTTTGGTGTGTGCACAATTGTAGCCTTTAGTACCGGGTAACTTATCGTCCAGGTTCCCGGATTTCGTACCGGAAGTGACGCAATCTTTGAAGTCATCTCTACATATCCGGCACAATGGTTCCGTACAGAGGTTGATGAAATACTCACCTGTGGAAAATATCAATGGAATTTACTTTAGTTGTCATAACTATGTATAATCATTGATAATATTACTCACTTTACTAGCAATATCCGGTGTACGGTATACCGCAGTGATAAAGTGTATAACATGCAATTGTTTGATGTAGCATTTGTATTCGATCGCTAGAAGGACAGCTCTCTGGCCAACTGAATTCTACTCCTCCTCAATCAGTGAGGAGATATCACGTATTATTTTTAATATGAGGCATTTGTTTTGGCTAACACTGCAAGAAGAAATATGTATATGTCAACTAAAAGCAACTTTGACTGTATATTATTGGCTGACTTTTAACGTAACATCCTCAGCCTGGTCATAAAAGGGAAAAAATGACAAAGCACAGTCGTCCAAGCACTATGTAGGTCCATAAAATTCAACTTGAGCGCATCACATGTGACGGTTATCGAATCAGCATACGGAGCAAAAATGGTTCCAATCATTTAAACACTGCTGTCTCGCCATTTGAAGTGTTTCGAGAGAGTTTAGTTAAGTGTTCTATCGCACGAAGTGTATAGTAAATTAAGAAAATTGTCAATAAGTAAGTGTTTTCATAATGGCCTTGTTATTGGGCATTCGACCTCAGGCTAATATGAAAGTCTTCAGGCCAATAACAAGGCCATTATGAAAACAGTTAATTACGTATAAACATTATATTATCATTTGAATATTTATTTAAAGGAATGTAAACGGTTGATAGAAATAAACTGTAAAAATGACATGTATTGTCACAAGCTTGATAATTTCATATATTTATAACGTAAACTTACATAAATATGCTGGTTTCTTCCGGGTACCACAATCAACGTTATGTTCTTCACATTTCATAGTCTTCATGTCAAATAATTCCGGGTATGGACACTCCCTAGCATGTTCATGTAACCAGGACAAACTATGATCAGTTGTGGGATTGGAACAATCATAGTATATTTGGCACTCATGTTTGTCTGCTATAATAGTTGGACCACCATGGTCACATGGATGCGATGCTGTGACAACTGCAACAGAACAAATACGTGTATTTAAACAAATAATTGAACACAATAATTAGTGCAGGTTACTCATCAAGCGTTTTGTTGGTATAAAAAAGACAAGTAACGAAGTACAGTACATGGTCAAGAAAAATAATCAAATACTTACACACAGACGATCTATTCATACAAGAACCATACAAGAACTCCTACATCTCCAAGCTACTTTCGCAATGAATAAACTAAATGTATGTCATATTATATAACTTACATGTCAAGGCATATACTAAGTTCAATGGTACATTTCATTCTAAAAATGTCAGTCCCAGACAATTCCCAGCTTAATTTACCTAATGTCATTGCAAATGTTCATTTGCACTTTTGTTTCTCTTTCCTGAAATTATTAAAACGCCACAGCTTTCGTAATTTAATTTATTTTAACTTGTACAATTTAACAGACTGATTACTACTTGTCTGTTTAATTATCGAGACGATTAATTATGTAATTATGTTAACATGTTATGTAAGACTAATAAACAAGCTCATAAAGTGCGATTAATGTTCTAATGTACAAGCAATGAATTATTACTTTAATATGCATTTATATCGCGACACATTGATCAAACGTTAAACTTTGTTATACGAACGTCGACCTGAAGAAAATTACAGTTGTAAAATAATTTTGCTGACAAAAATGCAAATCACGACAAATGTGATGCATGTGCTTTTCTTCACATATTCGCCAGTCATGGTTCTGCCTTTTAAATACGAAGTACCAATTGACAGATATACATACTTCTGTAACCAGCACGATATCGATGGCTTAGAACGAGAAGGTCGAAAATAATACTTACAACCTTATAAAACTGGTTCATATTCAAAACCAGAATCACAAGGTACTTCTTATTCATATATATACAAGTGAAATGTTGATGCTGGGCATCAAAGATGCCGCTAGTTCTTTTTAAGTAAATCTTTTTATTTAGTAAAAGGTATTGGTAGAAACTTGTAAACAAACTAAAATTCCGGCGTGATGTGTGATGCACAAGGGAAGTTATTCTCATGTGTTGAGTGTACGCTGCAAAAACTTAAGATTGCTGAAAATGGGTATTTTTCACTAATTCAAGGGCAATAACTCTGGTTGTACTAAATTGAAAGGGGAGTGAAACCCCAGGTGCACTAGAGTACATGCTGTCAAACATTTCTATAAAGGTTTCATGATCCTAGGTCAAATACTTTTTGAGTAGCATGTGAAACAAGTCAAAAATGGCTATTTTACACCATTTCAATGGCTAATAACTCTGGATGTACTAAACTGAAAGGGGAGTGAATCCCCAGGTGTAGAGAAAACATCCTGACCATTTCTGTGAAGGTTTCATGACTCTATGTCGTGTACTTTGAGTACCGTGCGACATAAGGAAAGCGGCCAATTTTTTCTGTTTCAAGGGCCATAACTCCGTCAAAATTGGTTGAATCATAAAACCCTGATAATATGAACCAGGTCACATGATGACAATCATTCTCTGAAAGTTTGGTTGAAATCTATGAAGAAATGTAGGAGGAGTTGTGCACAGAAGAAATTGTTAAGGCCCGCCGACATTCAGCAATCTAATAACCAGAGTTTTCCTTTGGAAAACCTGGTTAAAAACTTGAAGGCAGTGAAACACCAGGAAAGAATAGAAAACATGAAAACATTCTATTTTCTATTGAAATATTTATTCAAATGAACATAACATGTTTTAGAAATATGAGCACCATTATAATATTGATTAATGCTTCACAGATGGCATTTAGCATGTTTCATAAAATAACAAAGTGTATTCCAATAACGTGGTATAGCCTGACAACGTGAAACTGACACTAAAGGACATTGTTATTTCGTGGTTTGTGAGCTTGATAAGTAAATTTATTGCGAATTAATACGTTCGAAAGGAAAATCGCCGCTCCGCGCAAATAGTTTTTTTTACTTTTTAATAGCCCCTGCTAAGACCCGCAAATTGCAACATATGTAGCCGTTATATAAACACCCGTTCCGAACTGATTTGGACTTTAGTACCTACCGAACAACATTGCCCTGGTAGTCATTCAATTTTAAGGTATGAGATAAACTGTTTTTATAAAAGTCGAATAAAAAAAATTATAAGCCGGAAATAAATGAGTGTATAATCATTTTACATACATCTTGTGATAATAATATTAAAAATATTTTTATATAAAATTTTGCTATAATATTTATCATCCTATTTTACCCCTGACGGGCGAGTCCAACAGCGTTATAACCAATCAAATCTTGTATCCTCCTGGGACATCTGGTTGCACCCTTTCCCCGGCGGCATCGAATAAGCGAATTTTCATGAAAATCGGAACTTGCCATGTTGTCCAAACCTATGTTGAAACAGCTTGTTTTACCATAAGTACAGTTTTTTCTTGTTTTCTCAAAATATCGATTCTGTGCTTACGGCTTTTTCATTCTAAGTCTGCGATATAGTGTGGAGATAAACGATAAACATTTCATAAAGCGCCTAAATATCACAGCAGTGGTGCCATAAAGCCGTACCGTATTTTTTTATCTTTCGACATCCCAAGACTGTGCAATAAATATGCAAATTAGCACGAAACGACGTTAGTCAATCCATGCATTGCTCGACCAATGACGACAGGGCGTCGGTCTCCAAGTTCCGCTAAATTTTGGCTGAAACCTATGTAGCGTACATTTTTAACTCAGGTCATGTGATATATAGAATTTTACATTTGTGTTATTAGTTATTACATAAGTGTTAGATTAAACTCGTCAAAAAACCCACACCAAAAAAACACTATGCCATTCGACTTTTGCCCACTCGTTTCATAAAACTCGTATACAGGTAATTATCACTCAGGCAAGATGCTCTATTTTCACAGCCTTTCTGGCCTGAAAGTTTATAAACTTTGGTGGCTTCCTAAATAAACTCAGCCCATAATTATGGTCATTGAAACAGAAACACCAATCTTATTGGAACTGTCTTGGTTGGGAGCGATGGCCTAGCGGTTGAGCGCACGCTTCGAGATCAAGAGTCTCCGGGTTCAACCCCCGTTTGAACCACTGGTTATTTTCTCAGAGCAAGAACAACACACATGCTCCACTCCACAATGGGTAAATTAGTATCTCTGAGGGCAATATCCTTTCCTAGGTACCACAGCTCGATATTGGCTGCCACACCTACAGGAACGAAATAGTGTTCCCAGGGAGACTCGAATGCAGGTTTCATTAGGTAGCCCATTTGACCAGGAGAAGTTAAAATGTCAAAGGGTGATTGAACGATTGAACGATTGAACTGCTGAAAACAGCCTTCGAAAATGGTGACCTTTTTAAACATGGACGAGCAAAACGCCCCTAAATTGACATTTTACTCTGAGCGCAGATGGGATAATGACCAGAATAATGTTCATGTAAAATCTTTACACCAACGTAAATTAATTGCTACACCGGATAGGACATATTATCCGGAACATATTTTTCAAAAATTTCAAAAACATATAAAATAAACTCACCGGTAGATGTAAGAATAATTAAACATAAAACAAGTTCAACACAGGCAATCATACTAGTAGTTGTTTCGAGTAGAACAGCCAAGCCAATTCTAACAATATTCCTGGAATTACATTTGCGTCAACAAAGTCTTATTTATGTATACATATGTGACTTCAACATGCATCATATCAAATAACTCACCACAAACATTTTTGTCGACACACGTTTCAGTTGTTACATTTTAAAATGCGTTAGCTGTAAATGATTACAAACAATTGGTAGCATCCGACCCCAATCCAATCCATTATTCAACAGCTAATCACTAAAATGTGTCATATCTCTATAATTAGAGACCTTACAATTTGTGAACTAAGTCTTAGTTGTTGTAATGTGTTTTAAAACGTATTTGAAATTACTCCAATCACGTAATTTGTTGGTTTCTGACTATGTTACTCAACAGTTAGGATGAACATCAAAATACAATTAAAATGTAATTAACCTGATGCTAATGAGCCAGACTCTTGTAAAACCAGTCATTTTGACATTTTGTAATAATTATGCAATAAGGTTTTGCTAAATCTCTAAAATTAGAAAAAATGATTAAATCTTATGATTCAATTTTAAGCATTTAACCATGTACATGTAATACTACGATTATCGTGTTTCTTAGAAAAAAATTCAGGTATCTTTTCACTGAAACTTACGAATAACAATCCTAGCTGCAAGACAATCACTCGGTTTAGTTAAAAAAGCTACCAGTTTTCAGTTCTTTTCAGCTGTTGAGTCGCCCAAACACCCTTTGACATTTTAGCTTCCCATGGCCATTGGTCTTCCTATGGAAACATACGTTCGTGTCTACCTGTGGGTGTTGATGCAAACCTCGATATGTGGCGCACAGGAATAGACACTGTTCTCACACCTTCATGAAGTGGAGCATGACGTTTTTCTCTCGATCCCGAAGCGCGCAAACTACCTCTAGGCCAACGCTCCCTAGTGTGTTTGTTCACGTTTGAATACGTAGAAGATGATGACTGAAGAACACACAAATGTAATTTGATAATAGATGAAGGAAACAAGCAGATTTTACAAAACTGCCAAATATGTAGGCTAAATGTTTGAATGCTGTTGTCTCGTATCTCCGTGCTCCTTAACAGTTTCAGCCACGCATGCGCACTAGCCCATACAAGTTTTAAAATTGTTTGCACCGTTTTCGGAAGAAAACATGTATACTTAACTTATAAGAAAAAGAAAATTAAAAAATGATCACGAAAACTCGTAAAATCATAACTTTTAGATGTCTAGGTCGATGCACAGAATCCTGGTGACTGTTTCCCATGAAATCCGTGCCTCCGTAAAAATGGGTCTGTATGGGCTCAAAGTGAAGGAATTTCGAATTTGTAGTTAGATTAGATAAATTTGGAGTAGTGCTTATCAAAATGCGTATTCACTTTGAGTATTAAAGCCTTAGGTGATAAAAATAATGCGTAATGAAAACGGGATGCAAAAAACGTTAACAACAGTTGAAATAATTACTAGGTGTATCGTTCCCAGTCGTCAAGGTGACAGCTATGGCGTGTCCTCCAAAATAATGACCTCAATTGATGAAGGATATTTGTTGGATGATTTATTTGGCTAATTTCACCAAAATGACTATGTAGAACATATACAAGAGTTGAATTAAACTAAGCACGGTTTTCATGAGAAGGCACGAAATTATGAGACAGAGGTAAACTGACTTCATATATGTTAACATTGTCCAAAACGCAAGACGTGGGTAATCTTTGCTCCGTCGTACGACCAAGTCATCATTATATCAGTGGTAAGTCAAGTCCCCAGACTATATTTCACAAAAAAAGAACGAGAATGAACAAAGTAAGACCGTTTGAATATAATACAACACAATACAGAATCTAGTACATGTATATGGTTTATTTAGAAACATTAGATAATTTCGCCCATCACTTTACATGTATTTTAACACCATAATGTTCCAGTGCAGTAGTGGATATAGAAGAATTGACTATAACATACAAGTAGAATGCAGTGGGTTTCTATGGAAGAACGACTCAATGAAAACACCACTCGATCACACACATGTGTTGAATTTGATGCTTCGGGTGATACTACACGTCTCACATATGTTGCCATCATAGATAATATTTGCTGTCATTAATGCCGTCGGCTTTGAAAAAAATCCCTTTGATCGTGATGTACTGTTTGATAATATATACTAATATTTGACATATATGTTGTACCTAACGATACATTGCGTGTACAGTTCACTATCGTATTCTTTTCAGTTATGTCAACGCCAGACAGGCTGGTTCAGTTGTTGGCATTCATCGCAGGGATACCTTTATCAGTAAGGTGGTGCACGCATTGTTTTTGTATCACTCCATATGTCATTGAGGCGAACGTATTGGTTTTGGTGTTACTCCTTGTGAGAACCTCTTTATCCACGAGGTTTTTGTATTGTTTACTCCGTGTTTGGGCATATTTGTCTGTTAGAGGCACGTAATGTTTTTGTGTTACTCACTGTATGTATCCCTTTGTCTGTTAGATGCACGTATTGTTTTTGTGTTACTCACTGTATGTACACATTGTTCCGTTCTATGTGAACGTATTGTTTTTGTGTTACTCACTGTATGTACCCCTTTGTCTGTTAGATGCACGTATTGTTTTTGTGTTACTTACTGTATGTACCCCCTTTGTCTGTTAGATGCACGTATTGTTTTTGTGTTACTCATGGTATGTACCTGTTTGTACATTAGGTGCACTTATTTTTAGTGTGAGGAAATGATTGCATATGTTTGTCCGTTAGGTACACGTATTGTTTTTGTGTTACGAAATGATTGCATATGTTTGTCCGTTAGGTACATGTATTGTTTTTGTGTAACGAAATGATTGCATATGTTTGTCCGTTAGGAACATGTATTGTTTTTGTGTTACGAAATGATTGCATATGTTTGTCCGTTAGGTACACGTAATTTTTTTTGTGTTACGAAATGATTGCATATGTTTGTCCATTAGGTACACGTATTGTTTTTGTGTTACGAAATGGTTGCATATGTTTGTCCATTAGGTACATGTATTGTTTTTGTGATACGAAATGATTGCATATGTTTGTCCATTAGGTACACGTATTGTTTTGTATTACGAAATGATTGCATATGTTTGTCCATTAGGTACACGTATTGTTTTTGTGTTACGAAATGGTTGCATATGTTTTTCCATTAGGTACATATATTGTTTTGTATTAACAAATGATAGCATATGTTTGTCCATTAGGTACACGTATTGTTTTTGTGTTACGAAATGATTGCATATGTTTGTCCATTAGGTACATGTATTGTTTTTGTGTTACAAAATGATTGCATATGTTTGTCCATTAGGTACATGTATTGTTTTGTATTACGAAATGATTGCATATGTTTGTCCATTAGGTACATGTATTGTTTTTGTGTTACGAAATGATTGCATATGTTTGTCCATTAGGTACATGTATTGTTTTTGTGTTACGAAATGATTGCATATGTTTGTCCATTAGGTACACGTATTGTTTTTGTGTTACGAAATGATTGCATATGTTTGTCCATTAGGTACACGTATTGTTTTGTGTTTCGAAATGATTATAAAAATAAATCGTGGGTGTCTCATTACTCAGTGGTTTGTTTGGTAACGGATGTAGATGTGATTTCCGTACATTCTGTATCAGTAAAACAAAACATCATAAAAACACATTTGGTTGAAAAGTAGGCTACTGTCATTAATATGCGTTTGATATGATAATCGGGGTTATATTACTTAAATTAAATCCGAGCTTTGAATATAATATTGGAATTAACGAAACTTTACAAGATAGTGGGGGAACTTGGCTGCGTTTCATTCGGTCTATTGGGATCACCACTTTTTGTAATTTTGTGAAAACGGATCATCCTGAATTTTTGCAACAGGGAACTTGGGCTTTTAATAATTTATTTGAGTTGTGTATGGACATTGTTCCGTGTGGTTGTATTGTGGTGATACTGCCTTCTGTGTTCGTCTGGTTAAGTGTCCGATTCTCTCATATTATTTTGCTGCTTTGTATGTTATGTATTATTATATGCAAATCAATTTGAAAAGTTGAAGTTGAAGTGACTACTTGAACACCTCCTCTCTTTCAACTTGTACCGTTCCCCATGCATTTGTTTTTTATGCAAGAGAACAAAATGAACATTGAGCATTATTATTCATTTATTTCAATTTAATACGTGTATATGTATCTTATTTATTAATTTCAAATTGAATTTTTCATTTAGTTCACTTTTGCAATATGAACTTATTAAAATAATAGCATGTTTTTTATTGCTTATCGTCCGTACATGTGATGTAGTCATTATTTTTATAACTTCCTCAAAAAGATAAAACGTTTAAATTTGATACAGGCATCGTTATTTAAAACGTCACTTTGGTATTTTAAAAATATTGTCGGCATGGAGTTATTACTCGCATAAATTATTTCATCATAGTGAGGGGAATTGTTTTTGATAGGACCGTACGAATACGATGTCTTGTATGGTGCTTACTGAGTTCAAAGGTCGCTTATTGAACCACAATGAATGTAACGTTATAACATAGAATCCCCTTTAAAAACCAGGAAGGATGAAATGTCACACAATACAGCGACAGTCGTACATAATATGACTACATGTATATTGAAGTCTACTAAAGTATGTGAACAGTTTATGTGAAATGTCGGAATGTTTGAAGTATAAATAATAAAAATAATAACAAAAATGAAATTACGTATGGATAATGTTGAGACTTAGTGCCTACATTAAAACTGCTAGGCTGTACAAAGGTAAGGAAACTTTAATTACTTGTCTTATGAACCAATCACATTTGTACCTGCTTCATTAATATTTAAATTGGGTCAGGGATATTAAGATGGAACAAGAATATATCCATACTGCGTCCCAAATGCACTCACATGCATTGAGTATGTAGCTAGTCCATGCCATATGAGGTACTCACCACAACAAAGTACATCCATCCAAGGTCGTAATGCGTAATCAATACCTCGGAACTCAAGTAAGTCCAATACATGCCTCATTATGAACACGCTACCACAGTCACATTTGAATCAAAGGGGTACTCACGACCACTTAATACAGCCATACCAGAAACTGTCTGGTACTTAACACCTCGAGTTACAGTTATACGATGTCCTAAGGATAATCAGAACCACTAAGTACAGCTGTACCAGGTCGCATGCGATACTCACCGCCAAAGATGACAGTCGCCAATGTCTCTATTTCCCTTGTTTGTAATTTCCACTGTCATATAAGTCACCCCAAGCCCCACCAAGCCACCCTAAGCCATATCGACGGTGCTGAACCAAAACCCCGTAACTCAATTTTGGCGCGAAAACTTTTTTTGCAGCATCCGCATCTGTTAGACGTCCCTTGCATTTCTGTCTTGTCGCCATCTAAATAACGCGATTGGCTATTTAAGTGGCGACAAGACAGAAATGCGCGGGACGTCTAGCAGAAGCGGATGCAGCAAAAAAGTTTTCGCGCCAAAATTGAGTTACGGGTTTTGGTTCGGCACCGTCGATATGCTAGTAGAGTACTCACCACCACCGAGTACCAACATATCAGGTCCTATGGGGGACTCAAAACCACATAATGCAGCCATCCAATGCCCTATTGGGTACTCTCAAACATCAAATACATACGAGCCGCGTCAAGCATAAAAGGTCCTTATGGTATTTTTTTGACATTTTCATGTTTTGATATCAAAATAATCTTCATTCTTTCACCTTTCCAAAAATATATACATTATTGGGTATAACATGACAATGTTTACCTATATAAAGCATTAAAGACGTCAAGTTTGATAGCATAAAGGTTTAATGACGTCACGTTTTGTTCAGTCGACGTCGTTTAAAAATTTTACAACAATGATGAAATATAGGAACAGTCAAAGACCAAACAAAATTATTAAGTCATTATGAATTGATTATTCTAAAACTATTGAATTGAAATACATTATTTTCTCCAATAATAGTAAATGCTACATATCTAAGTTAACTTTAAAGCGACCCCATGCCAATGTCTAGCATAATTTATTCTACAACCTTATTTTTCCAGCAAAAATGTGCCTTATGGTAATTTTTCAATACGTTCGTGTTTTGATATCAAAATAATCTTCGTTATTTAAGGTTTCTAAAATATATACATTGTCGGGTATTGCATGATCGTTTATACATGTTTAATACAGAGTTGAAGACATAAGTTGAAAAGCGAAACTGTTAAAATGACGTCACGTACGACAAACATTCATCGATCTGCAATCAAATACGTGCCGCCAAATTAGATAACTTTTATACTACAAGCTCATGATGCTGCCGAATATGTGTTTAAGAACGCGCGCGTCCTGGATGCGACGAATAATTTCAACTGCTATTTGTACTCACAAAAAACGTGTTGACGTTTACATCTATCCGTATTCCTAGAAATCTGATTGACACGTGCTGTACAATTAGCTACATATTTTCAATCATTACCAATCCAGAATATGGTCTGGTATATATTGTCACTCCGTGTAGGCAGTCGTGCTACAAATGTCCCGTTCACGACTAACCTACGGTAATGCACGTGTCGACCTGCCCCAACCTAAGTCAAAGTATCAGGAAGGGATCTGCGTCAAAATCAAGAACAAATACAAAAGTTACTATCTTCACCGGTACGTCTGATCTACGTTTGTTCTACGATTTCTCTACGACTATGTACAACGTTTCTGGTCATTTTCATGTTTTCCATATAAACCCCCAAAATTATAAACAACACACATTTGTTGCCGATTTTACAACGATGTTACTGCGACAACCACCATCGCAACAACGGCAACTTTATAATACTGTCAGTTGATGCTTAACTGATACACGAGCAATTGATATCAAATCAGAGCAGAGATCACTCCTCCTGGTTGTATGTTGAAGGCTGCTTGGCAAAGGTTTTCAAGTTAATCCATTGGACCATGCGAGTACGATTTACCGTTACTGACTACTGGCATAATGTCAATTGTGATATGAACCATATACATAACATAAGTTTAACATAAGTTTATTTGGCATAATACATAATATATACATACATAGCCAGTATAGATCATATAGATCTCGTCATCATGCTACCCCGATATTACAAATAGATATCGTAATGGAAGTTGTGCGCCAATGTGAGTAGGGTATTAAATAAAAAAAGCAGTTCACAAACGAAGCGCAGCATTATCAGTTGTTTGAATGTTCCAACGAAGACGTTTAATGGTTGCCGATAAAGATGCCAAAGAGACCGACACATCCTATGATCGACATGGGTTGGACAGGTGTTTTCCAAGATTTGTACAACAGTTGCTATTCCATGTGTATGCCTACATGCCAAACTTAAATTGGATGGTACACTTATATGATGATTATGTTAGTCTATATTTTCACCGATATTTGTGGAAATTAGGATTTATTTAGTTGCCGTTGATCAATACTCGTACAAAAAGGAATAAAAAATGCAAATCTCTCATCGCCGTATGATATGTCCGGCGTCAACATTTATCAATTATAACCATTTGAAGAATGTTAATGCATCAGCTAATAGTATCCACGCACTCTGTTCTGGGGAGATGGTCGTGAATTTACATTCTGGCTTCTCTCGAAGCGCCGGGGAAATGTTTTGGGATTTTGTTGTCGAAACAATACCCCGGGAACATTATTTAGTTTTCAGGGCCCAGGGAAACGATCGTGTTTAACCTTCCAGCTTCCCCGCACTGCCGAGATTTTTTTTCTATGAACCAATACCCCGGGGACAATATTTAGTTGTCATGGGCCATGGAAATACCGAACATTTTACCCCCAGATGACCCCTACAGGGCCGTGGAGGGCGGGGATTTTTCAACCCAAATGTTATAATCCCGACCTATCCCCGGGGTAGGGGGCGTTGATGAAACTGACTGGTGCATAAATATTATTGTTGCCATTAAAATGTATCATTATTAAATTAATAGGACCCTACGTGTCCGTGTTTTAAATCGGGAACCGAGTTTGATTATTGTACTCTAAATTTAGTGATTTGATTTATTATTGCAGAGCTGGATCTACACGAAAATTCTATTTGTGTCCCAATAGAAATCTAAAATACTAGGACCTACTGTATATCTAGATCTATTCTAATTTGTGCGGGAAAGATCCAAATCTAGATCGCAACTCGGTCTGAATTCAATGCGCTTTTTTCAGGATTAACCTACTTGAAATGTGCATTAATCTAACCTGGTTAATTCTTTGTGAGATTGTTGATTGACAGTTTAATTTGTCTGTTAATCAGGAAATAACTTATATCGACTCGTCATTCTTTACGCATTCTAGATCTAGGTCTAGATCTATTGTTTACAACAAATAATGAATTAGATTCTCTATTCTCTATGCCAGTGAATATGGCAACAATTTTAATGATATGCATAGATTCACACTATGTTTTAACATACAAATCTACTTATTTCAAATGTATGTAGAGCTCTATGCAGCTTGTTTTGACTATGTACAGACGGGGCTTTGAACACACCCCTCCCGCTACGCACCTGAAGTTGAACTATTTATAGAGAAGTTGATAGAAGTTATAGAAGTTTATAGATCTATTAATTATCCTCATAAACTTTTCAAAAAACGTTCGTTATATTTATTTAATGTGAATAAAACAATCTAGACGTATTTTGAAATTGTTAAATATAGTGAAATGTTGAACTATCCATGGTTTAGACCTCAATATTTACACTACGTGTTTACAATGGGTGCAGCCATCTTGAAACGTCACGATTTTTTCTGACGTCATTTGTGGCTTATGACGTAATTTACGATAAGGACCTTTTATGCTTGACGCGGCTCATACATACCAGACTGCAAGGATTTTCACAACCACCAATTACGGCCATACAACTTCAAAGTACTCATCAACACTAACTACAGATAATTATTCAGTTATACCATGCCACCAGGGATCGTCATCACCACTGGGTACAGCCATATCGGGGTTTATGGGGTGCTTGTTTGACAAGTGTGTGTGATATGATACATAAGGATCATCAAAATTGAAAACTTACACAAATACGCACAAACTGATTGTTTACTTACCGCGGTATCCCCCCCCCCATAACGAACGCGTGTACATCTTTCAAGAAGCATTACCAACTTTCTACTTTCGGTTTGCAAGGTCATTGAAATTTTGCATGAATACAAGTTCATGAATATGTTTCATAGCAATTTCTTTGTAAGAGTTTGTTCCTTATACTTTTGACTATGTCTCCAAAAAGAAACGTTGGCTTTTAATGTCATGATTTTGTTTGTGAACGAGCCAGATTTGCAATGAAATTGATGTCATGATTCAACAATTTTTTTTAAATGTATTGGGTGTCTAACCTCAAGAGTAAATGCAGTTTGGTCATAATATACTGCCTAGTTTATTCATCAAAATCAATTTGAAGACACAACAGTTTTTGAAAGAAAATTGCACTATTTCACTTTAAATTATACCGAGTTACCTTAACCTTTAATATGTCTATATAATGGGTGAGCTGTTCATGGACGCGGAAGTTAAGTAATAATTGTGATTTATCTCTGAAAAGCTTGATATGATTCAAGTACTGTTTCAATAGTTTTTAACATATTGTAAATATGCGGGATTTTCCAACTTCCTTAATGGGTTCCGACGGAAGGGTGTTGCTTACAAAATAAAATGTTCGACACGTTCTATAGTCTACTAGTACATGTTCTGGGAAGGGAGATAATTCCGGACAGTTGATTTTTCCGGACAAACGGTCTAGACACTTTATTTGGTTGAATATTCCTTTTGTGGTAATCGTAAAGGCGCGGATGTATCTTTCTTATTCCGTGCTTAAGGTTCTTGAACACGTTCCTGTGGGAGAATGAATAGAATAACATGAAAAGGAGTCATTAATGTTTGTTTGAACCAAGTTGCAAGAAATTCGGCTTACATTTATTGTTTTCATGAGGAACGTGTTCGACAAGTACTCCTTTGTTCGATTAATATCATGCTGCCTAGCTGTAACACAAATTACATTGTTAACCACAACATATCTATACTCAAACAATATAATACGCAGGGTAGAAGTTAAATAAGATCAGCCCTCCCCAAAACAATGATAGCAGTTTCGCCTATATAAAGCACAGCTACGACAAGTAATTTACTGCAGTGGTCCGAGGAGAATGTGCTGATTTTCTTCTTTCGGTGATATATAATATGTTACATTTATTGAAACAAGCGTAATAACAGTTTCACCTTTTGGCAAATAAATGACGTGAAAATGAAATTCGCACCGTCTATACTTTAATTCGGAATAGACGGTTGCACGTCGATTAAGATCTTGATCGGGAGGCTTGATTTCCAATAAAGGGAAGCTTAACGTCAAATGAAAATGATAAGCAGCAGAGGATGTAGTGCTAAATGTTATAATAATAAATTATACAGAAAGGACAATGTTCTTATTGAATTACAGTTGGTGTACTGTATACGATACGGCTTCTTTAGATTCTATTACTGCGGGTGATTGTACTTCACCAATGAATTATTTAGCGCACCCCTTACCAAACTGAGCAAAATTAATACATACATTTAGCTTTCTTTTCAGATCCTTAATCGATCGAAAGAATAGGGATTTCTAGGGAAATTATATTTGACAATGTGTGGTCTGTATGAGCTGGTAGATACTGATTGTGTACAATACTTCCCCATACTTTAAATAAACTATTTATGATAACAATGCTTTGTCTGGTTAACTTCCTTTTAATACACTTGTTACTAAATATAGATATAGTAATTTACGTGGTATATTATTACATGGTCATGTGTAAGTAACTTACAATGTGTTACGAATGCAATATGATGATCATATTATGTCATAGCGCTGGCTTAGAATGAGAATGAAGCAAGTACTATTTATGACCTAATAAGAATCATGGACATTTGAAATATACATTACAGGGCACTTCGTAAGAGCATGTTGTCATATAAATCGGAACTTGGCATTTTGACCAAACGGAAGCCCAAAAAGTTTGGATTTCTATAGGTAAAGACTAGATTTCAGACAGTTTTCGTTGTTTTCTCAAGATATCAATTTTGTACTTACGACCTTCTCATTGTAAGTCAGCTATATCATCAGTGGAGAAAATTGTCCGACTGGAAAATTCGGTGATTTACTCAGATTACTTGAGTTATCTTGCATTTTTTCGGCGGGGGCGTGGATTTTCGATTGTTTCTTTGGCTAAGTTGTATGGGCATTGCTCAGTGTAGTTGCGTTGTGGTGTTTCTGATTTCTGTGCTCGGCTGGTTAGGTTGAGTGCTACTTTCCCTGTCTGATTTCCTCATTCCTTTTTTTGCGCATTCGGAAAATGTTGCTCCAAAATGGCCTGGTCAGGAAATAGAAACGCCCATTCTTTTGTGGAAATAGCATGTGCATACGGATAGTTCAACTGACATAGAAATGACCTGGCCCCGTGGATATAAACGTGTTCTCATTATCATAGACAAACGCCATACTACATGCAGCTTTAATGAAGAAGTTACAACAGTTTTTTGTAGCTAAGAACATGCTTAATACGTAGTATGCGTTTGAGCGAAGTGTGCGTTCTCCAACGTTTATAATCACCGGGCCAGATTGCGCATTTCGAATCAGAAAAATGCTAATCTAAAATCCTACTTATACACCGTGGATATGTTCATACTATGGCGTACATTCAGGGTCAATTTAATTAGACCTGCCCTAACTTAGTTAGATCAGCCCTAACTTCAGCCCTAACCTGGTTAGGACAGCCCTAACTTCAGCCCTAACCTGGTTAGGGTAGCCCTAACTTCAGGTCTAATCTGGTTAGGGCAGCCCTAACCAGCCCGTACTCGAAGTTAGGGCTGGTCTAACCTGAGATGGTATTTCAGACCCTCTCCGTACGCGTGGAGTTATAGATCTGCCCTAACTAGCCCTTACTTATCGGATATATTGACTTTAAGTCACGCGAATAACTCAATCCATACAGGGCAAGCTTGAAACGTTTGGTCAGAGGTTTAACCATAAGTTGGGACAGGTCTTACTAAGTTAGGGCTGAAGTTAGGGCTGTCCTAACCAGGTTAGACCTGGTCTTATTAAAGACCCTAAATGTACGCCGCAGCATGATGGTAGGAGGAGATGTCTATCATTGTTTATCTAGGGTCATAAAGCACAGCAACTGCATTTTACCGGTGTATTGTTTATTTCACGGACACTAGATAAGCATACGCATTTATTATAGATAAACCATGTGTTTGAGCCGTGACTGATTTATTTGCTCTCAAATGGTAAGTAGAGGGTAGGTATTAAGACTTTATTAGAATCGGCAATGATTTCACAAATATTGCCACAAGCCTGCCACAAGACAAAGTTTCAAATCTTATCATAACCGTACAAGCGAATTAATTTACAATTATATTACACCTCATGCTGTGGCAATCACAGCGGGGCGCGTCATAAAACGATATATGCAAATTAGGTATGTGTATAATGATGTAAGCCTTGGCTCCTCAGATCACAATTCATAAGTCACAAGTCAAAAGTGTATCGTTTTTCTTTAAAAAATACCTGCATAAAACAGTAAATAGGGAGAAGACGTAATTATCGCATTTCTGACAAGCATCAATCTGACGTGAATACATAAAACTATTTAATACAAAGATTGCAACCAAGATATGACGAAAGGACAATATAACCACAGATATATATTCTAAATATATATCTGTGATATAACTTATAAGCGCGAAAGTAACCAGGTTTGATATCAAATCCCATGAAATCAGATAATTTCCTTCTTTGTTCAATGTGAATTAATCTCCATGTTAAAACATTTAAAAAGGGAAAACAAAACAATAAAAAACACAGTTATCTGTTTACTAGACTATAAGCAATAAAGTAACTAACAGGCTGTGCAATATTACATAATAGTGTGAAAAAATGTTAAATATACTGTACTGACATCAAGCTGAAACAACATCAATCCATTATTTGTCTATATAGAAACAATATTTAATAAACATTTCCATAATCTAAATCTTACCTCACAAATTAAAAAGACACTAAATGTACAAATTAAAACAAACGCATAATGTAACCGATACTTTCTAGTGTTTATATATCAAATATTATCAAAGACGTCCAAACACTGTATGGACATCTTTGATATTATACAGCAGAACATTACTTTGTTATGCCGAATACAAGCTTGTAGCTTATGTTTATTAATAATAATTATTTATAATCACAGATATATATTAATGTCTATGCTATAATCGACGTTAAATAAAGTTTATCTTATCTTATCTTATCAGTAGATCCCTGACCAGTTGTAACCTAGATATCAACGAAAGTGATCTCTAATCAATTACATCGACCGACGATAGTGACCAGTTGCAGTGTTTTATGGCCTTAGAAAAACAATCATATTCACCACCTGCTGATATCATGCTGTGACGTACATTAAGGGTCTTTAATAAGACTATGTTAGGGCAGCCCTAACTTTGTTAGACCTGCCCTACTTACTTCTGGTCAAACCCGACCAAACTGGTGAAATATGGAAGGAATAATATAAGCATGTCTACTCATGACTAATGTGTAACGAAGTCGCTGATTGGTCAAATGTTCAGCTAGTAAAATTCAAAACCTAAGGTTAGACCAGCCCTAACTTTTGTACAAACTTTGGATTTAAGCGTACAGGATGGTTATAAATAAGTAAGACATGCCCTAACTTCGAATTAGGCCTGGTTATGGCTGCCCTAACCAGGTTAGGACTGAAGTTAGAGCTGCCCTAACTAGGTTAAGGCTGAAGTTAGGGCCGGTCTAACCAGGTTAGGGCTAAAGTTAGGGCTGCCCTAACTCGGTTAGGGCTGAAGTTAGGGCCGGTCTAACCAGGTTAGGGCTGTCCTAACCTGGTTTGGGCTGAAGTTAGGGCCTTACTTAAATTGACCCTGAATGTACGCCATATCATACAATAATTATCAAGATAGTCATAGTACAATGGCATGTTAATTGTATCTTTGTATGCATACAAACGCTCGTGTTGTAATTGTAGTTATGTTATGAACAAATGTACATATTTAGAAAATGACTGATAAATACACGACTCCATGATCTATTATCAAATCGAAAGTCGCATACGGTGTGCACTACGTGGAAAGTGGGTGTGTTAGGAAGAATAGAGATTGGTAGTAATCTTAATTAAGGTTAGTCTTTGTACATCAATAATACATATCATATCTTCAGTTATGGTGATTGTAAGTGAAAGTAAACGAAAATGGTGTATGTTTCGATACCACACCGCTACATACCTAAATACAAGTAAATAGTAAATAGTAAATGCACTCAAAGAAAAGGAAGTTTTAATTCGACGTTCTTTTTATTTTGTAACTTTTGAAATATAAAGCCATTTTGACGCAGAAGAAAACGTCTATAAATGTCTTAGACACATTCAGATACATAATTCCGAAACGATTTGCTTTCATAGTAATATACGTGGTTGGCATTGTGTTACACCCTCGGAGCAGAGCCGAAAATGAGGCTTATTAGTTTGACCTCTGCCGATGAATGCAATTCATATGTATAAGAATATAAAAACGCAAACAAAATATTCTTCATATTTTATCTGAAGAATGCCTTTGGCCGAAATATAAAACCGCGAGAAAACAAGAGTAACAAACAAAATACTCATACGAACGTATTAAGAGTGATTCTAAATCATTTCTATGATGTATACAATTTCAATTTGAAGTAAAACTCATCTTCGATATCGTTTAAGTTACATAGTAAGTATACACGTTCCTGAACATCAACTTTGTCCCTTCCACGGCGACCAACTTCAATACTCAAGACAAAACCTATACTCAAAGTATTAGAGAAAGTACAATTCTAATCTTGCTTGTCATGATGCTGTTATTGTTGTTGCTGTTAATCAAACTGCTCATATTTGTGCTGTTCTGTACTCTGTTTAAATTAAGCACTTCACTTTTCATTTGGATAGTAGGACAATGTAATCCCGTATGTCGTAACGTTTTATCTTAAATATTTTTTTCAAGCTCAAGACTTATATATTTAGATAGAAGAGAGTCTGGGGATTTCATAAAACCATTTCTTGATTGTTGGCAACTTCGCGTTTTTTTAATATTTACTGTTGTTTCTGGTGTTTTTGTCAAAAATCGTAACCCAACGTTATTGATAAATCGTCATTTTTGGAATGGATAATCATTAGAAATCAAACATATACCTATGAGCTTCTATAGTCAGTTGCTTAAACTTCACGAAAATGTTAAAGAGGTATCTGTGATTATTTTATATTATTCAATACAGGCCTGTATTTTACGTTACCAGCCATTTTCTACGCATTTGACCATCAATCAGTTAGTGCTAACAAAACATGCATTATGAATTCCGATCAATTTTCATATATTTTGATAAATTATTATATTTTAAACATATTAAACGTTTTTTGGGTGGCTTTATTCATGTAAATGGTATTGATAGGGTACTTTAATACTGCATACATAATGCTAAAATTGGTTATAAACGGACAAAACACACACATCAACTATACATGTATACTGTCTGAAAAGATTTGCAAGACACCTGTACTCTTTTATTTAGTTGCTATTTGTTTTGTGTAAAAACTTTTGTCTTTTGCAGTAAAATTCATTCCGTATGTCTTCATTATGTTGTAATTTACGTTACATAAGCGTATCCATAGATGACAACTTAATTGTGTTGCATGCTCATTTTAATATACACACATTTATTTAAAAAGGGATATTTGTCAGGTATTTCAACAAACTACAATTAATATTTACTTAATTTTCTAAAGTTACATTCTTGAAGAGCGTATAAGAAACACCATTCAAAATAAGAAAACGTCACACATTCTCACAATTTAAGTCAAAAGGGTATAATCGAAAAAAGCTGACATTCAGATTCATCATAAACGTCCATAGGGCACGAAAGTCGACACCCCATGTGATCATGTTTCAATTGTTGGCACATCATAAAGCCTACAATTTTTTTGCCGTTTTAACCTCTGTTTCCACCAGTGTAAGTTACGTTACGATAGTATGTGTAGCATACTTCTTAACATAAAGGACACAAGAAAGAAGTTCAATAATTGGGATTTTTACATAAAAACTACATATCTTCTCATATCAACTCTGCAAAAAGATGAACTTGTCAATATGCTAGTACTCATGTATATGATTACATGCACTTTTGTTTACCCTCTATTTTACATGCATATATCTCATATTATATGTGAATTTGAAGTTCAAAAGTACAAATGTGACTATTCAATGCTATATTCACTAATCTGACCTGGAACCAAATGCACTACTTGATAATATAGAAAGTATGTAAACATAACCTGGCTAAAAATAAATATGTCAGTACATGATTTGTACTGAAGTTTTCATCACGTAAACTACAAAATAAACTAGTATATTATGTATCGATACAATAGTACAATGCTACAAGTTGTGTTAATGAGCAATGCTTACCTGAACCAACTTTTGGGTAAAAACGAACTAAATAAATACAATCAACGTGTATATTGTTTCTAGCGACATATTTAGGAGTAGTATGAAATGTGGTCATGTAGAATACTAATTTACTATATGGAAAAACTTGCTAAAACACTAAACTGGTACCAAACAGGTAAACATTAAATATCTATGAAATCTCTAAGCACGATTTCTCTTTAATACATCTTTGAGAGCGGTGGATAGTTGGATACATGTTTCGGAATCAAGATTTTTCACATGATATACTCCCCAAAAGTGTATATTGGTACCTGCTACGACAGTGTATGTTCCTGGCCGTCGCAGATCAAAGTTGGCTTCATCATCCATAGGAGACAAAAGTCTCCACAGGGAGACGCGAATGCAGCCGTTCTGTAACATGTAAGGTCTATTTTACGTGACAATGTTTTGTGGATGTGATAGCTATGTCCACACATTACTTCAATTAACTAAACTAGGTCGTTTACAAATATTGCCTTATGATAATTGCACATATTGTACAACAAAACATGCACAAGTCATTAATAATTTCGTCTATTTCATGTCTGAACTATACCGAGTAATTCATGTTGTATTCTTATGTGGCGCCCACAAATCGCTTATCTATTACGGAATGATTATTGTTTATTCCTGATTTCATTAATGACATCATCTGAATTATACTGTATGAAAAATTCCATCTTCTGATAGCGACAATAGATAAAAAAAACATGCTACAAAGACTAAAAAACGTTTAACGTGACCCTCTCTCTATATATACAGTTAAATGACTTTTTTTATTTTGTTAAAATAGTGTTGACAACGATATAAAAAGAAATACATCTTATGCTGTACCATTTTGACGGATTTGGAAAATACTGCATAATAGGCATCAGGTTGAAATTTTATGGTACATATATAACATGCATATTTTATTATTTGCTCGTCAGCTGGCATGATCGATCAATCGTTGACATATGGAGCATACTTTATTTTTATTCTTCACAGAAATTGGTAAATTGTCAATCATTGAGATAATTATTATGTGGCATACTTTATATTTATTCCTGAAAGACATTGGTTTTAATCAATTATTATTCGATTTTTATGCAGATAATGGATGTCTACGGCTTTGTCAGTACGATGTCATTCGTCACGTAAAATACAATTTATTGTCACATAAATTTTAAGTGAGATACTCAATTGTATTTGGATTTCTTTATTGACCTATTTTTTTTTGGGGGGGGGGAATTTACATCACAATTTTAGAATATAATACGTTTCAATAACTAGTAAATGTATAGTTGCCAAGCAATATTTAAACATTTGATGTTGTGAGAGTAAAAAAGTGTTAAGTTATCGGTCCGTGCAGTTACATAAACTGTAACAAATAACTGCATTTAGTGATTTTGGTGAGAGGTAATGCTATCTGTATCATTTTTTTATATATACTACTTGATGACTTTTCATTACTTGGAAGATTAGTGTATATCATGACAGCAATTCCGTGCATAATGACCGTATAATTTTCGTAACGCAGAATACAAAATCATACCAGAGTTGTTTGCAGCAATATAACAATTATTTATTGTCATGTGTGCAATGGTTATTGTCGTACATGCTCATTTAATTGTTATTATACAATATTTCCTTTCATTTGATATAAGAAGAAACAAAAACTTCACACGTTTAAAGACCCAATATGTATTTTGAAACAGATGCATGCTTTCAAAACTTCAATATGACTGAACAGGACTCACATCGAAACAGTAAAGAAAAAACAAGACATGTTACTGGAGATATTTCAGAAATAATATAATATTATGATATGACTAAGCACAGGAGTTTTGTTTGTTGGATAAAGGTTTAACGTTTGTTAATTGTTGTTAAAACGTTTAAGGACTTGTATTTTACGTTACCGTAAAAACATATTCTATTTTAAAGCTCTAGACAATGCTTACCATTTTAAGCAGTAAGACGAGGGTTATTTTCAGCAGTTCAACTGTTGCCTTTGACATTTTAATAACCTCTGGACATTAGGCTACCTAAGGAACCATGCGTTCGAGTCTCCCTGTGGACACTTATATCTCTCCTGAGGATAAGGCAGTGAATATTGATCTACGGCGCCCAAAAATACGTAGACTTACCTAGCAAGTACCAATTTTTACATTGGTAAAGTAGAGCATGCGGGACCCCTGGACCCAAAAGCGCGCACCCTATATCTAGACCACCGCTCTCAAAGACGTATTATAGGGAAATCGTGGTTAGACATTCCATATACATTTAATTTGTTTTGTTTTGTTTTGTTTAAGTTTTGTTTATTATTCTAGTTTGTTGCTATTGTAGTATTATTCCTGACCCCATTCCATAATACTCGAAAACATACCACAAAAGCAATGTATGCATTAATTTGATTTTTGGCACACTTTTACCATTTTATTTTACTTTTATTATGAGGCCGGAATTGTCTCTTAAGCACAACTTGTTTTATTGTATTCATTATCGATAGATACGTTTATTTTGTATATTACGTGACGAAAACTTCGGTAAACCCATGTACCGGCATTTTATATTTAGCTAATTTTGTTTTAAAAATCTGCCATATCATCAAGTAGTGCCATTTGTACTGACTTTGATTGGTGAATAAAACATTGAATATCCGCACGCTTTTGCACTACTAATTCAAATATGATGCAAGATATATGTATGTTAAATAGAGTGTTAACTAAAGTGCATTTAATGATATACATACCGGTTGCATCAGTATATTGGCGATTGAATGTTTTCACAGAGTTGGTGTAAGAAGATATGTAGTATTTTTAATAAAAAAAGTATAGAACTTCTTCCTTATGTCCTTTATGTTAATTAATAAATATGGTACATATACTATTGTAACGTAAATTACTCTGGTGAATACAGTGATTAATCAAAGCACTGAAAGTACTGATGTGTGGCGAACTGATGTCATTTTGACCATTCAAATAAAGACTGCACCAACATGCTGTGTCAGAGTTCTGATAAGCCCAGACTCACTCGAATGTTTGTGCTGCTCTCAAGACACCAAGTGTCAGTGTCAAGATGAGTGACTGGGTAGTCTCCATACAACTGATGAACTGGGAATTAAAACACAACAAACGAGATGCCCCCCCCCCCCGCTATGGAAACAGGACTAGGTAGAAATATGTTGGGAAAATTAAATAAAGGGAGGTAATTAATAAGATAGAACCAGATTTCAATAGAAGGAAAATATAAGAAAATGATATCAATGGTAATATCATGACTTTTCTTTGGTTGAATGAAATAATTCAAGAACGGAACCAGATAGAATTATGGTTTCATGTCACATCACTTCTCTTAGATGCCATATACATATATATTTAAAGTCGATCAATTGAATTTAGGTGGACAAGTGGTCCAGTGGTAAGGGCTATTGACTACTGATATGATTATAATGAAGGTTGTCCGTACTCCCGCCGGATCAAGAGCAGAAATGTTTTTCGGAGTAACATAACTAAACTTACGAACAGACTTTCGGACCATACTCAGCGTAAATTCTATAGCATTCTGTCCGATATGTTAATAAAATCGTATTTAAAACAGGTCAATTATATATTTTGGAATACACTACAAGTTATTTTTTTGAAAATCTGACGATTATTTATGTATTGGTTATTATTAAAATATTGCGTATTCTGTTCCGAAATATGACCTCGCGCTAATCAGCGGGTGATATTTACTATAGCTATTATGTTGTATTTAGCATATTTTTATGCACCAGTCAGTGTGCGACCATGGTCCCATCCCAGGTGATGGGCAGTGGATAGCTGATAGTTTTCAAATATAGTATTTCTTATTAAATCCATATCAAGAAGAATGTATTTAACTTCTAAATTCTGAGTATCAAAGTTGTAAACCCTTTTTTATACCAGTAAATTTTATGACCCTAAATTCCTAACTTCTGCAGCTGTCTCCAAATCAACTAACAAGAACCCGATATAAAACCCATTCAATTAAAAATAGTTTTAACGGTCTATTTCCTGTCTCATGGTGTGTTCAATCCCTTGTAAAAACATAGATCCCTGTGTTACATGACCCCCAACTGTCCCAAAACAAGTTACTAACGACCTACCAATAATTATACAACCCCTTGAAGTTAACCAGATTGTATGGTCAATTTTCTGCCTCATGCAGCTTCAATAATTGATTACAAATTTCTTGTCAAAATATAGATCTAGCTAGGATTATGTAATGTTACATAATAAGGAGGGGCTAATTAAAAAATGCATAGATAATATTGCACAACGTGGCTTGTGGGAGGAGCTAATTAGATATGCATTAATGGGCTTTATAACTGCACATTAAGTGGGAGGAGCTTATTAATTATTTATAATTATTGAAGTATGTTTGCCGGTTAAGAATTTGGTTTGCCCAACGTGTATATACTAATTAACGGCCTTTTAATCCAATTACCGTTAACTTTTCAATTCGAAACCTTGTGAAAATATATTACCGGTTTAAAAGGCATATTAGTTCGCATGTTGCGCGTTTAAACTCGCCGTAGAGTGTTTATTAAATGAGATCTATATGAAAGTCGCACATCTTAATGAAACTGAACGTATCGTCTTTAAAATAGCTTTTAGTTGTTAATGTTACTTGGAAAGTAAAAATATAATTGGTGATTTACGACACCAGGTTGTTGCTAAAAATCGCGCAATTCATGAATAGAAAATGTAAGTGCTCGCTGTTTAACTCGTCAGCATTAGTTCATTTATTTTATAACCGCAAATTAAATTGGTATAAGTGATCTTTAATATGTCATAGTATTGACAATTTCTTTTAATCCGAAAATACTTTACTGAATTCTCGTTTATTGCTTAATTATTCTTTCTCAATTCAAATCCTAAATAGCGTTACGTGTTGAAAATAGCCGCTATGAATAGCACAATTAGTTCGCATGATGCGCGTTTAACTCGCTGTCATGTGCTTATTAATTGAGACCGATATAAATGTTGCACATTTTCTTGAAGTTGAAAGTTTCGTCTTTTCAGTGAGGTATTATTTGTTTATGTAAATTAGAAAACAAAATTGTTACTGACGATTTAAAACCTCAGGTAGTTCCGAAAATTTGCGCAATTCGCGAATAGAAAATCTAGGGACTTGCTTTTTAACTCGCCAATGTGAATTCATATTATTTTATAATTTAAATTTAATTTGATATTAATAAATTGAAATATCTCATGGTATTGACAAAATTTATTTTGTCAAAATCCGATAGTAATTGACGGAACTGCAATTGATTGAATATTGCGTGACAGTACTGTTCTAAACCCGAGATCTATTAATATAGTAGATCCTGTCTGTTTTATAATGACAAGTTTAATAAGGCAAAGAAGAGAGAACACTAGTGTGCTTCTACGACTAAGTTTATTTTACAAGTGCCTAACATAGGATCATTGAATATCTAAATGGTAAAGCGTGATGACGTAGTATAGTCTGTTTCATAATATCAACATATAGAACACTGTCTAAGCTAATCAAGTTAGTGTATCGATCGTCTGCTAGCGGTTAGATCAACTGTATATACTGTCCTTGAACTAATTCAGCTTCCAGCCACCAGTGAAAACATGTTGTTTCTATTTATAGCATCAATGTTTGTAAACAACATAATTAGGTCATCGTCTACAAATGTTCAACGGCGGAGTGATTTTAATAGACACATTTCAGTTCATCCGTGTTCCACCAGAAATCTATTGGCTGAATAAACAATACAAACTAGTCACTGACCAATAGCTCGTTGTATATCAATTTGCATATGAATGCCCCGATATGTAAACATGAAACCGTGGGATTACTTTCTCAACCTTCTTGACGGTCCTTGGCGGTTCGCAGGCCTTTGATAGTAGGAATATAGTCCATGCTAAAAAAATAAAAGTCTGATGTAATTGTTGGTCTTAATATTAATAAATGTCGGTAATGTAAACAAATCGGGTTCAATGATAAGTGTAACCTGTGTAGCATGCTTGTAATATTGTTCAAATCATAGACCTATTTATTGGTGTAGGCATAAAGGCGTTAACTTCATAGTATATATAAATCAAATCAAATCTGAAAGATAGTTATTACATTGTGTGGCTTATCGCCACACAAAAACGGCAAAGAAAATGCGTAGGATTTATGATGTGCCAATAATTGAAATATGTTCACATAGGGGATCGCCTTTAATGCCCTTCGAAAGTATGGACGTTTATAAAGAATTAAAATGTCAACTGTTTTCTATTCTTCCATATTGACTAAAATTTTGAGAATGTGTGACATTCTTTTATTATGGGTGGCGGCAAAGAGACAATCTACAAGAATTAAATTAAGAAAAGTGAGTGCATATCGATTGTAGTTTGTTGAACTATCACACACATATCTCTTTTTAAATAAAAGTGTGTACAATCAAATAATCATGCAACACAATACAGTTGTCATGTATGGATACGCTTGTGTAACGTAAATTACAATATAATGAAGACATACGGAATGAATTTTACTGCAAAAGACAAAAGTTTTTACACAAAACAAATAGCAACTAAATAAAAGAGTACAGGTGTCTTGCAAATCTTTTCAGACAGTATACATGTATAGTTGATGTGTGTGTTTTGTCCGTTTATAACCTATTTTAGCATTATGTATGCAGTATTAAAGTACCCTATCAATATCATTTACATGAATATATCCACCCAAAAAACGTTGTATATGTTTAAAATATAATAATTTATCAAAATATATGAAAATTGATCGGAATTCATAATGCATGTTTTGTTAGCACTAACTGATTGATGGTCAAATGCGAAGAAAATGGCTGGTAATGTAAATTACAGGCCTGTATTGAATAATAGAAAAACATCACAGATACCTCTTTAACTTTTTCGTGAAGTTTAAGTAACTGACTATAGAAGTGCATAGGTATATGTTTGATTTCTAATGATTATCCATTCCAAAAATGTCGATTTATCAATAACGTTGGGTCGCGATTTTTGACAAAAACACCAGAAACAACAGTAAATATTAAAAAACGCGAAGTTGCCAACAATCAAGAAATGGTTTTATGAAATCCACAGACTCTCTTCTATCCAAATATTTAAGTCTTGAGCTCGAAAAAAATATTTAAGATAAAACGTAACGGCATCTCGGTCCAATGCTTTATAAAGAATATTACTTATTCCTCTTCGTCCCTGGTGAGACATAAGGTTCCAATGATCTCTATCCACTTGATGCTATCTTTGGCTAGTTTCTGAGCCTCTCCCATTGATAGCACCATGAATTTCAGTTCTTTTATTACTGTTCTTCGCCAGGTTGTCTTTTGCCTACCAGGTTTCCTTTTCCCAGGTGGTTTCCATCGTAAAGCGATCTTTGGAAGTCTAGATTGGTTCATTCTGAACTCATGACCTAGCCACCGTAGTCTTCTATGCTTTATTTCTGTTAAGATGTTGTTGCAGCCAGTTTTCTTGAATAGCTATATTTTTTAGATATTGTTTAACCAGAATAGTCTGCATATCTTGCGCAGACATCCGTTGTATAAGGCTTCTATTTTCTTCATGTCACTTTGTATTTCACGCCAGTACTCAAAACCGTATAATAGGTCAGATTATACGTTGGTGTTGAATAGTTTGAATGTGTAATGGTTTAATTTCTAAGAAATGGATTTTTAGGTGGCAAAAACGTTTCTAGCTTTTCCAATTCTTGCCTCGATATCTTTCTGAGCTGCATTGTCTTTACTAATCGAGCTGCCAATTTTAAGGTATTGAAATCTTCAACATAGGCTATGTTTAGTTGTCTTTCTTTACTTGAGTATCAGGTAAGGAGTTTATGCACATGACTTTGGTCTTCGTTGTGCTTGTTTGAAGACCTGTTTGGGCGGCAAATCTGTTCAATCGGTTGGTCTTGTCTTGAATGTTGGCTCTGCTTGAAGATAGGATGGCAAGGTCATTTGCAAAATCAAGGTCTTCCATGTGAGATAGGAGAGTCCATTTTATGTTCCGCGGTAATTAGTCCATTGTTGTTTGCTTCATTATCCCGTCTACTGTGACTAGGAAGAGGGTAGATGAGACTGTACAACCCTGTCTTACTGCGGACTTTACGTGAAAGTTTTCAGAAGTTGTGTTCACTAGCAAGACGCTGCATTCGAATTTGTCGTAAAATTTCGAAGTGGTTGTGTCAACTGTTAAAAGAAGTTCTGCATGTATTTGGTCATGTCCAGGAGCTTTTTTATCGTGTTTAAATGATTTATGGCTTTCAGTATTTCAGATTCTTTGGGTTGCTTGTATAAATAGTTAGAAGTGTGTCTTGTGGAAGAATGTTAGCAGGCTCATCTGGATATGGATGGTTTAAGACTTCTTTTAAATGTTCAACTCATATGTTTGATTGTTCTTGTTCTGATTTTATGGGTGTTTCCTTGTTTGTCCTTTACATAGGATGGTGGTATGTTGGTGTTACCACAGAGGCGCTTAGTGATCTTATATACCACACTCATTTCTCCTCTTTTGCTGCTGCTGACTCTGCTTCACTAGCTTGTTGTTTCCAGGAATTGTTTTCTGCCTTTTTGCACATTTCTTAACAATTTTGACTGCACTTCTGTAGTATTTCTGTATCTTTTCTTGCAGTCTGGGGAATCTGGCGGATAAATGTTTCTCTTAAAGTTGTATGTTTATATGGCACTCATTACATGCGTTTGCATTTGTACATGTCGGTGCTGAGATTGGTATATATCCGGTTATGGTTTAGTTGCATGGGCTACCAAATGAACTCATGTCTATTGACAGCTATATTATACTCGCTTATTTTTCGACTCTTGCATTTGGACAACGATCTGGGTCTTGCCATCTGTAAGCAGATGGGGTATCCATACTGCACATATGTTTTTCATTTTTGTATTCTGTATAAGAAATGATTGTATGAATATCTCCTCATGACATTGGGGATCTCGAATATATGATTTCTGTAAATGTTCTTGCTGTCTTTTGGATTTGGTACTGTTTATTTTTTGTTTTCATTATTTTCTTTCGGAATTTTCTACCATGTCTCTGTTGGAATGCATTCTCTGTTCTTGTGCTTAGCAAAGCCTACTGCTGCCTCTGCTGTTTCTGTGATTGTATTCCTGATATTTTCTATTTCTCTTCTACACTTTCCATTTCTTCATTTAGATGTGGTTGGACTTGGAAACGATTTTTGGGTTCAATGGTAAAGCCTATTTTGACCTTTGGTAGAGTAAGTTTAGCAACGTCTATTCTCTTTCTTGCATTGCTATAAGTATTGCTTTCCGGAGTTTCAGTTTGATAGTACATGTACCTCTAAGAAGATAATGGTCACTGTTTACATCTACACCTCTTTGAACTCTGTCATCTTGTACTTACGTTCTCCACTTGCTGTTGATTACAAGGTAGTCGATTTGATTTAGATTTCTGTCATCTGAGGATTTCCAAGGAATTTTGGGAAGATTGCCCCTCCAATAACACATTTGTTGCTGGTGCATAAGTCGATTAGTCGTTCCCTGTTTTCATGACTTGTTCCACAGCATGAATTCCCATAACATGTTCGATATCAATTTTTTATGTCCATAATTTGGCATTTAGGTCACCTATGATAAGCAACATGTCATGCTGCTGAGGTGTTATTTGCTGTCTGTAGTTATACATAAAATCTTTGGTGGTATCTTCAGCATCATTTTGTTTTGTGCTTAACATTGTAGTATGGAAAGTTTGGTGTACTTTGAGTCAGGTCTTGCTGTAATGAGTCGATTACATAATGATCCCATTCTAGTAGTGTTTTAGCTTTTTTTTGTTGATGATAATGGCGTCTCCGTTGATGTGGCTTTCATTATGTCCAGAATAAAGTATGGTATGTCAACTTTTTCCTGATCCTGTCCAACGGCACTCGCTCAGATCTAGAATGTCTAACATGTACAGCTGTATTTCCCTGGTTACTTGGGGGCAGTTTTGGATGTATCGTACATAGTTCTGAAATTCAAGGCTCCAATATGTACTTTGTCTTTTGGTCCCAGTAAACTCATCGTCACTCTTCTAGATTCCCTGGTTGGTATTTCCTTAGAAAAGGTCATGTTGCTAATGCTCGAGTCTCCCGTTGGGTCTAAAACAGAGTTGTTTTCATTTATAATTGTTGCAGTTTCTGAAACATAGTTCGTTTTACTAGATGGGATAGTTAACCCCATGCCAGACACTCCAACCTCACCTATAGTTGCCTTACTGGGATTCGACTCCGATTCAGTCGATTATTCTCCCAAAGTGGATTCCAAAGCTTAAAAACGCTTTTTTATAATGTTCGAGTTAACTGCAACATTGGGTTAAATATTTGTAAAAACTTCAATTGAATAGCTCTGTGTGCATTTATATTTGAACAAACCTCCGTGTGCATTCAGGGATAGCGAAAAGTTACGCAAGAAAACTTCGAAAACAAGAAAACTTTGAAATGTGGATAGCACAAACTTGCTTCATTGGCAAAAATTACGTTTGACTTATAAATTCATATGTAGTAGCTAATGCTACGTCATGCAAATGTATAGTTTATTTTTGGAAAAGTTGGAATGTGTGAGTCAAAATTCGCCATGTTTAGCCAGTCGTCTATTTCTTGTAAAAGAATATTGAAAAAGGTCTAGTTGTTGTCTAAAATGTAGCTTCATTGAACTACTTCTTACGACCTTATAAATAAGACTAATACATATTGAAATAAGGCGCTTCTTATGAGCCTATTTTCATGAAAATATTGTCATGCTGACAAAAATGAAGTTGTAAAAGCTTGTTTTACCATAAGTAACGAGTAAATTGCTTGATTTCTCAAAATATCGAATTTGTGGCTACGACCTTCCCATTCTAAGCCAGCGACATAAAATACGTTTAATAAAGGGGGACCACCGCGATTATACCATAACCGAGTTTCCTTCACGAGTCTGTGCCCTTTGTTTACGATGTGTTTTATTACTAAAAATAATTTTATTATTATTACTCATATCCTTAACGTATTCTATGTATAAAGTCGTCTGTTAAAACCACTATTCATTAAGTGCATTAAGCCACAACAATATTTCCGGGTCAATTAGAGCTTTGAATGCTTTTCAATATGTAATACCTATTGCTCATAATTCAATATAAGGGGAATTTAGCTAAAAATACAGTACAGTTGATATTTTTGTATATCATGTTTTGATATTTATAGTGCAGTCTTGTGAGTGATCTTTTTAATGTAACACATGTTTCTGTGTCATTATATAGCCTTTTATATATACAGCTAATCATAGGTTAGTGGCCTCCTGAGTTAAGGCAACAAAGCCTTAAAAGCAGTCAAAATGTTCACATTGTCAACACTAAACTGTTAATAATGACATATTTTGACTACGTATTTTTATACAATGAGATTCTTAAAACAGCCAAACTTGTTTTATGCATTGAAAAGCTACTTAATTGACACAAGTTCGATGTCGACATACATCTGTATAATTCATCGTCAAACTCATCATAATGTTATGCAGTATAGAATAATATATGAAACAACCCACGCATATGATTCATTTCTACAAATAACAAAACTTCATCATCATAAGATTGACATGCCCTATTTTAATTGTGGTATTCAATTTTAAAATTAATCATATTCGTACACAAAATACGTCAACAGAGACAACATGTATAACATAATTATCATACAAAAATCAAAACACTTCATTAAAGCCGTACTTATTCCTAGACTGGGTAAGACGACATACGCCTACAATTCCATAGAAGTTCCACACCAATATACGATATATAAAACTTTACAGCCTACCGAAGTACCACATATGATATCTAAGAACTAAATAGTGTGTATTTATAATTTAATATTAATTGTTTGCGAATTAAATCATCCTAATATCAGGGGAATATATCCACATTCTTTCGTTTATACATACATATTAAATTAGACATACTAGATCTATAAATAGATCATATGGGAAAACCCCAATATCAATACAGGTTTCGTTTCACTTTTCTTATGGATACTTTAACATATTCACAAGGTTGGTGATTATATTATACTCATTTATTTAATTATTTTCATCCCTATAGGTTCAGTTTTAGGGACGACAAAAATGAATAAAATTAAAAATTATTATAAAGAACTGTTAACACATGTACGAGTAGCGTAATGTTCTGTTATAGTTTTGTTTGGCTCTACATGTGCTTGACAACTACATTGTTTGAAACTAACAATTGAAATATTTTATAAATTTTTACATTATAAAATAGTAAATAAATAATATTCATAATAGTGTGCTTATCTGTGCATTCAGAAACGTATTTAGCTCTTATAAACGTCCAAGTTGCATAATGGAGTTTAAAAAGACAAAACTAATGTTATAATCATAAAAAATGGATTGAAACAAAACTCAATGGAATAATTTATTTTGTTTAAACTGAATTGAATTTCTTAATAGATATACATACTTTTATAAGAAATACAGACGTAGACGTATAATCACGTGTATTTATCTTGAAATCTTAAACAAATGTCATCAATCATTATATAGTTATACAATTTTCTTAATCTAAATACAGCTTACATTGTCTTTTACAGCCTGCTTATGATAAAAGGCAAATATTGTTCCCAACAGCCCTCTGATGCTTTGCTTCTGATTGTTGATTTTCGAGGCATTTGTTTAATGGTTCAAGTATACAAATACTATAAACAATACAATACATGTTTACTGTTTTACTTCGTGCTAATGTGTCACTAAGTAAATAATACTAAATATCGAACGATTCGACTATTTCGCAATTTCATTTTTCAATGTCATGTGAGCGCGATATATTATAAAGCCCTATTAATGCATACACATGTATTTGTCATTACTTAAATTTGCCTTCATATTGCTGAATAATATATGTTATAGCATGGCTACGTGATGTTAACTGAAGGGGTGTCTCTAAATCCAATGGTTATCGAGGGGGTGGGACTTCATTTTCAAAGGAACGAGTGCAATAACTACTGTGCACGATAATATTATCCTGCACTGAAGTTATTTCACTCATACTGTAAAATCATTAATTTTCGTGGGGGATTAAATTTCGTGGAATTTTCAGTTCTCCTTCAACCTCGAAATCAAATCCCTTCGAACAATAACAAATCAAAAGGCGTAATCTTATTTTGTGTTGCTGGTCAACCTCCATGTAAAGTTTCAAAATCCTAGGACATTCATTTTAGCGTTATTAAACCATCCTCATGAATCAGTGTATAGTCAAGTCCATAGACTTGTATTACGGATGAAAAACACGCTGGTTGAACGAAAATGTATTAAACGGAAATCATTTGGTCTACCAAACGACCGACGGACCAGTCGATCAACCGACGTGTGCAAAGTAATATACCATTTGATAGGTGGGGGAATAAAATATTTTCATTTATTTATTGTTACATCATCAATCTACTGCATATTGATTTCACATTATGATCAGTTTATAGTTATTTCAATGATAACATTGATTACGTAAATTGACTCATGCTATGAACAGAGGTAATCTCAATCTTATAACCTGGATAAATATTCTTAAATGCCTAGAACACTAGTAAGTTTGTTCCACGGCACGTCACCGGATTCTTTCTTCGTGTAGCTAATCTTACATGTTAATAGATGTTTCTTTGTTCATGTAGTGTAACCTAAAGCTGGATAATAATTTGAAAATGTCTACGTTGTGGTTGTATACAAACAATTTAGACATTTGTCGCATACTTTCTAGATGTGTCATGACCGTACAATGACATCGGTATCCCGGTGATTGATGTGGTAACATTTGTTTGTTTCCGACGTGTTTACCTTGGTTTTCCAGACATATAATGTGACCACCTGACCTTATAAGATTTTCAGAAATAAATAATCGACCATTTCGCCCAAGCTACTTACAACTTACATCTGTGCGTACGAACTTACCAATACAATGTCCGCGATTAATGCCACACAGAAAAATAGTCCATTTCGGGTATCGAACTAAACAGGCCCAACTTAGGTACCATAATTTGGGATGTTTTGGTGTGGATATGTTTTCGTCACTTTCCTCTTAAAGTAGCACTTTTTGAACAGGGAGCGGAATACGCATATTCATCTATTTTTAGCTCGCAGTAAATAGATGAATATGCGTATTCCGCGGGATGACTTCGGACTTTATTGCTCAATCTTTAGCTGAGACGGTGTGGCTATCGACGATGAAGTCTTAAGCACTTTATCGCAGGACTCCTGATAAATATATCGAGACAGCGATCGTATTATGTTATGTAAGCGAGGTTACCATCTGGTCAGTGATAAACGCTCAACGTTTTTTTAAAAAAAAAATACTACGAGTAGTATAGGCAGTAGTGGTTATAATGTATTAACTATATGCTGGAACATACATATGGCTCTGGGGTGGCATATACTCTCATATGCTTTGTGACTGGAAAAATATTTTTTCTGACGATAGGAACAATGTTCTTTGAGTGCCATCGGCGCTTTGGTTTGTTTTGGTGCGTTTAGCTTTCGGCCCTAGCATGTTTCGAACAAAGGGAGATGTTGTATGATAAATGGCTCTTAATTAATACTATACGGGGAAGCTGTCTGAATACAGATTTGAAATAAAGGGGAAATACCGTGATCTTATAGGTGATGTGGCTGCAATTTGAGCGTTTCTTAACACAGGTTATATTGTATAATCGATCTCCTTTATCTTTTTAACGTGCAGTATTAACCAGACTTATTGTTTACGTGGGAACCTAATTTGTGTTCGAAACAATGAGTTAATTGATTTTTAAGCATCTGGTTACATGCGCACATACTTGCTAGTATTTAAAACTAGACTTAGGTTACAGTAATATCTGGAAAATCTAGTTGAACTACAAGCTATATATAATAGGGCTGTAACGGTATACCGCGGTATACGAAATACCGCGGACTTCAGTCCCACACGGTTCACGATACAAGACTTCTAAATTTCGGTACGGTTCGGTATAAGCTGTTTTATGAGCAAACTGTTATTCAGACAACGAAAACACCCGACAGCCTTCTGATTATGTATAATAACCATGTATCACTCGTTTTGATTGTATTGAGATATGCTTCATATTGTCTAAATTCACTTGAAATAGTTGATAGACACATAATAATTGCTGTTATAGAAGCAACAAATTCATTATTACTTAAAATTAAAGTATTTAAGCAGCTGTTAGAGAATATTGTATCATACCGAAATATACCAAACCGTTAGAAAAATTGACGGTACGTATCATATCGTGAGGTGAGCGTACCGTTACACCCCTAATATATACACATGTTTACTGTACTGTACATGCTATAATAATACTAACCTGTTTTCTACGTTATTCCGTCGTTGTGATATCTATACATCTTTCATGTGGACTTTGGGATGGTAAAAATAGCATAACTGGATAATTATAAGATTCGATGGTAGTAAATGAATAGCGCAGTGCACTGTGCCACTGTGTCGCTATCCCCAAATGATTCATTTCTTTGTTATTGCTACATTATATACCATTAACATACCTTTGTTGTTTGTCATGGTAGGGTACCAGTATATAAGCCAAAACACCAGTTGTACATAAAATGTCAGCCCGCTTAGCTCAGTCGGTAGAGCACGAGACTAGTATTCACTACTTCTGGTTTTGGGGTTATGGGTTCCCATGTGCGGGTGCTAGATACACCAGGCATGTAATAGAACCAGTCGAATCTCTGGAACGAGTAACGAGTTGACGTTAATTTGGTTCTTTATGCTTGTTCAGCCGGCAAGCGGTCAGCAATAGCTATATGCCACAGCATATCATGGTCTATCCGGCACTCACGACCGCCCGGTATGATACAGTACATGGTTTAGTGTATGTTGCTTGCTTCGTAATCGCATTGTTAATGGTTCGATATGGTGCCCAGTGGTTTAGAGGTAGCTTGTGTAATTTGGAATGGTGAGATGCAGGCTTTGATACTCGTCTGGACCACTGCTTGGTTTCTCCGAACAACAACTAACACGTACTGCCTTATTTTATCAGGGAACCCTGTACGCATTATTATTGATATATTTACCTTATTGAGTAAAAATGGTTGTGCTGGGACGGGGCTTTACTGCTAGCCGACTGAATGGACGCATGCATATGACTTACTTGACTGAGAAACTGGACTTTTTTACTTTTCTTTCTTTCTTCCATTTAATTTGCAGGGCCCACTCTGGGGCATTATCGCAAATATTAGACACAGAGGTGAGATACAAGGAATCCGGGTGCGATACCCTAGCTCGTTTCGAATAGATTCCTTGGTTCTTTAACGTGCCCGGTGTAAAGCACCGATACACGCGAGAATACCCCTGGGTTACCAACCAGGAGCATCTCTAGTTGGGTTGGAAACACTTAATAGCGTTTCTGAAATGACCAAGTGTTCCGGCCGATAATCGAACCCGGGACCTCTCGATCAGGAGTCTAGCGTCTTACCACTAGACCACCGTACCACCCTTATACGTTAAGATCCACATCGTATATTCTTTACACGAGGTTCAGTATTATATGTACAGTGGTGATTGGCACAGTACCATCCTACTTGGTGGATACGGTAGTCTCCACATGACTGATATTGTTGGTGGGATTTCAAACGCAATTATCCCAACGACTGAATTTGTGAACCATTCTAATAATAGGAATTACAGGTGATGTTTACTCACATGACCAATATTTATTTAGATTTTCCTGTTTCGCTGGTTATAATATTGACATACCTTACGATCCTAGTTGCAAATTAGTTCTGCCAACCTTTCGTCTGTCTATGTATAAATAAACGTTAACTTTCACAAACATGTACAATGTATATGGTTATTCTATTTTGGTCATCGTCTCACCCTGCTTCCGAGGTGAGCCAAACATTATATTGATTATATCTACCAATAATACAGTAAAACCACGACAGGGAAGTTTAAAGTGTCTCCCCACCTTTTCAGAAAAAAGTGCAATCTACGTCGGATTGTCCATAATGATATTTGGAGTGAGTGTATTCGAAAGGGCTGTGCAGATCACTGTTCTGACTGTTCCTGTTTCAACTACTTACGAGCAGAATCAGACTGTTCTGGACAGTGTTCCGAATGTTCCACTCCAAACAACTATCGAACAAAACGGAACAGGAACAGAACAGGGAGTAACAACAATAAAAATTAAAAAATGATAAGAAATAAACTTTTAATGTAGCCGATATTGGTAGTTGCAACAGTTATATCGGTGGAAGAAATATGCCAATTGAAAATTTCCAATTGTAAAAGTTCGGCCACTTCCGTTTTTCTCCGTTGGCATACTATTGCCAAGATGATTAGAATAACACATTTCGTAAAGTTTCCGGTTGTCTTGTTGTTGTTGTTGTTGTTGTTGTTGTTGTTGTAATCACGTGACCTGTTCTGTCTGCACCTCCTGTTCATTGGGAACAGATAGAACATGTCAAGAACACTGTTCCGGTGTGTTCGTAAGTGTGTTCCGTGTTCTGGAACACGAATAACAGCGTTCCAAACACATCCTATCTCGTACTACAATCACACCAAACATCACTACAATCTGAGATACATATCTCTTTTTTTTCCGAAAAGGTGGGGAGGCACTTAAAATATGGTCTTCTTGTTTGAATATGAAGAATCACTGAGAACTTCTCTAAGCTGCATAATTATAGCGAAATCACATGGTATCTCAATAAATCTATCAATGGAAAAGAGATGATTGCCCCTATACACGTATGTTTAAGTATTTAAGTACATGGGACATTCGAAAATGTTGTATTATTTTAGAGAGTACTTTTATTTATTGTAATCAAAAATTATATTTTTTCATTTCGTTAAAACCTGTGAGGGAAATTGTATTTATATGTAGGGAATGTCTTTTAAGGGCGTATTCATAAGAAATAATTCACCAAAGCCTCTCTTATAATAGACATGTTGTGTATCAAATTAATGATGTGTCCATGGTGCACCATTTTACGAAAAAGAAACAATTTATCACTTGATGTATCAAAATCTCGTAAAGCTGAATATGATGTATGGTGTAACGTAAGCACTGGGCGAAACGGCACACCCTTGGATATCACTTAGTCTAATACACCGCCTACAGAGCATATGATATGAAGCATACTTCTAATATTTAAATTTCGAATTTCAGTACAAATATATATATACGCATGTAACAATTCAATAATAAATTCTAGTACTTGTCATTGCTGACATTGTGATCAATAATAAATTAACGATAACCGGTCTGTCCGCCTCATATGTTTGTAAGCATATGTTTGATCTATGACATTATTTCATTTTAAAAATGGAGCTCATCAATAATTCTTTAAATACCAATTCAATGGTTTCACTTCTACGTAATTACAATAATTATGCTTGCTAGTATTTAAAAACATGCTATCAATTGATTGTATTATCAATACAAATGACGTAATGTAATGAGCAGAAAAGATATTCGTACTAGAACCTGGATAAACGAACGTCACTGCAGACCGGTAGTCAATACAAATAAAACTTAAAAAAAACGTTTGTAGATATATGCCTTTATTCGAACATGAAGACATCAAAGAGGGAAGGACGTAGGCCTTTTATTCATACGATCGATTTTTCTCCGAAGCACATTAAAAAGACAGAATAATCATCTGTAATGAAAAATAATCATAAAAGGGCTTATTTCGAGATACTGGGGTTTCAAATACTAGTAACCGAACATTGTATTTTGTTCATTCTAACAATGTACATCTGTATTGCCAATATTGGCAAAAATGAACTTATTTTGAATAAATTTTACGGTACTGGAATGAAATACAGTATTTGCTTATGAAAAATATTTCAAAATGTTGCTACTTTTTATGACTAAAACATGCACATGTAACTTAACCATCCAGACGATGGTAGTGCATGAGTCCTAATCACCAGCATAATAGTGTCCCATGTGGACATAGCCAATCCTAATTGACAGGGGGGAGTCAAACACTATTCTCAGGCCTGGCCTGATCTTATCTTATTTTTATATATATACAAAATTGAATTAGAAAATACAACTGTTACGAGAACATCATGTTTGTAATATACTCCTAAGTTTCGGTCAATCAGCGACATAGCCAACCCTGAATGACAGGGGGGGGGGGATCAAACACTATTCTCAGGTCTGGTAGTATCTTATGTTTTACATAAATACAAAATTGAATTAGATAATACAACTGTTACGAAAACATTATGTTTGTAATATACTCCTAAGTTTCGCCGATGACCCTATTAGATAAGTAATATATCGTACCCTATTATGGTTTTCCAACAATGTATACATGTATTTAAATATCCGGAATGTGGTTTAGACAATTACATTTCCCTGTTAGTGGTTTGTGTGTTTGAGTGCGTATGTGCATGTATGTGGGGATTTCGGGAGTTCCCACTTATGATTATGAGCTTTGCGGAGAAGAAGCAAAGATTGAGTGCAAAAGCAAATACGAAGCACAGAAATTGCCATTGAAACAATAAGATTGATTTGATTATTTTCGTTTCTGAGAAAATACGATACAATTATAAATACAATTTGTATATTTAGCTAGAATAACTTGAATACGTTTACTTATACGAGTTTTCCAGCCAGATTCATTGAAATGTCAATACGATATCCTGTTTTATTACATCGAATGTCAGACAATAAGTGCAGGGGGGAGTTTTCCCAGAATGTTGGTTCGCACGTTTGAAACAATGTTTGGATCGGATGTCCGGGTGGTTTACACTTGATAGTACGAATATTTTAAAACAGATCCTGTCTCAATCAAACGGTGAGGTCACTGTGTCACCATTGTACGCTAAACTCCGTGAAAGGGATTATTCAGGATGATCACATTTGCAATGAAAATATATTTACCGGAGACGAACGGAAATGGCCGAGCTTTCACGATTGGAAAGCGATATCTCTGGGCTGGTACTTTTCGAAACACTTGGATATACCAAATAGCATCTCGTACCCGAACCGGATGCGTCTGACCTATGGATTACCAAGGAGTGTGTGGCCTAAATAGATCTACAATGTAGTTTTTATTTGACCATACTGATTTTATTGACATAAAATACTGCTGAATAACTGATTGTTGCAAGTTTGGAATAGTCCAGTGCAATCGTCGTGTAGCGTTCCACGTAATTGCATTACGGTATAGCCCATATATGTATTCGCTTTTCTATATATAAAGATAACTTGCTAGCCTAGTTCCGTTCCGTTGATGTCTAAAATAGACAAACTCCCTCATCAGAAAAATGGCATAAAACTCGATGCAAACAGAATAAGTCATCTGTCAATGTATTGATGTACGACCAACCTCAACACAACTATCCTTTAAGAGCACCACCTCTCTACAACATTTCGCCTTCAGAATAGTTCAGAGTTGAGTACAAATGTATGAATCTTATAACTCTATCTAATAGAACAATTTCTGAACGACGATCAATTTTTTCAGCTCCCATAGGGTGTTGCTTTTTAGAGGTTGTACTGTACTGATATTCACATATCCAAGTATAATTAGTATGTATATGCTTTTCCTCAAACGCTGTTTTTGAACAGGGTGCTTAACCCTGTTCTGTGTTAGCGTTAAAAATACACTAGACATGATTACGAGCTAAAAAAAACTCCACTTGTATTGTACAGCATTCATTAATGTTTTACGCAGTTATAAGGATTTATTGCGTCGATGCTATAATTTTTCTGCGTATGTATTAAGATTATCCTCATTTGTTAAGAACACGGCTAGATGCCAATAACATTGGAGAAACCAATAGATGTATAAAGTTATTTATTGACCACGTCAACTTGATCAGCAAATGCATAGTTATTATTATGTATACAACCACAGGTAACTGCATCGTTGAACATTTTTCTATAAAGGTTTATTTGTTCTAAATGAACCAGAATTTCAACCAATCAAAAACAAAAATGTATATCAATATCGCCATAAACTAATTATATTAATAATTTCATATATAACAATGCTTAAAGTACTTACATGCCAGATCCTATCAAAATTGACAAAATAGTTAAAAAGTTATACTATGAAATGTAGATACTGTTTCACAGCCGATTCATGTGGTGCAATCAACACAAATCTATATGGCTGTCGAACCCAACAGTGTGTTACACCAGCGATCTTATAATATGAAGTTATTTTTAGGCTTAAATTCATCCCATAACATTGTTTGTGTAAACACACAGCCTTTTATAGATAATTGGTTTGCATTAAGCAGTTTATTTTATTAAAAACAAAGTGCACCTCTTAAACCGGCTCGTGGATTTCTGTACAAATCGACCATGAAAAAATGTCTGGAACTAGTTTTGTTCAGTTCTGTTCTGTTCTATTCTGCGTTGTGCTGTTCTTAGTCCATGGATGTACCATCCCTAGCATTAAAGACCGTGTATAATTTTATACATGTACTGCTTCGTTAATGCTAGCGATGTTGCATCCATGGACTCAGAACATCATATTTATGTAGTCTCGGCCAGTCATAGTCATAGCTTCTTAAAGCCGTTTAATTACTACACATGTCATACAACTGTTTGCATAAAAACACAATCTTCCATGCGGACCTCAACATAAATATAAAACAAACATACACAGTTAACTTAACTTAACTTAAGCCAATTTGGTATAGGCTTGAAACTTTCGTTGTTCATTGATGCTGAAAAGGTCTTCTAGTGGCGATTGTACTGAGGTTATAAAATATTGAAGTTAAATTAACAGTAAGTTAGGAAAATGGATGTGACGCACACTTATATAAGAACTAGATACTGTTAAGTACCATATTGTGATATAATGTCCACCAATCTTGTGTCGAGAGTGATTAATATAAGTTTGAAAAACTTGTTTCACAATCGACCTTAAATAAATTAGTATAAACAAGAAGGTAACATTCTAAACGTTGTATCTTATAACATATCATAGTTTAATTTGGAAATACCCTGAAATTTGTAAGCAAAGAAAGCAATCAGAATGTTCCCAGTTTCCGATGTTTACCTATTACTCATAGATACGGGTCACTATAGTAGATTTTAATGAGATTGGCTGATTAAAAAGTAATTAAAAAAGGCAATATGCCTCTGGAAAGCTTCATGTTTCGTGAATCATGCAGATCGCATTTCCGCACGAGAATTTAATTAAAGTTTTATTTGTTGGTTTATAGGTAGACTTGTGTTGGTGCTCGTTTCAATTGGCTTGTGTATGCATTACACTAGATACCACACTTTTGGAAAAATATCAACACCATATCATATTGATTAAATAAGATGTTGTTATATTGCAACACTTTTAACCAAGGCATTATGTTGTATGAGTATATTGGTATATCCTTTCACATAAAAATCAATTTCGGCTTCTTGGTCAATTTATTTGCACGTGATAAATATTTACCCCACCAACTTGCAAAACTATTGATTTTTTAAATTTTTATCAAATGTCCAAAACGATCGAAAATAATTTTATATTTTGTATGAGTTGAGAATCATATAGACCACCAGTTTAAGTAAACAGTAGGGACCGCGAGTCGGTTTGGAGCTACAAATATGTACACCAAAAAGTACCAATTTTTGGTTAAATTTGTATACATTAACATAATATGCATATTTAGATGAAATAACGTTTTGAATTTTTTTTGCAGTTACTAGGAGCTACTTGTACAAAATAGTCTACATAAGCACATGCATTTGGATAATTGTAGTGACTTATTGCACACTTGCATTATGCTTTCATGTTGTACCGTTCCACTATTTATATATTATGCGAAAAAACAAAAGATTAAAACTGCGAAATGCAATATACAATCGTAAAAGGTCGGTCATTTCCGTTCGTCTCCGGCGTATTGCAATGCAAAAAACACAGAGGCGATCAGAATGAAGAATGTAGTCAACCGGTATTATGTTAACATTTACATGGCATCATTGTATTTTTATGCGTATTCATATTTATAACAGACAAATCAAATCAAAGTTTCAAATATCAGGACATGCTCACAAGACAACGCGGTCGTTACCGACAAAAAAACGGTTGATATAGGGTTACTAGAACCACAATATTTTTTTGTTTAGCCTATATAGAAAATGAAAACCCCATCTATTACAATGTTGTAAGAATTTAAAAAATGTGTCCATTGTTATCGCAATTTAAGAAAAAAGTATGTTGTACATGAATTATGCATTAACCAGTTTGATTGAGTTCATTTTCAAACTTTTTGTTGACATAGTCGTAGCGTGTTTATATTGGCGAAAGTGCCATACAAATATGTATAGGATAGAACACGAGTAAGTGTTGGGTATGAAAACTTAATCGAGTTTGCGAGATTTTATGTTTTCATACCCAACACTTACGAGAGATCTATCTGTCTTAGACCACAGCTAAAAATGTTAGTTTCTCAGATACAATTTGCACAACAATCAACTACTTAATACTTTGATTAACACAATATCCCCAAATCGTTTACATTAGCCATTCATAAAATAAAATCAAGGAATGTTTGGTGCACGGGTATTTTGTGTTTTCGTTGGTAACATTCCATTGGTCAACTTTCTTTCTGTATCGTACATAGTTTACATATCTTTTTTAAAGCAAGTGTACATGCATGTGCTTTTAAAAACAAGTAGTGGAATTTGATTTACTTGATGAAACTACTACATCGATGGCTTAGAATAAGAAGGTCGTAACTACTACTTACGACCTTATAAGACTCATGCATATTTGAAATCTGCATCACAATGCGCTTCTTATGAGCCTATTTTCATGAAAATCTAAAATTGTCATGTTGACCAAAATGGAGTTTTTTAAAAACTTGTTTTCCTATAGTTAAATAATAAATTACAGACAGTTTTCTCTTGCATGCATGATGTTTTCGATTCTGTAGTTACGACCTTCTCACCCTAAGCCGTCAACATGTAGTATGTTTTTGGAGTTTGAGGACGTAACCGCTGTTACGCAAATCAAGCATCTTCCATCCTGAGACCTTTTAGTCAAAGATCTGAATGAAAATCAAAGGTTTAAGGACGTGCAACCGCATTCAGAACAGCGTCTGTCGAAAAATACCAGAAAGCAACATTCTTGGACATGTTCAGCATACGAGCAATGTGCACAATGACGCAATTCTAAGATATTACCAGGACTACATTTTCATCATTTAAATATGCAGGGTATCCGTCTATATGAAAACAATTTTGACGAACAAGCAATAATGGCACGCAGTGGGCATAGAAGCACTGCTGTGTATTATTATAAATAACCGCTAGAGGCACTGCAGTGTAACTTATCATCCAAAATACAAACGCCATCAAAGACGCCTCCATCGACCCAGTCTACAGCTGGACTAGTCGTCTCGGCAACAATTATCAAGGCCGAGTCTGCTGGCTTGCCAGACCCAAATGATATTGTGATAGAAGTACCTGACTGTATATCTGCTATTATTGGTTTTCAAAGGCGGCAGAAAGATGTCGATTACACTGTAAAATCACCAGTCGAAACATTTGTGTAAGCAACAGTAAAATGTAAAAATGTTATTTCACTGCAAGTTTTTTCATTTTTGGCATACCGATTTTGTAAAAGAGCAGAACACTCTTATGTTATAACTGAATAGTTCATCAATTAACAATGATTTAATATTTTTTTTAGATATACTTAACTGCTTAAATAGTATTTAAGTGCATGTAAATGTTTTATAATCGATACTATCGTAATTCTTACTGCTTCAGCAATAGATAATTCTGTATTTTAATGATACTTTAATCTAGTTACACAAAATATAGATATAAAGTAACATAACAATTTTAAGTCATTGAAAACACCGCTTCGTCCTCTTTAAACTCTATGTTTGATGTTTGTATTGGATATATGCATGTATAGTGATTGTTAATGCTTAACTTCACTGTTACAATCACACTTGTCGATGGATTGTGTTTACAATAAAGATATAAATTCATGACTTGATGGATTATTTTGCTTGGCCTAAATAGTATTGGATAAATCAATGTAAGTTTATATACAACACTTTATCTATATACCACAGAAAAGTGTTGTATAAAATTTTTTATGGGATTTATTCAACACTTTTTCTGCTCGTTGATTGGTCAGTTACAGTAAGCTGTGGTCTAAGCAAAATTTACTCCTAACGCAATTGAAATAACTTAAAAGTGATAAGCATGTACTTTGCACGAATCAGTATTGGCGAAAATGTATACATGTTATGTTTTAAAAAACCTACTTCCATCCATAGGGATCTGTATCGTCTTCAACACCTTCGGTCTATAACAGTAAACGAGGGAGTGGAAGACGGTACAGACCCCTATGCCCCAATCAGAACTCCTCGGTGTTTAGCTAACGTGACGGAAATGCCCGAGTAGTTACGTTTGCAGAAACCCTTGTTTCTCTAGTGTGCGACGTCGGACATCAAAGATGATCCCGTGATGCATAATTATGTTTGCATTTAATTCACTGACCAGTACGAACTTCCAATGTTCCGACACGTTTTTTCTAGAATCCGTGATGTTTGAAACGTTCCTGGGACACTGATGGCTAAATTATATTCATTGATAGATTCCAGAGCCGAACACGTCTTTATGTGTCACTCGTTCATAAAAAACTGTATGATGTTATTACACAATTAACGTATCATTCGGTAGTACAAAACGTTAAAACACAACCAACCTAGATTCTTGATTGCTTATATATGAAGTATACTCATGTTAACAAGACACATTTTAATATTTAATGGATTGCTATCTTATGCGAGAGCCTGAGTTTGCAGTTTGTATGTAAATGTTCTTACAAATACAAAAATACACACATACAAGACATAATATTCATGGCAGGGTAATATATTTTCAATGTTTCCTTCAACACACAGCAGTGTAATGCATCTTTAACAATGCTTCCTTCAACAAATAGTAGTGTAATGTACATTAGGTAATGTTTCCTTCAACAAATAGTAGTGTAATGTATCTTCAGTAATGTTTCCTTCAACAAATAGCAGTGTAATGTATCATCAATAATACTTCCTTCAACAAATAGCAGTGTAATGTACATTAGGTAATGTTTCATTCAACAAATAGCAGTGTAATATATCTTCAATAATATGTCCTTCAACAAATAGCCGTGTAATGTATCACCATTAATGTTTCCTTCGACAAATAGCAGTGTAATGTATCTTCAATAATATGTCCTTCAACAAATAGCAGTGTAATGTATCATCAATAATACTTCCTTCAACAAATAGCAGTGTAATGTACATTAGGTAATGTTTCATTCAACAAATAGCAGTGTAATGTATCACCATTAATGTTTCCTTCGACAAATAGCAGTGTAATGTATCTTCAATAATACTTCCTTCAACAAATAGCAGTGTAATGTACATTAGGTAATGTTTCATTCAACAAATAGCAGTGTAATGTATCACCATTAATGTTTCCTTCGACAAATAGCAGTGTAATGTTTCTTCAATAATACTTCCTTCAACAAATAATAGTGTAATGTATCACCATTAATGTTTCCTTCGACAAATAGCAGTGTAATGTTTCTTCAATAATACTTCCTTCAACAAATAGTAGTGTAATGAATCTTCAATAATACTTCCTTCAACAAATAGTAGTGTAATGTACCACCATTAATGTTTCCTTCGACAAATAGCAGTGTAATGTATCTTCAATAATACTTCCTTCAACAAATAGTAGTGTAATGTACATTAGGTAATGTTTCCTTCAACAAATAGCAGTGTAATGTATCACCATTAATGTTTCCTTCGACAAATAGCAGTGTAATGTACATTAGGTAATGTTTCCTTCGACAAATAGCAGTGTAATGTACATTAGGTAATGTTTCATTCAACAAATAGCAGTGTAATGTATCTTCAATAATACTTCCTTCAACAAATAGTAGTGTAATGTACATTAGGTAATGTTTCCTTCGACAAATAGCAGTGTAATGTACATTAGGTAATGTTTCATTCAACAAATAGCAGTGTAATGTATCTTCAATAATACTTCCTTCAACAAATAGTAGTGTAATGTACATAAGTTAATGTTTCCTTCGACAAATAGCAGTGTAATGTACATAAGGTAATGTTTCATTCAACAAATAGCAGTGTAATGTATCTTCAATAATGTTTCCTTCAACAAATAGCAGTGTACTGTATCATGAATAATATTTCCTTCAACAAATAATAGTGTAATGTATCTTAAGTAATATTTCCTTCAACAAATAATAGTGTAATGTATCACCATTAATGTTTCCTTCGACAAATAGCAGTGTAATGTATCACCATTAATGTTTCCTTCGACAAATAGCAGTGTAATGTATCTTCAATAATATTTCCTTCAACAAATAATAGTGTAATGTATCACCATTAATGTTTCCTTCGACAAATAGCAGTGTAATGTTTCTTCAATAATACTTCCTTCAACAAATAATAGTGTAATGTATCACCATTAATGTTTCCTTCGACAAATAGCAGTGTAATGTTTCTTCAATAATACTTCCTTCAACAAATAGCAGTGTAATGTACATTAGGTAATGTTTCATTCAACAAATAGCAGTGTAATGTATCTTCAATAATGTTTCCTTCAACAAATAGCAGTGTAATGTATCATGAATAATATTTCCTTCAACAAATAATAGTGTAATGTATCTTAAGTAATGTTTCCTTCAATAAATAGCAGTGTAATGTGTCACCAGTAATGTTTCATTCAACAAATAGCAGTGTAATGTATCTTCAATAATGTTTCCTTCAACAAATAGCAGTGTAATGTATCATCAATAATATTTCCTTCAACAAATAATAGTGTAATGTATCACCAGTAATGTTTCCTTCAATAAATAGCAGTGTAATGTGTCACCAGTAATGTTTCATTCAACAAATAGCCGTGTGATGTATCTTCAATAATGTTTCCTTCGACAAATAGCAGTGTACTGTATCATCAATAATATTTCCTTCAACAAATAATAGTGTAATGTATCACCAGTAATGTTTCCTTCAATAAATAGCAGTGTAATGTATCACCAGTAATGTTTCATTCAACAAATAGCAGTGTAATGTATCACCAGTAATGTTTCATTCAACAAATAGCAGTGTAATGTATCACCAGTAATGTTTCATTCAACAAATAGCAGTGTAATGTATCTTCAATAATGTTTCCTTCAACAAATAGCAGTGTAATGTATCTTCAATAATGTTTCCTTCGACAAATAGCAGTGTAATGTATCACAAGTAATGTTTCCTTCAACAAATAGCAGTGTAATGTATCTTCAGTAATGTTTCATTCAACAAATAGCCGTGTGATGTATCTTCAATTATGTTAATATTTTATTATTATCACCACCATTTGATTAATTGGCTGCTGATATCAGCTGCTGCTGCTGCAATCTTAACTACTCGGACATTTCCGTAACTGAGAGATACGCCTCGTACATAAGTGCAGGGATACAAATTGTGGTTATGCGGTTTCCAGTAACGGCCAACCATCAGTTTTTCAATGCTATCAAGAAACCCTTCAATTACCTGTCTCCTTGAGTTGATACCTACCCAGGAGTACCTTTTAGTTCTCTTCGATTCCATCGTTTGATTCTCATGAGCCATGTTGTAAAGTAGTCCGTGATAATGACGGCCTCCTTATTATGTCCGAAGCCATTTCGTTAGATAAACGCCAAGGAGTTCCGATTGCTGCGGCTGGTCGTGTTAGATTGTAGAGATGGAAATAGACGATGACTTGATTGCACTTATCTAAAAGGGAAATTATTCAGTCACAGCATAACAACATGTTTTATCATTTAATCAATATGTATAAACATGAATTAAACAAGTATTTCCTTATTTGAAACTGTTAAAAAAATTCCGGTAGCTCGGGTTTCCATACATGGACACATAATTTATTAAAAAAAAACTCGACAACCCTTGATAACACTAGCAATGACAAATACATGTAAATATTTACATTGAAATATTTCCGCTTACAAACTCTTCTTTCTAATTCGTCGATTGCTCAACTATATATAACAATTCAAATATTAAATACTGAAGTACACACATACTTGTATGCAAATGATTAGAATTTTAATAAAATACCATGTTTCCAAACTTTAAAAAAACAAATTATTATAAATGCGCAGCTACAATCGTTTTGCACCGAATTCTTGAAATCGAAAGCGAAAGTAGCCCTCTGGAAACTCCGGTTTATAACCAGGAAGTAAAAATATTAACAAATACATTTTTGAATTTCACGGACTAGGTGCCAAATTGCAAACTTATGTAAAAAGTAAGTTGATTTTTCAATAAAGTACTGATCATACTCTTATTTTGATATGAATGAAAGTGTCACTTTGGGCGTAACAGTTTTTCTTGACTAAGTATTCTTGTTTTCGTATAAATTTGTAGACCCGAATGTTAATTGCTGATTTCGTTCTAGAAATTGCGCTCCATTATGATGTGTTTGTCAGATAAAGTTGTAGCTAAACGAGGACAACTCATGATATGGGCAGTTTTGCAAGAAAAATATTGAAATATCCTGTACTGCTTAACCTTTAAATAGACAGACATTTTAAATATGTGGTATTTACTATTGCCATATCGCTGGCTTAGAACAAGAAGGTCGTAACTACCAAATCGATATATATTGAGAAAACAAGAGAAAACTGTCTGTTTACTCTTTACCTATGGGAAAACACGTTTTTAAAACTTCGTTTTGGTCAACATGACAATTTCAGATTTTCATAAAAATTTGCTCATAAGAAGTTTCAAATATGTATGCGTCTTATAAGTTCGTAAGAAGTAGTTACGACCTTTTGGTTCTAAGCCATCGATATGTACGTGGGACCTATCAGACTTACAAGCTGTCGAGAATACATCACGTGCTTTTTAAGAGGCGCATGTATGAGTTTATTTTGAACAATACACGAACAATAATTATTGATCTTAACGAATAAAGCGCATTCACCGTTATGCACAGTCAGTTGTGCATCCACGACCCCCATCCCCGGGATGGGCAGTGGAAAGCCGGGAAAACGGCCGTGTTTTTACCTTCCGGCTTCCCCCCGCACTGCCGGGGAAATGTTGGGAATGTTTTCTCCGAGCCAATACTCCAGGGACAATATTTAGTTGTCAGTCTGTTGCATCCACGCCCCAACCCACGGGGTTCACGGGGCCGTGGATTCAACTGATAATGCCCATGTCCGATTGGACATTTTTTGTCACGACGATGTACTGCCGATTGAAATAAATGTTCTTCGGGAGGCATTGGGAACAGGGATCTCACGTGTCTTCTAATGATTCCCTAGAGCACGAGGATCCTTTCCCCGATGCGCATTTATTAAATTCATCTTATGATATGCTAACGTTTGAAAATATTGACTTGTATTATTCAACGATGAATAGGGCTTTGAATAGCGGAAGCTTATTATTATAAAAAAAAATCGAAGGTTCGCCATCTTGTCTGTTCATGATACATGCATGTGCGTGCACATCTAGCATTCATCAAAGACTTCGTTTGAAGTTTAGTTATTTTACATCAATGCTTGTATAATGTATATTGCAATTGTCAACTGATTGGCAGTATTACATAGAGGTTTTTTGTTTGCCATGGTGGCTATTGTATGAACTAAAACTTCAATAAAAAACCCATTGAAACTGGTCTTCCTAATACACGTACAATGTATTTAGTTGGTCTTATCTAGTTATGTTGAATATTTTAAAGCGGAGTACATTGTATCGTACGCATTAATTATGTATCTTTTTATGTATGTGACGATACATAACAGTTAAGTAATTTTACGAAAGGTTACGTTTCAAGTGTACTGAACAGAGAACAGAGAATAGAGTATGTGATACCGAAAAAGACAACCTTGTACTGACTGTACTGAAAATATTAATTTTAAGTGTAACTTAATAGTCTATAAGTTAATAATGCAAGGCCACATCCTTTGAATATACAAATTGTGTGGCAAGCAATAATTGTGTTTGTAAATCGTCGTTGGTTTTTAAATATAAAATTATATACTTTTTACATGTTATAACTTACTAAGGACAATTTGGGAACATATTTGGTATAAATTTAGAAGTTCCTGTATAAAGTAGGCCTACGTTCCATAATTCGCAGCTGTATCATGCATTGTCTCTGTGACACATACAGCAGATGTAACGCACAGAACTCGAACCACTCCGTAAAGATCGATTGTTGCCGTTAATCAAATCATTGCTGAATAATATCTGACGGTGCTATGTAAATGATACACATATCGTTAGAAAGCATATACGATAACGCATCGAATGATATAAGTTCCGTGGAGATGACAACTAATTTTGAAATGAAAAATACGCTACAAAGATAAAATTTGGCTGAAAAATGACGTGTCACAACGTTGCGTTTTTGCAGGAGAAGTTAAGGCATGATATTTTCGCGATACTTTTAGACTCTTTATCGTAAAGAGAACAACAAAAGAAAAGAGCCGTATTATTCGTTTATGTTGAAATTTACATATGTATTTTTTTTTTGAAATTGGAGACATACTCAGCAAATGCGGTAACCTTTTATTGTTGTACACATTTTCCAGAAACGTGTCACATTTTTATTAATGACGTCGAAAAAATTAAACAGTCAACTTTGGCCGTTATTTTAAACCATTTACTGCAAAGGATTTAAAAACAGAAAAAATGTCAATATACGTTTTTATCGATGTTCACATAAATAATTTTTATTTTAAAATCGGAGCCATACTTGAAAAATGCCGCTATCTTTTCTGTGTCGACAGGTTTTGTCCCACGCGCGTAAAATTGACGTTAAAAATGAAACATGAAATGTCGACGGCAATTTTTAAAAATAATTGAGCCGCGATCTGAGAAAAGGGCCCTTAATGAAAAATTTTCGATTTTCATTTTTTTGCATTTTCCGAAGAATCTATCTTTCCTGTGTACAAGAAAGAAAGATTTTTGTCAATTTTTCAAATATTGACAATTTTATGACCTTTTAAAGGAACCAATGACATGGACATTTTTGGCAAAAAACGGGTATCTCAACATGGACATATTTTGTTACTGTTTGGTGTTTAAGTGGCATTTTCACACTGCTGTTAATCTACTCGGATTAAATTTATCATTTGAATAATGATACTTATTTGTGAGGAGTAACATTTGTGTGTAAAAATATGCCTTTATCTTATTTTTTGTTGCCATAGCAACCATTTATTCAATTACTAAAATATGCAAAATTCTCTGGTTTACTAATAATGATCAGAAAAATATTACAACTGCAATATAAGGGATTTGTATTAAATAAATGCAGTCTACGTTTATAGCAGAACAGTTAAACTAAATACAGAAGTTACTTTATTTCAGGGTATGTATGTAAAATAAATCCCCAACAGGTTTTCAAACGGGGCATATCGGTTTTCCCACCGTCGGTCAGTCAGTTCGTTAGTCAGTTAGTTCGTCAAAAATCTGGATCCTGACATAACTAAAACATCTTTCAAGTTTTGTTTAGCAAATTTGATCTGTGGATAAGGGGCAATAAAGGGAATTATGCACATCTATTTTTTATTGTGTCTGAAATTGTGGTTGCTATGGAGACCGAAATGGTGAAAATATGTACAAAAAGACTAGATCCTAACATTACTCATACAGTTTCCATGCTAGGTTTATGAAACCTGGTATGTAGGTAGGTGACAATAAGAAGAGTATGAATATCCAAATATAATTTCATTTTAACAAAAAATTGGGTTGCTATGGATACCAAAATAGTGAAAATATGTAAATAATTACCAGATCCTAAAATTACTCATACAGTTTCCATACTAGGTTTATGAAACCTGGTATGTAGGTAGGTGACAATAAGAAGAGTATGAATATCCAAATACAATTTCATTTTAACAACAAACGTGGTTGCTATGGAAACCGCAACAGTGAAAATACTTCAAAATCTGAAATCCTGTCATAACTCAAAGAATTTCCTATCAACGTGCATGAAATTTTGTAATATAATACATAGGGTCATGGATTCAAACATGTAGGCCTCTGTCTTGCTTGCAATATTAAGTGGCGTGTTTATGTTCAACTTCATGTTCTTCATTGTCTGGTTTTCTCAAATAGTTTTACTTATACAAACCAATTCTGGCATATGATGATATATGATGGCAAATTGAATCCGAAATTATTGATATTTATTTCATAACATCATTAATGGCAACGCGGTTCCAAAAATATATTATGTTAGGATTTACATCAAAATATTGACTTTTCAATTCTACATTTCTACAAAATGAACATAATTGATGTTTTGTATATGTTATTCAAAAATGTACTAGAGACTGCTAACCCATTGCATTGCTATGAATCACCCATAATAATTAATGGTTTTGTGGTCTGTCGATTCCAAAATTCCTCATTTTTTGTTTATATCTGACTTCGTGTAACACCCATAGGTCTTACTGTCTTGATTGTCTGTCACTAAAGTTTGGACGCTGTAAATGCCAATCAATATGTACATATTACAGGCTTTATATCGAAATTAAATTAATGACACCCTTGTAGTTAGCAGATTCCAATAGACAGGTTTTTCGTTTACATTTTTTGTGTTTTATCCCAAAATATGGCATTTCACACACTTTACTCACTTTATACAGAAATGTTTTGATGTATTAAGCAAACTGTTCTCACCAACCTAACACAGTAAGCTATTATTAAATGTCATGATTAATAATAATGCGGTCTTCTGATTAGAAATTACTTAACTTATGTGTATATTTTGAAATGTTTTACCCCAAAAATTTCACATAATGAACAACTTTTTAGAACAGATTATTAATGCTTGTGTGGAATGACAACATGTGTCTATTCGTATTGTTTAATTTTCAAATAGCACAGTTTGTGGTGTTATGGTTAAACAGATTCCAGAAATCATCAATTAAGTTTATATTTTGTAACATTTTATCCCAAAACATTGTATCTTTAACAAAAGCTTTCAGTAATCAATTTCTTACTAATTATTATACTACAGGTTATTACAAATATAATCATTAATAAAATATGATTATGAATAACATTGTGATCAATTGATTCCAAAAATCCTCACTTTTGGTAAGTAGCTCAAGACGCGTATCACTTTGAAACTAGATTATAAATATCTTCAGCGGAAAGTCATTATGTGCCTATCTTAGTGGTTTATTACTAAATGATGTGATTAATGGCATTGTAGTAAACCGATTCCAAAAATCACCATTTTAGTTTATAATTTGTATGATTTTACCCCAAAATATCATATAGTGATCCAAATGGATAATGTATTATTTGATACATTATACTTTAACTTACTACAAACCAATTGCAGTTGTTTTAGATATAATACGATTATAAATGTCAATGTGGTCAATCGATTCCAAAAATCCTCACTTTTGTTTAATTTTGCAATGTTTTTGCCAAAAAATGTCTGAAAATGGACAACATTTAAGACATCAGATTAGCAATATCTTATGCAGACAGACAACATGTGTCGAGCATACTGTTTTATAATCATATAACATTATAAATGGCATTGTGGTAAACCGATTCCAAAAATCACCATTTGTGTTTATATTTTGAAGGATTTTACCCCAAAATATCGTATCTTGATCAATAACTGATACTTTCATATGCTGTATAAAACTACAAGATACTACACTCATATTGCAGTGGTCTTTAATAAAATACGACTATAAATGACCATATAGTCTGCCGATTCCAAAAATCCTCATATTTGTTTGTAATTTGTCATGTTTTATCCCCAAAAAATATAGGCTTCATGTGTTACTATAGGACTTCATATTAAGTATGTTACAAGGCAACAAGTATGTGACAGGATACAACATAAAACATTTTTGTGCATTTTTTGCCTCGTTTTGAAATTCGCAGAAAATGATGTCGTAACTTTAAACTCAATTTTCTCAATTTGATGTCAATGTCATTAAGGGCCCTTTTCTCAGATCGCGGCTCATATATTTATCGCTAAAAGAACCGCAACAGAAAAAAATTATGAATATACGTTTTTATCGTTATTTACAAAAATAAGTTTAATTTTGAAATTGGAAACAAACTCACAAAACGCCACTTGTTTGAGTTTGTCGACAGATTTGTCCCACGTCGGTAAAAGTAACGTTTAAAATAAATAATTAACTTTCGACGATAGTTTAAACATACTTACCGCTAAAAGAACTGCAAATGAAAAAAATGTCAACATACCTTTTTTTCGTTATTTACAAATATAATTTTAAATATTAAATTGGAGTCGTACTCGAAAAATGCCGTCTGTGTTCCTTTGTCCCCTGATTTGTCCCACGTCAGTTAAATAACGTTAACAATAAATCATGAAATTTCAACGATGAATTAAAAACATTTATCGCTAAATTAACCGCCAAAGAAAAAAATGTCAATATACCATTTTTTCGTTATTAACATAAATCTGTTTTATTCTTAAATTGGAGACATACTCAAAAAATCCCGTTAGGTTTTCTTTGTCCCCCGATTTTGACATACGCCCGTGAATTGACGTCAAAGATGAAATATGAAATTTCGATGGATTTTTAAAGATATTTATAGATTAAGGAATTGCAAAAGAAAAAAATGTCAAAATACCTTTTTTTCGTAATTTACAAAAATAATTTTGACTTTTAAATTGGAGACATACTCGAAAAATGCCGTTACTTTTTCGTTGTCCCCCCGCATTTAGCCTACACCCGTGAATTAACGTTAGAAATAAAATTCGAAATTTCGACGACAATTTAAAGATATTTATAGTTAAAGTAACCATATAAGAAAAAAATGTCAACATACCATTTTTTCGTAATTTACATAAATACTTTTCATTTTTAAATTGAAGACATACTCGACAAATGCCGTTAGTTTTTCCTTGTCCCCCGAGTTTGTTCTACGCCCGTGAATTAACGTTAAAACAATACATGCATTTTCAGCGATCGTTTTATACCCATTATCGTAATGGTAAACTCAAAAAGAAAACACATGTTAAAATACATTTTCATTGAAGTTTACAAATTAGTTTTTAGCTTTTGGATTTGAATTTTACTCCATATACACAGCTATTTTTTCTTCGCTTACTGATTTTGTCAGATTTGCGAGAATTAACGTCACACATTTGTATTCAGTTATAGTTTCTTATCAACTTACAATGTTAATTATGCTAACCAAATATAAACCGTAGCAACGTGTTAGGTTAACACAGGAATAACAATAGATTATTCACATAAAGGAGTATTTATTTTCTAAAAATGGTTAACGCAATAAACGCTTTTCGCGTCAAGTCAACAAAACAACGTCATTTGACGCAACGTTTAGAGGTACGAGTTCCGTGCGTTACGTCAGCACAAAGTCATGCTGCTTATATTGTCGCTTTGTGTTCTCAGGTTCCGTCACCCGGATGGTATTCATGGTATTGGTATTTACACATGTGGTAGGATATAGTTTCAAATATAAATCGACTCAAAACAAACACCACATTTATTATATCACGGATACGTTTAAATACTTCTTTATAGATTTCCCAAGACCAAAACAGCCGCGGATACTGATATGCATGTCCTCGACAGGTGAAGCCCATTGATTCCAGCGTCATATTTCTTCAATTTGCGTCATTCATATCCTAGTACTCGAAAAGATAATACCAAATCGTATAGGTAGGGAACGGCATTGAATGGAAAAGGCAGGATATGCGTGAAAGGCAAAACACCCACACCGTCATAAAAGCAGCTGATCATGCAATTATTGTCGACTATTGCTTGTCACAAGCCGATGATGTATCCGACGATGCAGATGTTGAAAAGGATATGCTTTGTGATACTATTAGACGTACGTGCAATTCATGACGCAAATATTGTCTTTGTTGTGTGCCTTCCCTGTACGATTTTCTAATATCTTTTTTGTGTACAAAAACTAGTCAAATTGTCGAGATTAATCCGGGTAACGCTTTAATCTATACAATTAGGGTGTGATTGAAATAATTCAATAAACACGATACATCACAGCGCTAGCAGTTTTAATATATAACAATGATCATTGTCATCAACACTAGGCACTTGCTAACCTAGTTCTTGGTACCAGCACTAAATGATCTTATATTGGTAATGACGTAGATGATGAATTGAATAATCACTGAAATGGAATAGGCTTAAATCATCGTCTAAGAAGCTTGGTCTTTTGCTAACCCTGCATGGGCATGCAGTATCAACTTACATAGAATCTAGAAGTAAAAAAGTAGAGGCTAGGCCTAAAATGCCTTCGCCTTTATTCCATTTTAGACGTTTTAATTTTCACAAAGACCTACAATACATGTAACGTTATTGTAGGTCTTTGATTTGCATTAGCATTGAACATAGAATCCATTCTGTTCTGGTATCATATCATGGTAAAGTATTACAAATATAAATTCACCGTTGTTTGTCAAACATTGTTTAAATCGATCCAGTTGTATATGATATACAGGCAAATTCATTATCATGCTTCAAGTTGGCATGGGCATTTCATTGATTCTTCGTATATTGCATTTGTTACAAACTTACAAACATGTAGGCCTACGTACGGTAGTTTCACATCTAGCTCCATCTACATCTACGGGGATACTCCCAACTATCAATTACTGATAATGACTGGGAGGTCGGGGCAGTGGTTAATAATATAAGATTTAAAATAAGTAATTGTTAATATACATGACACATGATTTGTATTCTTATGGTAAAAGTATCTATGTACAATTTGATAAAAGGTAAAAACAGTAGTTTGACATTTAGTACAGGCCAGCTGTAAAGTGTTGGAGATCCACACTGGCTCCTATTTGAATCCTTCCATTTTGCGAATCGTTGTAACTTTTACTTACTGTCTACTTTTGTAATTTAACCGTTTCAATTCAACTCAAATTTCCTATGTATGATTTTTATGACATAAATTAAAAATGTCTATTTATGCAAATTTGGTTTTGTCAAGGAATTACATATATACCTTCATGGTTTTGTGCACCTGTGGACCTATTCTTAAGATGGAAACGATCATCTGTAGGCCTATTCGCGCGTTGTTTAGTTTGTTCCAAAAATGGTGGATCGAATGCAGTTGTGTCACTAATTTTACAAAATATCATGCAATACGATGCGACTGAGTGCTTGTGCAAACTTCAGTATGTATTTTTATAGGTGTCTTTGCATTTTGTTAACAAATTATTTGTTACAAATCGCAAAAAATGTCAAACGCAGTCCTTGGCCCCGAATTGACCTACTTTCGTTTTGACTCTTCGAGTTTTTGCATGTTCTGTTCTTTTTGGAGTACTGCCCAACGTTTGGCATACATACGTTATTTAATCTGTTTATAGTTTCTGATAAAATTTGTTCGTCGAGGTTGGTTTGACAGAAAATATTTAAAATGAAAACATATTGTCAAAAACCATAACATAGACTGAGTAGTCAGTAGACGGGTAGATGTGGGGCAATCTGCTAGGAGATTTTTTAATTTCTGACCTTTATCTCTTGACTGAGAAACTGGACTTTTTTACATTAAGATCCACATCGTATATTCTTTACACGATGGTCAGTATTATATGTACAGTGGTGATTGGCACAGTACCATCCTACTTGGTGGATACGGTAGTCTCCACATGACTGATATTGGTGGTGGGATTTCAAACGCAATATTATCCCAACGACTGAATTAGTGTACCATTCTAATAATAGAAATTACAGGTGATGTTTACTCACATGCCCAATATTTATTTAGATTTTCCTGTTTCGCTGGTTATAATATTGACATACCTTACGATCCTAGTTGCAAATTAGTTCTGCCAGCCTTTCGTCTGTCTAAGTATAAATAAACGTTAACTTTCACAAACATGTACAATGTATATGATTGTTCTATTTTGGTCATCGTCTCGCCCTGCTTCCGAGGTGAGCCAAACATTATATTGATTATATCTACCAATAATACAGTAAAACCACGACAGGGAAGTTTAAAGTGCCTCCCCACCTTTTCAGAAAAAAGTGAAATCTACGTCGGATTGTAATGATATTTGGAGTGAGTGTATTCGAAAGGGCTGTGCAGATCATTGTTCTGACTGTTCCTGTTTCAACTACTTACGAACAGAATCAGACTGTTCTGGACAGTGTTCCGAATGTTCCTCTCCAAACAACTAACGAACAAAACGGAACAGGAACAGAACAGGAAGTAACACCAATAAAAACTAAAAAATGATATGAATTAAAATTTTAATGTAGCCGATATTGGTAGTTGCAACAGTTATATCGGTGGAAGAAATATGCCAATTGAAAATTTCCAATTGTAAAAGTTCGGCCACTTCCGTTTTTCTCCGTTGGCATACTATTGCCAAGGTGATTAGAATAACACATTTGGTAAAGTTTCCGGTTGTCTTGTTTTTGTTGTTGTTGTTGTAATCACGTGACCTGTTCTGTCTGCACCTCCTGTTCATTGGGAACAGATAGAACATGTCCAAAACACTGTTCCGGTGTGTTCGTAAGTGTATTCCGTGTTTTGGAACACGAATAACAGCGTTCCGAACACATCCTATCTCGTACTACAATCACACCAAACATCATTACAATCTTAGATACATTTCTCTTTTTTCCGAAAGGTGGGGAGGCACTTCAAATATGGTCTTCTTTTTTGAATATGAAGAATCACTGAGAACTTCTCTAAGCTGCATAATTATAGCGAAATCACATGGTATCACAATAAATCTATCAATGGAAAAGAGATGATTGCCCCTATACACGTATGTTTAAGTATTTAAGTACATGGGACATTCGAAAATGTTGTATTATTTTAGAGAGTACTTTTATTTATTATAATCAAAAATGATATTTTTCATTTCGTTAAAACCTGTGAGGGAAATTGTATTTATATGTAGGGAATGTCTTTTAAGGGCGTATTCATAAGAAATAATCCACTTAAGCCTCTCTTATAATAGACATGTTGTGTATCAAATTAATGATGTGTCCATGGTGCTCCATTTTGCGAAAAAGAAACAATTTATCACTTGATGTATCAAAATCTCGTAAAGCTGAATATGATGTATGGTGTAACGTAAGCACTGGGCGAAACGGCACACCCTTGGATATCACTTAGTCTAATACACCGCCTACAGAGCATATGATATGAAGCATACTTCTAATGTTTAAATTGCAGTACAAATATATAAGCATGTAACAATTCAATAATAAATTCTAGTACTTGTCATTGCTGACTTCGTGATCAATAATAAATTAACGATAACCGGTCGGTCCGCCTCATATGTATGTAAGCATATGTTTGATCTATGACATTATTTCACTTTAAAAACAAAACTCATCAATAACTCTTTAAATACCAATTCAATGGTTTCACTTCTACGAAATTCCAATAATTCTGCTTACTAGTATTTAAAAACATTCTATCAATTGATTGTATTATCAATACAAATGACGTAATGTAATGGGCAGAAATGAGATACGTACTAGAACCTGGATAAAAGAACGTCACTATAAACCGGTACAGTAGTCAATACAAATGAAACTATTTAAAAAAAATGTTTGTAGATTTATGCCTTTATTCGAACATGGCGAAATAAAGGAGAGAAAGACGTGGGCTTTTTATCCTGCGATCGATTTTTCTCCGACAGAATAATTATCTGTAATGACAATACGAGAGGTGTTCAACTTATTTATGAACAGAAAATGAACATTGATAGTTTGTTACTCTAACAATGAAATTGAATAAAAACTTTTATATTGTGTAAACTAGTATATCAAGAAGTTTATATAATAATTGTAAATTGCCCATATGTTACGGTTAAATCATAATCAGCATTGGAGTAGAGCGTGTTGTTATTTGCGTTTTGAAGGTACAAAACTCGTAATATTTACGTTTACATTTTCCGTCTTTAATTGTTGTTTTAGTATCAACAAGATAGAAAATTTAGTGTTATAGCATGAGAATACTTCCATATCCACTGTTTGGTTATAATATATATCAAAGTTATATTCTTAAGTTTTTTTTATTTGGCGATGTATATGGTGAACTGAAGCTAAATCTGGACGAAACACTATGTTCTTGGAACAGTGACTAGGAACGATACGTAACACTTTTTTGTTGAAAATCTTATTTGAACGGTTTGTACATAGACTACATCCTTCAATTTCGTCAATTTGATGTTGATTTTGACGTGCGTATTTCCATAATAACAAACACAATGCCTTTCCATGAAAACGGCCGCGTTCACACAATGCTGGGCAAACATGAACTTCTCCCTATCATTGTGACCTTTTCTAAAATAGCATACCCTAATATAGCATAGCATTTTCTAAGATTCAGCATTGCTTCGCCATAATGAAACAATTTTTCCACATAATGTTGTTTATTTCGCATTTCTAGATTCCAAGAATTTTGGCTGCGAGGCATGTTTTTCTTAATTTTCAGCGTAGGAACTTTGCATTTTCCCAGAACTATGCATTCAACTTTTTCGAAATAGTTTCACTGATAGTTTCTATGGACTCTCCCATCTGTGGTACTATTCAACGACTTGCTAATGGATTCATCATAGATATCATAAAAAACAATCGAACTTGATATTGTACGTTTTGGCAATGTTGGGCAATTTTCAATTTTTGGTACCATTTCACCATTACTGCAAACAGAACTTTAATAACACTTCCTACGACTAATATAACTGATGTTCTCATTAAAAATGCAAAATAAAAATTTATAAACACTTTCTTGATGCTTATGAAAGGACCATTTTTCCTTAAAAACAGGAAAAACAACATCATCTACTCAATTGTTGTTTTAAGCTTTAAACAAATGAAATATACAATGTATAATGATCATAAGTTCAACTTAAAACATTTTCTCACATGGTTTAAAAGAGATATTTCAATTGTTTTCATTCAATATGGCAAAATCGGTGTTCATGTTTTGTTCATAAATAAGTTGAACACCTCTCGTATAATCATTAAAAAGTCTTATTTCGAGATACAAGGTTTTCAAATGACCATGCATTGTATTTTGTTTATTCTAACTATGTACAGCTGTATTGCCAATATTGACAAAAATGAACTAATTTTGAATAAATTTGACGGTACTGGAGTGAAATATTTGTTCATGAAAACTATTTCAAAACGTAGCTACTTTTTATAACTAACAGGCACATGTAACTTAACCATTTCGACGATGGTAGTGCATGAGTCCTAATCACCAGCAAAATGCCCCATGCTGACATAGCCAATCCTAATTGACAGTGGGGAGTCAAACACTATTCTCAGGCCTGGCCTGATCTTATCTTATTTTTATATACATACAAAATTGAATTAGAAAATACAACTGTTACGAGAACATCATGTTTGTAATATACTCCTAAGTTTCGGTCAATCAGCGACATAGCCAACCCTGAATGACAGGGGGGGGGGGGGGGGGGGGGATCAAACACTATTCTCAGGTCTGGTATTATCTTATGTTTAACATGAATACAAAATTGAATTAGATAATACAACTGTTACGAAAACATTATGTTTGTAATATACTCCTAAGTTTCGCCGATGACCCTATTAGATAAGTAATATATCGTACCCTATTATGGTTTTCCAACAATGTATACATGTATTTAAATATCCGGAATGTGGTTTAGACAATTACATTTCCCTGTTAGTGGTTTGTGTGTTTGAGTGCGTATGTGCATGTATGTGGGGATTTCGGGAGTTCCCACTTATGATTATGAGCTTTGCGGAGAAGAAGCAAAGATTGAGTGCAAAAGCAAATACGAAGCACAGAAATTGCCATTGAAACAATAAGATTGATTTGATTATTTTCGTTTCTGAGAAAATACGATACAATTATAAATACAATTTGTATATTTAGCTAGAATAACTTGAATACGTTTACTTATACGAGTTTTCCAGCCAGATTCATTGAAATGTCAATACGATATCCTGTTTTATTACATCGAATGTCAGACAATAAGTGCAGGGGGGAGTTTTCCCAGAATGTTGGTTCGCACGTCTGAAACAATGTTTGGATCGGATGTCCGGGTGGTTTACACTTGATAGTACGAATATTTTAAAACAGATCCTGTCTCAATCAAACGGTGAGGTCACTGTGTCACCATTGTACGCTAAACTCCGTGAAAGGGATTATTCAGGATGATCACATTTGCAATGAAAATATATTTACCGGAGACGAACGGAAATGGCCGAGCTTTCACGATTGGAAAGCGATATCTCTGGGCTGGTACTTTTCGAAACACATATATTACTCTGGGTTGTAAGAGCCATGAATGTTCACAAGGTGTATAAAGCACCAAATTTGGCACAGTTGTAGTATAAGTCAGTCTGATTAAAAAAATCCAAAGAGACGCTCGATCGAGGTTCTGTCTCCTGCTGAAATGAGGCCCCAAAGGGGTACATCAGAGTGTAAATACTCCCTGGTAGAAATGTATGTTTTTTCATCTGATTGCGAAGCAAAACAAATGAAACCTTGGTAAATATTATGATTAATGGTGACATATGAAATATATTGCATTTTGGTATACTTAAACACTAAAATGAGGCCCTGCTAGTGGTTAAAACAAAAAAATGAGGCCCGAATTCGGGAAAATAAAAACTAAATAATATACTCAGGGTTGTAAGAGCCATGGATGTTCACATGGTGTATAAAGCACCAAATTTGGCACAGTTGCTCTATAAGTCAGTCTGATGAAAAAAATCCAAAGAGACAACCATGAGAGGCCCTGTCTCCTGCCCAAATGAGGCCCCGAAAGTGTATGAGAATCTCCACCTACCCGTCAGTATAAATACATGCTTATTTTTTTCCTGATTGTGAAGCAAAACACATTGAGTCATAATATATAAAGTGATTAATGTGAGTGCTTGAAATTTGCAGCTTTTTGTAATAAAAAAACTTGGAATAGAGGCCCCATTGGTGGTTTTAACACAAAATGAGTCCCGAATTCAGGAAAAAATAAAATAAGAGCATATGGATGTTCACATTATGTATATAAATCACCAAACATAGCATAGTTGCACATCAAGTGAACCACCTATATAAAAACCAATAAAATATGTATGTGAGGCCCCGTGTTTTGTACACATGAGGCCCCAAATGTGTACTTTATTTCACAAATTCATCTGTATATAATGTACACATTCTTATTTTTTCAATTGTTTCGCAAATAATCTATAACTGTTTTGTACATTATGTTGAATTGGTTATCATAATTTACAATCTTAATTAATAATAAAATATGACAGTGAGGCCCCGCTAGTGGTGTTAACCACCTACTAGACTCACCATCACACTACACAGTCGTATATTATATAGAAATGCTACAAATGTTGATAATTAACGATAAATATTGAGTTACATAGTCATTGGTAAGTAGAGTGTATAAACAATCTGCATTATATACTTAACTATTTCATATAATACAAACGAGGCCATAATATGGTAAATTTATAGCAGAAAATTACAGAATGAAGTAATTATCTTTCAAAAATCGAACGGTTAATTGGTATTATTTTCTCTCCATTTAACCAAGCTCATATACACAGTGCATTTGATTGTAGGCATATCAGCTGTGCTATGACTAATAACTGTAAAATGTTAATTTGAGGCCCTGTCGTGGTTTAAAGAATGTGTATTTGAATTGATAAACATAACTTGAGGTCATTATAAGTTAAATTTAAATGTGAAAATGGTGCCAATTACTATATTTTGAATGCTTTCTTACCGAGTACAAATGTTTTCATGACCTAATACATTATAATGATTTCTTAACATATTTTTTTATAAATTAATCCGCATCAACACCTTCAGAACATTAATTTTAGATACATATACTGTGGAAATCGACTTTTTTAAAAGAATGTATTGAGGCCCGTAATAAGGGATTCATTTCTTTCTTTTTTATGCATGTACATGTACTTATTATGTATTAGCTCGGTTTTGGCCCTCGCCATTGTCATGCTAAGTCAATGAGAGACTGCAAAAACATGCAGTTATCAAACTGTGGTCGATGTGGGGAACGGTGGTATAGAGGTAGGACGCGCACTCCAGAATGTGAGGTCTTGGGTTCAATCCTCATCTGGACCACTGGTTAATTTCTATGAGCAAGAAATATCCACATGCTATACTCAATCAATGTGTAAATTGGTACCTGTGAGGGTTGGTTTATTCCTTGACACCGCAGATAGATGTTGGCTACCACACCCACAGGACGGGTTTCATAAGGTAATTCAATGACCAGGGAAAGCTTAAAAATGTCAAAGGGTGGTTAAACAGCTGAACTATGGGTTGTTATAGCATCAAACCAAGCCATTGTCATAGACTGATGTACACAACTATTCCGATACACAATTATTCCGATACACAATTATTCCGATACATTATTTCAGGTTGGTCTTTGTTTTGATTTCAATTACTGTTAAAATGTTGTATTCGTTTAAGCTGATGGCAACCTTGGTCATTTGAGGTACTTAATACTGCCGAGCGAGGTCATTTAATGTACTTAGATTCAGTTAACACCACAAAGTACAATCATACCAAGACCTGTTGTGTACCCATAATGCCCATTACGTCAAATTCAGATCTTAAAAGTAACTCACGACAGGCCGTTCAGATCTGATGTGGTAAACTGAAGTCCTATGAATTGATTTAATTTTTCAAGCTACAGCTTTGCCTGGCCCAATAAAATACTTACATTCACCCATTACACTGGTACGTGTACTCAAAACCATATGGGTATTTCGTGGCATAATACAGTCCTTTCAGGTCCTATTGGTAACTAACTTCTATCTAGAGAGCAAAGCAGACAATAGAAGCTACTAGTATTGTTGGTCCTTTGAAGTAATCACCACCATCTTATTCAACCATTTCTAATGGATACTAGTGTGTGAATTGATACTTGTGAGGGCAGTGGGCCTCAATGATGGACACACACTAATCAGTAGAGAATTAGTCTCAACACGGAGACTCGAACGCATGTTTCCTTAGGCTAATGATCAGAGGAAGTTAAAATGGCCGTTAAAATGTTGTCCTATGGCTGAACTGCTGAAAGCGGCCATTGAAAATTGATATCTTAATGTTTAACTGTACTAGGCACACCCATGCCTCTTGAGGTACCTCAACTGTTTATTAACACATTTATTTCATACTCTGGCTCTAGGGGTAACCTTTCACTCATCCACACATATATTTCAGGTTCCATTGGGTATTTAAAACTAATGGTCACATATTTTCTTGTCTACGCTAGGAACCTAACATTAATTGTCACAGTAAGGCCATACCAAACCATTTCTTCGTTTAGCGTCCGAGTACGGATAGGTTTGAGCATCTTGGGAAGAAAAATAACCAACAAACATCGTAACCTTTTTTATCTTCAAAATCCATTGATATATGGCTTTCATATTTATCATATCAAGATGTCACCCTACCCCTACACAGCAGTAGGTTTCACACAAACAATTTTTCAGTTTGAACGATATATTTGTTAGCCATATAATAATGAGCAAATAAGTCGTTATTAACCTGCGGCCTTGAGCCGCAGGTTATATTTGTATTCAACAAGAATAATTTCCATGTTGGGGCACGTGACCTGCTCTGGATGGTTTACCATTTCAAAAAACAATTACGAAAAAATAAGCATGAACCAGACTAACACCATTATTTTTTTTATTTTTTTTCTATTTAGAAAAATCTATTTCTATTTGTATATTTTAAAATAAAGAAATGTAAGTTAATAACCATAATTATTTCTTTTACCCCTTTAAGAAATTAAAATAAGAAAAAAATGTGTTTCGATATGTGTTTTAACGTGCACCTGTAGTCTGAATTACCTCCCCTAGGTCACTACGTTAAGTAGGTGAGGCAGACGCGGCTGCATGAAACACCCAAATCTTACCCAAATAGTAACGTTTTTACCCAAATACATGTACTTATTTTTAACAAACAATATGGGGTTGATTAACTATATTACGCATTTTGATGACCAGTGATGACTAAATAAACGTAAACTAGCAAGCTTTTCGGCAAGACTCGGCCCAGTATCATTTCGAACCGGCGTTGCCATAATATTTGCACGTCGTGAGAATCGCTTTATTTTACATTCTGACGCTCTGCGTGCACGCATACCCAAATGTACACAAGTGTGAACGTTTTTTACGTAAATACTTGTATTTAATAAACTATTTGTCGTAAATAAACTATATTACACATTTGAATTACTAATAATGAAAATAACACCATTTTTAGGTAAATTATGCTTAAATAATTATACCCAAACACACATAAGCCCACTAAATCAGAGAGGTTTGTAAAATTCCGCATTTTCCGGCGGAGACTTGGACTTTTTAATTGTTTCTTTGACTTACGTGAAGGCATTGCTCATTGTACATGTGTTGTGATGTTACTGATGCGAGTCTTTGCTCAGCTGGTAAAGTGTGCTGCCTCCCCAGTCCGTTTTCCTCATACCTTTTTATCAAGCCTTTTTAACACTTTAAAAAGTTCTAGTTGCTAAAATTATTTTAAAAAAATGTCTCTCAAAATACTGGTCCGTAAAACAATTGTGATGTTACTGATGCGAGTCTTTGCTCAGCTGGTACAGTGTGCTGCCTCCCCAGTCCGATTTCCTCGTACCTTTTTATCAAGCCTTATTAACACTTTAAAAAGTTCTAGTTGCTAAAATTATAAAAAAAATGTCTCTCACAATACTGGTCTGTAAAACAATTGGCCGCAGGAACTATTTAACTTGTGTCTTTTTACGTGTGTTTTGTTCTTGTCTCAGGATAGCTAGATAGGTTTTCGAACTTAGGACGGACGCTAAACGAAGAAACAATTTGGTATGTCCTAACTCTGAATTCAATGGGGGACAAGCTTTATTAGCCACCTATTCAATTTGTCACATCTACATCTGGCTCAATGGGGTTGGTAAACCTGCCCTATTAAATCAGTCCTAGCTCTAAGAGTAAAAGTTAGGGCCCCATGTAAAGATATTCTGGGTTCGTGGCATTTTGTGGTACCGGGGTTTATGACATTACTTCAGTAATTATTGGCCATGTGATACATGTTACCTCATAAATACTTAACCATGTACTGCGAAGTCATGGTTCCATGGAGTATCTGTAAATAAGGGTCATTCTTGGCCCTAAAATACAACCATTCCTTGTGGGGTATCGACCTCTAGTAAACAACTTCATCGACATATACTTTCAAACACAAATACAATCATTAGGAAGAGCAATGCTAGTGCTTAATGCTGTTTTAAAGTATGCGCGATACAAACATCTATTACAAAACATAACAACATAGCCAGTCAAATATTGAACTAATATTGATATACATTCACATTCACTATACAACACAATATTATGTTTTATCTCATCGATTTGTGCAATGAATATTCGGTGTTATCATGCATGCGACCAGTTAAAATCGATTATTATGAATATTGTAAGCAATTTTTTAATTACTTTGCTGAATATATGCTATTTACCTGCTAATGGGCTTAAGTGAAGTTTAAACCACATATGGGGCCTCATATCCACAGTTACTATTTACAATACGGTATAGTTTATATACCAACATTCAACACAGTTATATATATTTCTGTTACAGATACTTTGATTAAATCTATAAGTAAATATAAATATTTTATTATCGTTTCTCTACATATGAATTCAATCTAATTTTTTTTTCAAAATAGATTTAACCCTTTATATGGCCTCAATTCACTAAAAGTAATTAAATATTACTTATTTACTGTATATTTATATTAATTTATTATTATTTACGATTGGTATAAAATATGTCTTGTATTTGAGTATTGAATCAATGTACTGATTCAATTTCTAGTGTGTCTTATATAAAGTATTGTGTTTAGTTTGTACCCCTAATGGGGCCTCATTTTCACATTGGAACTATTATTAAAGTATCAATATGGTAAATTTTCATATACAACAAAATATAATTCACTTTTACAAATCATTTGTTGCACATTTTAGAGACATTTATATGTCTTACAGATTGCATCATGAACATATTAAATTCATCCACGTTTTCATGATTGAAAAATGTCCTTTTAAGGGCCTCAATCAATAAATAAGTTGTATTTTAAATGAATTAAATTATATCATAAGCATCACTGTGTCAACTGGTCTGCATTCTATTGTTGTCTTGTTCAACTATTCATAATACTGAAACTAAGTATACAAACATGTTTTTAACTCTATGAAATTTTCAAAAATACCCCTTTCGGGCCTCATATTTGTAATAAAACATGTATCATAGTGGAATTCATAATACAATATATCATATATGTACTTGATTTAGACATTCCAATTGAAATTTCGGTGATTTGTATATTTTTAAAAAAAAATTCAGCGTTTTCATATTTTTAGTGTGCAGAGCAATTTAATTTGATGGACCCTTTTGGGGGCCTCATATATGCGAATTAAGGGGCTGAACAGCTTGTCTCTTTCACTTTTCTGGAAGCCAATATATTGATTGTTATTTTGTGAAAGTTTGGTGCTTTATACACCTTGTGAACAAAATGACCATTTTTTTGGTTCTTACAACCCTGAGTATATATACCAAATAGCATCTCGTACCAGAACCGGATGCGTCTGACCTATAGATTACCAAGGAGTGTGTGGCGTCAATAGATCTACAATGTAGTTTTTATTTGACCATACTGATTTTTATTGACATACAATGATGCTGAATTACTGATTGTTGCAAGTTTGGAATAGTCCAGTGCAAGCGTCGTGTAGCGTTCCACGTAATTGCATTTCGGTATACCCCATATATGTATTCGCTTTTCTATATATAAAGATAACTTGCTAGCCTAGTTCCGTTTTCATGTCTAAAATAGACAAACTCCCTCATCAGAAAAATGGCATAAAACTCGATGCAAATAGAATCAGTCATCTGTCGATGTATTGATGTATTGATGTACGACCAACCTCAACACAACTATCCTTTAAGAGCACCACCTCTCTACAACATTACGCCTTCAGAATAGTTCAGAGTTGAGCACAAATGTATGAATCTTATAACTCTATCTAATAGAACAATTTCTGAACGACGATCAATTTTTTCAGCTTCCAGAGGGTGTTGCTTTTTAGAGGTTGTCCTGTACTGATATTCACATATCCAAGTATAATTAGTATGTATATGCTTTTCCTCAAACGCTGTTTTTGAACAGGGTGCTTAACCCTGTTCTGTGTTAGCGGTAAAATACACTAGACATGATTTCGAGCTAAAAATAGCTCCACTTGTATTGTACAGCATTCATTAATGTTTTACGCAGTTATAAGGATTTATTGCGTCGATGCTATAATTTTTCTGCGTATGTATTAAGATTATCCTCATTTTTAAGAACACGGCTAGATGCCAATAACATTGGAGAAACCAATAGATGTATAAAGTTATTTATAGATCATGTCAACTTGATCAGCAAATGCATAGTTATTATTATTATGTATACAACCGCAGGTTACTGCATCGTTGAACATTTTTCTATAAAGGTTTATTTGTTCTAAATGAACCAGAATTTCAACCATTCAGGCTGGCGATGTCGCCAGACTATTACAATGCCAAAAAATGAAATCCACTAGGATGCATTTACTCCCGAAACTGACAACACAGAATCTAAACACTCATTGAATATAGTTCCTCCTCGTTAATCAGTTTTGCAAGATTAGAACATTAAACTTTCCTTGTTTCATTTAATCTGTTCGATTGTAATATATTAGTTTCTTCTTGCAATGGAAGGAAATTGTATGAAATTAAAAGAATATGTGATTAAATGCGTTGATAATTATTACTACGCGTTACGAACGCGATATAGCGCGCATCAATGATTTTATTATGTTAAATTATTTAGGTCAATATTCTCTAACGAGATCGTGGCCGAGTGGTTATGCAACTCGCTTTGTAATGTTCTGATGCTATTAAAAGTCCAGCGATCGAATAACGGCGGTACCAAAATTTTTATATTTTTTAAAATTATATTTTTTTATTTTTCGTCCAGCACTTACCTCTCTTTTGACTAAGAAAACCACTTGATGTTAATAATATTACTTGAAAAGCTATTGTCCCTTTGCAGTTCGCCAGCCTGACAGTACTTGAGTACTTTGATTTTGAATACTGGCAGACATCTGGATGAACTCTTGCACCACTTTTTTCTAAATAAACAAATGACCGGAGAATTGGTAAACCAGGTTTACGCAAGGTTCTGATTTGGAACAAGTAAATACGCATACACGTATTACACTAGTATTCAATACATCGCATTCTAACCTGGACGTATCAACAAACTATTTTGTGCTTTATTAGTGCCTCCGCAGCTCAGTGGTTAGTGCGCTTGTCGTCTAATCTGGCGACCCGGGTTCAAATCCGGGTGGAGGCACATACATATTATAGATGCCTACCGTAACGACGGGTAAAGCCTGTTATGGTGTTACGAAAGTGTTTTTGTAGCTGTTTCTCACTCGACATTCGACATTGCATTCATCAGTAAGTTAGTGTTAATGATATGTAACATACTGTGGTATACATCACAGGTTTCTATAACCACAATCGGAATAGTACAACTGAAGTAAATGTACGAGTAGGTCCTAGTAATCCAAGTAGTGGCGCTTATGATTGTGCCGCCATCTTGCTATTGATATGGGTGATAATACGAGTTGCTTAGCAACAGGAATACAGGAATAGGATATTAGCCGAATTTATGCTAGTCGATCAGTGATCTCAGGGAAAGTTATTTGAATGATTATGACAATATTTGCGCGATATTTACTGTATTTAAGAATTTATATGATATTGTCGATTCAAAGATGTCTGGCAAAACCACCAGAATGCTCCATTTCTGAATAGCTAAATGCCGTAAGTAAAACCACTACGCTATATATAGGACCATTGGAGTTTTAATCATATAAGTGTATTTATGATGGGTAGAATTTAATCCTGAGAAACCTGTAATAATCGACCGGGGTGAATGTTTGTTTACGCGGTTGTGACAGAGATCTTTGGATCAACTATAGTTAGCATTATGTATTGATTGACCATCGTAGTACTAAACATTTGTATTGTTGCATTGGAATAAACACCAGTTTGAATATAAATAGGATTCCATCTAAAACTATTCTCACCGTATAATGCAGAACATTTAACTGTATGAAACCCTGTATTTTATTATATTACGACGAGTTATTGCAACTTGGCAATTTTTTTATATTGCAACCAAAAATAGTTTCCGTTTAAACAAAAAGCCTTTCCTTGTACCATAAAACCCCAATGACATGATTATCGTTGATGTTGAATAAAAGACACACCCTTGAACATGTATGGTATGAAACTTTCGTTGTTCATTGATGCTGAAAAGGTCTTCTAGTGGCGATTGTACTGAGGTTATAAAATATTGAAGTTAAATTAACAGTAATATAGGAAAATGGATGTGACGCACACTTATGTAAGAACTAGATACTGTTAAGTACCATATTGTGATATAATGTCCACCAACCTTGTTTCGAGAGTGATTAATATAAGTTTGAAAAACTTGTTTCACAATCGACCTTAAATAAATTAGTATAAACAAGAAGGTAACATTCTAAACGTATAGATTGTATCTTATAACATATCATAGTTTAATTGGGAAATACCCTGAAATTTGTAAACAAAGAAAGCAATCAGAATGTTCCCAGTTTCCGATGTTTACCTATTACTCATAGATACGGGTCACTATAGTAGATTTTAATGAGATTGGCTGATTAAAAAGTAATTTAAAAAGGCAATATGCCTCTTTTCGTGAATCATGCAGATCGCATTTCCGCACGAGAATTTAATTAAAGTTTCATTTGTTGGTTTACAGGGAGACTTGTGTTGGTGCTCGTTTCAATTGGCTTGTGTATGCATTACACTAGATACCACACTTTTGGCAAAATATCAACACCATATCATATTGATTAAATAAGATGTTGTTATATTGCAACACTTTTAACCAAGGCATTATGTTGTATGAGAATATTGGTATATTATATTCTTTCACATAAAAATCAATTTCGGCTTCTTGGTCAATTTATTTGCACGTGATAAATATTTACCCCACCAACTTGCAAAACTATTGATTTTTTAAAATTTTTAATCAAATGTCCAAAAGGATCGAAAATAATTTTATATTTTATATGAGTTGAGAATCATATAGACCACCAGTTTAAGTAAACAGTAGGGATCGCGAGTCGGTTTGGAGCTACAAATATGCACACCAAAAAGTACCAATTTTTGGTAACATTTGCATACATTAACATAATTTGCATATTTAGATGAAATAACGTTTTGAATTTTTTTTGCAGTTACAAGGAGCTACTTGTACAAAATAGTCTACATAAGCACATGCATTTGGATAATTGTAGTGACTTATTGCACACTTGCATTATGCTTTCATGTTGTACCGTTCCACTATTTATATATTATGCGAAAAAACAAAAGATTAAAACTGCGAAATGCAATATACAATCGTGAAAGGTCGGTCATTTCCGTTTGTCTCCGGCGTATTGCAATGCAAAAAACACAGAGGCGATCGGAATGAAAAATGTAGTCAACCGGTATTATGTTTACTTTTACATGGCATCATTGTATTTTTATGCTTATTCATATTTATAACAGACAAATCAAATCAAAGTTTCAATTATTAGGACATGCTCACAAGACAACGCGGTCGTTACCGACAAAAAACGGTTGATATAGGGTTACTAGAACCACAATATGTTTTTGTTTAGCCTATATAGAAAAAGAAAACCCCATCTATTACAATGTTGTAAGAATTTCAAAAATGTGTCAATTGTTATCGCAATTTAAGAAAAAAGTATGTTGTACATGAATTATGCATTAACCAGTTTGATTGAGTTCATTTTCAAACTTTTTGTTGACGTAGTCGTAGCGTGTTTATATTGGCGAAAGTGTCATACAAATATGCAAAGTTTACTCCTAACGCAATTGAAATAACTTAAAAGTGATAAGCATGTACTTTGCACGAATCAGTATTGGCGAAAATGTATACATGTTATGTTTTAAAAAACCTACTTCCACCCATAGGGATCTGTATCGTCTTCAACACCTTCGGTCTATAACAGTAAACGAGGGAGTGGAAGACGGTACAGACCCCTATGCCTCAATCAGAACTCCTCGATGTTTAGCTAACGTGACGGAAATGCCCGAGTAGTTACGTTTGCAGAAACCCTTGTTTCTCTAGTGTGCGACGTCGGACATCAAAGATGATCCCGAGATGCATAATTATGTTTGCATTTAATTCGTTGACCAGTACGAACTTCCAATGTTCCGACACGGTTTTCGAGAATCCGTGACGTTTGAAACGTTCCTGGGACAATGATGGCTAAATTATATTCATTGATAGGTTCCAGAGCCGAACATGTCTTCGTGTGTCACTCGATCATAAAAACCTGCATGATGTTATTACACAATTAACGTATCATTAAGTGGTACAAAATGTTAAAACACAACCAACCTAGATTCTTAATTGCTTATATATGAAGCATACACGTGTTAACAAGACACATTTTAATATTTTTAAATGGCTTGCTATCTTATGCGAGAGCCTGAGTTTGCAGTTTGTATGTAAATGTGTACTTGCAAATACAAAAATACATACAAGACATCACAATTATGGATTATCCTTCAACACATAGCAGTGTAATGTATCTTCAATAATATTTCATTCAACAAATAGCAGTGTAATGTATCTTCATTAATGTTTCCTTCAACAAATAGCAGTGTTATGTATCTTCAGTAATGTTTCCTTCAACAAATAGTAGTGTAATGTATCACCATTGTTTCCTTCAACAAATAGCCGTGTAATGTATCACCATTGTTTCCTTCAACAAATAGCCGTGTAATGTATTTTTATAGTAATGTTTCCTTCAACAAATAGCCGTGTAATGTATCATCAATAATATTTCCTTCAACAAATGATAGTGTAAAGTATCTTAAGTAATATTTCCTTCGACAAATAGCAGTGTAATGTATCTTCAATAATATTTCCTTCAACAAATAGTAGTGTAATGTACATTAGGTAATGTTTCTTCAATAGTGTTTCATTCAACAAATAGTCGTGTGATGTATCTTCAATTATGTTAATATTTTATTATTATCACCATCATTTGATTAATTGGCTGCTGATATCAGTTGCTGCTGCTGCTGCAATCTTAACTACTCGGACATATCCGTAACTGAGAGATACGCCTCGTACATAAGTGCAGGGATACAAATTGTGGTTATGCGGTTTCCAGTAACGGCCAACCATCAGTTTTTCAATGCTACCAAGAAGCCCTTCAATTACCTATCTCCTTGAGTTGATACATTCCCAGGAGTAAGTAACCTTTTAGTTCTCTTCGATTCCATCGTTTGATTCTCATGAGCCATGTTGTAAAGTAGTCCGTGATAATGACGGCCTCCTTATTATGTCAAAAGCCATTTCGTTAGAAAAAGGCCAAGGAGTTCCGATTGCTGCTGCTGGTCGTGTTAGATTGTAGAGATGGAAATAGACGATGACTTGATTGCACTTATCTAAAAGGGAAATCATTCAGTCACAGCATAACAACATGTTTTATCATTTAATCAATATGTATAAACATGAATTAAACAAGTATTTCCTTATCTGAAACTGCCAAAAAATTTCCGGTAGCTCGGGTTTCCATTCATGGACACATAATTTATTAAAACAAACATCAATTACTAGTACCGTCACTGTACGATAAAACCCGGCAACACTTGATAACACTAGCAATGACTAGTTAGGTATCAAAATACATGTACATGGCAAATACATTCAAATAATTTCCGCATACAAACTTTTCTTACTAAATCGTCGATTGCTCAAATAGAGCTATATAAAACGCTGAAATATTAAATACTTAGTACACACATACTCGATACGTGTATGCAAATGATTAGCAAATAATTTCCGCATACAAACTTTTCTTACTAAATCGTCGATTGCTCAAATAGAGCTATATGAAACGCTGAAATATTAAATACTTAGTACACACATACTCGATACGTGTATGCAAATGATTAGACTTTTAATAAAATAATATGTAACCAATGATTAAATGATTTTAAAAACTAAAAAAATACAATATTATTTTGTTCTAAAGGGCGTGTCTCTAACAGTTCAAACTTTATTTGATCGTTTAAATCGATTCAGGAATAGTATACATTAAATGAGAATTATTATTGCTTAAACTCCTGTAATTTTCAACAAAAAGCTCCCACTAATTACCGAGAAAAGAATGAAAACGTATTTCTGTAATGAGCCAAAATAGTCACGAGTTGTTTCCCTTTGATCACATAATAATAAATCGCTGGAAGCGATAAATCATTATTGATGCTTTAAATATAGTTTTGACATTATAGAGACATATTTGCGCACACGTTCTTCTGACAAATTATGATAATTGATAGTGCTTTGTACATTTAGCTCATTTAATGTGACTGTAGAGAAAAATATGCTAGTTGTAGGGAATGCCTCTTTAATGAGAAGGGTTGCATGTGTAACGGTGCGAAACTATGGTGACTATATTAGTAAACAGTGTATAATATTGGGACAACTACCATAGTTTTTTGCCGAGCCCTCGAACTATTGTTCGCTTCTTTTCTAAATCGAAAGCGAAAGTGGCAAATGATTGCCTCGGCAATGATTGGGAAACCCCCCATACAATTATTCGTATAATTTACCAGGAAGTAAATTAAATATCTAATATTCCACGAAAAAGGACTACATCATGTAGCACCAAAATTGTGTAAAAAGTAAGCTGATTTTGCAATAAAGTACATTTATTGTTCATACTAATATTTATTAATGAAAGCGTCACTTTTGGCGATATATTATTTTAAATTACTGAATATTCTTGTTATCGTACATTTGTTGACCCGGAAGTTTTATTGCGGATTTCTTATCCTCTATCTAGTAATGTATGATGTGTTTGGCAGATAGAGTACAACTCGTCTGCAGTTTTACAAGGAAAATGTTGAACTATCTTGGATTGTTTAACTATTAAATATCAACATACATTTTAAATATGTAATATTTACTATTGAAATGGAGACAGCTAAACTTTATGTACGTGGCACCTATCAGTTTTAAAATCTGCTCAGGGAATATGGTACGCACTTTGAGATCTGCATGCATGCATTTATTTCATGCAATACACGAACAATAAGTAGTGTCCTAAACGAATAACAACGAAATCATCGTTTAAAATATGAACAAGTGAATTTTGTTTAGCAAAACTCTTAATTCAATAGCGTCTGATAAATAAACTCTTAATTCAATAGCGTCTGAGAAATAACCAAAAATACAATTAACCGGTTTTAGAAAATTTAGAAATTGCGAGCGGTTGGCACTAGTTGCTTGCACTATTCAACGATAAAAAGAGATTTAGAGGAATCTTATTATTATAAAAAATAAATGTTTGTTATGACGGCTGATGTACGTGGGCCCATCAATAATTTCGTGAACTAATTCTACTGTTTCATAACGCTTTGACATAGCTTATTGAAATTTTGCATGGTCAAATATTATTTATTACCCAATTAATTAAGCATAAAAAATGATTGATGACGTCACTATTTATGACGTCATATCAATATTCTAACATCATGTTATTGGCGTTCGTTATTAAAAATGGCGTCGCGTGGTATGATCGAGTAACGTTTTGTATTAAAGATTTATACATTACTCAGGCAATATGTCTTCTACATTCAGAAAATTTTGCATGCAGTTTGTATGGACTCTTGGTAATCGAATAGTACAATTTCATTGTCGAAGAAGTATTTAAAGGGCAATAGAGGAGCAAACAAAGACGATAAGCATATTCGCCGACCATTGGTTGTTTAAATTGGCGGTCGGTAAAGTGTATTGACCATAATATTTTGCGACATACAAATAATAACTTGTAATTACTGTGTTTCTCCGAAAGCAACTGCTATTAGACACTATTGTAGCAATAATTAAATCTCAGTTGTTATCGGCTATTGAATAAAAGCACATACAACTTCAAATGTATGAAATTCTGATATACCATGAAAATTCGCCAATCCGTAGCCGCAGCGTTGTTTCGGACATAATCTAGGAATTGAATATAAAACTGTTATAGCACCCATCCTATAACCCAGAATAGACTATGGGCTACTTATGACCATTTCCAAAACTCAAAAATAGCCTGCATGGTTAGAAATACGAGCCCCGAGACAAGTTGTGTGCGTCATAAACAAAACATTGCGGGAGATGTCACGTGACGGCCTGTAACACGTGCTCCGGTTATGGGTCGAGCAATGGAATAAATGCAAACTGTGCACGGGATGTTACTTTAATAAGGTATAGAAGCTAAAAGTGTGAAAGTCTATTTATACTCGCTACATAAAATTAGTTCACGAAATTATTGATGCGCCCTCGTATGAACTTAAACTTCGATAATAAGAGCACAATTAAGAAAACATTGAAATAGATCTTCCTAATACATTATTTCAAAGACATAAATTACATTTAATTTAAGTCTTTGATTATTTGGTCTTATAGAGTTGTTGAATAGTTTAAATCGCATTACCTTGTTGTAGGCGCTATTAATTATGTACATGACGATACATATTACTGTGTGCGCTGGTGAGTAGGACACAAACCAAAGCCATGCAGCTACGGCGGCAGCGCCTAGCTACACTCGCAAGAGTCAGACATAGTACGTATATGTAAGCCATCCACATCCCCTAGCCTTGACTAAAATTTTACTTCAGTGAAATAAACGATAGAACAGCGCATAATCAGCTACATACCGACAAGCTCAATGCGATCAGCACTTGTGTTTGTTTGGACGAATACATATTTAACATTCTAGATAAGGACAGTTTTTTACATATTTTGTATAAAGTTTGTTCCATAATTCGTAGCTGCATTTTATGCATCACCTGCAGCCTATACAGAGAAGTTTGTATTTTCATTTTGTGATCTCAGGTTCCGTCATCCGGGTGGTGTGGGTATATAATAGTAGGATGGTTTCAAATATAAATCGAAACAAAACAAAACAAACACCGCTTAATAGGGGATTAAATAGCCAGCGAAGCTGGCTATTTTAAATACCCATACCAATAATGTCCACGTGCGTATCTTCGTCGAGTCTCTGTAGGTACTAATGCTTTCAGAAAAAGTTATTTCCGGTCAAAAATTTCAGGCAGTTTTCCGAGGTGAATGGTCCTTTGAAAATAAAAAAATAGTAATCTGTAAACGGTTGCCCCTATCATTTTCTTTCGAATTTTAACCATCTTTAAAAATAGTCAATAAATAAAACAAACTATTTAAAAAACAAAACAAAGGGATGTAAGAAATACGCTAATGTACTGGATACACAGCGCCAATACAAGACGTGATGTCATGACGTCACAAATCACAGGAAATGACGTCATACCAAAAGTACGCCAAAAAGACTCATGACGTTACGTTGCAATGCATAACAAATTAGTATAATTATAGGAAAAACTCCAGGTTAGGTATACCTACATTTATTCCAAACATAAACCACAGATACATACTGTAGCCAATCTTAAGTTTTGAAAAATTATTATTTCTGGTCTTAAATTTAAAGAGGAAAAGTGATCAGTTGCTGATCAATAACTATCTTTGTATATTTTATAACATCTAAATTCAACTCATATTTAGTCAATTTATATCTGAAACATAGCTTAGCAGATATCCAATGTGTATTTAATCCCTCATTTAGGCGGTGCCTTAGGTCATATTATTTTATCACGGATACGTTTAAAAAAATTTTTTGTGTACGATTTTCTAATATCATTTTTGTGCACAAAACTAGTCAAATTGTCGAAATTAAGCCGGGTAACGTTTTAATGTGTACAATTAGGGTGTGATTGAAATAATTCAACAAACACGATACATCACAGCAGTTCTATTACAATGATCATTGTCATCAACACGAGGCACTTGCTAACCTAGTTCTGGATACCATAACTAAATGATTTTTTATTGATAATGACGTCGATGATGAATTGGAATAATCACTGAAATGGAATAGGCTTAAATCATCGTCTAAGAAGCTTGGACTTTTGCTAACCCTGCATGGGCATGCAGTATCGACTTACATATAATCTAGAAGTAAAAAAGTAGAGGCTAGGCCTAAAATATGCCTTCGCCTTTCTTCCATTTTAGACGTTTTAATTCTCACAAAGACCTAAAATACATGTAACGTTATTGTAGGTCTTTGATTTGCATTATCATTGTACATAGAATCCACTCTGTTCTGGTATCATATTATCATGGTAAAGTATTACAAATATAAATTCACCGTTGTTTGTCAAACATTGTTTTAATCGATCCAGCTGTATATGATATACATGCATATTCATTTTAATGCTTCAAGTTGGCATGGGCATTTCATTGATTCTTCGTATATTGCATTTGTTACAAACTTACAAACATGTACGTACGGTAGTTTCACATCTAGCTCCATCTACATCTACGGGGATACTCCCAACTATCAATTACTGATAATGACTGGGAGGTCGGGGCAGTGGTTAATAATATAAGATTTAAAATAAGTAATTGTTAATATACATGATACATGATTTGTATTCTTATGGTTAAAGTATCTATGTACAATTTGATAAAAGGTAAAAACAGTAGTTTGACATTTAGTACAGGCCAGCTGTAAAGTGTTGGAGATCCACACTGGCTCCTATTTGAATCCTTCAATTTTGCGAATCGTTGTAACTTTTACTTACTGTCTACTTTTGTAATTTAACCGTTTCAATTCAACTCAAATTTCCTATGTATGATTTTTATGACATAAATTTAAAATGTCTATTTATGCAAATTTGGTTTTGTCAAGGAATTACATATATACCTCCATGGTTTTGTGCACCTGTGGACCTATTCTTAAGATGGAAACGATCATCTGTAGGCCTATTCGCGCGTTGTTTAGTTTGTTCCAAAAATGGTGGATCGAATGCAGTTGTGTCACTAATTTTACAAAATATCATGCAATACGATGCGACTGAGTGCTTGTGCAAACTTCAGTATGTATTTTTATAGGTGTCTTTGCATTTTGTTAACAAATTATTTGTTACAAATCGCAAAAAATGTCAAACGCAGTCCTTGGCCCCGAATTGACCTACTTTCGTTTTGACTCTTCGAGTTTTTGCATGTTCTGTTCTTTTTGGAGTACTGCCCAACGTTATTTAATCTGTTTATAGTTTCTGATAAAATTTGTCGAGGTTGGTTTGACAGAAAATATTTAAAATGAAAACATATATATTGTCAAAAACCATAACATAGACTGAGTAGTCAGTAGATGGAATAGTCTGACTGTTCCTCTCGGTAGTATACTCACGAACCCAATTACTGGCGCATCTTTAATACCGTGTCAGCCGAGAATATAAGACTAATAACCTCGTTTTAGAGGTGCTCTTCTTTTTTTGAAGGGCATCTGTATATAGACACTTACTTGGGGCCAAGTTGAAATAGTCGGCTGTGCATGTGTACATTATTTTTAGGCAGTGGCTAGGATTACGGTACCGTAATCCTAGACCCACAGGCTAGGATTACGGAAGTTCCGTAATCCTAGCGAGTCCTAGCTAGGGCTGTCTAGAGTTACGGAAGTTTTTATATCGAGTACAATTAAGCGTGCAGGTCGCCTTATATTGCATGATGTCATCGTTATTTCATGAAATTATACAAATATTGGTATATTTATAGACAAATTAATAGAAATATCAGTATTTCATGCTTCGAATTTTACTTCGCTAATATTTCGTCTTTGCAGGGGAAGAAAATAGAGGCAGTCCGAATGTTTATAAATTAATTAATGTACGTGGTCGAATACACAAATGTAGTTCCATTGAAATTGATTGTCATGATTGAAACAAATTGTGTTGCTAATTTCGGTAATAGATCTGATATGTTTGTTCGTCATTCGGTCCTCAAAATAAACATTAAGTTGCTATAAACCGTTTGCTGATTCGCAATTTACATAGCCTACTAGTGGATCTACGTTGTGACAGCGCGTAGTGATACGAATTCCAAATATGGTCATATTTAGTTTCTTAAATATTTGTTTTAATTTGTAACTGATTGCTCTTTTCATGTCATTAGGAATCTTTTAAAACTAGAATTATGTAAACAATCGATCCTGTATGCATTTTTAAAATAAAATTCAACGGTCATTCAAGTTTTTTTTTGCTCCACGAACGTATATACCTCCGTGTGTTTACTCTGATCACACGAGCGGCATTCATGATATATGTTGAAGTATTCTTGTTCAATCCTGCTATTATCTGTTATCTCAATATATTTTCCGAATTTTAATACCTTTGTCAATGCGTAGATAAAAGTACATGCTTTATAATACAGTATCAAAAGTATTTGCATTTGGATATTTTCCGCCGTTAATTATCTTTACCATACTGTATATCTTTACCATAACCAAAACTGATTACTCGATGGTAAATATACCAATATTATATTGGTATTAATTCATGAAATATTAATGTCAACATGCAATATAAGGCGACCTGCACGCTTAATTGTACTCGATATAAAAACTTCCGTAACTCTAGACAGCCCTAGCTAGGACTCGCTAGGATTACGGAACTACTGTAATCCTAGCCTGTGGGTCTAGGATTACGGTACCGTAATCCTAGCCACTGCCTTATTTTTAACCAAATTGCGAGGATTCTCTAGTAGAGCAATCACTCATTCACTGAATAGAAAAATGTCATAAGGCGAAGGCAAGAATGTTTGTAAAGTTTAAATAAATTGCATTTAATTTATACATGTGGAATTTCGTGATTTAAATTCAAAATATTTCACTTAAGCTGTTAATGCACCAGTAGTCTGAATAAACAGTATATTAATTTTTATGCTGTTTTTTATGGACTATCGGTAAATTTACGGACTGTCTGACTCTCAGTGTCTGTTTTTTTGCTGATAAAAATATCAGTAATTTACAAACTTGTGTGCCTGTGGTCAGATAATACAGTTCTATGTAGTTTTTTTATTAATTTCAATATCAGAGTCATAATCTAACCATTTCATTTTTTCAATGCTTACATTTAACTCAGTGTGGGATAATATTATGATACTACAACAAGAAATCAAGCATGTACAGGGCTTTCAACTGCATTTTGACTCTTGAATTTGACAAAAGCGCCTATTTTGACTCTTGAAAAGTTAAGGTGAAGAGTCAAATTTACTATACTTACAATAGAAATGGTCTTGAAATATTTTGATGACTCTTGAAAATTAAGAGTCAGTAGTCATTTTGACTCTTCACTTTTGGAGCATTGTGAAAGCTATGCATGTACAACACTTGAGTAAGCTCACATAAGAAATTATAAACTTTCTACACTGACTGGATGAGAAAACAGAAGCATGTCTACAATCTTAATAAAATTAATCTTGTCCCTTTAAAAAAACTTTGCCATATCTAAGATGATGACTAGTGTGCCAGAAATATCTAAATTTCCATATTGAGACTATATCCAGTCATTGTGCAATAGACACCTAAAGTTAATATAATTATGTATACAACTTAACATATTAATGGAATATCACCTATCTGTGTGACTTATCATTTAGTAGCATGCTTTACACACTCTAAAAGTGGAAGATAAGTATAAGTATTCATCTTCTTCTGTTTCTCAGAGACAGTCTGTTACTGTGCTTGAATTATGAAGGGCCAGGATAACCCGCATAAAAGACATAATTTAATCTGAAATGTACAATATTTTGGGTTTCCGCTCTTTTACAAGAGGTATAAATAATGTTAAACTTAAGTTAACCCTTTGCTATTGTGATTAAAATAAGCATCGTTTATTCAATTGTTCATATATGAATATTTATCGAACACAAACTTGGATAACTGTAAAAGTTATTTGTACCACAGGATTAGTGTGGACAAACCAGATTGCAATTTGCATTGAATTCCAGAGTAATTTCGGTAATTCTATTGTTTGTATTTCAGACAATGCAACAATGTTAAATATGTTGGATGGTTCAGTGAACAAGCTGATGTTACTACCCAGCAAATATGAGTTTTCGAGGATCCCTGAGCTATTTGTGGGACATCAATAAGCCCTTAGGGCAAGGTGCTACCAGCATGGTCTACAAGGGCCGAAATAAGGTATGGATTTTTCCACTTAATGAAGCTTATATTTCATTAATTCTTGGAACAAGATGCTAGGTATACTGGTATTTTCCTAGGTCTGTACTTGTCAATATTCAGAGCTTTCATTTGACTCTTGAAACTGCATTTTGACTATTGGATTTGACAAAAGTGCCTATTTTTACTCTTTGGAAATTTAAGGTGAATAGTCAAATTTACTATACTTATAATACAAATGTTCTTATATAAATATTTTGAAAAAAAAAAAGTTACCAATTTTCTAGGGGTCTTTTCAGCTGTTAGGCCGCTCAAGCACCCTTTGACATTTTAACTCCCCTGGTCATTGGGCTACATATGGAAACCTACACTCGTGTCTCCCTGTGGAGACTATTTCTCTCCTGTAGTGTGGCAGCCAACATCGATCTGCGGCGCCCAGGAATAGACACTGCCCTCACAGGTACCATTTTACACCATGGTGGAGTGGAGCTGTGGGTCTTGCTCAGAGATTTTAACCAGTGGTCCAGAGGGGGGTCGAACCCAGGAGCGCGCGCCCTGCCTCTAGGCCACTGCTCCCCACTGATGACTCTTGAAAATTGAGAGCCAGGAAGTCATTTTGACTCTTCACTTTTAGAGCCTAGTAAAGGCCCTGCTTATGATTATCAACTGTCTCTTCATTCAATATTATCTTGTTAGTTAAAGTTAATTAGTATAATATACTATCACAGTGTCTGATTTCCATATTAAGTAGTTGGTGAGCAATAAAATATAGCTTTCTTGTTTTCTAGTTCTGATAGTGATTTGTTTCTTTAAAGAAATCAATTATGGTAAATGCAAAAATGACAAACCCTGGCAGAAATTGTATAACTTAATATCACATGTCTTTCCTTGTATCCAGGTAACCCCCAGGATTAGTACAGCGAGTATGTATATTCTTATACATGAGTTTCTAAAAAAACGATGCATATTTTGCAATTTTAGAGGCTCACTTAATTATATGTTAATAAAAATTCCAAAACTTGTTGAATATAAATTTATATCAATTGACAACATGTGATAGATCTTCTATTTATGTTTACAGAGTACAGGTGAAGAAGTAGCTGTTAAAGTATTCAGCCATGCTGGTAACATGAGGCCTCCCGTTGTTCAAATGAGAGAGTTTGAAGTCATGAAAAAATTGTCTCATAAAAATATAGTACCTTTACTGGCTATTGAGGATGAGGTAACATAGTATACATTCTTTCTGTTTGATTATTCAAAAGCACTTGGATTCAATAGTATATTGCTGACTTAGAATGAGAAGGTCGTAAGTACAAAATTGATACTTTAAGAAAAAAAAAATCGGAAAATTACTCTTTACTTACTGTAAAAGAGGCTGTTTGAAGTTTAGTTTGGTCAACATTTCTGATTTTCATGAAAATAGGCTAACACGAAGTACCCTGTGATGCTGATTATAAATATGTATCAGTTTTATAAGGTCACAAGTAGTAGTTCTTATGAACTTCTCATTCTAAGCCAGCGATATGATGGATACTCAATTTGACAAATACATTAAACATGCTGATTTTGAGATCACCATTTTGGTATTACCAGTATCTGAATATAATCTTATGAAAAACAACTTGTTTTGAAATCACATTCCTCAATAAATCATTTAACTCTGAGCCTTCAGTGCTTTGATTTTATTGTTCATTCCCTGGAAAAAAGATATGAGGAAATCAGACAGGGAAGGCAGCACTCAACTTAACCAGCCGAGCACAGAAAACAGTAACATTACACAACTATGTGGAGCCAGTGTTGTTGATTATGTTTGTTTGTTTTGCAGCAAACAACCCACAACAAAGTGATCATAATGCAGCTCACAGAACATGGTTCATTGTTCAACATGTTAGAAGATCCCAAAATGGCGTACGGTCTACCGGAGGAAGAATTTTTGATTGTGTTTGATCACGTCAGTAAGTATAATGATAATAAAAAAATATTTTCTGAAACTCTGTTTTGAAAGTAATTTCCCAGTATTGTTTTTGGCTAAATCACCCCAAAGTCCCTCAAGTCACGTAGATTTGCTTAAAGCATGGCTACCAGGGGTGAGGCTGTCTAGAAATCTTGGAAAATCTAAACATTTTTGTTAATTTTATTGTTAAAGAATGTGCCTTGTTTGACCCTCGCCATGTACACTCCAGTCATGTTGAATCATTAAAAAGCAAGCCCACTAAGGGACAAAGCTAATACATTCTGTATATCAGTTTTCGTTATTTATTCCCCATAAGGTCACCCAGGAAATCCACACAATTAAAGTCCCCATGAATATTAATGATATTACAGTATTATGTTTCTTATTTATTGCACAGCTGCGGGCATGAAGTACATGAGAGACAATGGCATAGTACATCGTGATATTAAGCCAGGAAATATTCTTCGTTATATTGGTGAAGATGGCAGGTAAGTTACTAACCTTTGACCTTTAAATATGGAGTCAGTAGGTCAAGGTGCAATGTGTCAGGACTTTGAGTAAATTACTGTTTTAAGCAAGTCACAAATTTTTGTATGATTTGGCATATTAATCAAGGTAGTTTTTCAATGTTTGTACCAAGGACAAGAAACATTGACCTTTGACTCAAGGTCGTGAGGTCAAGGTCACATTGTTCTCATTTGTAGTAGTGTATTTGCAGATCATTTGTATCGCATCTCCAATTATATGTTGTACAACTTAATCCCTGATTCATATACTTATTATGTTGCTCAATTATCAAATATCTTGTATTTCCCTATAAAAATATTTGGTAGTCCTAGACCTGGCCCCTTTCCAAAAATGTCTTATATTGGTCAAAGGTCAATGGCACAGGGTTGTACTTTTTACTGTGAAATTAGTTATGGTTTGGTTAAAACATATTTTATTTCACATAAATTTTTAATATACAATTTACGAACAATATAATACAGGCTTGAGGGAATTCATATTTAGTAATCATGCTTTTTAGTAATCAAGCTTTGTTACACAGTGGGAAAGTAAAAAAGATAAGTCTTGTTTAGGAGTGACAACTATGCAGAGGTGACACTATTTTAAAATGTGTATGCTTTGCTTGTTTCTATCGAACCCTGGTATTTGTCAATAATGTTCTAACAATTGAAATGTTTTGTTTGCTAATTGTAAATGATATGCAATTATGACCTTGTGATCATGAAGTATGTACAACAATTATAAATGCTAATTGTAAATGATATGCAATTATGACCTTGTGATCATGAAGTATGTACAACAATTATAAATGCATTTCCTTTGAGGAAATAATGGCATAATGGACTCATTGTTGTATGATTACGTCAGAGTTTTTCCTAATTGAAACTACTATGTAATAGCAGGAAAGCATTTGAATATTTTCCTTGTACTTTTCATTGAATCATATAAATTTCAATTTATCATGTTTCGTGATAAATGAGGGTTTTTACATTTGCTGTACCTTATTAATTTTGTTACAGTACAACCTCTCCAGAGTGGCCCTCTGTAGAGCAACAACCTCTACACAACAACACTTTCAAAATTACCCTAAGCCAATATTACAAACTTATAACCTCTATAGAGCAACAACTTCTGAACAAGGGTCAATATTTGCAGTTCCCAAAGGTTGTTGCTCTACAGAGGTTGGACTGTAAATAATTTAGTACATTTCTCAGAGATTAAACAGCTTTCGATACTTGTGATATTTATACTGTATTTTATGATACCCTGAAGGAGGCTATTGTATAGCCAAAAAGTCAGTCATTTAATGAAGAATTGAAACCTGACACGTCTTGATCGTGTGTTCCACTTATTTTTTCTTTTTTTTGCATGTTTTTTATGATGATAAGTGGGTAGTTTTTTTCTGTTTTTGTCGTGAAATAAGTGAAACATTGCTAAATTATATGTGATTGCCAAAAAAACAGACTTTGAACTCACTGCTTTAAGCATGCACTAGTCATGTGTGTTCACAACAGTGTTGTTCTCATGTCTATACAGAAAAAAACCCACGACTATGGACTGCCTCATTCATAGCACAGGTTCAAAATAAAGAACATAAAATTACTTTTAAAGTTCAATTTTACTGTTTGGTCCAAAACAACCTCAGTTTTAAGACTTATGCATTTTGAGACATGTTTCATAGGTTGTAATGGTTGTAATGGTGGTCCTATTGTTTAGGTTTTACAGTTCATTATTATGTAATTGTGAGATAAGACATTGAACCTTGAAAAAGTGGGTTAAGTTTGTAATAAATAGCCTGTATCAAATCTAGACTTTGAAGTGAATTATGAATAATGCATGCAAGACTGAAGTTCAAAATACAAAGTGTTATTTAAAACTTTCAGGTCTATTTATAACCCTTATCAGTACTTTCAGGTCTATTTATAACCCTTATCAGTAGTCCTCAAAATGACTTGGCCCCTTAATAACAAACAAATGGTACTTCTCATGAATGCAATAAAATTTCTGTTTTTAGCTCAACTGGCCAACATTGATCACCATAATTTCTGTTCTTAATTGTCCTTTATGTATTGTCAACTATTTATGCCTTCCGAATTTACATACTGTAAAATCATTTAATTTCGATGGGACAAAATTTTTTGTATTTGGTAAAAAACACCATTTCGATTAGATGTTAATTAGTGGATTCTGCATTTGAGGTAAAAAATACAAGGGTCAAAATTACTGTTGTATAGGATTTGATTTCATGGTTGAAAGTGAACCACTAAATCCACAAAATTTAATCCCCGATGTAAATGAATGATTTTATAGATTTTTCTTCCAACATTTATAACAAATTGATTTTGTGTTGAATGTCTGGATTGACGTTGTCTGCGCTTGTTCTCCATAACCACTGGTCCAATTTAAATGAAACGCCATGTTAATAGTTTTTAATAAGCCTAGTTTTGCATAATGATAAGAATTTTAGGTTTGGTGATTTTTGACAGAGTAATGGCCCCTCATGGGAGATATATTTTTGGGTCAAAACCCTTCTAGTTCTTAAAGTGAAATTTTCTCCTACAGTGTTCCAAGTGAACTTCACAGGAATTATACATAAATAAGACCCTAGGTTGGTATTCACAAAGCATCTTAAGTGAAAACTTAAATACTTAAACTTAAGTTAAAATATTGAGTTGCACACATTTCACAAGAAATGAAAACTAACCAATGTTTTCTATGTGATTACTGTAGCTCTTAACATAATGCTTCTAAACAAATGTAAATAATTGCAAATCTTGATTTTCCTGTTTAGCTGATACACCTATGGGAAATTTAAGGTTTTTAGAAAATTCTAAGTTTTCACTTAAGATGCTTTGTTGTTCCAGTGATATTTTCTTAAATCTCAGGTCCATCTACAAGCTGACAGATTTCGGTGCGGCTAAACAGTTAGACCACGATGAAGAACCATTTATGTCATTGTATGGGACCGAGGAATACCTACACCCTGATATGTATGAGCGAGCCGTTCTGAGAACACCCGTCCGTCATCAGTTTACCTCCAAGGTAGATTTATGGAGTCTTGGAGTAACCTTCTTTCACGTAGCTGCAGGCCAGCTGCCGTTCAAACCATTTGGGGGCCGGAAAAATAAACAAACTATGTGAGTGCACCTCTAACAATTATTTCAGATTCCTCTTATTTATTATGTCGCCCTTTAAAAAGTGTGAGTGTTAAAAATAAGCACATGTTTGTTAAACTGTTAGAAGACGTAATGGTTTCAAATAATTGACTGAAGAACACAATGACCCCTTGTGACACTAGGTCAAAGGTCGAGGTCAGAATGACTTAACTGTTCAAATTGGGTCCAGGTAGATGTAATTTGAAGAACAGTCAGATGCACAATCCTCAAATTTGATATGAATGTTATGATGGCCATGAGATGAAACCTAATGACTTTGAGGCCAAATGTAAAAGTCAAGGTCACAGATAAGGTCATGGACATGACATTTAGGGATTAATGTGTAATACTGGCAGCTCTTGAATTAATTTACCAAAAAAAATGCCTGGGGCCTTCTTCAAGAATGGTTCTTGATTTTCCAAAAAAGAAATTGGCTTTGTCTGGGTTTGTAACTAAAAAGTTTGTATTTTCTCAACTCAGACAGGGTATTTGTTTACAGTTTGCAGTTTATCAGTCTTGGCGATATTATGAACAAGTTGTTTGAAATTACTCTAAAATTAAAGTTCTTTCACTGAGCCAAAACATCAACAATGACGCAGGGTTTAAATTCCAATATCTACTGTAAACACCCTTTTAACTGAAAACTTGCAGAGTGATATATTGCATTGTCACCACATGTTTGTCTTGTGACGGCCATGTTATTTATAGATTCCTCAGGAATTACAACTCACATTGTTTTTTAAAGGATATAATTTGTTGCATATAGTTAATAGATTTCTAAAAATGAATTTTTTGTTGATCACCACTAACAGAATATTAGATAAAAGGCCAAATTCGTTGCAGATATTTATAGATTTTCTGAAATTAATAAATTTTCTGAAACATGTTTGTTGATTTATTGAAATATCTATTTTTAGCTGCACTTGCTTTTGTGATTCTTGTAAAGACTTTATACAGGCTCTACAAGAAAATCATTAACTATCGACAAATACATACAACTTTTTATTTGCATTATTTTTCTGAATCAATTATTATAATTACCCGGTATCATAATTACGTCTTTCTGCTAACACGTTTTATAGTGGAATATTCTTAAGAAAAAAACTCAAAGACCTTTGGCCTAAGTTTGCTTTGATTGTGTGAGGACTGTGTTTTATAAAACATTTGTAGCCATTAAATTAATGTTAGTATATAAATATGTCAGTAAATCAAGTGTCCTAAACAGGGCTTTCATTTGACTCTTGAAATTGATTTTTGACTCTTGAATTTGAAGTGTCTATTTTGACTTTTGAAAGTTTAAGGTCAAGAGTAAATTCTTGCAATATTTTGACGACTCATGAAAATTGAGAGTGAGGAGTTATTTTGACACTTCATTGTTGGAGCCTAGTAAAAGCCCTACCTAAATGTATTGAGATCTTATTGTACATGTATGACAGATTTATGTTTCAGAAATATAGCATGAAGTCTGTTTAAATGATTTCACAAGTATGAATTGTTGTCTGACAAATATTTATGATTTTATGATTAGGTATGAGATCACCAGACACAAAGAGAGTGGTGTCATTATGGGCATACAGAATACAGACGGTGGAGAGATAGAATGGAGCAGAGAACTACCTCAGACATGTAGACTTTCAGAGTAAGAAACTTGATATAATGTGCAGAGGTTCTACTGAGGCATGCCCAATCCTGAAAAGGCGTCGCAAGTCTGTTTCAGGTGCCATGAGCACATACCCTACACCTACACAGAGCTTCAAACATCGTTTTATTGTTAAAATACATGTTATGAAACTTCAAATGATCATAACTTTGTCAATTCTTTGACATTTTTCATCAAATAACTTTTATTTAGTGCAGAGAAAATAATTCTTTCTAATGCAGCCAATCAGGATTTCCGGAATCGTAGGACCCCTGAATGTGATAGTCATCATACATGTGGAGAAGTTGAATCATTGACTTGAGACAGGAGAAGCTGGTTAGTACTGGTTGGTTACCCAGGAATGTTGGTCGGGTTAAACCTGTCCAGTCTGATTAGTCAGTAGAGTGCATCATTTTGAATTATTGAACCTGAAAATCTGTTTAAGTTGGAAACTTCTGTCTTGCCTTCTTAATTGGTCAACTGAGCCCTGAAAGGTTGTTTCATAACTTGTGGCAGGTAATTAGTCTGTATGCATGGAGTGTGTGTCAAGCTTAATTCTGTATTGCATTTAAATGATAGTTATTAGGCCCCTAACAGTTTCCCGTCAGTCCGTCCATCCGTCAAGAAATCTGGATCCTGTCTTAACTCAAAACAGTTTTCAAGCTAGCTTTATGAAACTTGATATGTGGATGGGGACTAATAAGGAGAATATCCATGCTAATTTGTGTTTGAATTGACAAAAATTGTGGTTGCCATGGCAACGTAAACATTGAACACCTGAAAACCAGATAGGGGACTTCTGTATTTAGGGGTTCTGGTGCCTAATCCTGAAAACAAGTTGCAAGTCGACTTTGGGAGCCATAACCACTCATCCCTGTACCTTAACTAGGTTTCAAACATTGTTTTATTGTTAAAATTTAGATGAGGGAACTTTAAATGACCGTAACTTTCAATTCTGTGAAATTTTTCTTCAAATAACTTTTACTTTGTACAGAAAAGATAATCCTTTCTAATGCAACCAATCGGGATTTCCAGATTATTCCGGAATTGTAGAACTCCTGTGTATTGCTTGCAATTTCTAATGTCTTGCATTTCATTACCTTTCAGTGGATTGAAGTTGCTGATTACACCAATCTTTGCTCGTCTGTTAGAATCAGACCCAATTAAAGTCTGGAACTTTGACGCTTTGTTTCAAGAAGTGGAATCAATCGTTAGGAAGAAAGTAATCAATGTGTTCTGTCCGCTCACATGGAATAGTTTGAGGATTTATATCGACAGTAATAGCAAGTGAGTATTGTTCCTACAATCTGGCACCGATCTCCCGAAATATCTCAAGTAGACTTAGATATCTAGAAAAAGATATGAGAAAATGAGACACGGAAGGCAGCTCTCAACTTAACCAGCCAAGCACAGAAAATAGTAATAACTCAACTACACGGAGCAGTGCACACACATAAAGAAAATAATTAAAAGCCCAAGTTCTCTCTGCAAAATAGCAGGATGACCCAGTTTCTCAAATATATGTCAACAGTGACCCCCAAGTGACCAAATATGGCGCAACTCAACTCAAATTGAGATTTTGGTCAAATCCGAGTCTGAATAAGAGAAATGTTTAAGCTCTTGATATTTTACTGCTATCAACTCACAAGATCATTTCTGTATAGTCAGTGATGCTGATTTTGAGTCCAGTCTCATATTGAAACTAACATAAAGGCACATGCCCCTATTCTCGTATTTCAAGTGCCTGACCTATTATGTTTTCACAAGTGGCTAATAATGCTCTTCATGATAATATACTGACCTGCTACTCACATGATGAAAAAAGGCTACTTAGTCTTTGTGTGTCTCCGTAGCTTAATGGTTAGCGTGTTTGCCACCTAATCTGGCGACCTGGAATGAAATCCGGTTGGAGACACTCATTTGCCTGCCATATTTCAGCAGAATGCTGACTGGTACATGAAGGCTTTGCTCAGCATTCTTAAAGTCTTACATTGCGTACTATTCTTTTACTTACTGTAGTTTGACAACACTTCAAGAGCTGATCGCTGAACAGACTGAGATAATCTCCCCACAACAGTTGTTGATATTTGATGGACAGCAGTTAAAGGAGCATGTCCAGGCCATGCTTCCAGTCACCAGCTACCCTAAAGGCATCACAGAAAGCAATCCAATATTTGTATACCATAAACAAATGATAGATTCTATGCAGTTAAAACCACCTACAATCAGTAAGTTTGTATTACTGTAAAATCATTAATTTTCGTGGGGGGTTAATTTCATGGATTTCATGGATCCCTTTCGACCACAAAATAAAATCCCTACACTCAACAAACGATAGTTTTGACGCTTGTATTTATTACCTTAAATGCAAAATCCACGACTTTATGTCCCATCAAAATGGTCTTTTTTTACCAAAACCTCGGAAGTTTCGTCCAATTGAAATTAAATGATTTTACAGTAATTGATTATTTAATTAATAAGTTGTCATTACATTCTTGTCTAGTCTAACACATTATGCATACATAATCTTGGTGTCACCCATTGACATGATGCATATAACTGTAGTTTGATTAATGTTATTCACATTGAATTGTGTGAAAGATTAAGTAATCTATTCAGACCTGATCAGTGCTACCAGCTGGGTTGCCTTGGTTTTGCACTATGAGAACGGTGAACAAAATCTGTATTTGTTTAATTAAGCATTTTTTCTAAGGTCTGGAAACACAATTATTGTTGAAAAGTTGAAATGTTATGATTAGGTGACATGATATGGAAGTTACAACCTGTACGAAATAGAGACCTGTTTCACACCTGTACAGGACCTGCAAAATCGATATCACAGGTGTGGAGTTTTTACAGCTGTAATTTTGAGGATTTAGTTACTGTAAATACTCAGCCATAAGTCGGGCGAAAACAGTCCCAAAAAAATTAAAAAGTCACCCCGCGACTTATGGAAGGGTTTACTACACTACTTCCGATTTTGTCAGAAAATCATTACATTACTCCTGACTTTATCTGAAACTGACCGCATCCCCCTGACTTTATCTGAAAATGACCACATTTCCATCAACTTTGTCTGAAAATTACTACACTCCTCAACATCCTTTCTGAAAATCACCACATTCCTCCCAACTTTAGCTTAAAATGACCACTTTTCCTTCGACACCTAACACTGAGCACATGATTTCAGCTTTCACAAAAATTGAAAACTATACATGCGACCTATGAAAGGGTTTAGACAAAAACCTTGATTTTTTATTCAAAACCCCCCTTGCGACTTATGGCTGCGTGCGACTTATGGCTGCGTATTTACGGTATATCATGTTTCCTATTTTACAGGAGAGTTTCCTAGATTCACATCCAACCTGACAACAGAGGATTACGCTATAGCCAAGTTATGTGCTAACATATCATGTTATATACTGAAGGAGGTTAGCGTGACCTTCAACAAACAGGAACTGGTGAGGAGGGCGGTACATATGTACATGTAAGTACGACGAATATGAACATCTTTTATTAACTTCTGGAATGGATAATAATAATACTTTTCATAGTGGTTGACATATTCGGCTCTTGACCAATTGACATTGCATCAGAGCAGAGATCGCTCCCACCTGATTTTTTGTCGAAGAATGCTTGGCAAAGTTTTCAAGTAAATCATTTTGACCATACGATTATATTTTACAGTTAAAATTTATTGAAAGGGTATTGATTGACAACTGGCATGTAGTTTTGATAAGTTTTGGGAAATGAAAGTACAAAATTTTAATGTAATGAAATTGTAACACAGGAGTTTAATATCTTGTCCTTACTATATTGCCTGTATAATTTATGATTTCAGCGATGAACTCTATCACGGGCTTGGACATTTAGTTGATAACCATTTATTTCTACAAAAGAATTGTGAAAGTACGATGAAGTGGAAAGACAATTTCTTACGAACTTTCAGTCGTGAAATTAAAATGATGAAAATGCTAGTGGATTCTAGTGATACACATTTAGTACATATACTTAGTGAACTTGAAAAATTCCATGATTCTAGTAAAAAGGACGTGGAAGAACTATCTTTACAGGTATTATATAGTGAAATGAGAAAAATTGTCTTTATTTAAGACCATCAGTTTATAATGGTTGGTTGGTTTATTGCTTTTGTTTATCTTTTGCCACCGGATATTCCATATGTGTTAAACTAACAGTAAATTTCAGCTGAGGTAAATTTTGAAGGTGTTGTTATATATAGTTATATAGAGGATATTTGTATTTTTCCGTGTATGATCGGCTGATAATTCACCGAGTGAGCAGCTGATGTAATATTTTCACGAGTGGCGTAGCCACGAGTGAAAATATAAGTCAGCTGCTCACGAGGTGAATTATCAAACGATTATACACGGTAAAATACTAATATTCTATTTATTTCATGCTTTAAATAGCTTAAATGATGGAAATACTCCACTATATACCTGAAATGTTTTGCGTGACGTCGTTTTCCTGCCATGCACACGTCGAGTTGCAATCAAATAGTTCTTCTGCAATGGCTTAAATTTCGTCCATTTGTTTTACATTTATGTACAAATAATGTTATGTTATTTGTTAAAAATTTAGAGAGCAAGTGAAAATGCTTATTATTTTATTTTTGACGGCGAGGAAATTTGATTTTTAAAAAATAACCTGTTTGCCGTGAAATTATGAACTGTGAAATTATGAACAGTGAAATTATCGGGGAAAAATCCGTCGTTATTCCGCCGTAAACCACCGATAAGCATGAAATAAAGAGAGGTTGTTGCTTGACAGATGTTAAAGTTACAGTAAATTTCAGCTAAGGTAAAGGTGTTGTTACTTGACAAATTGTCACTCTTAACTTCTTAAGAAGAGGTTGTACTACAGTATTTTCTTGCAGATCAAAGACCTCGAAGAGGAAGTGGGATCTCATTTGTTGGTCTTAAAAGATGAACAGTTGCAGAAAAAAGCTCTGAAAAAACAGTGGAATGACAGTCTTGGTTGTGGACCAGATGACAGATGGTAAGAACTTGTTAAACAATGTTACATGTTGGGAAAATACATGTACTGGCAAACATAGTTTTTTGTCAGGGAAAGCTACACCCGTGTGGCAAAATTTCTGATGGTCTAGTAAAAAGCCGTCATATGACTTGTATGCTTAAGTCACAATTATGCTCAATTTTTAAGTTGATCAAAATGTTGCATCAGAGCCTTTGCCAGCTACCTTTTACATACTGTAAAATCATTTATTTTCAAAGGGAGGGGGTAAATTTAGTGGATTTTATTTGTTCACCTTCTACTACGAAAATTAAACCCCATCAAACAGTATTTTTGACCCTTGTATTTATTTCCTGAAATGCAAAATCCTAAATATAGCGTCCCAATGAAATAGTCGGTTTTACCCAAACCATACAATTTTGTACCATTGAAATTAAATGATTTTACAATATGAATATAACAACTATTTGTTAGTACATTTTATATGTTGTTCTTTACTTCAGTGTTGCTAAGGTTGAGATGGTGTTGGAAGTGATTTTGAAGATAAAAGTTCAGTTCTCAGAAGACAGAAAACGTCCCAACCTCACATTTAATGATGAACAGATTCACAAGTATGAAAAGTAAGTATAGTCCACATGAGCACTGAAGGGCAATAAGCCCCTACCGGTTTTTAACCAGAGGGGACTATAGGTTTGCCCTCTGTCCCTCAAGAAAATCAGGATCCTGCCATAACTCAAGCGGTTTTCAAGCAAGGTTTATTAAACTGATAGGGTCCAATAAGGAGATAACGCACATCTTACATATTCTTGATTCGGATAGAAATTGTAGTTGCTATGGCTACAGAAACCTTGACATCCTGGAAACCAGGCGCCTGTTGCCTAAGCAAAGTGCTACCGAGTGCCTTCATTCATTTACGTCCTGTCCAATGAAATATAGAAGGCATCAATTACCTCCCGTGGAAAGCGCAATGTAGCGCTTTGCTTAGGCAACAGGCTACAGGTAGGGACCATTTCTAATTACTTGTTTTACTATTGCTCCTCCCTGAGTTCGCCTGAGTATTATCTATATTGAGCTCACATTGGTAAATCCAGCTTCAACTTATAACATATAATGGTTAGGACTGGTATTGTTTGTCCTCCCTAGCTCAGTTGTTAGCGCTCTTGCCGCCCAATCTGGCGACCTGGGTTACAAATCCAGTTGGAGGCACACATATGCCTGTTATATTCAGCAGAAAGCTGACTGGCAAATAGAGGCTACGCTCAGCATTTGTTCGGCACAAGACATCGTAGGGAACTTTTAGAATTTTCTTGAAATCTTTTTTTTTTTCTAAATTGCATCAGTTAAGCAGGAAAATCAAGATCATCCATTTTTTTGCATTGTTTAGATGCATTTTTGCCCTAGTTTATATGATTCATATTATGTTCTATTTGCATCTGATTTGTAATGCATATATATATTTTTTAGGAATCGACTGAGTGAAAACTGCACAAGACTTAAGTCATTGTTTCATGATCACTGTTTACGAGGAGCAAAGTCACAGTTTTCATTGTTTCGTTCCTGGTTCGGGTAAATATTAGTATTAATATATTGGCTTAATTCAATCATGAATAGTGGTAAAATTTAATAGTTTTAGAAATGAATTTTATATTTGAGGCTGCTATACCTGATTGATATAGAAGCTTTGTAAAAGCTGAAACATTGGCCCAGAAATCTGATAAACTTACCCTGCTTGGATTGTTTGGCTACATGATGACACTTTGGTGTCTTAATTTATTTGTTCATGGATTTTCTGCATTTAATGCCCTCATCCAACTTCGAAGAAGTGGGGGCATGTTTAGCTTAACATAGCCTCTATTCCTATAAGTTCGTGCACACCTACAAGTTCGTGCACTTCAGTAAAACGTTGATTACTCTGCTAAAACTCTCATTTTCGAGTCCAAATTCATTTTAAATCATTGAGAAGACATTCAGCGAGCTGAATAATGCAAACAAATATTTAAAAAACATGGTTTGTTACGTTCGTGGCAAGTTTTGTCCGAGCACCGATTTTAATGTTTACATATTCACCGCTTCCGGTCGCGAAAACCTGAGACCTTTGTTTTTCTTATTTTTTTTCAATAGATGCGATATATTTACGATCGGAAAAGCTGCTGACCTTCTGACAATAGACCAGACTTTATTTTATGCGACTTTTTATTGCAAAAATATTTCACGTGCTCTCCTGATGACGTCATCAATTTATGTGCACGAACTTACAGGTCACAATGTTTATTTCACGACTGCAGACTGCATGTAGCATTGACGCTGATTTTGCCATTTTTAGCAGCTTGACATTCAATTTGTGTTTGGATTTTGTTCAAAGATAGATAATTGATGTTGTTGATCATAAAGATGGTTCCAATTAAATTGCGTTTGTGCAGATGTGCCCATTTGAAATTTAAGGTGCACGAACTTACAGGTGTAGTGGCTAAGTCTGTCGGACCATCTGTGGCCAATGAGTTCTAATCAATATGTAAAGAACACAAAGGATTTTAATAGTAGGTTGTATATACTAATAGCGTTTTGACTGCAACTATGTCAGCAAAATTTTCTGTATTTTCACCATGTGTAGAAATTGAATAATTTCCTTGAAGTTAGGAGTTAATAGGCCAGTTAAGCAAAAATTTAATGAAAAACTGAATGATAATGCACTTCCTTTTATGACTGTCTTAGAAAAAATGCATTTCATTTTGAGAATTTCGCTAAAATGTGATTTTGTATTTCAGAATGGGTTGGGGTGTACGACGTGACACACAGTTACTGGAGAAGAAGCTGTTTAACCTTGCTGACCGTCTGGAAGGCTTCATAACAAAACTAAACGCGGTATTGTCATTATGTTCTATTTATATCATTGAGATGTACATGTATAGTAGGTCATTATAACCCCAAATAACGAAGATTAAGCTGTGGCAAGGCATCGCTAGCAGGTTTTATTTGTTATCGTGTGTCTATTCTAGTTAAATGATAGTCACATGATCATATCCTACTTGGGCTATAACTACATTTTTAGTCTACTGGTAAAGTGTTTGCTTCAAGTTTAAAAGATCCAGCGTTTGTTCCAAGGATACTATGTGGATCACACTATGGTTCACTATGTGGCTCTGTCGTTCCAATAACAAAAGTAGGTCCAGTATTTCCAGTACTTAATAGTGAGGGAATATTTGCTTCTCTTGAAGACTTTTCTTATACCCTCATAATTGAGGGGTAGAGGGTGATAATCGGTAATACAATTGGTTAAACTGGATGGTCTAATCATATCATCGGTGTGTTATTATGGCACTAACAACAGGGGTGTCAATTTTCCTAAAAGAGCTTTTTAGAAATTAGTTGTTGAAAATACCTCAAGAAATGGCAAAGTTATGGTAAATTTAATCTGCTCTGAAGGATTTTGTTTCATGAAAACTGAGCTAAATCTGGAAATATGCATTCAAATATAATTTTCCTGATTTTCAATTTTCAACCTGTTGACTCCCCTGTATTACTGTCTTTCAACAATCTCTACTTTTTGTTAGAAATAAATCCACTGCATACTATTTGCCATTACTCATGTCCTTATGTTATCATATTTTTCAGTTGTGTTTAAAGTATCATGATGAACTTCAACTTCATCTACATAGAATACAGGAGAGTGTCAGAGACCGTGAATTTATGTCGAGCACTCCGAGTTATAAACGCCATGTGACAGGAAGTTATTCCTCGCGGAGTAGTGGAGCAGAAAGTGGATCTAGCTGTGGATCTAGAGACGAGAGTCGACGGAAGAGGAATCAGCTGATCCATTGTGTCCTTGATAAGTAGGTCGCAAGTATTCCACATATCATTCTGTTGTAATATTTCCTGTCTATTTTGATAAGGATTTGTATTTATTAGCAGTTAGCATTAATTTTCTAAGACTTCCTGTATCAGGCAGTTTTTTTTTGCATAATTTTTTCACAATTCGAATTCTACTCCCCAAATTCTGCTAATATGATAAAGGCAATAGACTATAACAAATTAGTGTTGTGGTTCAGGTAAAACGCTGAAAAAAATGTAGTAGGTAGTACAAAATAAATTACACCCCTGTTTCATTCTTCCGTTACATTTCTTAGGCTGATGAGTCTTTTAAATGTTTCTGTTGCTATGGCGACCACAGTTTTTGTCCAAATAAAAAGCGCTTAGACGCGCATAATCTCCTTATTAGTCCTTATCCACATTCCAAGTTTCATAAACCTAGCCTGAAAACAGTGTTGAGTTATGACAGGATCCAGACATTGAAGTATTTTTACAGATTTTATATTCAGTTGAAAACCAGTAGGTGAAAAAAAATGGTTGGGAAATGGTAACTTAAATAAATGAGCAAATTAATTGAAGATAAATGCTGATATTTTTGTTGTAATGCAGGTTGCAGGATTATAAGTCTTCAGTAGATGAAATGAAAAAAGAGTTAGATTCAAACTCAGAGCTGCTACACAGGTATAGTAAAACATAGTTTTAAACCCTTGAAACAAAGTTTGACAGGGAACTGTAAAATCATTAATATTCATGGCACTAAATTCCATGGATGACCTCAAACACGAAAATAAATCTCCAACAAGTATTAATGTGACTTAGTAAATAGTGTGTGCCTCCACCTAAGTCGCCGTGTTAGGCGGGAAGCGCGATTACCACTGAGCTGCGGAGGAGTAGAGAAATATTGTATTTCTGTCTCATAAGATGCAACAAATACATAAAGTTACTTAGTCGCAAACATGAAACAAACATAAAGTTATTGTCAATTTCAAAAGAATTAAAAATGAGATTTTAATATTGGCTTCTGCTCAAAATAATCACCTTTAAAAATCCAGGAACAAACATTTAGTCCTCATTATTTAAAAGAGATTGCTGGCTTAGTATAAAAAAGAAAGTCATAAGTACTGCTTACCACCTTATAAGACTGATACATATTTAAAATCAGCATTATAAGATGCTTCATATGAGCCTATTTTCATGTTGACCAAGTTCAAAGATGAAACAGTTGGTTTTACCATAAGACATGATAAGTAAAGAGTAATTTTCAGTTTTTTCTTGTTTTCTCTAAATATCTATTTTGTACTTACGACCTTCTCACTCTAAGCCAGCAAAATGTTGAATTTTGTTTTAATACAATGAACATTCTTCTTTCAGCTTCAGTACGGAGTTAAGTGATGACCCCCTCCCTTTAGACTCCAAAGGCCCCTTTTTGCCAAAAAACGGGAATTTGATGGATTTTTGATTGCCCCACTGAGAAATGAATGCAAAATATCAATATACTGGTTGATGTATATAAGACTTTTACAACATGGTGATCTGTGTGTTAATAGTGTTTCATACAGATATATGTGTTACTTAAGTATTTATTTACCCAATGTGCAATATGCCCTGTGTACGACTACTCACTGCCCTAAATTGTTGTTTAAATGTTATTATCATTCTTTTACATGTAACTTGATTGTTTGTATATTATTTCATTGCTTTGTGTTTAATTCTGAGACTCCTAGACTCTTGTATATTTACCGGTATATAGAAATGTATTTTTGTTTCACCTATTTGGATATTTGACATTGGTTTTGAAGGTGTCATCTATCGGTCGGTCAGGTGTTCGGTATTGCAGTCTGTTATAGTCCATTGCTACTGTAATGTTGCAGTGGACTATATCTTGGTTTCAAAAGGATACTGTTTGAAAAATATTAGCATATTGGAGACTGTCTTGTTTTTCATTATACTTAAGTTAATAAAATGTATATAGAGGATCTATAACAAGTTGTCAATTGATATAGATTTATATTGAACAAGTTTAATATAAATACATGTATATCAATTGACAACGAGTGATAGATTCTTTATATCATATTACCCTAAAAACGCAAATTGTTCATCAAATTATTAGAAAAACACGCGCCCATGTACTTTAACCTTATATCACACATGTTACGTATAAGATTATACATAGTCGCTATACTAACCTGGATACAAGGACATTCATGTGATATAACATCATCACAATATTTATAAATTTGAGTCCCTTAACAAGCAGATCAAGGTTTAATTCTCTGGTCAAACAAATATTAGTCTTCAGTGATATTGAGGGGGTTGTTTCCTAGGCATATGGTTTCGTTGTCAGTTTCTTGACAATTCGCAAGTAAGTCCAAGATGATAAGAGTAAATGCCAAGCAAACCCGGTTACAAAGTCAATTGTCAATAGAAAAAAATGTCAGAAATCGGTATCAAATTGCATGAAACCAAATGCTGCATTGTGTCACAGTCTTAAGCTATTAGTCGTATTGCTCACAGTGTATGAACGAGTCAACTTCTGTTTATAGTAAGAAGTCATACTCATGGAATGATTATGTCTCCCAATAAGTTATACAGTGACAGGAAGTTACGGGTGATTTTACTCACAATAAGTTATACAGGTTGATTTATACTGTGTCGCAAGAAATGATACAGTGATCAGTTTTATATGTATGTTTTACCGTCTTGATGCCTAACTGTATAACAATAATGTAATATGTTTTTTAAATAGCAATTTAAATTTACTTTGTGTAAATACATATAAATGTTTGATCGTTAAGACATGTTATGTATGTTATAATGGTTTGTTTTACTTTAATATTTTGTCACATGTGTTCAAGTGTCCAGTCCAAAGAAAATTTTCTCATGATATTATGATTAATACGAAAAATTAAGGGGGAAATCCCTGAAAAAAAAAATGCAAAAAAATCCATGAAAAAAATGTAAAAAAAAAGCAAAAAAAACCAAGAAAATTAATACATTATGTATCGGAAAAAAAACACACACAAAAGGCCTGACATTTTTTTCTTAAATGTTAAAACAAAAAATATTATGAAGTAGGGAAATGCTATTTATGTTTATTTTGATGTTTGATTCTGTAACCAACACTCTGATTATTTAAAACTGTTATATTAAAAAAATATATATATATTCATCAATTCATCCATCTAGTATTTATTGGGTAGAGAACATCACTCATTAATCGCCATTATCATTCCATAATTATGGTTTAAATATATTTCACATGGCTTACTTGTATATTTCTAGTGCTTTATTTATGAGTATCTGATTTCCCATGGTGAGAAATTAGATCAGTTTCAATATTCTGTATTTGTGTGGTTTTATCATCAAGGGGTGTGTTCGTAACGCACTGTTCTGTGTTCCAGAACACAGAGCAGCATTACGAACACTTCGGAACAGTGTTCCGGAACTGTTCTATCTGTTCCCAAATAAAAGGTGGTGCAGCCAGACCAGGTCACATGATTACAACAACAACAAGACAACCGGAAACTGCACGAAATGTGTTATTCTGATCACCTTGACAATAGTATGTCAACGGGATAAAACGGAAATGACCGAACTTTTACAATGGGAAATTTACTAGTGGCATTATTATTGTTACTTCCTGTTCTGTTCCTGTTCTGTTTTGTTCGTAAGTCGTTTGGAGTGGAACACTGTTCGGAACAGTTTTATTCTGTTCGTAAGTACTTGGAACAGGAACAGTTTGGACAGTGTTCTGCACAGTTCTTACGAACACACCCCAAGAGTTGCTATAATACTCACAGGTCTGTAAAAAGTGTCCTAGGTCATCTTTCAATACATATTACATTTATAACTATGTATACATAAGCAGCCTTGGACTTTTCATAGACCTGTGATTGTACCAATTCACCTTCATTTAGGCATTCTGTTATTCAAGAAATTTAAAAAAAATAATGTACATTGCTACATTTTCAATTGCATACACATACCGGTAATTATGTCATTATTTCCCTAAATATTGTTTAAAGCTTATGTTCAAGAAAAAAATGGTCACAATTTTATAAACATTGTAGCATATTATTTACACCGGTATGAAATGAAGAATTGCTGTCAACTGCATACTTGTTAACAATGGTTTTATTAATTAAACAATGCCTACTGCTCCATGGTGTTACAAAATTTTGTGTTTATTCATGCTCAGTGCCTTATAATTTGTTGTAAATAAATATCTTTGTATGCTTTGTTGATTCAACAAATGCTAGAGTCATGCTTGTATTGTATTCCTTGTTTGCCAGTTCTTTGTTTAAAAGTCGGCTTACAAGAATGTTAGTTTGTCACTGATCTGGCATGTGCGGCCAATTCCCATAACTTCTTGGGACAACTTATGTGAAAATTGCTCTCAGGGTTAAATGACTTAAGAAGTTAGTTCTTACAAAGACCTAAATTACACAGATTGGAAACATGTACCAACTCTCACGATATCTCGTGGCAGGTCTCTGAAATCTCGTCCATTTTTAATACCTTATATCTCCAGTTCTAAAATACTTACGAAAAAAATAATAATTCTATGCAATAGCTTTATTATTCAGCTTTCAAATGATACCTCATTAATCGAAATAGGTCAAGGAATAAAACAAAAGACCCGAAGAGCCAGACCTAATCTCATTTTCATCAAATTAATGTAAAATCCAAGTTTATCAGAAAAAACTTGATTTGCCTCATTCAAATCCTAATTTTCTGTATTTTATGTAAGGTAGACAAAAAAGAGTTACTTCATGTAGAAAAAGAAACTTAGCTCTTTAACATGATACATTGCCCATTAAAATCGGATGACTGAAAAAAGTTTTAAGCACAATAACTGAATCTGCTGCATGTTATTTTGCGTTTTCTCTAAATTTTCAATGGAGTGTCCAATCTGTGTAATTTAGGTCTTTGGTTCTTACTATATTAGGTTTAAAATCTTTGTTTTGGAGTACATGTGTATTCTTTTCCATTGTTTTGTTTTCATTTCATCATGTGCATCAGTCCTTCATTCCTAAAATATTTACCATTGTATCATCATTTGTTTGAATGTGTAACAAAGTATTCATCAATGCCGTAAGTTTTATTCTTTCTGCCCATCTCTTAATTTGTAATGAGTTGGTCTGTTGTAATAAACATCTCTATTTTATGCTTTATATTTTTCATTTGTGTGTACTTGATATTTCCTTGCAAAATTGCTTTTAGGCAGTTTAGTTTCTTCTTAAGTACATAGTTGAACTGTTGTGTGAATTGTTTTCAATCTTTGTTGATGATATTGTTGACCCTATAGAGAAATTGTGATTGTTTTTAAAAAAATTATGCATAAATGTCTTTCAAGTGTATTGCACATTGGGTAGCATCCTTTAACCAGGCAGATATTATGCATTAATTTCTCTAAACCCCTAGCAGACGGAAGCTGCACTACAGGAGGGTGGGGCGATGAAGCCATGGAGGAGGTGGTATTGGTATGTGTGTTCGATTGTTCAACAACAGGTGTGGAAAACGTTTCATCAGACTTAATCTTATTGATGATGGCTGTATTAACTACGCAAGCAGTGGACTTGCTCGTCGGAGCATGAAGATTTGTGCGTGGACACGAAGATTCTGCTTCGACACACTCATCTGAGCATGAAGATTCATGTTTAGCTCAACTGAGCATGTGTGTTGAACTGAGCACAAACTTCACAGTGTAAAAACCTAGCTGTCTGAAGCAGCAAGTTGAAGGATACACAAGTATGTCTGGCAATGTGTGTTAAAACCATGCAACCGTTTAGTACAGGTGCTTTCGGTGTATGCAAGAATATATCAAAAGTAATGACCATTTTCTGGATTCATTAATATTGGCTGTGTATAATGATTTGCTGCTTCAGTCAGGGGAACACTAATACAGGTAAAACTGTATTTTGTGATGTGAACACAGTGTGTCAAGTATATAACTTTTTTTACCAAATTTACATGTATATATTTATACTGTATAAGTTTTAGCACATTGTGTATATATAAATAAATTGGTAAACAGTTTGTTGTGTGTGTTTAATTCTGTATTCACAGAGATCAAATTCTGCCTGATTAAATCATTTTATGTCACAGTGACATTGACCATATCCGACTTGGTTTGCCATGGGGGCATACATGTTTTACACATATCTCTTTATCTTTGTTATGACCATATAGTGCTGCTCAAGAGTGAATAAATTTGACTTTAAATCAGTGGTGGTCATCTAGTGTTGCTGTTGACAATCCTAGGGCAAAGCACACTTCTTGAGTTAATTGAATTGGAACCCCTTGGTCTACTGACTAAACATGTACAAATCAGGTCTGGTTGGCCAAGTTCCAGGACAATTTAACATAATATACTGTCAATGGGGCTTTAAACACGAATAAAATGAAATAGGTAAAAACAATGAAGCATTTATTTAACAGTAAAGTCATTTATTCTCTCACACACATATATCTCCTTTAAAACAAAACAAACAAAAATCATGTGCAAAGAATTTTATCACAGACAGACAGACATACATACATACATAGTTCATCAATGATCAATGAAAGAAGAAAAGGACGGTGATTTACTACAACATGAAGTTAAAATCTGATCATGATTCTGACAGTGAATTTGCCAAGTACCACATTGAGAATCAAAATTCAAAAGAACAGTCTGTGAAATTAGCACTTGTCTGGGACAATGTATTTGTTGATTCGGGCAAGCAACTTTGGTAGCTGGGCAAGTAACATTTGCAGTAATTTTGTAACTAATATAAAGAGAAACTATTTAATTTAACTGATTAAGGCAAGTAGTTTCAAATTCAAATTTCACAGATTGTAATGTAAATATATAAGAGTGAAAGGTTGTGTTTGCATTACTAATATGATCAATCTGATAATGTTAAATAAATTACTATGTAAACATAATAATACACAGTAGCCAGGGACTGATGTTGATAAATTGATTAAACACAAAGTTGATTAATTCATACACACTCCCTGTTGAATAAAAATTTAGCCAAGATTGGTAAACTCTCCAAACATATTCATTTAAGCCAACATGCTAGTTGGGAGATAGTTGTGAATATTTTAAATAAGTATGCATGATAACATAAAAAATAATGTGCCCAATGCTGATGCTGCTTGATTTAATACTAAATTTGGTTATTCATACCAAGGTTTTTTTTACACTTGTAACTAAAAAAATCTAAAAGTGAAAACTGATAGATTTTTTAGTCATGTCAAGCCCTTTTATTCACACATGATACTTCATATCTAAAATACATGCATACATGCACACATTCACACATCCAGTATTAAAACTGCATGTAATACATAACAATATCATACATACTGTGAGTTAATTGTATACACATTATGACATTTCTGTAGGTAATTTCAACATGTGTATAAATATGAATAGAACACCTCCACAAATCAATAAAAAATACTTGACTTGGTAATTTCAAAATATTTTTTCAATAACCAATACAGTGTTTACTTTGTTTAGTTTTCTTAAACCAATAACATTGTGTATTTTTCATTCAATACAAAAGGTAACATAATATGATATGTAGCAATTAAAAGAAATGTTAAAAACAAAGTACTTGAAACTCCCTATTTATTTCTTCTTCATTTCTGTTGTATAATAAAACTAAATTTTTATTAAATATTAGTCTTTTAATTGTAGTTTTTATGTTTAAATATAAGTAGTTCTTTGGTTAATACTTGGTCTTGTCTATTGCTGTGTTTAGTGAGTGGTTCTTGTACATGCCGCAATCTCCTAAATGCTGAAAAAAAAGAAAATTTATGTCAGGATCATCGACTTTAAAGCATTCTAAGATGAGCCACTGTCGGCACTGATTGGGTGATATGGTACTTATCAGAGATAGCTATCAGACAATATCATGTCCCCTGGAATAGTGTAAAAAGCTAAGAAATGTAGCACCTTTCCTGATCATAAATAAGTTACTAAAACTCTTTCTGATGTTCATAATTTTTAATAAGAATGTAAAAATGTACATATGGGGGCGATATCTTTTGCCATAAGTTCCATTAAAACAAACTAATTATAGCTAACATTTCTCATGAATATAATTTTATTTACATGTTTTACAACATTGAATGAATAAGGCTTTACAGTAAAGTAACGTTTAAAACAAATCTTGATACAATACTGTAGTGCCATTTGGACAAACCAGTAGTGTCTACTGCATAAAAATTGGGTCAGGTATTTGACAAATGATTCGACAAAACAACAAGTGTTGTCTTATTCCATGCAGTTGAATTATGAACAGTCACCTGGAAGAGTCTGATAGTATACCCAGGCAAATCACTTTTAACAAGTTCTTTTGTGCAACATTGGGTATCACTATGATTGTGTCGTCATCATGTGGAAAAAGTTAGCACTAGAACAACTGCACGACTCACAAAAATGCCTGTCATATTTCAGCACAAAGCTGATTGGCAAATAAAGGCTATGGTCGGCATAAAGAAATTTCTTGAAAAAGGACAATAAAATAACAAAACTTACTTGTGAGAATTTTTGTGATTTACAATGGAAAGAGGTAGGCATAGTGTGAACATTTGGTGCTGTTCTGCCATATGAATTAGCTGTTGTTTTGTACATGGGATGCTGTTGTTTTCCTCCATATCCTTGAAACCAGGCTAAAAAGGTACAAAAAAATAAGTTACTATTAAGTAGTTTTTGTTGATTTAATGGATAAACTAGTTAGTAACAATGAAATAAACAATTCATCTACATCTACTAGTATGTTATACTCCAGAGCATTCATTAATAAATATAATTGGAAGGTTTGTCTGACAAGGAATTCGGGTGTGATACCCCCCCCCCCCCAGCTCATTTCATATAGATTCCTTGGTTCTTTGATGTGCCAGATGTAGAGCACCAACACAGACTACCTCTGGGTTTCCAACCTTACCATCTCTAGGCAGGTGGGAACACTAAATATTATTTCAGAAATGACCAAGTGCCTGGCCGAGGATCAAACCAGGGACCTCTCGATCAAAAGTCAACTGCGTTATCCATTAGACCATCGTGCCACCCACATTACATCATCTGCTGTCCTATTTTTACTGTTGAAATTCACAAGTATTCCCACAAAAATGCTAAATGATTATGAACAATACACATTTTGAACAATAAGCACCCACTGGCACATAAATAGAGAATAATAGGTTAGTGCCGTGGATGAGTAAGTTTATCTGGCAAGGCGGAGGAATTTATCGGGTGAGCCGTAGGCGAATCCGATAATTTCCGCAGCCGAGCCGGATAAACTTTCACTCACTCCACGGCACTAACCTATTATTCTATTTATCCGGTCACTACATCTGCTTTAAAAAGGGAATAAAAGTCGGACTATTTATTTGCCTTTTCATTATTTGTGCGTAACGTCACGTTCGTTCACTGACGTCACGACAAAACAACAACGTCGGACATCTTGATAACGTCATGTACACGCAGGTAAGTCGTAGAACAATTATTGATCGACCCAAGCTCATTTTAAATAGGAAAACCTCATCCTCGGGTACAGAGTTTCAGCCGGCGACCCCGCTTTAAGAAGAAGTCCGTCAGATCACGTGATGAGGTGACGGTTTATTGCAAGTCACATGACCACTTGACGGTTTATTGAAAATGTTATCCGGCACCCTGTTATCGGGCTGATTTGGCCGGAAGTGACTGGATAATATATATTATATACATGCATGCAGTTATGTACTATTGGATTTGCAATATAATGTGAATATATAAAGATTCTACAGTGCAACACATTGATTAAATCCTGTTAGTCTAAAATTGTCTAAGCCTATTAAACACAAACTGATTTATTTGAATCTGTTTTAAAAAGAGATGTTCTCTTACAGTCTAATTCTGAAAATGTCTGCAATATTTTAGGTTCATTTAAATAATGTTGACTAAAACTGAAGTTAAAACATCTGTATAATATTGAAACTTACATGGATTTTGGAATCTGTTTGGGATATTTTCAGTTTTGTAGAAGTCTGATGTTCTTTCACCCATCTGCAAATAGATAAGACATTTTAGCATTATCAACAATAATTATCATTACAGACTTAAAAGATAAATTATAATTAAGAAATAAACAACGAAAACATGTAGTATACAATGGTCTGGAGTTCTTGCGAAAAGGAATTACCAAGGAAGGCAGTATCTATCTTTGTATACTGCTTAAGCCCCTTTCGGGTAAACTAGCAGGTGCGCGTCAGTGCAAGATAAAAGTAATAAAAAGTGATGAAAGAAGACTTCAAAGTGAGAAAGTGAGAAGAATAAAGTGTGATAGTGTTAGATAAAAGGTGAAATATTTATATTTTAAAAGCTGATAAAAACACTGTTTTGGCTACTCAGGGGCGATTTGAAATGAGAGAGGGGCTAAGATGAGTCTTAAACCCCTCTAGGTCTGGCTGGAGGACTATGTTGCTAGGTAAACTATTCCAAAGCACAACGGTATATGGGAAGAAGGAGTATTTAAAATAGCTAGCTGTTGTGTGTATTTGCCTGTATGAAAGGGGGTGCATGTGGCGTGTCATTCTCATAGGTGCTACAAGATATGTTGGAACTGGCACTGCCACTAAGCCATACACTATTTTATAGAACATAGTCAGTCTGGTGAGGTCTCTTCTGTCACGTAGGGTCTGCCATCCAAGTTCATTCTGCATTTTTGTGACACTTTCATACGGGGAGTAGTTGTTTTTTACCCATCTTACGGCTCTACGTTGCACTTTTTCTATTTTATTAATATATGTTTGGGTATGGGGGCTCCACACAGATGATGCATATTCCACCTGGGGTCTTACCAGTGTTTTATATGCTACTTCTTTAATTTTTTGATTTTTTGTAATTATATTTCTGCGAAGGAATCCAAGAGTTTTAGCAGCATTATTTGTTATTTGATTTATTTGTTTATTCTATGAGAGGTCATTTGATATATTTACTCCAAGGTATTTGGCACTGTCAACTGATTCTAAAATATGGCCATGCAATACATAGTTATAGGTAATAGGATTTCTCTTTTTTGTAATATTTAGGACAACGCATTTACTAGGATTGAACTCCATTTCCCATATTTCTTCCCATTTCATCAGTTTATTTAGATCATTTTGAAGAGTTTGGCAGTCTTGAGTGTTATTGACAGCTAAGTATACGGCAGTGTCATCAGCAAATAAGCGGACTTGTGAAGTTATGTGGTCTGGTAAATCATTTATGTATAAAAGAAACAGTAATGGGCCGAGTACCGATCCTTGGGGCACCCCAGACGTAACAGGGACCTCTGAGGATGAATCACCTTCCAGAACTACTGTTTGTGTTCTACCAATTAAAAATGACTTAATCCATAAGATTACTGTATTATTTACACCATGTTCTTGTAATTTGTATAGAAGTTTAAGATGGCTAACTTTATCAAAGGCTTTACTAAAATCTAATAAAATCATATCTGTCTGTTGACTATTGGTCATATTATTAGCTATGTTATCAACAAGTTGCAGAAGCTGTGTCTCACAGGATCGAAATGCCCTAAAACCATGCTGTAGATCATAGAGGATGTTATTTCTATTAAAGTGGGCAGTAAGGTTGGAAGCTACAATATGTTCTAGAACTTTACACAAAATACATGTTAAGGATATGGGCCTATAGTATTATTATAAAATTTTCAAAGAGGTTAAATTGTTTTTAATTGTCCATTTTCAGTGAGTTACAAGTTTCGAATCCATGAGGCTGTTGCATAGGCAAGGCGCTATCAAGCGCTTCGCTAAGAAACGCCTTGCTTCAAAAAAGCGCTTGTCTTAATTACTTGACTAGCTTGCAGAACTGAAGCAGTCTGTTGCATAAGAAAGTGCTCGGTATCACTCGCCTAGCAAAGTGCTAAGAAACGGTTTGCTATCAGCGAACATGTTAAGTATGTTGTTGCCTAGACAAGCGCTACCCAAAAGTGCCCGATAGCAGCTTGGCTAAGAAACCCACCTAACCCCTGTTGACTGGTGACAGTGGTGTAGGCCTATAATAATCTGACAGCTGATTAGTCAAACAATCTCGACTTAGAGTTGCCACATCTAACGATGGAGATAAAGGTCAGAAATTAAAAAATCTCCCAGCAGATTGCCCCACATCTAACAGCTGATGAGTAACAGGCTTGGAAGCTTATCATGCACAACAACTTGGCAGCATAGTTAGTCTTAGACTCAGGCACACATTTTGCAGGTCTTAATTTCAACATTTGATACCAAACCAACTTTTTGGAAAGTTGAAAAGTCTGAGTGACAAATCATGAAATCGACATTGAAAAACATGCGTTTGTTAAACCAACGAGTAATTTGGCATTAAATTGGTAGTTTAATTCTTACCTCTTGTGGTTCTTGTTCGCAAGACATGTTTATAAGTCGTGTAGTCTTCCAAGTACAATGTTTACGTCCTACGAGTGGATTTAACTATTTATTCAATAACAATGCAGTTTACTTTGTTGTCGCTAGCAACAAAACAAGTCATGCGCATAATCAATTTCCGGTTTATGCTAAAGCCCGTTTTATGCCGTACTATTCCAATGCAGAGTTACTTCCCTTATCAATGAAGCTTGAAACTTTGGGTTAACACAATAATATTGTTTTAGTTGATACTAGGGGTGTAACGGTACGCTCACCTCACGATATGATACGTTCTGTCAGTTTTTCTAACGGTTCGGTATATTTCGGTATGATACAATATTCTCTAACAGCAGCTTTAATTACTTTAATTTTTAAGAAATAATGATTTTGTTGCTTCTATAACAGCAAGTATTATGCGCATATCAACTCTTTTAAGTGAATTTAGACAATATGAAGCATATCTCAATACAATTAAAACGAGTGATACATGGTAATTATATATAATCAGAAGGCTGCCAGGTTTTTTTGTTGTCTGGATATTATTTTGCTCATAAAAAAGCTTATACCGAACCGTACCGAAATTTAGAAGTCTTGTATCGTGAACCGTGTGGAACCCAAGTCCGCGGTATTTCGTATACCGTGGTATACCGTTACAGCCCTAGTTGATACAATAAAATTGATGACAAAGCCTTATAAAATTGATGTTTTAAAAATAATTCTGAAAACGATTCATTATCTTTTCTTATCTTATCTGGTATCTCGGCAGAAGTTCTATTATAGTTCTGGCAGCTAAAAGTGCAGGTAGTGTTTATGGGGTTTCTTTAATTCTGGCAGCTTATTCCAGGCAAAAGGTCTCCTACAGCGCCAGTAGCAGCGAGGTTAGGGTTAGCTTTTATTTTAACAAGGAACTGGCAAACAGTTTGCCACAATTTGTGGACTATAGAAAAGTTGCATGGTCTCTCCATTGAACATTGGCAATCGTGAGTAAATCACCATTTTGAGCAAACATACAATGTTCTTAAAAAGACTGTTGGTAAACAGTGGGACGCTCTAGAAATCATTTGTGTATAACCTTGTGGCTTAAACTCACAGTCAAATTATTGTAATTACCTCATCTTATTATTGTATCTTACAAAATATACTTGAAAGTATTTGTGCTATGTACAGTCCTCTTACTGCCTAGACATATTTGTCAGCATGTATACAAAGACGTTTAGTTCGACCAGAATCAAGCAGTCGTATATTTTGTTTCCTTTGCTCAGAATTCAAGTTTCTGAGTAAGTTTTCAAATGTTGTAAGAATATTAGTCAGCATGTAAAGTTAAACATTTTCATTTAGATTGTACCTGTCTTGGCAGAGGTGTGGCCCTTGAAACAATATTTAGTTTGTGATGCTCTCATATTAGAGCTACTACCATAAAATTGTAGGAATATAATGTGTAGTTAAGTTATGGCTCTTGACATGGTCAAATGACAAAATCTGTGACACATGGTCACAATTTGAATCAAATTATTTTTAATTTACAATCATTATTGAAATTGTATGGGAGCCAACTCCTATTGGCTTGTAAAAAACATGGGCTACAAACCTTAGACAAAACCCTCAAAGTTACTTTTTGGTTAACACTGTAAACGTGCTACTTACCACATAGCCAACAAAACGCTAGTTTTGTAACATTTCAAGAGATCGGGGCCTAGCAATGGATTTCAGCATGAAGTTCTTTAATTATGGGAAAGCTCTGGTGAAGAAATCATTTGAAGAGATTTAACGTGGCCCGGTCTCCCAAGAAATGTATTATAGTGCGCCCAGGATAATGTGATGGTTATAAACATTGACTGGCCCACTGTTGTAAAATTGGTTACTTAAATAAACACATATATCATGGTCAATTTCGAACTAAAATAACACTGATAAATCGTGCACATTTGAGTAATCCACCCGTGGCCCATACCAAATTTTCCCACCTTTCAATCATCTTGGGCGCAAGAAGTGCATTATTTCCTCCTAAGTTTCGGTTGTAAAAATGAAACAACAAAGTTTTACTCAATAAAAGTCTTTAATGATTGCCAATTCAATGGCACATATACAAATTATGTACAGTAAAATCTGAAGATAAAGCTATCTCAATAAAAAGACCACCTCCTAATAAAGATTTTCACAGTCTATTTTTACAGGCCCAAATCTGCTGCAGCATCTCAATTTGAGATCTCATCTCAAATTGAGATTTTGCCAAAATCAGACTTATGAATTTGAGATAAATCTGAAGTTAGAACTCTATAATTTACTGTAATGAACGAAGAGTGAATTTTGAGTATGTATGTGTATGTAATTATTTAAACCTCTCGGTCAATGATAACCCATGAAAGTGCAAGCACTTATTTCCAATGGGGTCCTGTGTTTTTGCTAAAGGGACAGCAGGTGGAGGAGACAGTGGTGTGATACAAGGTATCCGGGCGCGATGCCCTAGCTCTTTCCGAAGAGACACCTTGGTTCTTTAACGTGTAAAGCACCGATACATGCGAGACTACCTCTGGGTTGCTAACCAGTTCATCTCTAGTTAGGTGAGAAACACAGAAACACAGAAAAGCGTTTCAGAAAGGATCAAGTTCCCCGGCCGAGGATCGAACCCGGGACCTCTCGATCAGCAGTCAAGCAGGCTATCCGCTCGACCACCGCACCACCGTACATCCTCCTATGGAAATTATACAAATGACACATGGCATTAGTTGAGATAAAGCTCAGATTGAGATGTTTCCACAGATCAGGGGCCTGGTTTGGTTCAGTTCAGGATTCATCCTTTGTAAAAAGACTACCTCCCTAAAAAGACCAGATAACAATGGTCCCAACGGAGATCTTAATTAATACCAAGGTTCTATGATATCAAAATTGTTAAGGCCAAATATCAAACAATCAAATATAACGGTCTGATAAGCCATGATGTTATCTGGTTGTTTTCATTGAAATAAATAGTCAAAACCTTGTATTGTATTAAAGCAGACCTTGACCTACTGCTAGCCTGGTATTGAACCAAGATCTATCAGGTGTTGAAAAGGACTCTACTAGCTGTGATAGCCAAGGGAGCAGTACAAATAAATAAATAAATAATAAACCAACATGCTCCATCACTCCATCTGAGTACCAGTAAGTAGTTAAAGTATATATTCAGATCAGACCAGCAATTTATTTCTAGCAATCATAATTATAGTCAACATTTAGCTGGTTTCGTTCTCATCTTACTTTCTTCACTCAATCATATACAATACTTGTGATAGGTCCAATTTGGCTACCAATCAATCCTAGATGACTAGGCTACATAGTAATCATTTGTCTTAGCTTTTACATTGTTCTAAGCAACATTTCGGACAAAACTAAGTCTTTCTACCAAACTCCTAATTTTACATGATTCTCCCTTAGCAATGCCTAGTACACAGGCCACAACGTGACAGTTAATTTTGTTGGGTCATACTCCATGTATCCTTTTTAACCGCTAAACAAGTATATTCCATATAAAACTACTGAAGTTCCATAACATGAAATCAAATAAAACATGTTTAAGTGTATAGAGCTATATCTAACGGTCATTTAATTTCAAACTAATTACTTGCATCGTTTTTAGTATAATACTAGACTACCTTAATTGCAAATAGTTGATATCCGGAACTCTGTGCAAGGTGGTTTTTCCATTAATTTACATGTAGGTACAAACAAATCTGGCCTAGTTATACTGGTTTTGCATTCATATGCAAAAACAACTGACCCCAACTCTATTGTTCAGATATGAATATTCAATAGGCTCAAGGATTATAACGGTACAACATTATTTGTACCTACAGATTAGTGGAGATCCGGAGTAGGTCTATTAAAACTTTGGATGGTACCGTGTACTTTGTATCAATCGTCAAAAAATAGATGATTCTTATAATTTCAACCGTCGACTTAGGGTGTTCTAGAACACTTTCGTATGAAAACGGACAATTCGCATGTCCAATAAATCACAGAGAGCGTTTCTGTTAAAGCTGAAGCGAAAAATGGTCTAATGGATATGAAAACATAATTGTTTTTCAGTTTTTTAATTATTTTAAGAAATATCGTCAGAATAAACTCTACACACTTTAAAGTAAAATTCTTCCAGATGTTGTCAGTAAATCGTGATAGTCAATTATTCGAGATCTTTCACCTCAGTAAAGGGAGATCACTGAGTCAAACATTCGGCTTTCGCAAATCCCTCAAATGTGTGAAGAAGTGCGTATTGCAACATAGCCCAGAAAGAAAACTGCCCTTTCCATACAGAAAATCACCATCACATTTTATGTTTCTGATTCAACCAATGGTTCAGTGATAAAGTATTCACTGCAGATATGTTGTGATTGTATTTGAACCAATCAGAAGTCTTGTTACAAAGATGCAACAATGGAAACATCCAATGAAATTTCAAAACACATTTTGAAATTGATTTCATTTATCAACCAAGCCAAACTCAGATCTGTTGTGATTGAACCAATCAGAAGCCATGTCACAATGATGCAACAATGGAAACATCCAATGAAATTTCAGAACACATTTTGAATTTGACTTCATTTATCAACCAGGGCAAACTCTTTTAACTTGTTGTTGAAGAATCGTTCCATTGTGTTTGCACATTTATAATATTCCGTATCTGGTTTATTATAAGATCTACAGTTTGTGAAGATTCTCATCATGTCCGCCATGAATAATTTCTTGTGGACATAATAACGATTCTTTAATCGGTCTGTCATAGTTCTGAGATCTGAAATGAAGAAATAATTTTTATCAAACTTATTTAAATTAAGTACTATTCCTAAATGAAATCTCAACATCTTTAGGTAGACAAACTTTCCAAGTTACAGCGAATCAGAGTCACAATTTGAGATAAAGTTCAAGCTCTAGACATGTTACTGTTCTAAACTCAGAATACTGTTTCGGTTTTAGTGATGTTTATTTTGAGTCCAGTCTCGCATGAAAGTTAATTAATATTTGAGATGAGACCTTGCTCACATTGATATGCTTCTGGAGATCAATGCCAGTTAGGATGTCTCTGTTATGTATGTTCATGGAGTATTGGATTAATAACTGTGAAAAGAACTTACCCATTGGAAACTTGATGTAATCATGATAATCTGGTGCCTCAGATTTCTCTACTGGTTTCAGGAATGGCCATGCACTGGCATGTGTCTAAATAGAATAACATAATTAATAAACTACAGTCTAAGATCTAGTAATAACATACCACTAAAAGGGGGTCACAATTACGTTCGTAGAAAAATCCCTTTTAGAAGTTACAAAATTGTAAAAATATTGATTGTAAAGAGTGTTTTTTCTATGAACGTTAAAGTCTAAAAATTAAACATTGCAAACTACATGCCTAAAACACATGACAATGACAATATGCATTGTTGCTCCCCATAGTAGTTATTCTGTGAAAGTATTGCAAAGTCCATTAAGAAATGTAGGAGGAGTTGCGCACAGCAGGTGGGACAGAGGGACAGAATGATGCTTATCATTACCACATACGCTTCGCCTTCGACAGGGAAATCAAACAAAGTTAAATATGAAGTTACACCATTCAGGAAATATAGTGACAAGTTGTCAACTCACCTTACAATGCTGTAAGATTGTTTTGAAAATATTGTACAATTGTTCCGAGTCCATGACTGGTTCTTTACTGAAATATACAAATATTTAATACATGATTTACAGTTACTGTATTCAATAGTTATAGTATACTAGTTATATACTTTGTTTCCATATTTAACTCTTTTTCCACATTTTATTAAGGAATTCCTTCAAAAAAGACTAAATTGACCATAACTTTGTCATTTCTAAAGAGATTTTTATCAAATAACTTTAATTTTGGTCAGGAATCATGGCTCTATCTGCATGTGTAAATCCGGATTTCCCAATTTATTCAGAAAATTGACACCCACGACTGGTGCAACTGTGAAGTTTGGGATCACTGTATAGCTGGTTATTTCTATGGTAATATTTAGCGCTATTTCCCAACCATATTTTTAAGGGTTTTAATTTCTTCTGATTCGCAAAATGGCATCATTATTGATTAGTAAAAATTATTCTATTGGAAAGTATATTGATCAACACGACCTGTTCCGATTTTCATGAAAAGTTGCTCATAAGAATTGCGTCGTCGTGATGCAGGCAATTTAAACTACTATAAAATAATTTAATTTTGACGGGAAGAAAAGCCATTACCTAATTAACGGATGGTAAAACATGTTCGTGAGTTTTCATTAATAGCTACTTTGATCCAAATGTAAGTGGTAAGAATACTTTATGCATTCGTAAAACATAATTTAGTAATTATAAAGTCTACAAAACATGTTTTTATCATCAGGCCCCGTGTTCACAAACGATCAACTGATCTGGATCAAATTTGATCCTGAAAATAGTTTTCCATTTTTGGAGGTTGTTGGTAATTTTGGGCAATTAAAACTGACAGCCATGTAGAGAATACCTTATGTACTTCATATTGACATGTTTAAGATATTCAGACTATCATTTTTCTGTTGCAAAAGTGAATTATTGTAGTTGAGACTAAAACTGATCCAGAAAAACGAGGATCAATTATTGAAATGAGGATCAAGTCAGTATTTTTATATCTAACAATTAAAACTTACTATAACGTTATTGTCTTTATAATTGAAGGATGTGTACTCACATGTATAAAAAATACCAAGCTTAAGCTTAGCATATCTACTGAATTTCCAAGGACATATATTTGATCCTGATCCTGAAAGCTAATTGTTTGTGAACTTGGGCCTGAATGGAGTTTAGTCCCTTTAACATAACAGAACAATAAACATGTGAACAAGATGCTTACATTTTATCAGGTGGAGGCCGCCATCCACAATCCTGTAATCCAGGTATACTCTCTATGGGTATTTGTCGTACACCATCTTTGAAACAACTTAAACCTTGATATACCTTGGTGAACATCTCTTGTTTCTGCTCAATTATCTTTTTCACAATCTACAAAATAAAACACATTTTTTACAGTTTTAATAAGCTTGAAAATCATAATTATAAAGCTGTTTAAAAGGAGATTACAGATTTTTGTTATAGTTTATAAAGGGCATGGCTCACTCCAATGGCAGCCATGTTTCTAATGCTACTACTGTATAGCTGGCTATTTCTGAGGGTGTAATATTTTGTGTTTTTGTCTCAAAAAATGGGAGTGATTTTTTCTGCTGATTTTATTTCCTTTGTGTTAAAAATTGGAAATAAAATTATGGAGTACACATTCCATAAGGGACTCTTAACCATCCACAACATGAAATATAAACTTGGCCTAAATATAAGCAGGCTGAAAGTTGATTGTGTGTACCTTTTTTGTTTACGTGAGTGGCAAGTATTATGAATTCGTACGAACACAGACAATAAATATGGTTAATGTGCTAGCCTTCTAATCTGGCAACTCCGTTCAAATCTGGGTGAAGGCACATACAGTGCCCACCAAAAATATGGATAGACTTTTTGACAGATGCAGAATTATAATTGGTTTAATTATTCCATATCTTTTGGTCAGACAGTAACAATGTTTGCAATTTCTGAAAAAAACAGTTAATGAAGGAGTAAAAAATGGGACAGATAGAAAGATGAACATTTTCTGATTTAAAAATAAACTATGGGGTTCAAGGGGCTGAATTTGCCATATTATATGATCATGTGGTCGTTCAAAGCTGGCAAAGAAACTTAATATTTTCCACCTAAAGTACCCCAATCAATGTATTGTCTTTACACTAAATAAAAAATAATATTCCTTGTCTTCAAAAACATTGTTGCTTCTCTGTTCTGCAAGTAGTGTTATACAGGCAAGTAAATGGGGGAAAACTCTCTGTATTCATATTTTTGGTGGGCACTGTATATGCCTGTCATATTTCTGCAGAAAGCTGACAGACAAAAATAGGCTAAGCTTAGCATTTTTTATGTTATCAAAATGTACAACAAAAACCAATTTCCATGCAAGAACCTTTTAATGTACTCATGCATAAAGGCATTGTACCAGTTGGATAGGTCTTATTTTAAACTCACTATACTGAAATTGTTGAAATAATCAATACTGTAAACTCTTTACTTTTCGTTGGGGATTAAATTTTGTGGATTTCTTCATTCACCTTTAACCACGAAATCAAATCCCATCAAACACTAATTTTGGCCCTTGTATTTATTACCTGATATGCAAAATCCATGAATTAAGGTCCCATTGAAATAATATTTTTTACCCGAAACCACAAATTTTTTTCCCATTGAAATTATTTGATTTTACGTTATGATATTTACCTCTTTCTGTTTGCGTATAGTTTTGGAGAACTCAGTATAGCATATTCTCGGATTGAGTTCACATCCCATCAGTGTGGCACCCTCGTAATCCTTGATATATCCCAGATAGGCTGACTTTGTTAACTTGATATCTTTAGAGAAACCCTATAATGTATTTCACGTACAAATTAAAAGAATATCTGATAAATAATACAAAATATGATACGATGAGACATTAAAATGTCAAAGGGTAGTTGAGCGGCTGAAAACCTCCCTCGCAAATTGGCACCTTAACTTATACGTCAGTACCATGAAATCAGTTTTATTTGTTACAGATATATTTATGAAGCTTTCTGCATCCAACCTTTAAGGCTTTATGAAAACTGTCAGCCCTGACTGACAATGACTGAAAAATCCTGTGGTTTCCAATTGTTGATTAGGAACATTCAGTCATTTAACTAATAGCAGGGGTTTTATTGAGGCATAATGTTCAATCCTGGAAAATGAACGGCTATTTTGTTACAGGTGCCTTTAGTACACATTCCAACATCTCAACAAGGCTTCAAACATGGTTGTTTCGTTAGAATTTAGATTATGGTACTTCAAATGACGATAACTTTGTCAGTTTTTTTAATACTTTCATCAAATAACTTTTATTTTGTGCAGAAAAGTTCTTTCAAATGCTGCCAATCCGGATTTATGGATTAATCCAGAATTGTAGGACCTCTGTTATATGGATTGACAAAGTCAAACACTTTTGCCAAGTCTGATCATCACCTTTCTTCATCATCTCGGTAACTGTATTAGTTACAGTCAAGTTCTCCACATGAAGAAAGGTTGTCAGAATCTTGCAGACATTTTTACTAATCCTGGGGTGGGTTATGTCAATGGTTGTAAATATTATCAAACAAGAGCACCGCCTACAAGTGCTGGACGCTTTCCTTTCTCTTACTTAATAGTACCCTTGCTCATCTATGAGTGAAAATTCTAAGAGTAACAAGGGCAGATTACTCAATAAATATAGGTCACAGGGTTATCAACCTTGTCAGTATGGACTCCTCTTGTGATGGTGAATAACTTTGCTAAGTTCCAAGGGGATACATTTGATACTCTTTGAGAAAATGACTCTAAAAATGACAATAAACTCATCCAACGCACACGATCCCATTATGACAATAGCTCAACATTTTTTCTTCCAAAGACTTGATAAAAATAAGGAAAAACCAACAACAAACAAACGAAACCATACCTGTTTCTTGAAATAACCAATGGCAAACTCATCAGCAAATGTAAGGAAATGTACAATATTATGTTTGATGTGGTAATCCTTCAGATGATTCATTAAATGAGTTCCATAACCCTGTAAATACAAGCATTCAACATGTTGAAAATTATGCCTTGTTTCCACTGAGCTTTTTTTGCATCTGTGATGTACTCCCGATTTTTATCAATTAGCCTCAGGAGGCATCATGAACAGGGATATCACATATGTTCCATTATTTCATAGTTTCCATTGCAGGAGTTCAAAAAACTCATATTGCTTAATCAAATATTTTCATGAAACAGGTTTTTAAATTTGTCTGAGAAGAAATTACCAAATGCCAGCATATAATTATTTTACACTTGAGCATACCAGCCAAGTACTCCTATTGAAGTGGAGTTACTCCTATTTTCGTTGTTAATTTCTGGTTTGCCAAGTTCACCTTACTTTGAACAAAATTACATTTGATTCATTTCATGATCTTCTTTCCCATATTGATAACAACTACAATTAATACATTCCTTGTTTATGCATCTGCATCCCTTTTAAATTGTGTGACATGTTTTGCTTGATCACTCCTATTTTGGATTTGACTGGCTTGGCAGGTATGAATAGAGAAGGAAATTGCACAACCCTGAAAAATACCAGGCCTGAGTGATATAAGTGTATGTCCAAAGTTGTAGTGACCTTTCACCTACCAGTAATAACATTATAATCAATAAAGGTCACCTACTAATGCTTAATCCCTTTCCCCCTATAAGGTTTTGAGGACCTTTCTGGCATCACTATCCTTACCTTGACTTGTTCATTAGAGGTGACAGCACAGAACACAATCTCAGTGAATCCTTGTGAAGGGAACATACGGAAACAGATTCCACCAATCACGTTGTTATCTTTTACTAACGCTAAACATTTGTGCTTTCTGAAATAGAAAAAATGCTAGGTAAAAGAGTCATGTATTGAATCAACAGTATCAAGTTATGTTATTATTTTTATTATTATTTTAGTGCCTTTTTCAAATTGGATGTTACTGGATTACTCTGAGGCCAATGCGACGGACAATTACAATATACTTCCTGCATCAGTAGATACTTGGGCACAATAGTCGTCGCCATTCGGCAGACTAATATACCCCCTGTCAGCTAAGGGCCATAATTCTGACAAAAATAATCACAGAGCTAATTCCTTCCTTTATGCATATCTGCAGGTTCAGGTGGGTCATGTGTGAATGTATTAAAAAAATTCCTGCAAAAACTGTAGGAGAAGATGCGCTCACAAGAATCTGTCTACAGACAGACAAATAGTCAAGCAGAAAACAGTATACCCCCTTACAACTTCTGTTGTGCAGGGGGCATATAAATGTTGACAAGTATCAAACTATGAAAATAACAAACTATTGACTTACGGATCAAATACCAGTCTGGTAATATATTCCTTTGGCATTCTTGGCAGTTGATGTGAGAATACATTTTGCATACCTGTAATATTATATTACCATATAAATAACAAATTTGTAATACATGAGTATTTTAAATTTTTAGAAAGTATAAGGTGGTAATTCTGCACTTACTATTTCATTTAGTTACAACACATTCTTTACAATCAGTACATACTTGCTTTGAATCCATCACTCCTGCACTGGCAACCCCTTGCTCAGAAGTAGGGGTTTGCACCAACCCCAAGCTCAGAAGAAGGGGTTCACACCACCCAACTCAGAAGCAGGGTTCACACCACCCCATAGCTCAGAAGTAGGGGTTTACACCAGCCCCTAGCTAAGAAGTAGGGGTTCACATATTTGAAACCCATCGTCATCATTTCTAGTATTTGGGCTAACAAGGCGGTTTTTCTGTCCTTGTCTCTAGACACATTTGACTTTAATCAAACTACAAACACCCAATGCTTTGAATTTTTTTTGCTTTTCCAGATTTAATACCACTTCTCAACAATTTTTCAGTAATATACGGCGGCCAATTCATCTAACCAGCTTTCCTGTACTGTATCCTTACAAGTACTAATTTACCCTTCGACAAAGAACCAACAATTTCTCACCATGTGGAGGAAAATCAACATCTACTGCTTTGAAAGCGGTGGAAAGGCATAATTTTATTATTTAACAGGGGTATCAACAGGGCCAAATTGAAAATCAGGAAAATTGTATAAGGCCAAAGGTTTTGCCAAATGAGTGGCCTTTATGACATTATTTCCATATTTAACTCAGTTTGTATCACAGAAAATCCTTCAGAACTGATTAACTTTTATTTTAATCCGAAGTCACTGCTCTTTCAGAACTTTATGCTAAATCCGGAGTTCCGGAAAAATCATGAAAATTCACACCCCAGAAATCAGAAGAGACAAAGATGAAGCAGTCTCATGCACCTACCTATCAACCATATGAGAAGTTGTCTACTAGGTTTGCGACTGAGAGAGTTACCAATGACGTGAAATTCAATAACACCTTTCCTCTCCTCATTCCTTGCACTCTCATCCCGTGATGCATGACTTGGAAATAGTGACTGTAAATATAACGAGAGATGTTTGTAATACATGTATGCACCTCAATGCAGCCAAATAGTCATCAGGTCCTAATTGCAAAGATATGGCATTGATTATAAATATTGTCAATCTTAAGTCTTAGTCTGAGGTTCAGTCTTACAATGTTGGTGAATAAGGCCCCTGTAATATTTCTTAAGAACAAATTTATGGCAATAATTTTGGAAATCACAAACAGTTTTGCTCGGCCAGTTTTAAAATATGTTTAGATCTTGGGAAAACCTCTACACATTGAAAGTGTTAACCGAACAAAAAAAAGACTTTTAATAACATAAAGCGTGTGCGTACAATTTGCTGAGGGTAGTACTTACATCTGGACCGACCATTTCCTCAGGATCTGTGATAGTAGCAACCACTTCTTGTATGAGATCCATAGCTACATCACCATCAATCTTAGGTTTCTTCACTTCCTCTGGTATCACTACTTCTTCCAATTTTCTCTTTTCTGAAAATATCAAAAAGTTACAAGCTAAGTTTCTTAAAAAATAGTTGCAAGTTAAGTTTCTTATTTTCTGAAGATATAAAAAGTTGCAAGTTTAGTTTCTTATTTTCAGAAGATGTAAATAGTTGCAAGTTAAGTTTCTTATTTTCAGAAGATGTAAATAGTTGCAAGTTAAGTTTCTTATTTTCTGAAGATATAAATAGTTGCAAGTTAAGATTCTTATTTTCAGAAGATATATATAGTTGCAAGTTAAGTTTCTTATTTTCAGAAGATGAAAATAGTTGCAAGTTAAGTTTCATATTATCTGAAGATATAAATAGTTGCAAGTTAAGATTCTGATTTTCTGAAGATATAAATAGTTGAAAGTTAAGTGCTAAGTCCAATTGTTATGCATCTGTCAGTTGCTTCCACACCTCCCCATCCCGAAAATGGGCAGGGATTTTTACTTTTGGGTTTCATGTCAAATCCCTCGCTATTCACGATCCTGCACAACAATAGCTAAACTTTTTCTTTGAAAAGTCTAGCTTAAAATGTATTGACTTGTTTAACTTGAACATGTTTGATAGTTCACAAATGACAAATGCTCAGGTATGCTAGTCAGTTAAATGTCTCTGTAGCTCAGTGGTTAGTGTGCTTGTGGTCTAATCTGGCATAGAGGCACATATATATGCCTGCCATATTTCATAAGAAATAAAGCAAATTAAGGCTATGCTCGGCTCGGCTAGTCTGTGGTAATATGCAGTTTCATGTAAGGAGCTGAGATATACTGTAACATGGCACATGATCTAAGTAAGGAGGGCATTGAATTTGTCACCTTGGGGTGGTATTCACAAAGCATCTTAAGTGAAATCTTAAATCTTTTGACTTAAGTTAAAATATCGAGTTGGGCATATTTTCCAAGAAACAAAGAATAACCCATGTTTTTTATGTGATAATTGTAGCTCTTTACATAATGCTTCTAAACAATGTAAATACTTTTTAACAATGATTTTCCTGTTTAGCTGATACACTTAAGGAAAATGAGAGATTTCTAGAAAATTCTAAGTTTTCACTTACGATTCTTTGTGAATACCACCCCTGATATATGAAGCTATTATGAGTACTATTTTAACAACTTTTAAATGTCAGACAGGGAATAAGAGTAATTTAGAGTATGTATTGTATCAGCTATGAGAGTAATTATCTAATGACTAATAATCAGGACATGAACTTGAAATTAACAGTCAGGGATGTGAACAAAGAAAGACTAAAATTGCTGAGGATTTTTTTAGTGTTTATGGTGCCTATACTTGCTTGTAGTGGTCTAAATACGGCTGTAACTTGCTTATTCGTAATCCGATTTGTATAAAATAACGTTTAAATTAACCAGGAATTAAAGGAGAACAGTTTTATGAGTAACATTTATTTATTAATTCCATCAAGCAGAAAACGGCGGAAATCCACCGATTGGCAGACAATTACACCAGTACCATTATTAAACTACTTTGGTAAGTCACAGTATGGGATCAAACCCAAGAACATAAGGTTACCAAGGCAAACTAGAACCATCACTGTCGTGATCAGGGCCCTGTCGATATCATTGTCAATAAGTATTGCAAGTTTCATTTGAATATCTTGAAAAGTTTTTGAACTATGGCCAATGTTAAAGTTTTGAAGTCGAAAAAGGGGCACAAGCCAAAATTTATTAATCATAGAGTTGTTGCCCTTTGCTACGCATGTGCGTATTGTCACTGTCAATATGTATAGCAAGTTTCATTTGAATATCTGTAACGGTTTTGGAGTAATGTAGAAAAAAAGATGAAAAATGAGGAAAATTGTAATTTTACAAAGGGCCATAATTCTTACAATATTGTAGCTGGAGTAACATAACTTGGCATACAATAGTGTATTCTTGCTGTGACCTTATGTTTAAAGTTGAAGTCGATACCTTTAACGGTTTGCAAGTTATTAAGAAACAAGAGGGCCATGATGGCCCTATATCGCTCACCTGATTATAAACCCTGCACAATTTTCACCCAAAGGAATAATTTGAACATCTTGGTAGAAAACCACAAGATGATGCTACATACCAATAATCAAAATTCTAGGCAGTGTAGTTTTAGGCAAGAAGATATTAATATGTTTTCCCTATATATAAGTCTATGTAAAACGGTGACCCCCGAGTAGGGCCAATTTTGACCCCAGGGGCATAATTTGAAAAATCTTGGTAGAGGACCACTAGATGATGCTACATACCAAATATCAAAGCTCTATGCAGTGTAGTTTTAGACAAGAAGTTTTTTATATGTTTTCCCTATATAAGTCTATGTAAAATGGCGACCCCCAGGGTGGGGCCAATTTTGACCCGAGGGGAATAATTTGAACAATCTTGGTAGGGGACCTCTAGCTGAGTCTATATACCAAATATGAAAGCCCTGGGCCAAGCAATTTCGGAGAAGAAGATTTTTTAAGGTTTTCTCTATATAACTCTATGTAAAACTAAGGTCCCCCGGGGCGGGGCCAATTTTGACCCTGGGGGCATAATTTGAACAATCTTTGTAGAGGACCTTTAGCTGAGTCTACGTACCAAATATGAAAGCCCTGGGCCGAGCGATTTCGGAGAAGAAGATTTTTTAAGGTTTCCCCTATATAACTCTATGTAAAACTAAGGGCCCCCGGGGCGGGGCCAATTTTGACCCCAGGGGCATAATTTGAACAATCTTTGTAGAGGACCTCTAGCTGAGTCTACATACCAAATATGAAAGCCCTGGGCAAAGCGGTTTCAGAGAAGAAGATTTTTAAAGGTTTCCCCTATATTACTCTATTTAAAACTAAGGGCCCCCGGGACGGGGCCAATTTTGACCCCAGGGACATAATTTGAACAATCTTTGTAGAGGACCTCTAGCTGAGTCTACATACTAAATATGAAAGCCCTGGGCCAAGCGGTTTTGGCGAAGAAGATTTTTTAAGGTTTCCCCTATATAACTCTTTGTAAAACTAAGGGCCCCTGGGGCGGGGCCAATTTTGACCCCAGGGAAATAATTTGAACAATCTTTGCAGAGGACCCCAAGGTGGTGCTACATACCAAATATGACAGCTTTAGGCCTTACGGTTTCAGAGAAGAAGATTTTTAAAGTTTCCTTTGTGAAAATCTATTTTTAGCCTGTGTGACCTAGTTATGCGACAGACCGGAAATTTTTTAACAACTTTGAAAGAGGACCACCCAAGGATCATTCCTGTGAAATTTGGTTAAATTCCATCAATTGGTTTAGGAGAAGAAGTCATTTAAAGGAATTGTTGACGGACGACGGACGACTGACGACGGACGACTGACGACGGACAACGACGGACGACGACGGACGCCGGACAGCCACCTATCCTAAAAGCTCACCAGTGAGCACTTCGTGCTCAGGTGAGCTAAAAACATGAAAAATGTGGACGGACAGACAGACGGACGGACAGGGTGATTACTATAGGGCACCTGCAAAAAATTTTGCAGGGCCCTAATAAAGAATACAAACACAACATTGAAGAGAATATAAGAAAAGTTCACATACCACTATACAAACCTGCCAGCGCCTCATTTCTCGATGATCTACGTAATGCAACGGGACCTGCATTTTTACCGTCTGATTTGTCAGAGGATGCAACTGAACCAGCATCTAGATAATAAAATGGTATTAAACGGATGTGATTAACTCCCTCGAAAGCAAGTAAAATATTTAATTAATTCAATAGATATCAGATAATGAATTTAGCCAGGTTTTATATACTGTAAAATCATTTAATTTCGATGGGACGAAATTTTGTGGTTTTGGTAAAAAAGACCATTTCGATGGGACCTTAAGTCATGGATTTTGACCTTAAGGTAATAAATACAAGGACGAAAATTAGTGTTCAATGGGATTTTGTTTCGTGGTTAAAGGTAAACCACAAAATCCAAGAAATTTAATCTCCCATGAAAATTAATTATTTTAAAGTAAAGCAACTTAAAGAGGCATTCCCTACAACTAGCATATTTTTCTCTAATGTCACATTAAATGAGCTAAATGTACAAAGCACTATCAATTATCATAATTTGTCAGAAGAACGTGTGCGCAAATATGTCTCTATAATGTCAAAACTATATTTAAAGCATCAATAATGATTTATTATTATGTGATCAAAGGGAAACAACTCATGACTATTTTGGCTCATTACAGAAATACGTTTTCATTCTTTTCTCGGTAATTAGTGGGAGCTTTTTGTTGAAAATTAGAGGAGTTTAAGCAATAATGATTCTAGTTTAATGTATACTATTCCTGAATCGATTTAAACGATCAAATTTATCATAGGGAACGCCTCTTTAAACAAGACTATTGCCAAGCAACGAAAGTCCCCTACTGGTAGCCAATTGTAACAGGGAGAGTTATGGTTTATGTGCACTGCACTTCTCCTAATCAATATCTATCCACAAATATTAATATCCCTAATATCTCTTTTGGTAATGGAGTTAGGCTCTGAACAAAATTTAGATATAAAAATAAACGCAGGGGGGGCAACCAAAAAATTAAGCAAGGGAGAGTTATGGTTCTTGTGCACTGCACTTCTCCTAATTAATATCTATCCACATGTAAAGTTTCAAAATAATATCTCTTTTGGTAATGGAGTTAGGCTCTGAACAAAATTTAGATATAAAAATAAACGCAGGGGGGGCAACCAAAAAATTAAGCAAGGGAGAGTTATGGTTCTTGTGCACTCCACTTCTCCTCATTGATATCTATCCACATGTAAAGTTTTAAAATCATATCTCTTTTGGAATTGGAGTTACGCTCCGGACAAAATTTAAGTAAGAAAATTAACAAAGGGAAATAACTAAAAAATTAAGTAAGGGAGAGTTATGGTTCTTGTGCACTGCACTTCTCTTAATTGATATCTATCCTCATGTAAAGTTTCAAAATCATATCTCTTTGGTAATGGAGTTAGGCTCCGGACAAAATTTAAGTATCAAAATTAACAAAGGGGAATAACTCAAAATTTAAGTAAGGCAGAGTTATGGTTCTTATGCACTGCACTTCTCCTCATTAATATCTATCCACATGTGAAGTTTTAAAATCATATCTCTTTTGGAATTGGAGTTACGCTCCGGACAAAATTTAAGTATGAAAATTAACAAAAGGGAATAACTCACAAATTAAGCAAGGGAGAGTTATGGTTCTTGTGCACTGCACTTCACCTCATTCAGGGCTAGCTCTGGCTCAAAATTCTCTTGGGCCAATTAAAAAATTTAATAAACAGCTGGGGGCCAGGGGGCCGCTAGGACCCCCGGTGGGTCCAGGGCGAAGCCTTGGCTGGGGGACCAGGGGGCCAGCGGCCCCCGGAAGCTCCTGGTGTTTTGCTATAAAAGAACTGTAAAATCAACCCGGAGATATACCATTTCATCTCATATTCCAGTATAGAGCAATCCTGAATCTTGTGATCATTGAGAAGTAAACTCCATCAATATGACAAATATTTGTTTTTTATTCATGTATTTTTGTTTTCATTGTGTTAAGTTTTGTGTTGTTCCTTTGGTTGATATAGACCTTCAAATCAGTAGTTACTGATCGTGTTATATGATAAAATGTGGCATTAATAAAAACCATGAAACAGAAACAGATTGTTCACTGTACTTTTGCAATACAAAATGAGAAATGAGTGACATGTGATTTCATGTGACTGACAATGCAAAATTGCCCCTTGAACTTAATTTAAAGTCCCAAGAAGGCATTCTATATTGTAATTGGTAGCTGGCATGTCATACTAAACAATAAATGCCATGATTAAACCCTATTATGTAGTCTTATTTGCCAGAAAGTAGCCAATATTCAACATAAACAAAAGTATCCGAAAATACGTGAATATCCGAACTAGTGTTACTCACGGTATCACTGACTTTTTTAATTCGACTTAGTGTTGTTATCAATGCGTTTAAAATCGTAATAGATTCGTCAAATACCCTTGGTATGTCTTAAAATTACATAGAATACAAGCGTTGTCATCGGCAGAATTGTTTACACTCATGATTCTTGATACGACATATTTGCAGAACAAACGCGTCACGCGTGACATGTATGTCGGCATATTTCCACAAATTTTCGCAAGATAAATGTTCAATGTGTTTAGGCTACTTTCCATTACTTTTAAGCGTAAACTAGATGCATTAATGCGATTTATAAAAAAAAAATCGTCTATTGGATTACTGTTGTAGACTTAATTAATTGCCGAGGCCGACTGAAAATTTAGCGACTGTCCGTGAAAAGTGAATCGCCTGAAGTTAATTAATCTCTTAACAAGTACGTTCTATGTCCAAAAGTTCCAATTAAATATACAGTAAATTACTCTCGTGACAAATAACTCGCTGATTTTCAGTAACATCGTATCAATTACTCAAATTTTACTGAGTCGCCGCGCGGTGCGTTTTGAAGTCGTTAGATCTTAGACGGCGCCGACTACTTAAAAAAAACCTTGACCGAGATTTTCGCGGGTGGTGTCGTTTGCTTGCCAATTTTTTACTCTGAGTTGCATGTTTGTTGGATTACTCGATCCTGTTACATTTCTATGTTGGAATAATTTATGCGGAATATAAGATAGGTGGTTTTCTTCCACGAGTGATGAATAGTCACCAAGTCGAGATTCATCGTTTGACTACGGAATATACGTGCGTTACAGGTATCTGATTATTTTCATTTTTGATAGTCTTTTGGTGACAGATTTTAATTAATTACTCGTCAATATTGTGCTCGTGCGGGGTTACACATGGACTGTCAAGGTACCGAATTTTATCCAATCAAATTAGAGAAGGCGGAGCTTCGACGCGAGCTTGCAGTTGTTTGTTGATTCAAGCATGTCAGTAGACCTCCTGTGATGCTTGATTATCGGTAATTGACACGGATTATCTGACTATCGATTGTTTATTGCAATATGCCCGGAAGGCCACATATTTTAGTTACAGGATTTTCCAATATTCTTAAAGTCATACTTTTTTATAGTTCGGGCCAATTTGATTTATTTCGGGCCATTGGCCCGATTGGCCCTCGACAGCGCGGGCCCTGCCCTACATTAATATCTATCCACATGTAAAGTTTCAAAATCATATCTCTTTTGGTAATGGAGTAATGCTCCGGACAAAATTTAAGTATGAAAATCAACAAGGAGAATAACTAAAAAAATAAGCAAGCGAGAGTTATGGTTCTTATGCACTGCACTTCTCCTCATTAATATCTATCCACATGTTAAGTTTCAAAATCATATCTCTTTTGGTAATGGAGTTATGCTCCGGACAAAATTTAAGTTTGAAAATTAAACAAGAGGGCCATGATGGCCCAATATCGCTCACCTGATTATAAACCCTGCACAATTTTCACCCAAAGGAATAATTTGAACATCTTGGTAGAAAACCACAAGATGATGCTACATACCAATTATCAAAACTCTAGGCAGTCTAGTTTTAGGCAAGAAGATATTAATATGTTTTCCCTATATAAGTCTATGTAAGACGGTGACCCCCGGGGCTGGGCCAATTTTGACCCCAGGGGCATAATTTTCACAATCTTGGTAGGGGACCACTAGATGATGCTACATACCAAATATCAAAGCTCTTAGGCATTGTAGTTTAAGACAAGAAGATTTTTATATGTTTTCCCTATATAAGTCTAAGTAAAATGGTGACCCCCAGGGTGGGGCTAATTTTGACCCGAGGGGAATAATTTGAACAATCTTTGAAGAGGACCTCTAGCTGAGTCTACATACCAAATATCAAAGCCCTGGGCCAAGCAATTTCGGAGAAGAAGATTTTTTAAAGTTTTCTCTATATAACTCTATGTAAAACTAAGGGCCCCCGGGACGGGCCAATTTTGACCCCAGGGGCATAATTTGAACAATCTTTGTAGAGGACCTCTAGCTGAGTCTACATACCAAATATGAAAGCCCTGGGCCAAGCAATTTCGGAGAAGAAGATTTTTTTAAAGTTTTCTCTATATAACTCTATGTAAAACTAAGGGCCCCCGGGGCGGGGCCAATTTTGACCCCAGGGGCATAATTTGAACAATCTTTGTAGAGGACCTCTAGCTGAGTCTACATACCAAATATGAAAGCCCTGGGTCAAGCGCTTTCGGAGAAGAAGATTTTTAAAGGTTTCCCCTATATAACTCTATGTAAAACTAAGGGCCCCCGGGGCGGGGCCAATTTTGACCCCAGGGACATAATTTGAACAATCTTTGTAGAGGACCTCTAGCTGAGTCTACATACCAAATATGAAAGCCCTGGGCCAAGCAATTTCGGAGAAGAAGATTTTTTAAAGTTTTCTCAATATAACTCTATGTAAAACTAAGGGCCCCCGGGGCGGGGCCAATTTTGACCCCAGGGGCATAATTTGAATAATCTTCGTAGAGGACCTCTAGCTGAGTCTACATACCAAATATGAAAGCCCTGGGCCAAGCAATTTCGGAGAAGAAGATTTTTTAAAGTTTTCTCAATATAACTCTATGTAAAACTAAGGGCCCCCGGGGCGGGGCCAATTTTGACCCCAGGGGCATAATTTGAACAATCTTTGTAGAGGACCTCTAGCTGAGTCTACCTACCAAATATGAAAGCCCTGGGCCAAGCGGTTTCGGAGGAGAAGATTTTTAAAGGTTATCCCTATATAACTTTATGTAAAACTAAGGGCCCGGGGCGGGGCCAATTTTGACCCCAGGGACATAATTTGAACAATCTTTGTAGAGGACGTCTAGCTGAGTCTACATACCAAATATGAAAGCCCTGGGCCAAGCGATTTCGGAGAAGAAGATTTTTTAAGGTTTCCCCTATATAACTCTATGTAAAACTAAGGGCCCCCGGGGCGGGGCCAATTTTGACCCCAGGGACATAATTTTAACAATCTTAGTAGAAGACCCCAAGGTGATGCTACATACCAAATATGAAAGCCTTAGGCCTTACGGTTGCAGAGCAGAAGATTTTTGAAGTTTCCTTTTTGAAAATCTATTTTTAGCCTGTGTGACCTAGTTATGCGACGGACTGGAATTTTTTTACAACTTTGGTAGAGGTCCACCCAAGGAACATTCCTATTAAGTTTTATCAAATTTGGCCAAGCGGTTTAGGAGGAGAAGTCGTTTAAAGAAATTGTTGACGGATGCACGACGCACGACACACGACGGACGACGGACATCTCGGTATGACAAAACCTCACCATGACCACATTGTGGTCAGGTGAGCTAAAAAGGGAAATAACTAAAAAATTAAGCAAGAGAGTGTTATGGTTCTTGTGCACTGCACTTCTCCTCATTAATATCTATCCACATGTAAAGTTTCAAAATCATAGCTTGCTTAGTTTTGAAGTTATGCTCCGGACAAAAAAGTGTGACAGACTGACTGACTGACTGACTGACTGACTGACTGACTGACTGACTGACTGACTGACTGACTGACGGACGGACGGACGGACGGACGGACGGACGGACGGACTGACTGACGGAGCGTAAACCATAAATCCCCTCCGGTTTCACCAGTAGGGGACTAATAATTCCTTGATAGCAAAAGATGATTTATAAGTGGGGGCATAATTTTCTACTGTCTGTATGTCTGTCAATCTATCAGTATGTCCATGCGTCTGACATTATTTCAATCTATTATAAAAGGGAGTTTATTTTAATGCTAAGTTATGTTATGCAGTCAATCATAAAGGTCAGGATCAGGTTAACAATGTTTGAAAATAGAACATTACTTACCAGAGTTAGCACCGGTGCTGTTGGCGTTGGCTTGCGAGAATTCGGTATCCCAAATCGGAGAACTTTCACCATAAACCTCTTCCTCGAGCATGGCAAGAAATCTGAAGATAAACCCATTTAATCTTAAACAGAAATCTCAAGTCTTAAAAATTTAAATAAAATTAAAATTCCAATAAAACTTAAAATTCCATCTGAGATAAATAGATACACATGTACATGCATACCAGTCTCAAACCATGAACAGAAAAATCCATTTAAATACCACACCTAGATAAAATGGATAAAAATTAAAACTGCGACAAAAAATGTAAGCCATGTCGTACCATAACTTGATACGCTCCCCACATTTCCATCACAGATGTAAGTGCTAATACATGCAGACTGTTTGTCAGGTACCTATGACAAACAATGATTATGTACGAGCATAGTATTGATTATAATATATGTGCGAGATCTTCAATGTGCAAAACAACAGATAAATATCCATTCGCTGCAACTAAGACAATGGAAGATGCATACCTTAAGCAACTTTATAATTTTATTCACATAATGTCAACAGAACTAAATTTAAAATCAGGAAAATCATATGCGGTCAACCATTTTTTTACTAACAAGAGGCCTCCAACTAAATTATGTCCATATTTAAGTAAGTTTTTATTAACAAATTTCTACAAAACAGATTAAATTTCTCAACATATTTTCATCAAATAACTTTTATTTTGGTCCGAGTATGGCTTTTTCAGAATACATTTTTGTACGTTAATCCAACTTCCGGATTAATCAGGACTATTGACATCCCTGTTGATTATGAAACTAGTTTTCAATATATATTGGTCACATTCGACACCTCATTTCTGAGGTTACAAGGGTATGAGAGAAGAGAAGCCTGAATCCCTATCACACAGAGCATCTAGGAAGGGACTTACTGACTGGTACCATTTTCATTTCGTCTTTTGAATGACATGGCCAGATATGGAATCCAGGACATATGCAGGGATGCTCTATAACTAATCTATTGAGGAGCCTGTGTTTTAAAATGAGACAATAATTTACAGCAATTAGAGTTCCCTAAAGGACCATATGTTACTCTATATCAGTTACATGAAGATTGTGGCAATAATGGGGTCTACAAAACATTAGAGTCAATATCTTGCTCGTTCAAGGGCTGTAACTCTGAATCATATGGTAGGGTTTAGTCAGTATAAAGGGTGAATGAAAGTTTCAACTTTGGTGAATGAATCCTCTATCAGGCTGACAAGGCAAACATTGAATTATTTCCAAGTCATTCAACTAAATACTGTTAAGGTAGTCTTTAAAAACTCCCTAAAGCTTGTCTGTAATTTGTTTTATGAACTTGTAATTTGTTTTATGAACTATGTTTATTAAAAAATCTCCAAACTAAAAAAAAGTCTGTATAACCTATTTCTGGCTATATTAGTGGTAATTCCTAAATGTGGAATATAGCTAGTTTAAGAAACATTTGTCTTCCACAAATAGCCATAACATAACTCTAGCAATATGCATTGAACCTGGTCTCGATCTCCTGAAGCATCTCAAGCAGCAAACTCAGCTCAAATAGAAAGTTTGCCCTAATCAGAATCTGATTTTAAAATAAATCTGAAGTTAGAACTCATTCAAATTTACAGAAATAAACAAAGAGTAGCGTTTGCTGTTTTGTAATGCAAATTTTGAGTCTATCCTCCCTTGGAAATTATCCAAACAACACATTGCAAAATTTTAGATGAGATTAAGTGGGAGATTGGGGCTTGCAACTCCTGACAATAAGTATGAATAAGCTCGATACCAACTACTCTCTGAGACATTTATTGAAGGAGAAAAAGTGAAGACCAACTATGTACTAACATCAAGAACAAATTAAATCATTTATGTCAAACCAAATTCTTCATGTCAGGGGTTATACTGAGGCATGTTGTCCAATCCTGGAAACTAGTTGCGAGTCTGCTTCAGATACCATTAGTAAACACCCCTACACCTTAACTAGGTTTCAAACATTTTAAATGGTCAAAATTGACAGAAAGGAACTTCAAACGACCATAACTTTGTCAATTCTTTGAATATTTTCACCAAATAACTATTATTTTGTTTCTGGGAATGTAGAACCCCAGACATGTACTTTATTTTAGAGGAACACATGGAACTAAAACAAAATAAAATATTCACATGTTCAAAACAAAATCAATAGCAAAACATAATGGCTAGAATACATTAAACAAGAGTATCCGATTTTAATTAATACTTTGTATGTCTCCAGACATCTAAGATGAAATGGCAAGGCAATCAAGCCTAAGTTTTAATTAAAAAAAATATGAGAAACATTAAACAAATAGACAGAAATAAACAGACGCTACTTTTACTAATTGCAAAAAAACTGCCATATACTTCGACAAATTAATTTCGGTTTAGGGTAAAATTTGAGTGACATGCAACATTTTTTTTATCTATTATGGAGTAGTTTTTTAATATCAGGTCGACTAAATTGCATTTAATTAATTATTTAAACTATCTTTTTTAATGGATCTATATTTTAATGTAATGTTTTTGGGATGTCACAGGCCATTTAATAACAACTACAGACTAGATATGTACAATTGAGTTGCAACCACGTCCTCCCGCCCCAGGGGATGGGTCATGGATACCCGGGGAAAAGGCAGTGCTTTTACCTTCTAGCTTCCCCCATACTGCCGTGGAAATGTTTGGATTTTTTTCCAATCATTACACAGGGGACAATATTTAAGGGGCCGGGAAATACTGGAGATTTTACTGTAAGCAGTCCCCGCAGTGCAGGGGAATGGCCGCAATTTTGACAACCTACAAGTAAAATCCTTGCCCATCCCATGGGGGGGGGGGGGGCGTGGACGCAACTGACTGACACATTTAAATTTTATTGGACATAGGGTAATGGCCCTATTGGGGAGTTAGTTCCCTTCACAGAGTAAAATGAGAAATCAGCAGTTGATTGTCCCATGGGAAATCAATGGATTTTGCACACAGTTACAGTTCTTAGATTATAAACAGAGTTACGGCCCATGGATTGTGACACTGTTGAGACTCTTTGATAGTTTGTATCATTTAAAGTATATGAGTGTGATTCTTCTCTAACATTGATTTGAATACATCAGTATGCAAGATGTCCTGGGCCCGAAATTACAACCAATACTTACACTCAGCACTCAAAACTCAAATATTGAATTTGTCATATTAATGAGCTTTTATTTGTTCTAGATTGCTAATCTAGGTGGGGAAATGCATAGAATTGCTATTAGAATGTTGCAAATAACATTTGAACCATATTTTTGCTATTTTGTACTATTTATGAGGTTAAACGTAAGTATTGTATCTGAGTGCACTCAGACTGGTAAATTACATGTATAGCTTACAAATACACTAAATTTCAATCGGAAACAACCAAATGATAATATTCTCCACCTATTTAACATAACTTCAACTTCTCGTTCTAAAAAAATGCTGCTTTAAACCTCAAAAGAAGGAATTTCAATATTTGAGTGCTGAGTGCAGAGTGTAAGTATTGGTTTTAATTTCGGGCCCTGGTGTTTCCAATGAGAATTTTTCATACAGTTATAATGATCGGGAATACGAGCTTCACACCATGTGACCATGTTATTTAATCACTTAAAATGGCTTGAAGGTATACAAGGGGCCCACCCTACAGAGGAATAATTGCAAATCCTGAAAATGAGTCACACAAATTTGTTTCAAGTGCAATTAGCACATCACTCAAGATAGAGCCAAAAACACTGATGAAATTTCAAATGACCATAACTTTGCCAATTCTTTGAATATTTTCATCCAGTAACTTTTATTTTCTGCAGCAAAGTTCTTTCTTTCTTAAGCAGCAAATCAAGATTTCCAGATTAATCAGAAATTCTATGACCCCTGTATACTCAGATCATGAGTCAGATGAGCTATGATATCTTGAACATACTTACTTTGGAAAATGTGTTAACACAAGAGTTCTCTTTTCAACTGGCATTCTGTCTTTTTCCGCCCTAAATTTCTCCAACAGTTGCCTCCTCATAGTTTGAAAGACAGATTGCAGCAAAGTACGACCAAATATCAACGTGGTCTCATACCGTGGTAAAGTGTCACAGAATGCCGGAACATGACAGTAGCATAACCATCTGTAACAAAAACAACATTATAATAATAAGAGTCAAGACTGTAGATAGTCAATTATTAAAGACCTTTTTCAAATTAAGTTGAACATTCAATTTTCCGAAACTATTTTTTTTACTGAACAGTTTGCATGCTGCTTTTCTTTGCCAAAAATCACACATTTCTGCGATCAGGGTCGAAATGAAATTTTACTTGGATCACTGCTTTGTATGAATTTTCACTGGTGAAAAAAAACGTCGCCATTTTCCACTCCAAGCAAAAAATGTCCACAGTGCCAAAGTGATTTAGGCAAAAACGCTATTATATATAAAATACACCTGAGTGAATAAACAGCTACAAGTTTTATGGAGTCACATTAGAAGTATTCTTTGAATTGTATCTTAACACTTTTGTATCAGAGAGTTTGATTATAAATTTAAAAATATAAAAAATACAAAATGTAGAAAAAGTCAGATCCCTACATACCTTGTGTAATTGACTTTGTATGTAGCAATATCATCAGTGCCTGCATGTGTCTGTCTACTGGTTGGTGTCTCCAACTTCCAGTGATTCAAACAATGTAGAAACATCTTAGCAAGATCATACATAGTCTGCCAGTCTCGCTGTGCTAGGTGACCAAATTTATACAACACAAAGTTTGTAACACCCTGAAAATACGCAACAGTTGTTACTAAGAAATGTGGAAAATCCAAATCATTTCGCAGGTTTAGAATGAGAAGGTTGTCAGTACAACATTATAAGACTGGTACATATTTGAAATCTGCATTACAAGGCGCTTCTTATGAGCCTATTTTCGTGAAAATCGGAACTGAGGTCGAAAGAGCTGGTTTTTCCATAAGTAAAGAGCAGTTTTCAACTTTTCAGACAGTGTTTTTCTTGTTTTCTCAAAATATCGATTTCATATTACAACCTTTTCATTCTAAGCCAGCGATTTTTGTTTTCATGAACTATAAATTTATAAGTTTTTTTTACCAAATTGGGTATAACTTAACACAGTTTGTCTCTTTGATGCAACAAGGTTGTAACACAATATATAGTAAATCGTGAGGTACAACCTTATTGCCCCAAAGGGACAAATTTCTCATGAAGAAGTTTTAAGACACAATAAAATATATGATGCTCAATATTACTGAAATGTTGGGTAGCTATCACAGGTGGCAGTATCAGTGTTTGGTCCGCAAACGATTAAAACAAATAAAATAAAAAAATATAAAAACAATTCCGTCACTGAGCTAATAGTATACTATCAAGGTATAAAGCGTACTCTATGTCTATATGCCAAAGATTGTGAAACATTCCATCTCGTTGTTTCAGCATAAAATACGGGTGCTGAAGAAAAATCGCTATACAAATCATTCAAATAAACTATAAGATATTCATTCTTACCGAAAATCTCGTTCAATTGTATGTTATAACAGCAAAACAGTGTTACTTTCGTTATTTAACTTCGCTCAAGGTCATTTTATTTATGCACTGGTTACCCGCTACGCTCACAGTATCGTAATTATTGTTGGGAACCAAGCCTATGCGATGTTCCACAATCTTTGGACATATACATATACTACGCTTTATACCTTCATAATGAACGTGGAGTTAGATAGACAATCGATATATATACGGTCCATGTAGTGTATTAGCTCAGTGACGGATTTTTTCATTTTTTTCCCAAACACTGATACTGCCACCTATGGTAGCTATAGGCCTAAGCAGTCTTGAGTTTCTGAGTATGAACCATTTCAAATCAGATACTATGACTTTGACCGTTTTTTTACCAACCCATTACTGACCTTAGCAATACTTGGCTTCTCAAATGGGGGATTTCCCAAAGGTCCTTCAATTGTAGGGTTGCTCATGTTTAAAATACATTTTCGTAGCAGCTGAAATAAACAAAGAAAAAGGTCAATGAAGCATGAATGATACTGTCAAGAATATTGGTTTCTTCGGCGTTGCTAATGTAAGATAAGCGCGTTGCTAACGGAAGAAAATCTTATCTCACATTAGCAACATCTTTCTCACATGAGCAACCGCACATGAATTTATTCCAACCTTTAAGTGGGTCTACTTTTACTTCTACTACGTCTGCATAGTAAATAAACTTGGTATTTAGCTAACAAGAAGAACAAAAATAGGTTCTATACTATTTAAGGGGCATTTTCTTAGGCAGAGCATAACTGTGTAGGCACATTACAAGGTTACGTTATCGATTGTTTTGAATGCGAACATACGGCAAATGCCACGTTATGATGACGTCACGTTGACGCCACGAACGCTAAATAATGATAAAAATTCATATTTTCACGAATCGCGTCAAAGAAAAATGATCCACCATGAGACAGTCTATGTAGGATAAGGAAATCTCACCCTCGGGGTCGGAATTTTAACCAGGGTACTCGGCAAGCCTCGTCCCTGGTTAAAATCCGACCCCTCGGGTGAGATATCCTTATCCTACATAGAAGCTCATGGTGGATCCTTATATCTTTCATATAGGTTTATCCTGTTTTCCCCATCAGCAATACTTCAAACGAACAACAAAAGGACAACAGAATCTCTGTGAAATATTTCCAACAAATATTTTTTTACAAGTTTTATGACCTAGAAAAGAATGCAGTGTCTAAACAATTTACAAGCAAAAGTCATTAAAGTGGAACAGATCAAGGGCTTTAGAAGTCTGAATCTTAAACAAAATGGAGAGTAGTTTTTTTATTAGTACTTGCTATTTAGATTACTAAGTTTGTATTAAAATTAGAGAACCTAGAAAGGAAAGCAGTTTTAAAATTTTATCTTTAAAAGTACAGGTTTAGAAGTTGAATAGGAGCATACATGACCCTATCTCCTGAAGCATCTCAAGTAGAAATCTCATCTCAAGTTGAGATTTGGCCCAAGTCAGAGTCTAAATTGGAGATAAATCTGAAGTTTGATCTTCTTAAAATTAACTGTTATAAACTATGAATAATGTTTGCTGTTTTCGATGTTAATTTTAAGTCCATCCTCCCATGTAAATTATCCAATTGACACATGTATGGCAATATTTGAGATGAAGTTTAGCTCAGATTGAGATGTTTCGGGAGATCGGGGCCTGGCGTTGAAAATTTTACCTTAAACAAGTAAAAGTAAACTTGTTTTGTTTCCGCATCTTCTTCTTTATGTACACACATGAACAGATTTTCTACATCCACAACAATACGTAACAATCTGTTTAATTCTTCTTCTGCAGTGCTTTCCAGGTGAGACACATGGGCATCTGAAACATAATTTGAGAGTTTGAATAAAGGTACAATGTCCAGCATCAAGTCCTCCATATGAAACATATTTCAAACCAAAATTTAGGTTTTGTTTAAATGTGACAGCCTATCGTTAATCTTTTTCTTATCCCACAAAGTCAAGACTCAAGTCCTTTTTTTAAAAGGTTACTTTCAATTAAGAGCACACAAAATGTTTTTATGGTACCAAGGCAGACTATTTTCATTCAGAGGTATTTAAAAAGTTATCTATAGGTACTAAGGTAGCAATTCAATGACTTGAAAGATTTCTCATACTAAACTAAATTGACTCACTTTTTCAGTTAAACTATGACTGACACTTTTGAATTAGTGATTCTGAATATTCCAACAATTTACATGTACGCCAGTTTCGAACAAATATTTAACATAAAATATTAGAACAACATACCAAGTGTATGGGAGCAGCTACGACAGGGATCTGTAAGATTGGCCAAAGGTTGTGAAACATCGACCCGGGGAGGTGTTGGAGGTGGGTTTGGATTCTTCCAGCCATTACATTTACATCCATCAGTCTACAAGTATGTTTACATAGTTCAAATCTAATCATGAAAAAAATGTTGAATACATGCTCAGTGTCTATTCTAGGACGCGCAATTGCAGGATTCACACATATTTTGCGAAGATCGCGCACATTTTCGGCCGATACCAAGGGAGACTACTGTTATTGTAATTAAAGTCGTTCGTTGACCCATTTAATTGCTCCATAAAAGCATAGATATCCAACACTGGATAGGAAGGTAGACTTTTTCTTAGAGCATTTCTGATTAGCTGACCCGAGATTATCAGTCACGTGATCTACCTATGTCACACGATTGAAGAAGACGCTATCCGCCTTCTTGGATTTTTCGGATGAAAAAAGAATTTTGTTCGTTTTAGATAAGAGGTTTTAATGTTTAATCCTCCGTCGAATTGAACAAATGTGGGCATTTACTGACTGTAAAATGTGTATTCTATGTTTAAGTTACAATATTTTGTATGATACGTCCACTATATTAAAAAAAACCTCAGATTTGTGTGAGTTATCGAAATGGAGCTTTTGAACCGACAAATCGGCCCGCAACAAATTATGCAGTTTGTTTTTTATTCTTTTAGAGCTATTCGTACTTGCTATTTTTTATGGAATATTACTTTTTGTAATCTTTGGACTGTCTTGAAAATACTTGTGGTAATGAAACAACTTCGTTTTTTTATTTGATGGGGGTAAAATTGAATTCTTACTCGGGCGTCCAAATCCAAATTTCGTTCGTATTTCTGCTTGTGATCAATGTGTGAAAACATAATAAATTCCTATTTTAATCACAGTTTCGGCGTATAAAACATTTCAAATGACAATAAACATATTAATACTCTATCAAGTAACCAATTTGTCTCAATAAAGTCGATTATTAGACATTTAAACCACCTGCCCACTCCATTAAAGATGGCCTTTTTCGTAAACAATATCGCCGGAAATTAACGGAGTTAACCGAACGCGGTAAAATCAAGGTTTAGCGGAAACGGTCGATAATTACCGAAGCGTGTGCAGTGCATTGTGGATCATCCATGATTTTCGGTAAAAATCGACGACTTTCATATCCAGTGTTGGACGTCTTTGATAAAAGTCCAATGCATCGCATTCGTACAGACGCTGCTACACGATGTAGAAGCAACTTTTTCAGCAAATCTGCGACCACGAATGGATCGCATTCAACTGCAAATTGTCAGGACCCCTCTTTTAACTTATTAAATATTGATAAACAGTCGGGACCCTCTACAAACGTATCAAATATTGATAAACAGCCTGATTCCAACCCGACCGATGCCTGCATTTGTACTATAGTCTATACTAATATTGTAGTCTGATCTAAAGCTACTGGTTATGACATCATATATGCCAATTGTAAGACAATTAAACATCTTTGTGGTGAAATAGTATTTGGTTTTGATCCCCCATTGTTTTTGAAAATCCCCCCTTTTTTTCAAGAGGACGGGGAAAATCCCCCCTAATTTCTCATTTCTAGAAGAGATTATAGACACTGCATGCTTATAAATTTTACTTATTGTTAGCCATTTCTGTAAATTATATTCAATAATACCCTTCCAGCTGAGTTAGTTTTTTTTGTTGTGATGATGTGGATAGCCTCCACAGTCAACTCACCCGGAATACAAACTCAGCCGTCTATCATTTGGCCGGATTACTAACTCAGGCAGAATTCCTATCAGGCTATTATCTATGTTCAAATTCCCAAACAAAAGCAAGAAACTAAAAATGTAATGCATTATTTACAAGCTAAAACAATTATGTTTTGATAAAGCTATATAAAAATCTTGAAAAATACAATTTTATGTATCCTATCCGAAATTACCTTGCAAGACGAATACACGGCCAGTTTTTCCAACTTCTTTGTTCGGGGATAACTTCGTACAAGTGCTTTTTTCTGGGCAATTCTCTGCAAATTGTTGGGTCTGCTCATTTCACCAGTGGTGTTTGCCTGTGTAGGTGTCTGTTTTGCAGCAGGAAGACCATTTTGTAAATTGGCCGGGGGCTTCTCCTCATCCGCCATTGTTGCGATAATTTGGATCGTCAATTAAGCGATTTTAAGGCAATTTTCTGAGTTTTACTGGTTTATAGTGATCATGTTTTACATTGGAACAATATTTCAAATCATTGCAATCAATATACCATCCTTAAACGGCGACTGAACAACTTTTTAATATTGTTTTGATCGCTTCGATTTTACACATTACGAGTTACTTCCCTTTGAATTTTTGCAATGATAAAATCAAGGAAATCCGGTCGGGCACAACCCGGCTTTTTGATCCTATTATAACCCTATACTCAGGGTTGTAAGAACCAAAAAATGGTCATTTTGTTCACAAGGTGTATAAAGCACCAAACTTTCACAAAATAACAATCAATATATTAGCTTCCAGAAAAGTGAAAGAGACAAGCTGTTCAGCCCCTTAATTCGCATATATGAGGCCCCAAATAGGGTCCATCAAATTAAATTGCTCTGCACACTAAAAATATGAAAACGCTGATTTTTTTAAAAAATATATAAAAATCACCAAAATTTCAATTGGAATGTCTAAATCAAGTACATATATGATATATTGTATTATGAATTCCACTATCATACATGTTTTATTACAAATATGAGGCCCGAAAGGGGTATTTTTGAAAAATTCATAGAATTAAAAACATGTTTGTATACTTAGTTTCAGTATTATGAATAGTTGAACAAGACAACAATAGAATGCAGACCAGTTGACCCAGTGATGCTTATGATATTATTTAATTCATTTAAAATACAACTTATTTATTGATTGAGGCCCTTAAAATGACATTTTTCAATCATGAAAACGAGGATGAATTTAATATGTTCACGATGCAATCTGTAAGACATATAAATGTCTCTAAAATGTGCAACAAATGATTTGTAAAAGTGAATTATATTTTGTTGTATATGAAAATGTACCAGATTGATACTTTAATAATAGTTCCAATGTGAAAATGAGGCCCCATTAGAGGTACAAACTAAACACAATACTTTATATAAGACACACTAGAAATTAAATCAGTACATTGATTCAATACTCAAATACAAGACATATTTTATACCAATCGTAAATAATAATAAAGTAATATAAATATACAGTAAATAACTAATATTTGATTACTTTTAGTGAATTGAGGCCATATAAAGGGTTAAATCTATTTTGAAAAAAATGGATTGAATTCATATGTAGAGAAACGATAATAAAATATTTATATTTACTTATAGATTTAATCAAAGTATCTGTAACAGAAATATATGTAACTGTGTTGAATGTTGGTATATAAGCTATACCGTTTTGTAAATAGTAACTGTGGATATGAGGCCCCATATGTGGTTTAAACTTCACTTAAGCCCATTAGCGGGTAAATTGCATATATTCAGCAAAGTAATTAAAAGCTTGCTTACAATATTCATAATAATCGATTTTAACATGTCGCATGCATGTTAACACCGAATATTCATTGCACAAATAGATGAGATAAAACATAATATTGTGTTGTATAGTGAATGTGAATGTATATCAATATTAGTTCAATATTTGCCTGGTTATGTTGTTATGTTTTGTAATAGATGTTTGTATCGCGCATACTTTAAAACAGCATTTAGTACTAGAATTGCTCTTCCTAATGATTGTATTTGTGTTTGAAAGTATATGTCGATGAAGTTGTTTACTAGAGGTCGATACCCCACAAGGAATGGTTGTATTTTTAGGGCCAAGAATGACCCTTCTTTACAGATACTCCATGGAACCATGGCTTCGCAGTACATGGCTAAGTATTTATGAGGTAACATGTATCCCATGGCCATGAATTACTGAAGTAGTGTCATGTACCCCGGTACCACAAAATGCCAAGATTTACATTGGCAGTGTACCTCCTAATGAATTATTTGTCATTACACGAACCCAGAATATCTTTACATGAGGCCCTAACTTTTACTCTTAGAGTTAGGACTGATTTAACAGGGCAGGTTTACCAACCCCATTGAGCCAGATGTAGATGTGACAAATTGAATAGGTGGCTAATAAAGCTTGTCCCCCATTGAATTCAGAGTTAAGACATACCAAATTGTTTCTTCGTTTAGCGTCCGTCCTAAGTTCGAAAACCTATCTAGCTATCCTGAGACAAGAACAAAACACTCGTAAAAAGACATAACGACTTATTTGCTCATTATAATATGGCTAACAAATATATCGTTCAAACTGAAAAATTGTTTGTTTGAAAACTACTGCTGTGTAGGGATAGGGTGACATCTTGATATGATAAATATGAAAGCCATATCTCAATGGATTTTGAAGATAAAAAAAGGTTACAATGTTTGTTGGTTATTTTTCTTCCCAAGATGCTCAAACCTATCCGTCCTCGGACGCTAAACGAAGAAACGGTTTGGTATGGCCTTACTGTGACAATTAATGTTAGGTTCCTAGCGTAGACAAGAAAATATGTGACCATTAGTTTTAAATACCCAATGGAACCTGAAATATATGTGTCGATGAGTGAAAGGTTACCCCTAGAGCCAGAGTATGAAATACATGTGCCAAACATTTGAGGTACCTCAAGAGGCATGGGTGTGCCTAGTACAGTTAAACATTAAGATATCAGTTTTCAATGGCCGATTTCAGCAGTTCAGCCATAGGACAACATTTTAACGGCCATTTTAACTCCCCTTATCATTAGCCTTAGGAAACATGCGTTCGAGTCACCGTGTTGAGACTAATTCTCTACTGATTAGTGTGTGTCCATCATTGAGGCCCACTGCCCTCACAGGTATCAATTAACACACTGGTATCCATTAGAAATGGTTGAATAAGAGGGTGGTGATTACTTCAAAGGACCAACTATACTAGTAGCTTCTATTGTCTGCTTTGCTCTCTAGATAGAAGTTAGTTACCAATAGGACCTGAAAGGACTGTATTATGCCATGAAATACCCATATGGTTTTGAGTACACGTACCAGTGTATTAAATTAGTGAATGTAGGTATTTTATTGGGCCAGGAAAAGCTGTAGCTTGAAAAATTAAATCACTTCATAGGACTTCAGTTTACCACATCAGATCTGAACGGCCTGTCGTGAGTTACTTTTAAGATCTGGATTTGACGTAATGGGCATTAAGGGTACACAACAGGTCTTGGCATGATTGTACTTTGTGGTGTTAACTGTATCTAAGTACATTAAATGACCTTACTCGGCAGTATTTAGTACCTCAAATGACCAAGGTCGCCATCAGCTTAAATGAAAACAACATTTTAACAGTAATTGAAATCAAAACAAAGACCAACCTGAAATAATGTATCGGATTAATTGTGTACATCAGTCTATAACAATGGCTTGGTTTGATGCTATAGTTTGAACCCATAGTTCAGCTGTTTAACCACCCTTTGACATTTTTAAGCTTTCCCTGGTCATTGAATTACCTTATGAAACCCGTCCTGTGGGTGTGGTAGCCAACATCTATCTGCGGTGTCCAGGAATAAACCAACCCTCACAGGTACCAATTTACACATTGGTTGAGTATAGCATGTAGATATTTCTTGCTCATAGAAATTAACCAGTGGTCCAGATGAGGATTGAACCCAAGACCTCACATTCTGAAGCGCGCGTCCTACCTCTATACCACCGTTCCCCCCATCGACCACAGTTTGATTACTGCATGTTTTTGCAGTCTCTCATTGACTTATCATTATAATGGTGAGGGCCAAAACCGAGCTAATACAGGATAAGTACATGTACATGCATAAAAAAGAAAGAAATGAATCCCTTATTACGGGCCTCAATAAATTCTTTAAAAAAAATCGATTTCCACAGAATATGTATCTAAAATTAATGTTCTGAAGGTGTTGATGCGGATTAATTTATAAAAAAATATGTTAAGAAATCATTATAATTTATTAGGTCATGAAAACATTTGTACGCGGTAAGAAAACATTCAAAATATAGTAATTGGCACCATTTTACACATTTAAATTTAACTTATAATGACCTCAAGTTATGTTTATCAATTCTAATACACATTCTTTAAACCACGACAGGGCCTTAATTTAACATTTTACAGTTATTAGTCATAGCACAACTGATATGCCTACAATCAAATGCACTGTGTATATGAGCTTGCTTAAATGGAGAGAAAATAATACCAATTAACCGTTCGATTTTTGAAAGATAATTACTTCATTCTGTGATTTTCTGATAGAAATTTACCCTATTATGGCCTCGTTTGTATTATATGAAATAGTTAAGTATATAATGCAGATTGTTTATACACTGTACTTACCAATGACTATGTAACTCAATATTTATCGTTAACTATCAACATTCGTTGCATTTCTATATAATATACGACTGTTTAGTGTGATGGTGAGTCTAGTAGGTGGTTAATACCACTACAGGGGCCTCACTGTCATATTGTGTTATTAATTAAGATTGTAAATTATGATAAACAATTCAACATAATGAACAAAACAGTTATAGATTATTTGCGTAACAATTGAGAAAATAATAATGTGCACATTTTACAGATGAATTTGTGAAATCAAGTATACTTTTGGGGCCTCATTTGTACAAAACACAGGGCCTCACATACATGTTTTATTGGTTTTTATATAGGTGGTCGACTTGATGTGCAACTATGCTATGTTTGGTGATTTATATACGTAATGTGAACATCCATATGATCTTATTTTATTTTTCCTGAATTCGGGCCTCATTTTGTGTTAAAACCACCAATGGGGCCTCTATTCCAAGTTTTATTATTACAAAAACCTGCAGATTTCAAGCACTTACATTAATCCCTTTATATATTACGACTCAATGTGTTTTGCTTCACAATCAGGAAAATAATCATGTATTTATACTGACGGGTAGGAGGAGATTCTCATACACTTTCGGGGCCTCATTTGGGCAGGAGACAGGGCCTCTCATGGTTGTCTCTTTGGATTTTTTTCATCAGACTGACTTATAGAGCAACTGTGCCAAATTTGGTGCTTTATACACCATGTGAACATTCATGGCTCTCACAACCCTGAGTAAATTATTTAGTTTTTATTTTACCGAATTCGGGCCTCATTTTGTGTTTTAACCACTAGCAGGGCCTCATTTTAGTGTTTAAGTATACAAAAATGCAATATATTTCAAATGTCATCATTAATCATAATTTTACCAAGGTTTCGTATGTTTTGCTTCGCAATCAGATGAAAAAAACATATATTTCTACCAGGGAGTATGTACACTCTGAGGTACCCCTTTGGGGCCTCATTTCAGCAGGAGACAGGGCCTCGATCAAGTGTCTCTTTGGATTTTTTTAATCAGACTGACTTATACTACAACTGTGCCAAATTTGGTGCTTTATACACCTTGTGAACATTCATGGCTCTTACAACCCAGAGTACTAGTCAAAGACCTAAATTATGTCTTTGCCCTAGGATACGACGATATAATGCTTTGAAAGTAACAATCTGATCATGAACGTATATATTAAGCTTATTCTTGGTCACGTATTTGGTTTAATAATACCAAAGTATCGTATATATAACTGATAATAAATTAAATAACATACTGCTGGCCTGGGTCTGCGTAGGGGGGCCCGGGGCCTATATATTTATATCAACTATGATAGTTTTACTTCATAAAATAAGGCTATATAGCAAAGCAAAGCAAAGCAAAGCAAAGCAAAGCAAAGCAAAGCAAAGCAAAGCAAAGCAAAGCAAAGCAAAGCAAAGCAAAGCAAAGCAAAGCAAAGCAAAGCAAAGCAAAGCAAAGCAAAGCAAAGCAAAGCAAAGCAAAGCAAAGCAAAGCAAAGCAAAGCAAAGCAAAGCAAAGCAAAGCAAAGCAAAGCAAAGCAAAGCAAAGCAAAGCAAAGCAAAGCAAAGCAAAGCAAAGCAAAGCGAAGCGAAGCGAAGCGAAGCGAAGCGAAGCGAAGCGAAGCGAAGCGAAGCGAAGCGAAGCGAAGCGAAGCGAAGCGAAGCGTAGCGAAGCGTAGCATAGCATAGCATAGCATAGCATAGCATAGCATAGCATACCTCTTCATCCATTGAGGGACATATGGCCGTAACAAGTTTCCCCCATTTCCCTCAGCCTTTTGCTCTGAACTGTGCATCATCCCATGTGTTATTCAACTCGAGCTAGCTCCGATGCCAGGCATTTCGTGGTGTTTCTGAGCGAAGCGAAGCGAAGCGAAGCGAAGCGTAGCATAGCATAGCATAGCATAGCATAGCATAGCATAGCATACCTCTTCATCCATTGAGGGACATATGGCCGTAACAAGTTTCCCCCATTTCCCTCAGCCTTTTGCTCTGAACTGTGCATCATCCCATGTGTTATTCAACTCGAGCTAGCTCCGATGCCAGGCATTTCGTGGTGTTTCTGGTTTCTTCTTTCTAGGTGGTGTCCAAAATAAAGCTGTTTTCACAATACACTGTTGTTGCAATCTAAGAATTTGTCCTATAGCCTTTTCAATTGTCTTTGTTCAATTTCAGTTGTGATATTTTTGGAGTCACTTTTATTTTCAGTAGGTTTATGTTGCTAATCTTGTTGGACCAAAAATATTTGGTTGATTTTTTTCTTAAGCAGCTGTTGTGAAATACTTCTATTATAAAATTCCTAACGTATCAGATTCTAGGACTCACCAGCATTCAGATCCATAGAGTAGTACTGATTTAACATTGCTGTTGTAGACGCGTAGTTTAGTTTTTCTTTCTGGATTTATATAAAGCATAGCATGGCATAATTATAATTATATCTAAGTTGAAAACATAAATGAAAGCGTGTGTTAATATGTGCTTAAGGTTGCATTGATATTTAGGGTGAGCTAGAAACCAAAGTTTCAGAAAAAGTATATAATACTGCAATCTGTTTTATACGTGGCCCTGTATAAATATTTCCGAAACATAGTCAGATCATCGGCTTGTGCATTATTGATATACAACTATAAATATATATAAAAATATAATACTAAATAGCGTTTTCAGTTGATTATTTCTCAAAGATGGAACAGCGACCTGAGGTCAGATATGGGTCCCTTCTACGCCATTTTAAGTATAATTTAATATCTCAATATTTCAATATTCTTTGTAGATAGAAAATACTACCATTTTAAACCTTATTGGGGCTTTAATAAACCAATTTAGTATCGGTTTTGGTGAAATTATCATAAAAACGTAAATACAATGTCACTAAGACTACCTAGGCCCAATTACATATGCCATACATTACTACTTCTAGTATATGCATCAGTGTGGACACACCACGTGACCTTTTGGCTAAGTCGACAAGTAAAAATAACCATATAAGTGTCTTATTCTTCGATCGATTTTCGAGATGGAGATATATTCGACGCTCAAGCCGAAAACGAGCACTACCCGGATACTTTTATTTGATTCAACCTAAGGTCACGTACGTGTAGTTTTTGTCCGAAACCGGTTCAACTGCTGTCCATACCGATACTTGTATCATTGAAGTTTACTTCTTCAACAGATTTTTCTTAACAATATACAACAGTTACTACATGTATATTGTTAACCGGGTTTTAAAGGGAAATATCGTGATAAATGATTCGCTGTGTACTTGATAGAAATGATGTACGCCTTGTAAAATTTACATCCCGGACTTACAGGCCAACACTAGTGGCCAAAATGTATACTACAAAATGTACTGTCTTGACACATCTTTTATAATCGTTGAAATAAGAGTTTCGCAATATTTAAAGGTGCATTTAGACAGTATATTCGGTGTATACATTTCATGCATTTTATCAAAATGTACTTCGTAAAGTGCGAACAAGATAACAAGAAAGGCGCAACAAATTGGAATATGACAAATAGGTGGAAAAACTGGAACGTGCACGATTTATCAGTGCTATTTTAGTAATATTATTGACACAAGTAACCAATTTTGCGACAGTAGACCAATCCGGTCAATGTTTGTAAACTTCACATTATCCTGGGCGCACTATAGTTGCGTGTACTACACTGCTATCACACATTTTCATGAGATGTACAATTCCATTGCTTACACTTGTCTGGATGAAACTATACTTATATTTAGAACGTTTGTTTCATAAGTCAGGATTTACTGTATTGTTATGCCTAGATCCCACTGAGCATTTTTTCCTAGGCGATGTCATCCCGATATAATGAGTGGGCATCGGAAGGCATCGGCGAAAGGTCCTTGTGGTCTAGGGGAAGCGTCGGGAACTCATTCGAAAATTTGTGAAATCCTTGTTTCCGATACCCCCCACCCCAGAAGCTATTTTATTTAAACCCGGAGTACATCGCCGCTCTAGGCGAAAAATGCTCAGTGGGACCTACGCATTAGATATGATGCACATCTTATAACATGTACACACCAACATGTGCGCGTGTCACAATCGTTTTTATATTAATAATACTAGAGATATTTTAAATGGATCGACTGCTACGGTTTTATTGGCAGCATTTTAATTCCTGAGCGATTACATCATACTTTGACATGGTTATAAAATATTCTGATATAGGAATTCAACACGTCGCCAATAAGTAGAACTCAACAATAGATCGAGCATTATATTTCCAATACAAAGATTGGTAATATTTGCTGTAAAAAAAGAAATATATGAAGACATTGTTAGGTATGCATGTGGAAACTCCTAGTATAGTTTGATCAATATAGCCACTCAATGTTAAACATACATTTTGTATTTAATGCAGTTGGTATTTATACATCTGTATACGCGTACACGATTTAAGTTTACATATCAGGGTATAGCGGGGGTAAACAGATATGCCATAAGTGATTGAAGTTTTTTGTAGATTTTCTTGCCTGGGTGGGCATTGAGGTTAATATTTGAACGACTATACTTCCTGATTTAGATAAGCGGGTGTAGTTAGAGTTAGGACAGAGCGACGTTATATACACCTTTTTAAACATTTTAAACATTTTATAAGGAAGTTTTCGTCTGAATTTTGTACTGAATAGTGTTGGATTTGTACTGGATCTGTAGAAATGAATTCCATATTAAAGGTATGGGATTTGGTACGTTAATGATACAACATACTATTTAGTTTTGTTAATTATTTTGTTTATATTGGTCGACATATTGAATAGTGTTGGATTTTACTGGATATGTAGATCTATATGACTTCACCTCCTGTCAAAAGGTAAGCGATTGTTCGACATATTTTCGTAACTAGACTGTGCTGACTTATATGTACGCGTATGTAAATGAAATCCAAATGACTGGGATACAGTCCAGCTAGGATATTTTGAGAGTGACATAGCCATGTATGTATAATTGTATACCCAAAATATTACAACCATTGTCAGAACAGGTACAGTTTAGTTTAGCATTGAAACCACTCTGCACGATGTTTGTGTAAGCCTTAAATTAATTTTGCTACGTAATATATAGTGGATTCTACCACTGCGCCACCCTATTGGTACCCTAACTAGACAGTACCCTGGATGTGTTTTACTTTGGTCTGTTTATGCCATTTTATACACCACCAATGCAGGTGGATAAATATTTGCCCTTGTCCGTCGGGTTGGCAGTCCGTCCCAAAATGCTGAATCGTCTGTTTCTTGAATTAATAATTGTGCTTGTTATCAAACGTCATTGGAATAGTAGTCGAGCTTGTTGTGCACCTATATTTTTATCCATTCGGATTTGACGAATATTATCAGAGTTTAGGCCCTTTGAATTATGAAATATAATTATACAAAAAATGTAGTGGATTTTTCTTATATGTCCGTAGATTATAAAGTAACTGTTTTATTGTCTACAAACTTCTTAGGAGTATTACTAGAAGTCGACATTTTTATTGTTTAATTCCGTATCTGTATATAAATTGTACTTAAATTATTCCGAGTAGTGCTAGCAGAATTGTAGCCCTTGAAATAATGGAATTGATATTGTGTCTCTCATTACGTCAAAGTCTCAAACTTTGTATGGATAATATCCATCTACATCAGTTTCATTCGTATTTACCTTCAGCCATTTATAACAAAGAACCGTTTAGAACGTCCTTGATTGGCATGTGTCACATCGGAAATCCAATGCATAATCTCAGCGTCCTGTCAATATAATTCGACTGTTTGCTCTTTTTGAACATTTCAGTAGTAGTGTTCAGTATAGTTAAGTTTGACTACAGTACTGCTTTTTCCAATTGCTTTTTGTACCAATGGTTACAATGTTTAATTTTATCCCGTCTGATTATTCTTTCCGAACAAGGATGCACCTGTCACAGTGTGGTTAAGGTGGGTGTTCTTGAAAGTGAACAAAATGGCAACCCAAGTCACTGTAAATCATAACAATATCGAGGCAGTTAAGGCGTTCCATAGTTATAACTTCTTCATGACATTTTTCAGAAATGACCAGTATAAGATGGCGGTGTATTTATGCTTGTTAATGGTGCTAACATTGCTTGGTGTGGCACAAGCAGGGCCGAAAATGTGCCAAGAAGGCTACAACAGCAATGGAACTACGATAACATTCGACACAACATGCCCCACAGATTGTTCACAAGAGGTATTGTAACTAGTATATACTATTAAACTGGGACTGGTGTCCGTTGCCTAAATAAAGCGGTACGTAGTGCTTTCCACGGGAGGAACCCCATGCCTTTTACAAAATTGAATAGGTTGTAACCGAATGAAAGCGCCCGGCAGCCATTTGGGTTTGCACCATAGGCAACGGACCCCTATCTCAGCCAGTCAATCATTTTGATATACCTCATTGTGATTGTTCACGAGTGTACTTATTTAATAATAAAGTCGTTCACTAGGATAACATACAACTGTCTAACCTGGCTTTAACAGTACCCTCGTCAAATGATGCATGAAATATGATTGCTTACAACGGGTGTCTGTTTAATAACCGTGTAATTAAATAAATTTGATAGCATTTAGAGCTGCTTAAGACTTACGAGCTTATCTGGGGTATTTGGTATACAAAAATGTAGTACATCTAGTATGACATGTGCAGTCACGTTCTGTACGGTGAATGGCTCAAATGGGGATTCTGACACGCGCCAAAAGCACGGTTATTTAAATCATGTGTAAGTGAACTTCGCAAAAGCAGCAGAAACGTCCGACACAACGTCTGGCGTCTGATTCACATCAGATTAACATCCCTTCCTTTGATCACCTGCGACAGTACTATACCATAAATTGGCTAAAGCGATGATGTGTTGCCATTCGCGAACGATCCATGTAGTCATTTTTGGTCCTAGATAATTTGTATCTGTTTGGTTGGGGCAACGTGTTTGCTAGTTTGACGAGGGTAGCTCTTGCTGACGTGACGTCAAATTTGCCCCGGGTAGCTTTACATGAAGTTACCATGGATACAATAGGAACGCCACCTTCATAATAATGAAATCGTAAGACAAAATGTGATTATACGGCAGTTACGTGTCTTTGTGTATCTGCAAACTACTGTATTATTGAATTTAGCGTACGCCGAAAATTATGTGCCACTTTTCCTGAAACTTAATAAAAGTACTGAAGTATTGACAGGCTGGCGAACTGCAAAGGGACAGTAGCTTTTCAAGTAATATAACATCAAGTGGTTTTCTAAGTCGAAAGAGAGATAAGTGCTGGACGAAAAATAAAATTTAAAACATTATAAAACTTTTGGAGTCGCCGTGATTCGATCGCTGGACCTTAGCATCAGTTCATCACTAAGCTAGTTGCTTAACCACTCGGCCACAATCTCGTTAGAGAATATTGAACTAAATAATTTAACATGATAAAATCATTGATGCACGCGCTATATCGCATTCTTAACGCGTAGTAATAATTATCAACGCCTTTAAACACATTTTCTTTTAATTTCATACAATTTCCTTCTATTACAAGAAGAAACTTATATACATGTATTACAATCGAACAGATTAAATAAACAAGGAAAGTTTTATGTTCTAATCTTGCAAAACTGATTAACGAGCAGGAACTATTTTCATTGAGTGTATAGATTCTGTGTTGTCAGTTTCGGGAGTAAATGTATCTTAGTGGATTTCATTGTTTGGCATTGTAATAGGTCTGGCGACATCGCCAGCCTAAAAATCGCCCCTCGTATAGAGCGATTTTTGGGGGTTCATGTGCTACGATATTGTATGCATCGATCATTAATGAAAATATATGTCTTGTCAATGGAGGTTATAATGTATAAGTTGGAAGAAAACTTGATTACTTCTTGTCTACGGTAATACAGACTTTTACATTGTGGCATTTCTGTATTTATATTTCAGATTGATAGATGGATTTTTGTCAATAAAAATTGTTCTCAATATGTAAGTGATGAGTTATTACGCTAAACAGAATATACTTACATGTATTGCATTTTCTCAAACAGCAGCATGTAGATTTACATTATGCAATCAAGAGTGCGGATACACAAAGTTGCAAACGTCCCTTTTAAGCTCCCCATCTTTGATGTTGAGGTATAAATGCTAATAAAGCACACGTCGGTAGGTCTATCAGTCGGTCGGTAGACCAAGTGGTTTCCAATCAATAACCCCAAAACACTTTGTCCTAGGATCTTCAAACTTTGCATGGCGGTTGCCCAGCAACATTAGATGGCAAAAATCGTTTGTTAGTTCAGTAGGTCAAAGGTCAAGGTCCCTGTGACCTTTACTATATTTAACTTTTCGGCTGCGATGTGGGCATACATGTTTTACAAACATCTTTAGTTCCATGTAGGACTTAACTTGTCAAGTTCATATTATTTCGTCCAAACGAAACAATGGCGATGTTTTTTTTTGAAAAATATGTATTTATAGTATTTAGTTAAACTACGATATAGAATACTCGTATGTTATGTTGCGACCGTTCGTTCAATTATCCCTGATTGGCTTATCACGCGAACTTCCGTCCCATCCCTGATTGAATGATCACGCTAATTACATAGGTAAAACAATGCTTTATTGGATTGGACACAATACTTAAAGAAATACTTGATACTTATTAAATAGACAACTGCCATTGTTATTTCAACTTATATGACATCTCAGACACCGTCTGTATACCCATTGAACAAAGTCAAACGTGAAAGCTCGGCAATTTCCGTTTGACTCCGGAGAATATACTATTTGCATTGAAAAATGCTTATTAATCGGAACTCCTCGGCGTTTACCTAACGAAAGTATTTCTCAGTTACGGAAATGCCCGAGAGTTACGATTGAAAAACAGAGTGATCAGAATATGGCCAAAGTTACATAGACTGTTTTGTGTGTATTAGCCACAAAACATGAATGAATCACTATCAGATAATTTTTTTTGCAAAATTGGGGTTAATTACTAGCTGAATAAATGACATTGTTGTTGTTTGTGTTTAAGTCTCGAGAAACTGGTTAAAAGCCGTTTCTGTGAACTTTCATTCCTGCAAATCACACCAGACAACCTAACAACATAATTTCGTGTACATAAACTGTTTAACGATAGACAAATATAAAAATCAATGCCATTAACATTATATAAAAAGACAAAATGACCATTAAATGGTATTGTTGATTTTAAATTCTAGACGTTGCAGTGGCTTAATGTATTTCCGGTTTCATTTTGTGAACACCAATCAAAACACAGTCTAGATTAAATGTGGACTATTTGTACATAGACAAACTTGATGTAATTCAAGAACACTACGCAAATTTTTGCTATGAATTAATCACTTGTTGTTCGGGAAATAGGATCCCGCTGTGTCGATCAAATGTCATAGCAAACCAAAGTCATCGCGACATTAACAAACTTAACCAAACATGGTGTGTAGAAATGTTATATTATCGCTTGGGAGTGCGAAAGGCGCCACTAGCGGTCAAGGTCACTGTTGTTAAAAATAGAAAAGCATTTGTAACTTTGAAAGAAGGGCCGCTGCGGATAAAGTTACGTTACTGTCAAAGCATCTTTTGTGGAATATGAAATCCGATAGAGACACATCTAGTTTGTAATATTTATGAAAAATATGTCAAAAAACCCAATTTGGCCTTCAAAATGACCGACCATTCTGAATGACGAAGTTAAATATAGATATAGTGCACTATGTGTGCTCTGAAACAAGGACAACCATGACTTATTGACATTACACTATCTTGTAAAGAAACCGTAGAAATAATTAATATCCTGCCATTGTGCGTAATGATGTCAGTTTCCCAACATTCACTGTTATGAAAAAATATCTAAAACTTAACTATGAACTTAGACAAAATGGTGAGATTTTTCTACTCTCCGGTTATTAATGAATAATAAAACCATTTGACCCGCATTCCTAAAGTCACATGTGTACCAGTGCCATTGATCGACCGCAGTTGTCCGGCAGAGATGGAAGGTAACCCACTGATCTTTCCCATCGCCGGGGTCGGGGGCGTGTATGCAACAAGTATCATATTTTCTTTGGTGCATATTGCCAGGGATAAATAACGTTAGTTTATTATCCGTGATCTTATGAGCATAATGCAAACATTTATCGCATAACTTTTCAAAACTCCTTTACTGTATCCAAAAGCGAACCATGTTAACACCCGTTTCTTGCAACATAAACATATTTATCATATATGCATGTACTAACAAAGTATACTAAATAGATGATATATTTGTATATAGATACATGTGTGTAAAAATATGTCCTGACGTACCCTGATTACACAAATAACCTAGGCTACATGTTTATATTTTTTCCTTAAAAGTTTACATGTTAAACTGGTCATTTTGGTCCATCTGCCATTTTCTTCTTGTACTACATGTACTTATATCAGTCATATTCTGTGTCTTCTCGTTCCCTGGTATCTCTGCTTTCATTCATAAACTGTACTCACAAACGTTGTTTCTGATTTGAACGCTTTTAAATTTAAGAGCATTTTCCGACAAATACCACATTCAGCAATTTCTTCATTGAAGTTTTGACTGAAAATGTAAAGTTTGGCTACCGAAACAACTTCAATGTGTTTACAATCAAACGATACACCTATCATGGTTCTGCGTGACATTCTAAGAAAGCAGAAAAAAGCTAACATGTGGAACGCTATAGCTGCCTTAACGTCAGTAGAACTAATCACAAATGATCACCATATAATGACAAACTATCATCAAATAATGACAAACTATGGTCATATTATGACAAATGGACATGATTTATTGAAATTAGCACATTATATTACAGTATACATTGTGACATCATAATAAAACCATTCTGCCGATGATAAAGTGTATAGAGCTACATGTATATCGAACGATATTTTTTTAAAAGTTCCAAAAACTGAAAAAACAATTATACTTTTATATCCATTAGATCATTTTCGCTTCAGTTGTAACAGAAACTCTCTCTGTGATTTATTGGACATGACATGCGAATTGTCCATTTTCATACAAAAGTGTTATAGAACAGCCTATGAAATTATAAGAATCGTCAATTTTTCGACGATTGAATCAAAGTTCACGGAACCCATCCAAAGTTTTAATTTGCAATTAAGGTAGTCTAGTATCATACTTAAAAACGATGCAAGTAATTATGTTGACATTAAATGACTGTTAGAATAAAGCTCTATAAAATTTAAGGCAGCAATGGTGTTCCATAGTTACACGTGTGCCTTTCTTAGTTTACCTAGTGTTTACCCAATGTGTCACATTGTATCTATATAGTATACAGTATAGCCTTTCCTTAGCATCACACTGTAAAGCATGGTCATTCACGGGGATGACTGTGGGCCTAGAGGTAGGGCGCGCGCTTCGGGATCGAGAGATCCAGGGTTCGACCCCCCTCTGGACCACTGGTTAAAATCTCTGAGCAAGACCCACAGCTCCACTCCATCATGGTGTAAAATGGTACCTGTGAGGGCAGTGTCTATTCTTGGGCGCCGCAGATCGATGTTGGCTGCCACACCACAGGAGAGAAATAGTCTCCCCAGGGAGACATGAGTGTAGGTTTCCATATGTAGCCCAATGACCAGGGGAGTTTAAATGTCAAAGGGTGCTAGAGCGGACTAACAGCTGAAAAGAGCCATAGAAAATTGGTAACTTAACTTTTTTTAAGCATAGACCACTCTAAATCTAAATCTTTAACTTCCCCCAGCCGATATTTACTATAAATTTCACACCGGTAGAGCATAAACCTATATACAATGACCAACATTTGCAGCATCAATGGATGCTGCTCTGCAGGGACTGTGCTGTACATGCAAGGGGTATGGTATGGTGGCGTAAAGTTGGTGTCCGTTTTTTGAACAGGTCGCGTAGGCACTTCTGTTCTTGGTTGGCGTAATTCTGAAAGCAAACAGGACATTGATGCTAAAAATAGATAAAAAATGGTCATTCACGGGGATGACTTCGGGCTTTAACGCCTTGCAGTACTGATGGTGTATTTACCAAAGAAAACAGAAGTATTGTTTTTGTGCTCATTGTTTATTATTAATAATAATATCAATGTGTACTTCAATTGCGACAATAAAACACAAGGCAGTAATCATAGTGAGTTGGTCTTATTACTGAAATTAAAAAACGAGTAAAGAAGCGGGAATAAATTTGTATTTTTCATTTTTGGTCATGAGATGGTCTCATTATTGAGGAGGTATAAGTAGCTCTTGGAATATTAATTCGTACCAAACCTTGCTTTTTTATTTCAGCCTCCGAGAATCGACGGTGATACCCAGTTCTTTAATTGTTCTATTGGTGGTCAGCAAGGTATGTTTCATGACTTTCTGGTACAATTAATTCTGATATTTATGTGAATAATTACAAGGATACCGTTTCCATTAACCGTATTTGGTCGAATATGGCTTACGCCGAATATGACATACTTTCATACGGCAAGCCACATTCGGTTACGAGGCAAATTCCTGACGAATAGAGAGCTCTAAATTCGGCGTAAGCTTTATTCGACACAACAAACCACTTCAGAATAAACAAAGTCGCCATGTTCGTTAGTTCGAATGCATTATCGTTCAACTAGCGTATAGCTGGGAACACGGCTAATGCCTAGGTCACACTGAGCATTTTGCCTCTGAGATGTACTCCCGATTGAATAAATGTGCTTTTGGAATGCTTCGAGAAAAGGGTCCTCGTTGTCTGAGGGAGCTTCAGAGAAGACATTAGAAATGTTTGTTCCCGATGTCCCACAAAGCTAGTTTATGAAAATTGGGAGTACATCGCCGAAGCCAAAAAAATGCTTAGTGTGACCTGGGCTTAATCACTGACTTATGAGGATTATGCAATGTGACAACTGCAATTAAATATCAAAGACCGGGGGCAATTTTGTGTACCTTTTACAAATAATATTATCCTCTCTGACAAATACAAATACAAATACAATACATTTTTAAAGCGCAAAAAAAAAACTGTTTTCTATTGCGCTGTACATACACATACACAAAAAATAACATGTTAGTAAAATGTTCATTGTTTTTTAAACGCTCTGAAAAAATGTGTTTTTAAACACTTTCTGAAAGCTAATTCTGTTTTTATGTTCTTCAAATTGTCTGGTAAGTTGTTCCACCAAGTTGGTCCAATTATGGCCACTGATCTGTCTGAGATTTTTATTCGCGTTTTTGGTACATTGAAGACAATGCAACCACGTGAGCGTAGATTGTAATTGATAGGAGATTTAAGATGAAAGAGTTCCTTCAAATATATTGGGGCTGTGTTATTTATCACTCTGAATACAATCACTAAAAGTTTAAACATAATTCTAGCTTTTACCGGAAGCCAATGTAATTTTTTCAGAAGATCTGAGCTTGATTCTTCCCAAGACGCAGAGTTTCATGAATATTCATCCAGTATTTGTAAAATATTACGACCGAATTTGTCCAGTTGAAGTTATTCTTCAAGAAGTTACGTATGCTCATGTCGTTTTTTTATACACAGAAGTTACAAGCTACCGCAAAACCAATTCCAAGAAATTTGAGGTTTCGTCACAAAAATTCAGTGCCCCGAGGATTAAAGAAATGGAACTCTACTACAAATGTTTTGATAACGGTTGTTATCGTACGGAAATGGCTTTGAAATTCAAATTTTTCTTACCACGAGGGATTCCAGGAAAAGAAGGTAGGAATAATAATAATAATAATAATAATAATAATAATTTTCGTCACTTTTAGAAAAAAAACTTACGAAGCATGCAAATCAATTAGAATTACAAAAAATGTATTGAATTCCATGTTTGAGCTCCTTGGAAAACCCCACAATGTGCATTATATAACGTATGTAACAAAAATAACGTAACTTATGTATTGGTCCCATTTTTTTGGCATCAGCGATCCCGATTTAATTTACTTTCGGGAGGCATCGGGAACCGTGAGGGATATTACAGATTTTCTAATGATTGCAACTAAGCTCCCCTAGACCACGAGGACCCTTTTCACGATGCTTTCTGATTGCCCATTATTCAAATCGGGAGAACATCACCGAGGCAAAAAAAGCCCAGTGGGACCTAGGCTTTATACGTGTACATAAAATGTCTTTCAGTATCGGACTCAGTCATGCCACAAGCGGTGCTGTTACGTTTTGAGAGTGTAGAAGACACATCAGTTCGAGATGAGTACTATTACGTGTGTCCTAGAGAACGAATCTTCCAATTTCACAACTATCTCCTCGTTAATGCGTATGATCTATATAGCCTGGTAAGTCCACACGGGTAACTGTATCATTGATAACGAAAACAAGAAAACATATTTTTGGGGAATTTATACAATTGTACACGTAAATTTTGTAGTAAAAATAATATGAACTAAGTCACTGCCTATCTTGGTGATTCATCAGGCACTGCCTATCTTGGTAATTCATCAGGCACTGCCTATCTTGGTGATTCATCAGGCTCTGCCTATCTTGGTGATTCACCAGGCACTGTCTATCTTGGTGATTCATCAGGCACTGCCTATCTTGGTGATTCTTCAGGCACTGCTTATCTTGGTGATTCATCAGGCACTGCCTATCTTGGTGATTCATCAGGCACTGCCTATCTTGGTGAAGCATCAGGTACTGTCTATCTTGGTGATTCTTCACTCAGGCACTGCTTATCTTGGTGATTCACGGGCACTGCCTATCTTGGTGATTCATCAGGCACTGCCTATCTTTGTGAAGCATCAGACACTGCCTATCTTGGTGATTCATCAGGCTCTGTATATCTTGGTGATTCATCAGGCACTGCTTATCTTGGTGATTCACGGGCACTGCCTATCTTGGTGATTCATCAGGCACTGCCTATCTCTGTGAAGCATCAGGCACTGTATATCTTGGTGAAGCATCAGGCACTACCTATCTTGGTGATTCATCAGGTACTGCCTGTCTTGGTGATTCATCAGGCTCTGTATATCTTGGTGATTCACGGGCACTGCCTATCTTGGTGATTCATCAGGCACTGCTTATCTTGGTGATTCACGGGCACTGCCTATCTTGGTGATTCATCAGGCACTGCCTATCTTTGTGAAGCATCAGGCACTGTATATCTTGGTGAAGCATCAGGCACTACCTATCTTGGTGATTCATCAGGTACTGCCTGTCTTGGTGATTCATCAGGTACTGCCTATCTTGGTGATTCATCAGGCACTGCCTATCTTGGTGATTTATCAGGCACTGTCTATCTTGGTGAAGCATCAGGCACTGTCTATCTTGGTGAAGCATCAGGCACTGCCTATCTTGGTGATTCGTCAGGCACTGCCTATCTTGGTAATTCATTAGGCACTGCCTATCTTGGTGATTCATCAGGCACTGCCTATCTTGGTGATTCTTCAGGCACTGCTTATCTTGGTGATTCATCAGGCACTGCCTATCTTGGTGATTCATCAGGCACTGCCTATCTTGGTGATTCACCAGGCACTGTCTATCTTTGTGAAGCATCAGGCACTGCCTATCTTGGTGATTCATCTTCCTGTTGTTTAACTTCATCCGTTGTTACGATAGTTACGTCGCTGGCTTAGGAAGGATAAGGTCGTAACTACTACTGCATCACAAGGCGCTTCTTATGAGTCTATTGTCATGAAACTCGGATCTTGTCATGTTGACCAAAGAGAAGTTGTAAAATGCTTGTATAGAGTACTTTTCAGATAGTTTTTGCTTCTTTTTCTGAAAATATCGATTTTGTACTTACGACCTTCAAATTCTAAGCAAGCGGTCATCCATCGTTACGATATTTATTTGTCTTTTGTAGAGAGAGTTGTCGTATGATTGTTTGGTTGGTCTTCAGACGAAACATCGAGTGGTATATAACATTACACTACAAACTGTACAAGGGCAATCAGCATCGTATATCACAACAATTATACGTAAGTTTTTCCTTCTAGTATCATATCCTCGCTCCTTTGACACTAGGCACCTCATGGCGACACAAAAACAACCGAAACATTTCATGAACCTGAAATAACCAATTCCATTTTCTGTTTACTAGTATATGTTTATGTCTTTTTTATATCATTGGACGGGTGGAATGCATGACATTTTAAAGGTTATGATATCTGTTTGGTACTTATTTTTTTAAGTAAATATAGGGCAACAAAGCAGATATTTCTGATAGTATGTGTTATACATTTTTCGAATATTGGATTGAAATGAACGTCGGTATTTGTACTTGGTTTCCCATACGTAAACTATACCAATTAAGCTACTGTCATCTAGAATAATGCGTATCAATACGGAAGAAATTCAATGGACAGAAACATTGATTTTTTCATTGACGTTTTTCAATTTCAGCAAGACAACCTAACTTCACAACACACATAATTCCATGGCAACCAGTGATTATGACGCACTCGAACGTCACAGACTATTCACTGCTCGTCGTGGTTGAGGAAGCGCCACCTATGTACAAAGTAATGGCGTATACCGTTGAACTAATACGGAAACCAGCTATGAGTGTCAAAAGTTCCAAGACTATCGATTTTAAGGTAATACATATTTTTGTAATTATAATTCTTATCTAAATAATCAAAATATATAAGTTTGTATTACAACGAAGCTGTCCAAATCATGACGCCATTTTGCTGCCGAACTACTTGCAGTCACAAGCGAAGCTGTCCAGTACAAGACGCCATTTTGCTGCCGAACTACTTGCAGTCACAAGCGAAGCTGTCCAGTACATGCAGTCACAAGCAAAGCTGTCCAGTATATGACGCCATTTTGCTGCCGAACAACTTGCAGTCACAAGCGAAGCTGTCCAGTACATGACGCCATTTTACTGCCGAACTACTTGCAGTCACAAGTGAAGCTGTCCAATACATGACGCCATTTTGCTGCCGAACTACTTGCAGTCACAAGCGAAGCTGTCCAATACATGACGCCATTTTGCTGCCGAACTACTTGCAGTCACAAGCGAAGCTGTCCAGTACATGACGCCATTTTGCTGCCGAACTACTTGCAGTCACAAGCGAAGCTGTCCAATACATGACGCCATTTTGCTGCCGAACTACTTGCAGTCACAAGCGGTGCTGTCTAGTACATGACGCCATTTTGCTGCCGAACTACTTGCAGTCACATGATTGGTTTAATAATAAACATGTACATCTGGATCGATCGAAACAGCTTTGATATTGACAGAGAATGGCTGAAACTTCATGTACACAAAACCTTTGCATTTGCACATTTATTTACGTTACTGTTTGATAATAATTTGTGCATTTGACAATCAATCCTGAAACTGGTTAATCTTTCTGATGAAACCGAATTGGACCGATTAAAAATGAGCCACTCTCCAGGAACACCGGGCTAAATGACATTGCATAGTAGTTATGCAATCCGATTTAGAAAATAGTCTTAAATGAGAAAAAATAATATCATTTGTTTTAATGTTTACGTAATTGGATAGTATAGTACAATCTCTTAGGTTTAAATTTTCTCATAAATTCAGTTATAATAACTTCTGTCGTTGCTATGGTGATAAGTTTCTAAAAAGCGCCCATATCGAGAAAAACAAGGAGTTGATAGTTCTAAACACTATGTTTCTCTGTAAGCAAACATTCACAATTTTGACGCGTTTTTATTATAAAAAGAATGTGATTCTTAAATGTGACACAACTTTTTAAGTCTGCGACGTCACTCAAAAAGTAGGCGGTAGTGGTTGGCTTAAAAAGTCTATAACTTTGCAAATGTTCGTAATACTTTGTTCAAATTTACAGAAATTGTTCATAAGAGTCTCGTTTTTCTAACGATATACTCGTATTATCAATTTTTTCGCAATTTTGTCACTAAGCCCGGTTTTCCTTGAGAACGGCTCAAATATATTTTGGTGCCATTTTTGAAAATGCATTTTGCTTAAAAAGAACAGTTCATTATATATTTACAAAAAAATATACTTTTTTATTTCAGAACAAACATTACGCCAATTTCACAATATTTAGGAACATATCGACAGGTCAATATCATATAAAGGTACGGCTTCTTACGAAAAATATGTTTAGAAGAAATAAACCATATCGATTTTGTAATTCCGATAAATATAGAAGGGTTGTTAGGTCGGAAGCCTACCGTATTAAGATGGTAATTCAATTACGTATTTGAAATTTTGGTCATGATATGATAATTTTTATATGAAGATTGTATAGCTTGGCTATTTTGACCTGAGCCTGACCTTTATACAAGAATATATTACAAGTTTCATGCTTTGAATATATCAATTTCCGCGATCAAATCGTGCAATATCAGCATTTAAGATTTGTGTTTATATTCCATCTCGAGCGTCTTCGTGATACTCTCCGATTATGAAAACATACAATCGGTGTTGTAAACGGTAGGCGATATATCGACTGTTAAATTTTGCTAATCGAAAGGTCAGGCTCGTATCAAATTAGCCAAGCTATATATATTACTATTACTCGTGTTCATCTCATAAATGTAAATACAAGAAAAAATAAACATTATTGTACAAGACAAAATAGTTTATCGCGGCGATAGTTTGGTGACTAGTTTTGTTTATTGCCTAATATTGCTGTTTAACGTCGATTTAATAATCAGGCGATACAAATCGTTTCTTCGTTTAGCGTCCGAGGACGGATAGGTTTGAGCGTCTTGATAAAGGAAAAAAATTGCAACCTCTCAATCTTCAAAATCCACTGTGTATATTATATATATTTAGTTTCATACCCATCATACTTATTCACCATCATGACCCCAACGCCTACACAGCAGTATCTTCTACACAGACACGTTTTAAGTTATTTCAGACTTTATTATGATTGGCAGTGCTCGATAGCTATATTTATTAGACATATGCTTACATGTATAATGATGATGATAGAAGTCATTATGACTTGTTTTTTTTTCGAGTGTTTTGTTTTTGTCTTAGGATAGCTGGATAGGTTTTCGAACATAGGGCGGACGCTAAACGAAAATACGATTTGGTATGGCCTCATTTCAAGTAAACATTGCTGTGTTTTGCCGTCTGACGGCCCCCTAATATCAATTTCTATTACAGGTTATTCCTCATTGTCCAAGGGCATGCGTGGTGAACACAACATCTTATCATATAGTTTATATCGGCAATTTTAGCGGTACGTATAAATATACATCACAACATTTCACCTTCAGAGAACTGAAAATCTGTGAAGGTCTTTTAGTTTTATAGAATACTAATTTAATATGCTAATTGTGTCAAGCTCTTCGCTGTATTAAGTTTGCTGCTAACGTGTTACCATACGTTCAAAATACAACATACTTATTGGCTGCGTTTCATTCGGCAACAACCGCTATTATATAATTTATTTGTGAAAGTGGGTCATCCTGCATTTTATCGGCAGGGACTTGGATTTTTTATTGTTTCTTCGGGTTATGTGTGGGCATTGCTCAGTGTAGTTGCTAGGAATATGTAATATTATTTCCCACCCCTTTCTTACCTTGCCCATTATTTTAACTAGGTCAAGTCGTAGTTGTGCCTCTTTAGGTCGCATATATAGCGTTAGGTCACTGTCCTTAGTGTTTTAAACTAGGTCACGCCCCGGGGTTGTTGCGCCTCATATGGTCGCCGTTTTAACAAGTGTTTGTGTAGGCATTGTTCAGGGTAGTTGTGGTGTTTCTGATTTCTGTGCTCGGCTGGTTAGTTTGAGTGCTACCTTCCCGGTCGGATTTTCTCATACCTTTTTCATGTTATATGTTTGCAGTTGTATTGCTGTATACATGAGCATCCACCATATGATGGAGATGTTTTGGTTTGCATCACATGATGGCTTAATAGTTCGTTGACGGGGTAGTAACTGTTTATTAAATAGTTTTATTATTTCTAAGCCTGGTATCAGTAATCTAGTCTAGACAGTGACAACTCTTTCTTATTAGTATTGTAGTGTAAACCTATGTGGCTATAATTTAGTTATTTGAACATCTGTATGATTTTACCGACCGCCAAAGAAAATAGATATACATGTATCGCATTTAACAAAAGAAAAGAATAATCTTGTAAATTATCTTCCCTAAATTGAACAGATTACCCTGATTACCTCGAGGAAACGATGGATGCTATGCAGGTGGTTGCCATGGTTGCAGGATGTGTGGGCGGGGTCTTTGTACTTGTCATCTTTTCGATCCTTTATTTCTTACGGGTACGCAAAAACCAGGAACGATACTCAGGTATAGTACTTATATTGCATTACAAACGACGCGCTTATTTTTAGTTCAATGCCCAGGCAAGACAGAAGACCTGTCCGCAAAGACCTTTTCATTTTTGTCGAGCCCGCTTGCGATAGCCCAGACGCAGTCGCCACTTTGTGTGTGTGTATGCATGCGTATGTAAGAGCGCGTGTGTGTGCGTCTGTCCGATTTTGTCCGGACTATAATTTGTATTGCCCGATAATTGGCATGAATGCTCACCTGCATGAGATTGATTTTCATGCGCAACACCAATAACATTGGAATAAATGACACACCTTTAACAGAAAATATCGCGAACCTGAGAGAAAACACTGAAGTTTACAATTGTTTTGTCTCCTTTTAAAGAGTCGCAACTTAGCAACCTTCCTCATAGGAACGTTTGTTGAAACGCACCTAAGACAATCCCAAGAGCAAGCATATGATATGATCCTAGGAATGATAACGAAACACACATCGGGTTCCTATATCAAACGTCAAGCTCACTGATGGAGGTCAAAGCTCAAATTGGTGTTTGCGCGTCTGGAAAACCTTTCTCATGAATTGACCAGTCATGCTTATATTTGGTTTGCAGGTTAACTTCCATGAGGCCGAGCTGAGATTAGCTTATAATTGCCAGTCAGCTTTCTACTTACATATGGCAGGGACATATTCATATATGTGCGTCCATCAGGAGTGTCATGCGCAACATTGAGGTTCCTATCTAAAATGTCAAGGTCGCAATTATGCTTAATACATGGTGGCATTAGTTGTAACTTGACATATTTAATGCCAACCAACATCTCGTTTCAGGTATCAAGCCAAAAGGATATATCATTCATCCACACAAACCCGACAGCCGGGAGTATGAAATAGTTCGACATCTGAAGAGTTTTATTACCGAGTACTGTGATTGCACAGTCCTCGATTATTTAGACATGAATTTAAACACAGATCTCACCGAATCTCGCGAAGAACGAATCAAAAACTCGTTACGTGAGTCATCATTTGTTGTTGTGACGTATTCACATACTCGTCATGACGATCGAACAGGCAACAGCATTTGTTCTGACTTTTATTCCTTTGTGTTGAACAAGACTATTGAACAACGAAAACGTAGCAATAACCTGAGAATTATCGAAATACGCTTCCCAACAAACAGTATTAGTAATGTGTGTCCCATCATTCTCTCCGAACACCGTAAAAGTATCAAAACTGTTAACTTTGAAAGCGAGCCCGTTCAGTTGTATTGTAAAATTCACGGCACAAAAAGTGCACCGGAAAATAATGCGAACGAGGCTCTTAAATCTAAAACACAATGGCGACTAATTATGGCGCACTTTCAACCTAGCTTCGGCTTCACAGGTTGCACAAGTCGAACTGAGGACCCTGAAGCTGAACCATTGATAACAACAGCTAAACCAAATAACGTCACAGACAACCCAGACGAACACAGACCTTCAGATCAGTCAGGTCTCAATGTACAGAAAGACACAAGCGCCATATTTAAACGAATGGCTTCGCTGAATCAAGATACGGACGAGGAAGAGGACGGTGGTCAGTTTAATTCAGTCGAAAGTCAGGGACAGTCCATACAATCAACGCATTGTGAATCGACCACCCATACCCGAAGCATTGCACAAAGACATTCAGATATTCATAATAAAAACATAGGTTGTCCAATCAGCATCGAAGCTGATGTCCACACTGATCATTTACCGAGTAACCGTCCTGTAAACAAACAGCAAGTCACTGTCAAAACTAAAGCGACAAACGATATTCCAATATCAGAACCTCCACGGCGTATAAGTAAAGGTCCAACAACCACAGTCAAAGTCACACAGTTAGATGGTGTTTCTGTTTCTATTGTGAAACGTGCAAACACTGATCCTCGTGTTGGTAATGGACAACCTTTTCCTAGTTTGCCGGACGCTTGCTACCACAATAATAGCAATAATGAGCGATCAGATAGAAGACAACCTAAACGAGAACCAGCGAGACAAATATTGAACGACTTTAACGCCTCTGATACCGACCACGATGAATTTGAGGATCCAATTGAACACTATCAAGGTCTTGGTCACAACAATTTTGCACATTTGCCAGATTCCCAGAGGGCACAGCACATACCGCATCATCAACGTCATCATCAACTTCATCATCACCGTCAACACCCTCCGCACCCACATCACCAACAGTATCAACTCTCTATGTATGACGATCAAATTGGTTATAGTGACCATGCTGCGAGAGGAAACCATTTTGACTTATCACATGATAATGGTGGAAATACTATCTACAATGAAGCATTTGCGTATCCGTATGAACGTCAACACATGAACGAGTTGTACTTGAACAATTTTCAACCGGGTGATAATGTCCATTATCAAAGACATTCCAATGGAGTTGACCCTAGACTTCGAGTTCCCCGGGTACACGTACACCGCTATGGTGATCCCATGGAGCAAGTCGACTTTCATCCGCAACACAACCCACATTTACCGATAACTTCACCATCCATTCCCTCAGAGTTCTTATTAAACAACGCAGAAGGAGCTAACATAAACTTCAATGCAGTAGATACTCCAGCGGATAGAACACACGAGACGTCAGTTAAAGAAAGATACGGTGTACCATCGGTACACCGCTATTGTGATCCCATGGAGCAAGTCGACTTTCATCCGCAACACAACCCACATTTACCGATAACTTCACCATCCATTCCCTCAGAGTTCTTATTAAACAACGCAGAAGGAGCTAACATAAACTTCAATGCAGTAGATCCTCCAGCGGATAGAACACACGAGACGTCAGTTAAAGAAAGATACGGTGTACCATCGGTGAGACGTTCAGTTTCTTCCAAAAGTCTCCCGCCGGGCATGTGGAACGCGCCTTGTGATCTGGCTGATGACCCGACGGGTATTAACGAATATAACAGGTACAATCCTATACCACCCGACGAGGACGACGAGGGAGAGGGAGACGATCAGAAATCATTACGCGGATCTTCCGACATTGTTGAACAGTTGTTAGAAATAAATCAGATCGGTAAGACGAAATAACTAGAGGCCGAGTGCTTACATTTTCACACATATGTTAAAAGTTCAGTTTCACACGTATATAATTATACATTTACCATGTTGTGTTTTTAATTTTGGTTGTGATAACAATACTTGAAAATCATTGTATAGTCATCATTTGTAGAAAAAACTACGTGTTTTCTATGTACATTGTATATTATCCTGTGCAACAGGAAGTATATTTTGACTTTCACCAAGCTTGAAAAAGATATTTATGTGTCAACTATATGCTGCAAGACTAGATTTAGCTATTAGTCCTCATAATCAAGAAATTGATATCGCGAAAGGTCGTTTTATTTAACAAAACTACTTTCTGACTCTGGCACGTACATCACGGACCAGAACATGAGAAGTTATATTCTGCCATTTAGCGTAACTCGTATGTACATGTATACAAGGGGTGTTCGAAAAGAATACAATTTTGTTTTTGTTACATGTTTCTGAATTTGGTTATAACAATGCAATTATCGAATCATTTTTGTCCACATTGTAAGCGGTAAGGATGCACATTGCACTAATGCAAAAGAGTACACTGGCTAGGCTAAGATTTCAGGACAAAACTAAGGAACACACGTCTACATATTGATGAAGTTACTTTAGTTTTGCACCGAACCCTCGGTTAAGACTTTATATACGAAAGTGAAGGGAGTACTTTGTTTGTAAAGTTTGTTATCTGTAAATATTAGATACATGACGTAAGAAGTTATTGTTGTGGTGATGATAGTTGATAGTGAGGTAAAACAGGTACTGTAAAATCATTTTTATTCGAGGGTGATGCAATTTCTTGGAGTTAATGGATGATCTCAAGCATGAAATTATATCCACATGAAAAGTAATAATTTATATAGTGTATGACTTAGTGGATAAGATATCCTTTAAATTACGTCTCCACGAAATGGTTTTCCTCAACAAAACCACGAAATTTAATCCCATTGAATTTAAATGATTTTACAGTGTAATTTTATATTGTCCAGCTTCACCCCGTGTCAATTGGCGTTTTTAAATTACTACTTTTTATTTCGTGCCATTCAGTCAATGATTTTCAATATTATCTAATTTCATGGATACTACGTTGAAGGACTATTGTACTACTCAGTAATTTCAGGTACTGTGTCTAGTTCTTTTGATACTTTTATTACAATTATATACATGTACGTGTACTTTATGAATGACCGTCGTATGTATGAACAATCGGACATTCACGACCATACACACAGGGGCCCTATTCACCAACGTTGTATATTCTAAAATCCAGACTTAGACTTCATATTGTCAAGTGTTCTATTCGCTCTCGTGTTGTTACAAATGGACCGAAATTGGCATCAATGTGTAAACATGTTCAACGGGTAACATCAACTGATCAGATAAAATTTCACATGCTTAACTATAATTGCAAAGAAATGGCAGTGATTATACATGTTGTCACTTTTAAGTCTGAGTTTCAGTCTTACAATGTTGGTGAATAAAACCCCTGGTTTCAAGTCGTCGTAAATTATTGAAATACTAGTACTTCGTTAAGTACCCGGACCTATCGGTGACTAAGACAAATCGAGTGGAAACCAAGTGTCTATGTTCATGAATGGAAGTAAAAGTAATATTATAAGACTGTTAAAATGTACCGACTTCATGTTTTGATTGTTCATATGCAATGTTGAATTTGTTAAAAAAGTATTATGTTTTGTATGATTTATTTGTTTAAGTTTGAAGTTTCACGTTATCAGTCATTGAAAGCATAATGTAATGTATTTTTCAAATGACTGAAAATAAACTATGAGAACTAAAAAATGTTGTATTCTCAAGTGTCCAATCATTTAAAAAAAGACAAAAAATGAAGACTATTTCTATATCTCTCTTGTGGATGTTGCAGCCAACATCGATATATGGCACCCGTATATGACGCCCATATATGACGCCCAGAAATATCGATCATATCGAACAGCCTCACAGGTACCAATTTACAGTTTTTTTATGAAGTCATAGTTCAACTCATCATAGCCATCACGTTAATGTTTTAATTTACTGAATGACATCACCCGGATTACTTCTACATGAACGCAGTCTGCCATCGTTAGAATAGAAGATGCAAACTCGCATGTACAAGAGGTGCCCCACTTATATTTGAACAGTGTTGAACATGTAATATTTTTATGGAAATATGGTATAAAACAAATAGCGCTTTTGTACTGTGTAAACATATGTTTTATGTAACATTTAAACTAACTGGTTGGTTTATTTGAAATATAGAATGACCCCAAAACAGCACTAATGTCGAGGGTGTGGTGATTTACATTTTGAAGGTCAGCCACTGCCATAAACGTCCTAAAAAGGTGTTGGTTGAGCATGGATATTCCATTTCTGTGAAAACAATATGCACTTTTTGTCACAGGAAGGATGTTTTGCGCTTTGTTGTTCTTTTTAAAGAAATTACGCAAAATATTAAAAACTGACAAAAAGTGATGATACCTACCAAAATCTTAAACTTTGGTTATTTGATATCTAGGGCGAATCCAAAAACCAAAATGGTGACTTCAGTGACGTTAGGAGTATCCATTGGAACTTCCGATATGTTCATTTAGAGAAATATATGTGCCGAACTCGGGATAAAGTCGGTATTTAACTGCTCAATACCACAAAAAACAACAAAAGGAAGACAAATGTATTTAACGCTTTAAACGGAACCGTAAATGCCACAACTTTGTCACCTCTGTAGAGGCAATGCCTTATCATTGAGAAATATAACATGTACGGACAGCCTACTACTAGTATATGATAAATGTTGATGAGGCTACCCATAAGTTGACATTCGTTAAGCTTCACTTGTTCCCCGAACGTTTGCATAGCGTATGATATTGCTTGCTATACTGGCTTAATGGAACACTTATTTATTCCTAAAAAGTCAAATTTAATGCACATTGCTGTGCACATTAGGTCCCAAACCATATTTAGTCAAAATGTTTGCTGGAGACCATATGTGGAGCATGGTGTTTTGTCAACACGGAGCTTCAACTCCCTCCACAAAAACACCATTCTGTACCTTAGGAACACACATTTGAAGTATATTACGCAATCTTAGTCAAGACCAAAGTCTAATGAACATATACCCACAAACCCTTTACTCTATAGAATATTGCAGCGTTTATTACAGGCGAGAAATGCAAACAGCATCGATCGGATTATTCGGTCTAAAAAAGCCAAGCACCATACCCCCTACAAAATTGTAAATTTAAGTGCAAACTAAGTAATGAAGTAATAATCAATGGTTGTATGTGTTTCTTAACACGTTATTGTACAAGATGATATAGAAATATTTTGATTATGTATTATAAGCATCGAACTTTTTGATATTCGATACTGTTCAAATATAAGTGGGGCAGCTCTCGTACTAGTTATTCGACCCTACTCCCCCGGATCACCCACGGAGCATCCCCAGATTACCCCCGGATCACTCCCGGAAATTCCACTGTCGATAATTTCACTGGGGAACAGTGGCCTAGAGGTATGTCGCGCGGTTCGGGATCGAGAGTTCCTAGCTTCAAACCCCGTCTGGACCACCGGTCAATTTGTAAGGTGTAAATTGGTACCTGCGAGGGCAGTGTCTATACCTGGACGCCGTAGATCGATGTTGGCTTCTAAACACACATGAGATAAATGGTCTCACCATGGAGATACGAACGCAGGTTTCCATATACAAACCTAAAAATACAACTCTCCTCTTTCTAATATAATAAGAGCATGGGGAAACTATTCATGTTGATGCTTTATTTTAGTAACCAATCGTAGTTGCCTCCCTTGAAAATATCTTGTGCATGGTTTTACTCTCACGTTACATTTGAATACGGTGATCATTTTCTAGCATCAATATTTACTAAGACATCATTTATAGTAGATTTAATAAATCTCATTTGAAAGAATAACGGGTCTTACCGTTAACTCAGGTATATATAGTTACACTAGATACACATAGTTTACCTGACAGACGACTCGATGTTGACAAACGATTCTCGTTTTATTTTAAAAGATCTGTAACTACTAGTATAATATTAATCCTTGCGATAAATCTGCGCATTCAAAAAATGGGAAGTGATTACTTATTTGCCAAGTGGCAGCGGGTTCGACCCAATATTGCGAAATAATACTTACTTATTTTAGAAGTTTTTTTCGAATAGACTAAATTTTAGTCTAGATCAAATTTTGCTTGACTGTAGCATAAAATGTGCATAATTAATGGTTCGTACTCCTACTGGGGTAGATAAAGTCGGTGGGATAAAAACAAACATGAAAACGAATGTACGAACTAATTACAAATAATACGCAATTTGGTTTCAAAGGAAACAAAATACCTCGAACAATTAATTAACTAGCGTTCACAGACAACTTGCGTGTATAATTATATAAACTGACATTTTCTCAGAATACGTTTCTGTATAATTCTTACGCAATCCCGTACGTATGATTAACGTTAGGCCTACTTGTGGTGGGATACACGATGATTTTCCAAATTACACATGACATGTATTAATGAAGTGGTGATTAAAGCGATGAAATGTGAAACGGCGATGTCACAGAACTACGACTGATAGCAAACAGTAAATGTGATAGTGAAGTTTCGTGCGGTAAATTTTATGGTATATTTTAGTGACGCCTTTTAAAATCGAGGTATCAAACTATTTTACTACCCTGTGGTTATTTGACTGTTTGAAAATTCACGCATAATCGTAAACTTGTCTTTAATATGCCGAGATTGCACCATAATTGATTTTATCTACATTATAGTGATCCTTAGGGCATTGTCAAAAACATTACCTTTGTTTCATATTAATTGACAAGGTAATCACGTAATAATTTGGAGCCGCGTTTTGACGGGTTAACCAATTATGTAATATGATATTTTATTGGCTAAAAACGCATTAAGTATTTTTGTAACATGCAATTTGATTGGTTTTAATATATTAGATACTTTTTCTGTGGGTTTTTAAAAATATGTAAATGGGGTGATGAATTAGGGTTTGAAGGGAACGGTTAGGTTTTTGAAAGTTAACTTAGGAAAAGTGGAGTTCCACTAGAACTATAATCTTTGTTAAATTAAACTTTGTGTGTTAAAATATATCTGTTATTTGTTGATTACTGGATAAAACGAAGAAAATAAAAATAGTAAAACAGAAGTTGGATTTGTCAACTCATTTAACATTGACTCACTGATCTTTTAATCATCATTGAACTTATTACTGGAAACAACACTATTGGATTTGTAACATTATTAAAGCTGCACTGTATAGCTTACACACGCACGGATGAACGGATCTGCACATAAAAGCAGAACCCCATCAACAAACACATAATTTTATAGAACACTTGGTACTTCAGAGCTGAAAAGATCCCCAACTGTAAAAGCGAACGCGAAGATGACGGCATTACAGAAGCCAGAAATTAATAACACTTTTGATTTTCTTTGTTATTGTTCATGAAAAAAACCCGATATATGGATAGGGAAGGTTATGAATAATTTCTTTGTTATGGAAATGAGTAATTATCATTTGTTTTTTAACAGGGTACGTACACAGGTAACTGCATCGTTGAAAACGAAAAAAAACCCGGAAAATAAGAACGATAAAAACTTTTTTTTTTCGATTTTTTTTTCTTTAATATAAATTTTCAAAAAAAGTTTCGTTTTTTTTTCGTTTTCAACGATTTGTTAATGTGTATAGAGAGCTATATTCTAACAGTCATTCAATGTCAAAAAAATACTTTGCATGATTTTTAGTATGATACTAGACTACCTAAATTGAAAATTAAAAGTTTGGATGAGTTCCGTGTACTTTGATTCAATCGTCAAAAAATAGACGATTCTTATAGTTTCATAGGGTGTTCTAGAACACTTTCGTATGAAAATGGACAGATCGCATGTCAAAAAATAAATCACAGAGAGAGTTTCTGTTAAAACTGAAGCGAAAAATGATCTAATGGATACGAAAGCATAATTGTTTTTTTTTCAGTTTTTGAAACTTTAAAAAAAATATCTTCCGATATAGCTCTATACACTTTAACGATAAACACGCACTATGTACCCAGAAAAGCGCCGCTATGTACCATGCACATAACCCAGTGCAAAATGAAACGATTTCTTTTCTTCATAATTTGGACGCTTTAAGCATTAGTATTATAATTATTTGCAGAACCGTGTTCAAATCTGGGTGGTGGCACATACATCGCTGACTTAGAGTGAGAAGTTCGTAAAGTTCTACAAAATAAATATTTTTAGAAAACAAGAAAAACTGTCTGACATTCACTCTTTACTGTTGGTAAAACAAGCATTTTCAACTTCAGTTTGGTCAAAATGACAAGTTGCAATTTACATGCAAATATGCTCATAAGAAGCGCCTTATGATGTAGATTTTCAAAAATGTATCAGTCTTATAAGGTCGTAAGTGGCGTTACGACCTGCTCATTCTAAGCCAGCGATATACCGGTGTTATGCCTGCCATATTTCAGTAGAAATAAAGCAAATAAAGGATATGCTCGTATTCATGTTAACAGAACAACACCCGATGAACCATCAAGCCCCTTTGACTCATTTCTTGACAGCCTAACAGCTGCTGGGACAAGTTTTCTACATGATAACATCATGTATCTTTATAAAAATACGTGATAACATCGAATTAATTTGACAATATTTATATAAAAAATTGTGGGTGGTTGTGGGAGTAAGTTGGAAACCAGGTTATCTCATCCTTTCTCAAGTTCCTGAACCAATGTCTTCCTAATCCTTGTGTTTATATTTGTTTCTTCAGTAAGGCCAAGCGTATTACTAAATTAGTTTAACTTCTCCCAAAGTGTCTCAAGTAGAAATCTAATCTCAATTAAATGTAATCTCAAATTGAGAATTTGCCTAAATCACTGTCTATACATGAGATAAGTCTGACGTTAGAACTCTCTAGAACTTATTTTTAATTATAAGCTGGGGATAATGTATGTTGTATTTGTTGCCAATTCTGAGTCATGAAAAGTGTTTAAATGACACTTAGAAATATTTGAGATGAGATTTATCTCAGATTGTAATGTTTCGGGAGTTCGGGACCTGATTTTATTATTTATTTTAGATGCATTGTGAAAAATGTCTGCGATATTCTTATTTTGATCACTTCTTGATATTAGCCTGTCTCAATTCAAGCGTTCTTGTATATTATGTATTTAAGTTCCAATCACAATTGATTCAAGCACATGGATACAATGCCCAGGGCGATAGCCCCATATTCTGGCCCTTGTAGTAAACACTGGCAGCACAACGAACAGCACGACGGACAGAGCAAAGAAAAACACGACGGGCAGCACGACGGACATCACGACGGACAGCAAGGCAGAACGCACGACGGACAGAACGACGGACAACAAGACAAAACTCACGGCGGACAACAAGACAAAACGCACGGCGGACAACAAGACAAAACTCACGGCGGACAACAAGACAAAACGCACGACGGACAACAAGACAAAACTCACGACGGACAACAAGACAAAACGCACGACGGACAACAAGACAAAACGCACGACGGACAACTAGACAAAACTCACGGCGGACAACAAGACAAAACTCACGGCGGACAACAAGACAAAACGCACGACGGACAACAAGACAAAACTCACGGCGGACAACAAGACAAAACTCAAGACGGACAACAAGACAAAACTCACGGCGGACAACAAGACAAAACTCACGGCGGACAACAAGACAAAACGCACGACGGACAACAAGACAAAACGCACGACGGACAGAAAGATGAAAAGCACGACTGACGGACAGCAGAGCGGACAGCACGATGAACAGCACGACAAAAAGACGACAGAAACAAACAACCTAGATACACAAAGTCAGAATGTTTGTATCTCGCATGGATAGGGGAAAAGAACCGAAGAAAAGCATCATTAATGATTGTCCGACCATGTCGTACATCTATCGTCGGCACACCCGTCTGTGGTTTTATTCCTGACAAGAGAGAAATCTGGACGTAGTTGTGTGATAGATAAAATGTGTTATTCTCTGGTATTTTTAGAAGTTCTTATCTTTGATATCACATAAATACAATTATAATAGAGTATAACACTAGATCATGTAACACTTTCTTCTAAAATCTTCTTATACCGTAAATTCCTACAATTTCGTTCGTTTTTTAATTTCGGCGATTTTGGTAAAAAATAACTAAAAATTGATAAAATTTCAAACTTTTTCGTTGTGTGGAATTTTATGGGGTTTTAACATAGGAATACAATCATGTTTTCATGTATTATACGAGTTGCTATATTGCGCCCAGGATATCGAATAAGGCCATGACATTTGGTATAAGCCACGTTGGTGGGAAAATCAAGCGCGCTCGATTAATCAGTGTTATCTTACTACATATAATTGACCATATGTGGTTAGTTTAAGTTACCTCTTTTGCAACAGTAAACTAATCCGGCCAATGTTTGTAAACCTTACATTATCCTGGGTGCACTATATATAATCCTATGAATTCTTTTTCAAAGTTCGCGGAATTAGAAACCGCTATTTTTAATATGTTTCCAGTAGATGATTGGGGGTGGAAGTGTTAACGGATGTTCCTTATTATTCTTATCTCACACTCAGTCGTCTGTTAGTCACGTGACACATGTTGAAAGATATATGGTTGAAATTGAAGAGTACTTTCTTGTACCACGTGGCCGCGCATTCCGGAGGATTCCGGAAGTAGAATCACTGTGAGTATCTTGTGTTAGTCACGTGACAAATATTTAAATAAATATTCGTTGATAAGGAATGGTAAGACTTGTGTCAGTTTATTTAACGGAAAATAATAGTTATAAAAAACTTTACGATTTATTCTTGAAAAAATAACCAGCGCACATTCGAAGAAAACAAACAATTCCACTTCGCAAAAGCAACATGCAACTAGGATGATTATATGGTTCATTTTCAATAAATAAGGCATTACAGGTTATAACGATACTATTACATTCTTATTTTGAAATGTTAACATCCCTGACAACATGTTGTTGTCACATCGTGTTTGCAAAGTGTACTTGATGAACTCTGTGACTGATGTTCGTAAGATCACGATCTATAAAATGTGACCACCAGCATCGAACGTATCAAAGAAAAGTTTGAGCAAAAATTGACACAGTTAGAATACAGTATATTTAGTGACCCGACGATACAAAGTAACATAATTGAATAGAATCTATTCACCATAGAACGTACCGTTATCCCGCCATTATTGTCGTCTGCTTTAGGGAGATAAACATTTCTATATCTGGAACCAGACATGCGTAATTTGGTGAAGTTTTACGTTCGGTATTGTAATGATTGAACACAAAGTCACACTGATTTATGGCAGACTCAAACAGGTCAATGAATTGTCCCAAAATAAAAATTGGTAAACATGTTTCACCGCTGCCACCAGTATTCAAAACGTGCAGTTTGTTCTCGCCACCGGAAAATAGCCGTCCAGAAGGGTTTTAGTACGTTTTTTTTTGGATAGTGCTTGATACAGAAAATGCCCAAATTCCAGAAGCACCCCTGGTTCTTTTACATGCCAGGTGTATTCCAACCATACATTGGACCTCGGTTTAAAGTCTCAATGTGCAGTTTGACCGAGTGTCGGTGGTTATATAGCAATCAGCCTATAGAGACCATTTTCAACACTTGGCCATCTGATTGGTTGTTTATAGATATTAAAGCTTTGTAACGCATATTTATGTCTAATAAATAATTAACAAAAAGAAAACTTGTTGTCTTCTGCTGCTTACAGTTGACCTCATCAATTGCAAAGATGTCCAAGAATCATATGACCAGATCACGTGCCTTTATATCTCGCCACAGCTTATCAGAAATGCTCTAAATTTGAGGTACCTTCCTAACCTTTCTTGGACCTCTTTGTCAATTCTGACGCCTGTCCCTGAGCTGGATTATTGCTATAAGAATTTGATCCAATTCCAGGTATGTAAGTAGGTTCGGATAGGGTGTTCTTTCGTGACAATGTATACGGTTATGCCCGCTACATTTTTGCCGGACGTGCGCCCGCCGCAACGAGGACGACGGGATCCTGCCTGGGCAATCTGAGACCGACAGACTAAATATGAGTACATTTTGTATTTCAAACATGTTTTAAGCACAAGGCCTCTTAAGACGTTCCTTGAAAGCTTCAATGAAACTACGTTTACGTTCGTATCTTATCGTCTTTTCGTATATTTCCGTTACTATAAACCATTTTAATCGCGGAATGATACCCGAATTTCAAACGTTACAGGCATCCATAAAATAGTTAATTATTTCTTACATCTCAGATGCCATGTAGCAATAACACAACAGATTTATAAATTACCATAATGTTTATTAATGTAAAACCAGCATTTTGCCGGGAATTTATTTTCCTTGAATGTCGTGAATGTCGGAACCAATCGTAACACATCGGGTGTTTCCGTATTTTCTGTAAATACATAACGCATAAACACCAAGTTGGTTCGATTTGTAGAAAACATAAACTGGTACTCAATCGAATATTAAAATCTGGTGTTAAGTTCTGAGAATCAATTTGGACACAATAACCAGTTTTGGAAAAACCTCGCCTCATACCGCTTTACAGCACCTCAGTCGCTCGTCCTACACTATCACCCCAGTGTCTGCAACGAACTTTGTGGTCTTCCTCAGATCATCCACGGGTGGATCATCACCTTGAGCTTCTCTTGAAGAGTTGTGTCTGTGGGTCATGTACGTTGTAGATCGCTCCTGATTGTGTCTGTGGGTCACGTACGTTGCAGATCGCTCCTGATTGTGTCTGTGGGTCACGTACGTTGTAGATCGATCCTGATTGTGTCTGTGGGTCACGTACGTTGTAGATCGATCCTGATTGTGTCTGTGGGTCACGTACGTTGTAGATCGCTCCTGATTGTGTCTCTTGGTCACGTACGTTGTAGATCGATCCTGATTGTGTCTGTGGGTCACGTACGTTGTAGATCGATCCTGATTGTGTCTGTGGGTCACGTACGTTGTAGATCTATCCTGATTGTGTTTGTGGGTCACGTACGTTGTAGATCGATCCTGATTGTGTCTGTGGGTCACGTACGTTGTAGGTCTATCCTTATTGTGTATGTGGGTCACGTACGTTGTAGATCGATCTTGATTGTGTCTGTGGGTCACGTACGTTTTAGATCGATCCTGATTGTGTCTGTGAGTCGAGTACGTTGTAGATCGATCCTGATTGTGTCTGTGGGTCACGTACGTTGTAGATCGATCCTTATTGTGTCTGTGGGTCACGTACGTTGTAGATCGATCCTTATTGTGTATGTGGGTCACGTACGTTGTAGATCGATCTTGATTGTGTCTGTGGGTCACGTACGTTTTAGATCTATCCTGATTGTGTCTGTGGGTCACGTACGTTTTAGATCTATCCTGATTGTGTCTGTGGGTCACGTACGTTGTAGATCGATCCTGATTGTGTCTCTTGGTCACGTACGTTGTAGATCGATCCTGATTGTGTCTGTGGGTCACGTACGTTGTAGATCGATCCTGATTGTGTCTGTGGGTCACGTACGTTGTAGATCTATCCTGATTGTGTTTGTGGGTCACGTACGTTGTAGATCGATCCTGATTGTGTCTGTGGGTCACGTACGTTGTAGGTCTATCCTTATTGTGTATGTGGGTCACGTACGTTGTAGATCGATCTTGATTGTGTCTGTGGGTCACGTACGTTTTAGATCGATCCTGATTGTGTCTGTGAGTCGAGTACGTTGTAGATCGATCCTGATTGTGTCTGTGGGTCACGTACGTTGTAGATCGATCCTTATTGTGTCTGTGGGTCACGTACGTTGTAGATCGATCCTTATTGTGTATGTGGGTCACGTACGTTGTAGATCGATCTTGATTGTGTCTGTGGGTCACGTACGTTTTAGATCTATCCTGATTGTGTCTGTGGGTCACGTACGTTTTAGATCTATCCTGATTGTGTCTGTGGGTCACGTACGTTGTAGATCGATCCTGATTGTGTCTGTGGGTCACGTACGTTTTAGATCTATCCTGATTGTGTCTGTGGGTCACGTACGTTGTAGATCGATCCTTATTGTGTCTGTGGGTCACGTACGTTGTAGATCGATCCTTATTGTGTATGTGGGTCACGTACGTTTTAGATCGATCTTGATTGTGTCTGTGAGTCACGTACGTTTTAGATCGATCCTGATTGTGGCTGTGAGTCACGTACGTTGTAGATCGATCCTGATTGTGTCTGTGAGTCACGTACGTTGTAGATCGATCCTGATTGTGTCTGTGAGTCACGTACGTTGTAGATCGATCCTGATTGTGTCTGTGAGTCACGTACGTTGTAGATCGATCCTGATTGTGTCTGTGAGTCACGTACGTTGTAGATCGATCCTGATTGTGTCTGTGAGTCACGTACGTTGTAGATCGATCCTGATTGTGTCTGTGAGTCACGTACGTTGTAGATCGATCCTGATTGTGTCTGTGAGTCACGTACGTTGTAGATCGATCCTGATTGTGTCTGTGAGTCACGTACGTTGTAGATCGATCCTGATTGTGTCTGTGGGTCACGTACGTTGTAGATCGCTCCTGGTTGTTTCTTCTACATCTATGGAGGACATGCTTGACAGTTTGGAGGTAGAACCAAATTCTACGACGTTTATTGCCCACAAACGTGAATGAGTTTACACTTTTTGTGAATGAAATGACTTCTAACGATTCTATCAAGGAACAATTTTAATCTCAAATTGAAGAATGAATAAAAGTACAAAATATGTGATTACACAATATATATTAAGCGTTTCTGTCGGGATAAGATAATAACTTTTATGTCCGAGTAGATTTACATCATCTTGGCGAGTCGTACATTAATCATTGTTTAAAGTACATAAAGTCTTATTTATGAGTATAAATTCCTTAAAAACACCATATTTTTTCAGTATAGGGTTCACCGTTCTCTCTAAAATTCCATATGATATGATTATTTTACGGATTTTTTTTTAATTTTTGCGAGTGGTATTTGACGCCAGAGTGGAACTGATGTCAGATTTTAATTTTGTGGCAAATTCTAACTCAAACTCAAGGAAATGAGAATCCTATAGAAATCCTATATAATTGTAATGATTATGTATTCTACTACACACTATATATAATTATATTTATTATTTAAATGAGATTCATATATTTTTTATAATATTTATTTTCATTCACAATGTTTTAAACTTATCTGATATACAATGATTTATTTTAAGTTCCCATGACTCTGTGTGGCCTTTCTCTCATTCAATTTGTATTTGAGGTATATAGTTTCAATGCTAAACAACAATTAATTAAGGTTTTTGGCATTACAGGAAGAAAATACAAGAATAAGTGTCTGAAACCCCGATATTTGGTATCATACAGGGTGAATAATAATGCTATAATTTCCAGTGATGTCTAGACGGATTTAAAAGTACAGTTGTTTTGTTTTATTAAAAAATCTGTGACAGGGAAATCTTTCTATACGTACTCGATTAGTACGACTGACATCGCTGGCTGTCGTCACGTAGCCTTGCTAGTCGCATCGTTCCGTCACAAATCGTATCGTATCGTACCGTCACCAATCGTATCGTATATTCACACATCGTATCGTATCGTACATCCCGGATCGCATCGTACATTCTCACGTCGTATCGTACATTCACACGCAGTATCGTATCGTACATCCACACGCAGTATCGTATCGTACATTCACATGTCATAATCTTACATTCACACGTCGTAACGTACATTCACACGTCGTTACGTACATTCACACGTCGTATCGAATCGTACATTCACACATCGTATCGTACATTCACACGTCGTATCGTATCGTATCATCACACATCGTATTGTACGATATCACACGTCAAATTGTATCGTTACACACCGTACCTCAACTTAGCGCATGGTATTATAATTTATAACGTCACAAATCGTACATACAGTACTCATCATAATATCGTATCATAAGGTCACCCGTCGTACTGTACCGGCACAAGTCATGCGGTGGTGTCGGTCATACGTCGTATCGTATAGTAAATCATACGTCTTACGTATATCGTGCATTGAAATATAGCGTTGTACGTTATATCAAATGACTTTTCTCGTACCTGGGTTAATATACCAATCCTGCATAGTCATTACAATGTCACTTCTATTATACCGTACCGTTTGAAACATTCATGCTCGTCAACAGCAATCCTACATAATTATTACAATGTCACATCCAGTGTACCGTAATGTTCGGAACATAAACACTCATCAACAAAATCGTAAGTTTTCTGGCGAATTATAGATAACACGGAAACAGAAATGAATGAACTGTTTTATCAACACAATAAAAACAAATACTACACCCAATTATCAGTCTATTGTTTCTGCTGCTTTATGGTTCCTGAGATTACCAGGGAATTATAGCACGCCGTTCTAAATCATAGAACGTATTTGTATAATGTAAAATCATTGGTATTCGCGATGTATAAATTTTCCTTCTTTTCGCGAAGGTAGTAAATCGCGAAATTAAATCCTCGCAAATAATATTCCTGAAATACGTAATAACATGCAAATTTTCTTGCAATAGTTTAAAATCCTCAAATTAAAGAAACCACTCATTGCTTTTTCACCAAAATCCCGGTGAAATTTAAAACCCGCGAAAATTAATGATTTTTCAGTAGTTAGAATGATGTTGTTTTTTTTGGTTTTTTTCCCGTCGGCTTAATTATAGAGAAACCTCAAGGTTAATGACACAATACGTGTACATGTACATGAAAAAAACAAAGGATTGTACCACTTGACACCTGTACACTAGGGACGTTGAAGTACTGAACTGGTCTTGTAAATATACAATTATATTACCGACATATTTTCCCAGATTTTCCGGGAGAGTTTAGTCATCATTTGGCGCCGGACATATTTCATTAAAATAACCATTATCCCTTCAATTACTCGGTTATTAGCTAATTATCTAACTAGCTTTTCAACAAGCAATTGGTAATTTCTTCCTAAAACTTGTATGGGGAGTGGGGACCTTCACGGTAGAACATAACCAGCCCAAACAGGGTGTAAGTCAGCTGAGCTAGGGCAGTAGAACCATCCTTCAATACTAGTAAATGAAATGATATAAAACAAATGATTGTTTGTCCCTACGCAGGCCTATCAATGATTCGCGAGCGTGTGTATATTGAACAATCATCCCTTTATTGAAGAAGTGCTTGTGTAATAAATTACATTTGATTTTACTATAGCAATGTTATGTGATATAACATCCTGTCAACACAATTAGCGCACCTGTCAACTACCTGTCAATACGCTTACGTCGCTAAACACCTGTCAATAGACGGATATAACGATAATGATTCAAGTAATTAACGTAACGTAACATTTAGAAAGTTTTACGATCCCCTCATACCGATGTACCGTTGTCGTACCGCGTGACAATATGGGTCGTTAGATGATTCTAACGTTAACAATTACCATTTGATTCAAGTCTCTTAAAGATGGGTGACATAATTTTAAGAGAGCAATATTAGCATTAGGAATAACATTATCATTTTAGCGGCTACGTGTTTAAATACGCCAAATTTGGAATACTTTTAATTTGTAAGTATTGCTAATATTCGAATAATTTGTACTTTTGTATTTTGATTTTTCCTCTCTAGAAAGTATCGTGCTTTTTCCCTTTGGTCTTATTGATTCAACGTTCATTGAAAAATGTATTAGTTGCGAGTTCTCAGTGACAAATTAGATCAAATCGTGAAGGTCAAATTAAAGATGAATGTACCGGACGTTGTTAACATGTAAAGGTAAGACATTTCGCTGGCTTAGAATGAGAAGGTCGTAAGTTCAAAATCGATATTTTGAGAAAACAAGAAAAAAATGTCCGAAACTGCTCCTTACTTGTGGTAAAACAAGCTGTAAAACTTCAGTTTGGTCAACATGACAAGTTCCGATATTCGTGTTAATATGTTCGTAAGAAGCGCCTTGTGATGCTGATATTAAATAACGTATCAGTCGTATAAGGTTGTAAGGAGTACTCACGACCTTCTCATTCCAAGCCAGCGATTTGCAAATAGTTTCTATGTTCTTAGGTCACTATGCTCCCTGCATGCTGATAATCTAGAACTGATTAACGTCATTCATGCCGCCCTTTTAGACGAGAAGAAAGTTCAAACAACGGAAATACACTCTCTTGATACACGCACTACATTTCACAACGAAATGCAGGTACGAGGGGTGATGCAAAATAAACACGACTCGCTCTTTCACAAGAGCACAATGCTGTTTAATCGGACAAACAATATATCATCTTTAACCGCTTGGCATTTCATTGAATATCATATAAAATTTAGTAAATTATTATCTAGATAATATACTGCAGAACAAACATGTACATGTATTAGGAGACACGCGGCTTTCATGTTAACAGGCATGTATATGTTTTATTAGTGTAAACGCCTGCAAATTTGACCGTGTAGGCCGAACTTATTGTAGCTCGGGCTGCTCGTGCATCGTTCATCACGTGGTTAGTTCAAAGAAAAGCACAAGGTGATTACAAATCATTTTTGTGAACCACTTTGCATGTACCTGTAATTAGAATTGAGAAATGGAATTATGGAATAGACCGAGGCTCATAACATACTACAGTAAAACTTCGTTAAGACGATCATCGGGTTTTTTTTCGAGCGGACGTCCCGGCGAATTTGCTCTTTATATAATAATTATTGTATACTAATCACGCCGATATGTCGAGCTCAATGTTTATTTCGAGCATTTGGCTCGTCCCGATTAGTCATCGAGATAACGAAAGTTTACTTTACATGTACTTCAAAGGCATTCAAGAAAGTTATCGAATAACCGACGTCCAACGATCACTAGCTGATTCAGATGTTGTCATGACGTCACGTGGATATTTTTTATATTTGTTTAGTTTGAAATATCGACATACTTCGTTATCTCGAGGATTAATCGGGACATGTTACATACTCGAGATAAACAGGGTACTCGAAATAACCAAAGGGAACGTGTCGTTGATGCAAACGAATGCTATTTTAAATTTTGGTCAAGATAGGCCGGATGCTCGTGATTTCGATGCTTGTCATAACGAAGTTTTACAGTATTCACATACCTATGCATCGTCAATAATTAACGCATGATAGTGGAGGTTAAAGATGAATCCATTGAAGATGTATTGACATAATTTAAGATGCACAATTATACTACATGTAACGTTATAATGCAGTCATTAATCTTAATGTCTCACGATCTCTAGGGTCTTGATAAAATGGTTTATGCATAAATATTAGGATGTTCATGAATCGGCTTCGGTGATGTCTATGAAACATTTTCAAATAAAACTTAAATTATATTTCGTACCAAAGTGCCTCTGACGTCAAAATGGGCGGAAGAATTCATTTTTACTTAAAATTTCATGTTCGAAGGAGGGATGGCCCTGGATGTTCATTTATTTTAGTTCTGTCATGCTTTTGATCGAATTAGAAATGCTTACCCTAATGATGTGATTGTTTATATCTTCTCGAACCTAGGGCATGATGCATAGTTCGCGTGATAAATGACTTAATTATCTTAAGTGGGTTATCCTTCGTAAGGTAATCTCGACTGAGAGGAAAGTACATTTAGGTATTCGATTCAGGTCAGAGACCACTATTGCATTTCCCATAGACCTACATTATAGCATAAGTCCCCAAATCAGTTCTAAAAATCGAGTGTTGGCACAAAAATCAATATTCATTTATTTAATTAGTTCATAAATGACAAAAAAATTACCTCAGTATATAGGCAAAGCCAATTTGATTTTTCACAAATTTCATTGAAACATCCCTATACCCCCACAGTGAGTGACCAAAATGCCCAAAATACTGCCAATCACACAATTTTCTAAAAATGCCACCAAAAAGTAAATTATACAGCTAGGCACTTGTCAAATGTTTCAAACTGCACAGAAAACATTGTATTCCTTGATTTTGACAACCATTTAAAATTGTAAACAAAGCATTTTTATCCAATCACACTGTATGCAATTCTATGCTTACGGGTTTCCCTACACTTTTTCAACCAATCGGCAGCCGTGCTGGTTTTAGTGGCCTCTGACCTTCAAGACAGGTGTCTCGATTCGGTTTGAAAATGGGTTTGGCTGCACTTGGTTCAGATCATTTTACTACATTGCACTTTGATTTACCGTAAGCCGGAATCTAACCCCGGGCTGCTTGAATTCCAAGCGGGCACTCTACAACTTAAACTATCGACTAAGTTAATTCGGTGTGTCTTAACTTCACTATAAATTATGATATCCGCCATTTTAGTCGGACTTTCATCGCTACGTTAACCGTAACGCCATCGCTGCACCAGATCTAGCTCGTTTTGCCGATACAGTGTGAACTTGTGATTGATTCCGGGCGGGGGGTAAGCCACTTATGAAATACATGTGTGCAGAACTTTCACAGTGAACTATTAAATAAAACGGAACTATACACGACTTACTTAAAACAAATTAATATGTTTTGAACCAATCAATTTATATTATGTACTAGACCTTGTTCGACATTGTGGAACTCTAAATTGAAATCATAATCAATCATACACAAAACTTCGCCGACAATAACCCAAACTGTGCATAAAACAGTTGGCATAAACGAACATTTGATTAACTGTATCTAAAAAGAGGCGGTTTGCTTTTCATTGTGAGGTGTTTTTCGTTCCAACAATACATAATTTGTGGGTAAATTACTGATTTGCGATACGTTTTAGAAATATAACAACAAAGGGCAGCTTTCAATGTGAACTTGAGAAAAAATGAAATTTGTGTCAGTTGGTGTTTTGTATGCTATTGTTTATACACTGTAGATATAATGAAAAGGAAATTCTCAAGGAGTTTTGGTAAACTGATCGGTTTTGTTGTTTCCTGATATCCCGTATTGTTTTTATCTGGTAGACTGGTCTGTTTTGTATCAGAAAGTTCATTAACTGAATATTCTACCTTTAACAAGTAAGGAATAAACGTTCATCGTAACATGGTAAAGACATCGTCGGATACCCACGGTCGGTGTCTCTGAGATGTACGAAACGGAGCGGAGGTACCGACTTTGGGCATTCGACGATAGGTAAAGACATAGGAAAATCTGAGAGGTTGGTTGGTGTTTGATTTACTCCTCATCTCGGCTTCCATTGTGGTCCGCTGATCCAAATTGTTTGTTGGCTTCGGGCGTCCAATATGTTGAAATTGATGACACTAAAGATCACACATATTTGTCGCAATTTAGTAATTTGATATACAATTCTCAGTTTATACCTACTGAAATATATGTATTGTTTTTTTTTAATTTTTTTTATCAAGTGAAGACATTTTTTCATATAAAACGAGTGAGCACATGCATTATTTTAATGGTCATTAAAATTGTACACAATGTAAAATCTTCTGCAAAACAAGAGTGTTTTTATTTGATTCAAGAGGGAACTGTCCCGCTCGTAAGAATAGCGGGGGCTACAGTTAACTCAATATACCCAGTTAGGTAAACAATTAAACCTGACGTAGGCGCTTATGCTAACAACCTTTATCATTCAACTTTGAACGGATTGTACATGATTTGTTTTAAGGATTATTATGATTGCAGACAATGTCAAAACTTCTGCAAAACAACACTCTATATGCTAACTTGACTCAATCGAGAAAATGAAGATGTTTACTTCAAAATAATTATACACAGTCAACAGTTCAGCCCAACTTGTTTGCAAATGGTTATATCAAGTAAAAACTGTAGTTTATCTATGCGGTAATTAGTCATAAAATAACTGGATCAAATTATAGAAATGTAAATACAACTTGGTATGGGAGATATCTTAATGAAATGGAAATGTAGCTAGCTTGCAACGAGAATGTCGTAAGTACAATATCAATATTTAGAGAAAACAAGAAAAAACTGTTTGAAATTTACTCTTTTCTTTTGGAATAACAAGTTTTTACAACTTCATTTTGGTCAACACGATAAGTTCCGATGGTAACGAAAATATGCGCATAAGAAGCGCCTTATGATGCAGATTGCAAATATGTATCAGTATTATAAGGTCGTAAGTGGTACTTACGATCTTCTCATTCTAATCCTACGTGAAACTACTTGTTTATTTGCATAACATCGTAATGGGTGGGTTGTTCAGTTTACATCATAGTTAAAACTCATTCATATATGAGGTCACTGGTGATCTGTTACAGGATGGACATACCACGTGACTTTTTGGCTAAGTCTGCAAGTAAAAATATGTAAACAAAAAGTTAAAAACAACCGTAAGAGAGTTTTTGTCGTTTGCCATTTTTTTAAATATTCGTTTCAATGGCTGACACGCTCCATCAAGTTAGTTTATGTTTCTTTACGTGCAATTTCAGAATGATTACATTTTTTAGCGTTTTGTGATTAAGTGGTTTTACCGCGAAAATGAATCATAGGCCTACATGCGAAACAAGCTTTTCAAATATTTATTTTAAAAGTGATTTTTTGTCTCGATGTAAAAAATGTCGTCTTGGTGAAATATTTGTGAGTTTTTTTTTCATTCTGATTAATGTTCACTATACCGTCTGACAAAAGCAACGTTATTAGACTTAAAATGCTGTGTAAAGTTGGCTCGAGATACCACATTCAATATTTAAAAACTCGAATGTCGTTAGTGCGGTGGTAGGTTGAAGCCCCGCGTGACCGGACTGACAACCGAGAACCAAGCCGGGTTATGGTTTAATAACTTTGCGCTGCGCTGCGCTGCGCTGCGCTGCGCTGCGCTGCGCTGCGCTGCGTTGCGCTGCGCTGCGTTGCGTTGCGTTGCGTTGCGTTGCGTTGCGTTGCGTTGCGTTGCGTTGCGTTGCGTTGCGTTGCGTTGCGTTGCGTTGCGTTGCGTTGGCAGACATGTGCGAATCTCGGCAGCTTTGTGACTGGTACAACCAGCAGTGCGAATGTCGTATGTCGAATGTCGTCATAAACCACAATCATTTTTGTTTGAATATCGTACATCGTAAAATAAGACATTCGATATTGTTTGAATGTCGTATGTCGTATAAACGACATTCGATTTTGCTAATAAAAACAGTCAATGGAATACTTTTCGGTATATTAGTAGACTTACACAATAAGATAAAAGAAACCAACAATAATTCATTTGAACTTGTAAATTAACAAGTGTGTGATGTAATATTATTCATGATTCATCAAAGTGCAGTCATATTTCACTGAAAAAAAGATAACATACTAAAACAGTTGCGTTCCTTTCGTCTTTAAGTGTATCTAGTGTGGTTAAAAGTTACACAAGCCCAAAAAGTGCGACCGACTTCCGTTCAGCTGTGAATAATTCTTCTGACAGCATAGAAGTATAATACTATATATTATTTACTGATAACATTTTTTCTCATTACTTAGATGGACCTGCCCAGCATGGTTGAACCTGGCTGGAAGAAAGTGGTATAATCCGGGATATTGCTAACAGAGAGAGAGAGAGAGAGAGGCAGATCATTGAGGAGTAGATTCTACTGGAGTAGTGGGACTACGTTTACGTTATTGTGTGTGACTTTCCTATTGACTGACTGGGAGTGAATTACCATTGAATATCAACACTGAGGCACTTTAAGCTTGTTTGATTATAGACTTTATAATGCAGTGAAAACACGGGGTATGGACTAGATTAATACTTTCAAATGATATGTAACTTTCTATAGAGCTGAGGAGGACTTTTAACTTGTACGTGTTTCTGTCACTAGGTATCTAGCAGAGTGTTAAAGCTGATACCACCGACTTACTGACAATCTCTAGTACAAAAGGCGATAGTGAAACTATACAATATATAATTTTCAATTTTGGGATTTTTGGATTTTTGACGTTAGAACCGGTGAGTATTTTTTTAAATTTTATACATAATTATGATACATTAATAAACTGGCATATTATGAACATTGGTATACAAATGTATTTTGACATTTGTCAGCTGTTGGATGATATGCGAGTGTGATACGTTTTGGTGTGAAAAGTATGTTTCTAACAAATAAGTACATTAGTGATGTAGGATTATATATATTTATATATTATAGTAATTGTATTAAAACTTAGTTTCCTCATAAAGCATGGTCAAAGTCATTTCAATTGCCGTTTAAACCAATAAAACGGTAAATTGATAATGATAAAAATAACACTTGCTTAATGTATTTAGCGTATTAAATGATTAGGACAGGCACACTATAATTTCGTAGAACAACTAAAAAGTTATAAATTATGTATTATAATTTCAAATACAGGATATATAAATATTATATGCTAATCAATTATTATTCTAGACAAAAAATGTATAAATTTATCAAACGCATGAATTCTTTCATACGCTACATTCAATGAATGTGTAACATCAATATATTTTGTTGTATCATCTAAAATAGTATGTAGAATCTATACAAATTAACGGAAATTTAGGAAATGTGTAGTAACTGCTTTGATCAGGTTCAAAAGTCAGCCGCATGATCAAATTATCAAAAATGGTTTGAACTTCGAATAATGAACTGTTAACTATGGCTCATTTTAATTTTCAAAAAATTGGACACAAATGGATATAAGTTCATGTAACCTTTTAATAGCATTTAAAGCTGCAAAGAGAGTTGCTTGCTGCAGAGTTAGGGAATATTAAATCGAACTCCTGGTGCTTTTTCTACTTGAGTTTACTTCAAATGTGGCGCAATTTTAACATAAAATACTCCACTTTATGGCCGAAGTAAAATCTAACTTTTTTTCAAAATTTTCTTTTCGCTATTATCTTCACCACCATAATTACATATTGGTGCGTTATATTCGCGTAATTATTCACATACTACTTTTCTGTAGATAAAAATTATCAGAAAAACGTTAAAAATATGATTTATTTGGAGACGCTTTGCAATACATTTTGTTTTTATTACCGTTGAATAGTTGAGATAAGATTTTAACTCAAATACCTCTTGTGTTCTTGATGAGGCGAAGTTTTTTTGCATTATAACATACATAATAAACACGTAGTCTTCTATTAAATGAAAGTTGACATTTTGTTTTTCAACAACGGAATTGAAAAGGGGGATTTAACTTTCAAGTATGTTAATTTTATTTCAATTTTATTATATTTTTCGTTAATTTATTAAGCATATTTTGTTGGAGGAAGCAAGATTATTTTTTGGTGGTTTTATTGTTTATTGTGCATTTTATAAGTTTTCCTGAGTACAATAGGTATACTCCTAGGTGGTAAAGCGTAGACTAAAAGACTAAAAGTGTGAAAGTTGGATTTATTTGGTATGTCCACCCTGATCAGGAGAAAAATCAACTCCCTTATTATTTATAATGCGTGATTGTTTTATTTCAGTCGTAATCGACAATGTGCGCATCATGTAGATCTAATATGCTTCGAAAATATTTATTTTTTCATCTAACGTTACTACGAATCTTCCCTTTTCTCTTATAATAATAATAATAATAATAATAATAATAGTAATAATAATAATAATAATAATAATAATAATAATAATAATAATAATAATAATAATAATAATAATAATAATAATACATATAATACATATAATACATATAATAATAATAATAATAATAATAATAATAATAATAATAATAATAATAATAATAATAATAATAATAATAATAATAATAATAATAATAATAATAATAATAATAATAATAATAATAATAATAATAATAATAATAATAATAATAATAATAATAATTATAATAATAATAATAATTATAATTATAATAATAATAATAATTTTCTCTTACAACTAACTTTAATGAGTATACTAGTAATCATTATCGCTGATTACACACAGTGTTATAAAAGTATGTATTCCTCGCTTGGTACTCAGCAATAATTAATGGACTCTCTAAGGCCCATGTAACGATGGATAACATCAGTAATGAGGTGTCGAGGGTGATTAATATAAGTCGTAGAACCTCTTTCACATTGGTTTATCATTATATGTTACACGTAAATTTAATAGTTTAACAATTCCATGCGTGCTTTGCTTGCAATAAGGCATACCAGTTCGGGACCCCTCGGACGTTACATCACGGAAAGACCCGAGTTGTTACGATTGGATCATGCAGTTATTTAGTTTATAAATACGCTATAATCGTTAATTAAACGTTCATTTCAATAAAATTTAAATACGTGTAACTAAGTACTATATCTCAATTAAATTCTGAGTAGGAAACATTCTCTTTCAACAAAACAATCGACCTAAAATGAATTAAATGTCGATCTAGTACAAACTACATGCTATAAACTTAAATGCAAGTATGTGCACACGATGACATTTGTTGTCGATCCAGACACAACGTTGACAATCAATTGTTTGTTTCAGAATTATTTGTCAACCTGACACAGCACACAAAAAACAACAAATGAAAGTTTCATATTACACATAACTAAATATATTCGAGGGCTCAGTGCAACACGAATGTAATTTACATTGATTTATAGAGGAACATATTACATTTTTGCACTAAGCCCTAGAATTATATATTGTCAATGTTATAATACGCTCGTACAATCTCGTTATTAACATGACTTTCAGTTTTTTCCTCCAAACATACTTTTGACGTTTAGTAAATGTGTTGGTTTAGCGTAGTTTGCAAAGGTTAACACGTTATTACGTATGTTAAAGCCTAGGTCCCACTTAGCATTTTGTTTGGCCTCGGCGATTTTCTGTCGATTTGAATAAATTAGCTTCGTGAGGCTTCGGGAACAGGGAAATCACAAATGTTCTACTATGATGGCTTCCTCAAAGCTTCCCTAGAATGACTATACCACAATGACCCTTTCCCCGATGCATTCCGATGTTCATTTATTTAATCTGGAGTTCGGGAGTATGGGAGTACATCACAGAGGCAAACATGTTCAGTGTGACCTAGGTATAAGACATTATTACTTATGTTGAGCGATCGTTGTCAAGTGGTTGATTTACGCAGTAAAAGTACACACTCGCATTCTCATTTTTCACACTCAGCGGTAATTAAATGCAGGTGAGTTTTGAGTGTTTTGTTTACATGTAGTTTTTACCCCATTCATTCTCTCCCCATCTTAGGCTAGTGTTCAAATACGGTCCAGGTGTTGGGTATCCATATACATTGACTCTTTTGCTAGAATCTGACAACTTCTGCGCAAACGCGTGAATGGGACACCGCCTTAACCATCCCTTAATACTACACTTGCGCGAAGACACGTTTTAATAATACAACTAAATGTAGACCTCGTTATATAGTTCAATACATGTAAAAATGCCGTTAGAAAGAATTGTGTAATTTGATTCTGATTCTGCAAACTTTCGGACCGGTATAGGCAGCATGTCAGGGACCTTACTCACCAACCCTTAAAATGAAACTCAGACTAAGACTTAAAAATGGACAACATTTATAACCACTGACATATCTTTTAAATTAGATTTAGTGATGTGAAATTGTAACTGATTATTTGATGTTACCAACGGAACACGTATACTGATTTATATCGTTACATTTATAACTACATGCGAGCGAATAGAACTTTTGACAACTTTAATAAACCTAATAAATCCAGGACTAAAAGGACATAAAAATAACGTGGAACTCCCATACTGTGATTATTACTAAAGAACACGATAAACACATCGAGCACAAATATTCATGTGAAGTACATTCAGTATTTTCCGTGATAATTTCTAACACAAATGCATTTCGTCACGTTGTAACATGTATTTTAACTAATTTATTTTTGGTCGAATGTGAAAAAAGTTTACCATTATTACTCATAAGTATCACCCTCGACAATTTCTAATTCTTAATCACAATTGAGGTAAGCAACCACTAAATATTGAAATAGTCATGAAGGAAACATTGGATTGACTGGAAATGGTGGTATGCATTGATATGCTTGCTTTGTAATCATGCACTTGGACATAAGATCATGTAGTGAAACTGTTTAACATTCTTGAATACTTTGACATTTTGACTTAAATATGAAAGTGAAAGTACAGTGAGGGGGTGTTTAAATGGTATGTGGATAACCGCACGACACAACAACTAATTTCTCCATCTTTGATGAGCAAAATTTTTCTTAGAAGATACATGACCATCCTTTTTATTGCATTGGTTTGAAGTTAAAGATTATTCTTTAAAATGATATGTGTTTGTCAACAGGCCATAGAGTAAAACTTGTTGAAATTTGGTGCCGGCCATTGTCACGTTACATTGAACTAAAGAACAAATTTATGTTGTGATTTCTAACCTTGAGTAATATAAAAAGAGAAGAAACGGTCTCCTGCATGCCTTCGTACGCTAATTGCGATTTTCCAAAGCTTGAAAATAGTAAGATAGACCTTACTTACTTACTTGGTCCTCTTCGCACTCTTCAGTGCATAAGGCTTCCACAGCTGCTCTCCACCTACATCTGTTTTGGGCCCTCCTCTCTGTTGTCATCCAGGTGGTACCCAACATCTTCATCTCTGTCTCAACTGTTCGTCTCCATGTTCCTTTTGGTCTCCCTCTTTTTCTTTGTCCTTGTGGGTTCCATCTGATAGCTGTTTTCGTGAGTCTTGTATTGTCCATTCTCATGACATGTCCTAACCATCTTCATCGTCTGCGTCGTATCTCTGTATTTATATCCCCAAATTCCAGGTCTTTCTTCTACTTCTGAGACATCATCCTTCAAATCCACGAAAAGACAAATCAGATAGGCAAAATTGTTCGCGCATATGAGTGAAAAGTGGTTGGCAAACCCACGCTGTAAAATTCCATATAATTATGGGCTGATGTTTGCTGGTGATATTGTCAATTTTTCATGTTATCCTTTTTGCAATGCAAATATACTTACCGGAGACAAACGGAAATGGCCGGGCTTTCACGACTGATCAGTCAACTTGACTTTACGCTGAAGACATTGCCCTCTATTCTTTCTCGGTATCTATATATTATCGTGAATTAACATATGACAAGAAATGTGTAATAGCACCGCTTGATGCTGTTCGTTCAATACGGAAATTAAGATTTATAAACACGACTGTAGATATATATTGCCGATGCTATTTTTCTTCTCGTAACCTTGTCACCCAACTAACGTACCATTGTCTATTATATGATTTATTGGTTATTGATGGAATTCAACGAGTCATCTGTGAATGTTAATTAAAAGGTGAGTTTTAATTAACATTTACGCGAGCAAGTTGATATTTGATTAAATATTAAATAACGCATTCAAACCGTTTAACAAACGTAATTTGTAATATACGCAATATTTCTGTTGTTATAATTAACGCGTTGAATAAATTATATCTGTGCCTCATTAATAATTATGATAATGCAAAGCTCGTAAATTTGCGTAGGCGGCTATGTTAAAAGTCGGTGTGAATATAAGATATTGTTTTACCACTTATAAATGACACCGAATGTATATATCATGAAATACAACATAACTCATAAAAGGAAGTAAGACTCATATCATATGCATTCACGAGGTCACCGGGTCAAGGGGCGTGTTCATTTTTTTACCAATTTACGAATTTGAATCGGGTTCTTGACAAAATTAAATAATGGCTTTATTAATTCGAGCAATCACCTTTTGCACTTTTTTTCATTTCTGTTCAAATATAACTTGAACACCTCGCGTATAACCTACTTAACATGCATTGCCTAATAATAACATTTTAAGTTTCTCTAATCTAGAATCAATACATTTCCTAACTTGACGTCCACCTGGATTGTATTTTTGTCTTCGCAAGTCAAGGAGGTTTACATGTTTCACAGATTTCGTTACCTCGTCTGGCAGTTGAAATATCAACATTTAATTTCTTGCTAATGGGTGTAGTGGAATAATGCTTACATTTGGGACATGTCTGAAAAAAATGGAAACAAAATGTCGGCTCGTTTACTAGAATCGATTTATTACATCTTATCAATAATGTTGACACGCTTTGTTACTTCAAAGGCGATATAATGCATTATGCATTTTTTGTTGTCTTAAGTGGGGACAAAAATAAAGAAATACATTTGTTGTGTACTCGGCGGCCATTGCATTTTGTTTAGACGTTGTTGATGAGTTTTCTAAACTGGATTAACCTTGCCAATTCTGAATCCCAGACACAAACCCACATAAGTATCACCATTATCTATGTAAAATAGATTTTAATCTGAGTAAATAATTAGTAAGTTTTGTCCTTTGTTAAGTGATAATCCTTGTTAATCCTTTGTTAAAACGCTGTAGTCAATTTCTCATTTCTCAACGCAATTACGACACATTTTCATTTTTACTGAAAAAAAAACTTAAAACCAAAATGCAGTTTGACATGCCCTTAAGGTTAAGTTAACTTTTCGTAAATGTACAAGTGCACGTGTGTTCTCTTTGAACAAATCTGTCTCATGGTGCAGTAATATCATCTTCAGGTTTTAGTTATGGTGCTCTAATGGTTTAAGAGTTTACCTTGATGATCAAAATCTGTGAGTTCGGTCGTTCTCATTGTACCGTGACTGTACATTTATCAGTAGATGTTAATGTAGTGAATACCCCGAGTTCATGGTTTGGAGGTCAGATTCTACCTATATTTACAAATATAAGGGTAATGAGTTCAACTGGTTCGGTGTCAACCATCATATACATGATTGTGTTCATTTAATATTTTCTAGGGAACCCTATAACAGATTTCCTTTATCTTGTTTAATCTTAAAGCTGTTGTTTTTTTAAGAGTTATGTAGTCATATAATCTCATTATTAAAACCACACCCTTATTACGCGCCATTTCTCTACGCTGATGTAGGATCTGACGACACTACATGTGGGGTCATGTCGATGTGAACGATACATCATCCAATCAATTCGCTTATTTCACAAATCCGAAAGTGCGTTGGAATTCTACATGACGTCATTGTGCGCTAGAGAGGTCATTTGAACGTGACCTCTTACGAAGTGTGGTCAGATCTCTTAACAGCATCTGCTTTTAATGAGATTGGTAGAAATACATGGAGTAAATTAACCTATTACGCGTTTGTACACACATTTTCTAATGATTTCAATTTTTTCGTTTATGTCTTTGTCAACGATACAGTAACATGATTGTGGGGATACCGAGAGTGTGTGATATCATTAAAGGTTTTCAGTAGTATGTCTCGTAACGTGATTATGTAGTTACTGTGAAACCTACTAGACGTTGATACTTTGTTAGTAATTAATTATACGGCACTACTTGGCTGTTATCAGTGAGTTCATATTTGGTTAGTATCGTCATAACCCCACCCCTATTAATAATATCAGTACCTTACCCAACATCAGGTTTTTCTTCATTAAATTAAATATCATTCTTGAATTTGATAACCATAGTTACTACATGTATGCATGCACAGCTGTGTAGGAAAGTACATGTAGTCATTTATTGTTTAACACAAAGGAAAATCTTTGCCATAAATTATTTTTTCTTAGTGATTTGACTATTATACTCTCATTTCGAAAAACATGACATTGTACCCTTATTTGGGAGTGTTTAAAATTTAACCGATAGGTCGTCAGTCATAATATATGACCATGGAATTACGTCAATGTGCTAAACGACCAAGCAATGGAAGGGTACTATTTTAAGCTCTAAGGCATGTTAATAATATTTATGATAGATATTTAAATGAAACCTGATGTTCTGTGTAGTATTCTAACTTAATATTCCAGGCAGTTTTGTATTACTATTACAGTCTAGATGTATTTTCATATGCTATCATGCGGAATGCTAATTTCATCTGACCGGTATAGTGCACACAGGATAACGAGAAAGACGGAAAATTTATATTCTTAACCACATAGGCGGTTTAACCAAGTGTGTTAAAGTTTCTTTAATATCGCATTCGGACGTTACTTGTAAACGTAAAATGATATTGCCTGTCCCTAATGTGCTACTATACATTATATAACGTAAACTGATATTGCCTGTCCCTTATGTGCTTCCATACACTATAATAAATAAACTATTAAACTGTACATTGCAGTGCAGGATGAGTAATTTACTAATTGTCTCAACAAAGTGTGCATCTTTATGTTTTATGTTATTTTATTGGGTAACTGACATGAGTATGATGACTTCTAAGTATACTGACATACATACGCGTTCAGTTTCGTTGAAAAACGTATCACGTGACCTTGGCTTGGTTTGACCTTAAGGTTATATTCATTAAAACTTCATCATATATGTATATACATGTCATACATGCATTGTCATGTACATTTTGTATGGTTATTAATACCATTAGACATGTTTTACATGCAATGATCTTTGTATTACATTGTATGATTATAAATTCGCGCGAACATGAATGTAATTATGACATTGAACGACGGTGTAGAAGCCGCGGTAAATCATCCGTTACAGCTCGGTCTTAAATAGACTTGTACATGTCGCTCGCTTAGAATGAGAAGGTCGTAACTACAAAATCAATATTTTGAGAAAACAAGAAAATACAGTCTGACAATCACTCTTAACTTATGGTGAAACAAGCTTTTTCAAGTTCAGTTTGGTCAACATAACAAGTTCAGATTTTCATGCAAATAGGCTCATAATGTTAAGTGCACTTCGATGTGGTTTTGAGTTCATCACTCGAAAACATGGCATCCCATACCAATCAGCAAAACTAAACACGTCGCGAAGAATACCCTACGTTTGCCACGTCATCTCTTGTATGCTATATTGTTGAGAATTTCAGAAAGCTCGTTAGGATTTTCCACCTTAGCCATTTCGCAGCCGAAATATCATTTTAATAGCACTTTAATTAAGTGAATATATTTCTCGCTGTCAGTGTTTGAAATAATAAACTTAGTAATAAATGCTAAAATTGCAACTGCTTAAATCGTTGACGTGTATAATGCATGTAGTTTAAATGGTATAATATAACCTCAGCTAAAGACCACCTCCGAAATTACAAAAATAAGCCTCAATATAAAGTCTAAGTCCTTAAGAATACCCGCACCTCTTCTCGATTTTGAAAGTCTGTTAATGTCAACAAATTCAAGGAACATGTATGTTCGCATTCATGTTTTCTATGATAGTAATTTCGTTTGGGCAAACCATAGATCATTTCTTTAGTTAGTAGTTCATATACAGTAAAACTTCGCTATGATGAGCATCGATCTGTCTCGAGCAAGTTTTATCATATTATCCGCTTGTATTATCAATACATGACATGCTCTTTGGTTATTACGAGCACCCTGTTTATCTCGAACATTTTACCTGTCCCGAACGCAATTTTAGTGTATTTACAATACAAGTGTACGTTTTTCGAAAACCATTTATAGGTATTCTACAGCTTTAGTAGTTGATGCAGTTGATTTAATTACATACCAAATTGAATGCAGAAGAAGGAAGCGTATCTTATACACAAACTTAACTTAATGATTTTCAATGGAAATAATATATGAATATTTTATTAGACCACTGCTCATGTATGCTGATGTTGTCGGTGCTGATTGCACGCAGCTCGAGAAACACGCACCTGATCAGATCCAGATGCCCGTTGCCTAAGCAAAGCGCTACGTAACGCTTTCCACGGGAGGGAATCCATGCCTTCTATATTTAATTGAACAGGAGGTAACTGAATGAAAGCTTTCGTTAGTGCTTTGCTTGTGCAACGGTCACCAGAATGTAGCATCACGCAGGCTATCTGGTACTACACAACTAGTATCATGAGACAATGATTCCGTCTTACGAGTATGATTGTGAATCGTTTTTGTAGCGTGATGTTTGTGTAGTTCTGGCGGTACGCAGGAAATACTCGTACATTAATTAACGAACAATTATTTGCCATATTTCTTTCCTCGTTCTCATAAACACAATCGTAACTACACGGGCATTTCCGTAACTAAGACATACGCCTCGTACATAAGTGTAGGGTTACAGATTTTGGTTATTCGGTTTCGGTAACGGCCAATCATCAGTTTTTCAATGCTATGAAGAAGCCCTTCAATTACCGGTCTCCTTTTAGGAGTTCGGATAGCTTCACAGGAGTTAGTAAGCTGTTGGTTCTCTTCGAATCCATCGTTTGATTCTCATGAGCCATGTTGTAAAGTAGTCCGTGTTGAAGGCGTTTTACCTATCATGTCCGAGGCACTTTCGTTAGGTTAACGCCGAGGAGTTCCGATTGATAAAAACAGCGATATTCAAATTGTACATGCAATAATAATCGGTCGGTTATGGAGAATGGTCAAATTAATCGTAATATTATCATCAGGCAATCCTCTTGTATAACATTTATCGAAATCGTCCTCCAATGACCTTACTTTATCGGCGTCAAGTATCGGCCTGATTGGTTTGCTCAACTTTGCTGTAAACTTTCGGATTAATTTGGCAATTCATGGTGTTGTTGCGTCAGGTTCAACTAGTGTCAATAGGTTTCGCCCAATTTCTGGCTTTGGTACTTTGTCGAAAAAGGGTCGTTTGTGGAATGCGGAATGACGGTCAGACATTGGCACAATTATATGTCAATGCCGATGCTACGTCGGATGAGAAACATTGTTTGTAAACTCGAACAGTATATACCAATGTTGGTCGTATCATGTCGGATCGGTGCTCGGGTCTGATTAGCGGTCAGGTCTCATCAAGAGTCGGATCTCATCAACGTTCGGGTCTCATCAACGTTCGGGTCTTGTCTGACTGGTGATCAAATAAGGTTGGTGTTGAAGGTCGGTGGATGGTTAGATCGGCGGTGGTTTGTCGGGGTGTGGTCTGGTCATATATGTTAACAGCCATTTAAACTGTCACCAGGAATTGCGACGAGTCAGCGATGTTATTTTTACGGCAAATCAGAAAATTGCAACATCATTTAGGCGGGCTAGTTGAGACTTAAATTGTAGATGACAATTATCGACCATGTAAAGCAGTGTACAAAAGTGTACATATTTCGTCAGGTAGTGGAAATACCAGGGATTTTTATTGTATTTAGATTTCCGCAAAATGTAGCTAATTTTATATTTATCATGTCATCTCCTAATTGCAATCAATTACTTACAAACGTTAAAGCCGAACTACGCTTTTGATGAACATATCAATGGTGTAAAGTTTTGGTATGTGTAAATAAGGGAAGGCTTGTAAGGTATTGACTTTCACTGATAAGGGACGAACCGCCTTAATGTTTTATAGTAAAACGTGGGGGGGGTTCAGTATACTTGTGGATACTTGTGGTATGCGGACTATTTTTCAAATAAGAAATGAAATATTTCAAAATATTATGTTCATACCTCCCTCTCCATACAGTTGATGTTTCACAATACAGACACTCATATGCACCGTCTGTATGTAATAGTGCAATATGACTAATCATAATCGGCTATTTTGTTTTGATGAATAAGCCCACCTCTAAACAAGTCCATACTTATTATACAATGGACACCGGGTTGTCCAAGTATTATGGGTTTACGGTGATAGTTATATGTACGTGTTTGTTTGAGCGTCTTTGGAGCAGAAGTGAATTGTGAAAATAAACGCTTAAAATTACTTTGCGCTCATTGCATACGGACCGGGTGGGTAGTAATTCCAGACGAACGTTTTAACGCAGACTTTTAACTTGATACTATTTTAGTTAGCCCAGTATAAGGTTATTGTGATAAAGTGATTTCTGATCTAATGTAAGATAATATGACAGACATTTCTAGGAATTAATGACATCTTGTCAGGATACATGCAGTTCCAAAAAGTTCCTTACCTAGTTCTAGGATTGTTTGGCCTATTTTAGGGATAATATGACTTTAAGGTTCCGAAGTCGGTGAACTATTTCCCGGCCAACGTACCAAATCATTGCGTGGGAGGATGGTTACCATGAACGCAGCACGTGACCGTGAACACAGCACGTGACCCTTAATCCAATCAACAATAACCAATAAACTTCAATTGAAAACAATCGAACAGGATTATTATGAAGAGGCAATGCGGCATAGCGCGTGCGATGGCGGCTACCGACTGATGTTTATATCCAAACCTAATTGATTATGATTAATGAGCTAGTTTGACATTGACGACATATGTAAGTAAAGTGTTTATCGCCTGTCACGTATATAAGGCCTGTCATTGGCGGTAGCTCGAGGTGTGAAATAGATGATAATTAGTAAGTACAATTAAGAGTAACGTTACGGCTTAAATGACTACTCGGTTGTCTCCTGTAACTCAACGATTACTCCTGTAACCTGGTGACAATCGGTTGTCTCCATAACTCAACGACTACTTCCGTACCATCGGCTGAAGTCGGAGTGACAATCGGTTGTTTCCGTAACTCAACGACGCCAGTCAATATTATTGCACTGAGTTGGAAAACAATACATGTACTGCAACAGTAACATAAACCTCAAGAATTTATTCCTTTTTGACATGACGTCATTATCATTTTCTTTCCTTTTTGTTTTCGTCTTCATTCCCTTCAATGACGTCATACGGATTAGTTATGGAATAATAATGGCTTATGAATAATCATCATCCTGCTACATGAATCATATTTCACACTGATACATGCCAGTGTCAGAATTTCGAAGAGGATACACGCCACTTCTATACCTCATTCGCATATTCCCTTCTTATTTGAATGTGACGTCATCCGGTCTTTAAATCGCATATTGACAGGGGCAGAGCACTCTCCTGACTAAATCTCTAAATACTTCGTTGAATAATAAAAGCCAGTTCTGGTCAGCATTCGCCGGGAGCATAATTGCTTTAAAAGAAACATCTGACTTAATTTCAACGATTTTCCAACATATAACAAAGCGATTGACGGAGCTGGTTATATAATGAGAATGAGTTGAACTTAATAAAGAGCGTTGTTCAAGTTTATTGTCATTAACAACACTCAAAACATTTTAAGGATTTGGTTGCATTTCTCAGGAAAATGCCGAGCAAAGCCTTGTTTGCTTTATTTGTGCTGAAATATTGCAGACATATATGCATGTATGTGTCTCCACCCGTCGCCAGATTAGACGGCAAGCGCACTTACGACTAAGCTACGGAGGCATACTATCTTACATTATGTAATTTTATTTTTGTATTTTGTTAATTTTCAGGTACACAGATCCTGATGGAGATGTTTGTGTACGTCACTGCCCTACTGTTCATTCTTCCATCATTTGTACAAGGTAAGTTATACACTTAACCTAAAAGAAAACGTTGGTCAAAAGTCTAATTTTCGTACGTACGCCACATGATTGCAAACTCGAAACTCCTGTACGTTTATCACACGAAAGTGTCTCGGACAAAATATATATAGGAAAGACGCCATTATCACAGACTACTTTACAACATGACTCATGAGAGTCAGATAATGGAATCGAACAGAACTAAAAGGTTCCTTATTCCTGGGAAGGTATCAACCCCTAAAAGGAGACCGGTAATTGAAGGGATTCTTGATGTCATTGAAAATATGATGATTGGCAGTTACCGGAAACTGCATAACCTAAATTTGTTACCCTACACTTACGGAAATGCCCGAGTAGCTTCGATTGGATTGCAAACAATCGTTTACAAAGTCTTACTTAGTCTTACTTTAATCGAATGGCGTTATTCACAGCGTATTCGCAGAACCCTTGCCTGTTTGCTTACTATCCCAAACATTTAATTTTGGTAACGTAATACTTAGTACGCTGACAAATGCGAAAGTGTGACGGAACCATACAGTGTTTAAGGTAATTTTAATCGACAAAAACAGCAGCAATTTTTAGTTCATTAAAATTACCTTAAAAGTGAAGATACTTCAAATTGAAAATGAACTTAAAATGTCCTTCCTGGATTCCGGCGTAATAATGACCTTAATGGTAAAATTGTCAATGGTATGTCATTAGTAACATAAATAATGTATCGCTTTGACACAATATAGTTATTGTTACGTTTTTACGACGGTCGTGTAACAAACACGGCTTTCAATACCCTATTTAACACAGGCACAATGATCGATCATGTATAGTTTATAATTATGTTTTAAATAGTATATTAATATCAGTGATTAATGTTCTATGAAAATGATACAACATTATACATTTCGATTCATTGCGCGTGGTGCTTTAGGCAACGATTCAAGCTAGATTGGTACCGCGGTCCGCTTTGAATATTTAGACCGGGGACCAGTCTAGATTCAAGCGGCGCACCTCGGGAAATTCCAAGACGAATCATCACGGAACGACCCGAGTAGTTACGACCGGTCCAATCTCAATCGTCACTACTCGGTGATTTCCGGAAATCACTACTGTCTAACAGTATTTTCGTTTTGACGTTAAATTCGAGATTCCGTGTTCTAGATTTACACCGACATAAAATCAGGTATTAATCTTAGAACTTCTAGGACATCTTCTATGTCATCCACTAACCTCCAAAATTGTAAAAGTACATGTACTTTAAATTCTCCAGGGAACGTAGCCTAAAGTGACCAAAAATAGAAATCTACGTACAATAAACTCATTGGAACTATTTTGCGAAACATACAGGATGCGCAACAACACAAGTACATTGTACACTTTATACGATATAAGAATAAGACCGCGTAGAAATATTCTTAAGTCTGCGTTGCTTGAAACAATGTTTTATTGTGTTTTTGCTCGATGCCAATTTCCCTCATCAATGGCGTTGTTGTTTGAGAATTTCGAGGAAAAAATATCCTACGGTGTTCAACAACGGAAACACACGAGAATCGTACGATGCCGTCTTGGTGCTCTTCCAACTTGTTTAACGCTTAAAATTGTGATCTAGTATTTGAAACTTACAATTTTAAATCTAACCTTTGAGAATAAAATAATATCAACCATATGATAGAATGATAACATCAACCGTGACAACAAGTATGACTTGTATTAATAATTATGTACCATCGACCTAGCAGCCATTTTTAATACCGACTGACATTTTAACAAAATAGTGTAAATTTGAAACAAAACGAAACAAAAATACCAAAATTTAGCATTTTTATCGGGTTTCAATAGAAAGTAAAGGCCGTTATAAAGATGAAGAGTTGCAGTGTTTAAACTTATGTAAGACCATTGATTCATTATTTTAAATTAATGAAAAAATGTTCATAAGAAGGTAGATAAATTAAATAAACATTTGTGATAGTAACAAATTTTGTGTGTTAAACGTAAAACAAGTTATAGCGATTTATTTAATTATAGCCTTCTTACTTCTATATGTAAACGGCTATCGGGTTTACAATATCGGATGGTTAAAAAAGTTGGGGATGCATTGATAAAACCCGTTTTTCGGAATTATCCGGATTACAGGGAGAGAATCGGCTATTTGCAAATCGCGTGGGTACCATGGTGCTTATGCAAACACGTTTGTTTCTCTGCATTGTTAAGAAGTTAATGTATGATAATGATTGCAGCTATGTGAGCCAATAATACCTTAAATATAAGTTAATTACATCAATTATGTCGCGTGAACCTTTAACGTGCACGTGCTAGATCTTAAAATGCACAACTTGAATGTCAACCATATTTAAATGTATTATCTACATTTCATGCATATTAATGCATCATTAAAATTGACAGAAGCGTGTACATTGCCAAACGCACAGCAGCTTTTAACCAATGAGTTGGGTGTGAGGGATATAACATCTAATAGTACTATATCGTTTGTCGAAATTGTCTAGCTCTGAGTAGGGCAACTATCACCTCGGACTTCTTCACACTAAAGCTGGTTCCATTGCCTCAAGCAAATCGCTACGTAGCGCTCTCTACGGGAGGTAATCCATGCCTGCTTTAGTTAATCGAACGGGACATACCTGCTTTAGTTAATCGAACGGGATGTAACTGAATGAAAGCGCTTGGTAGCACTTTCCTCAGGCAACGGACACCAGCTGGTGTGGCTGTCATTCATCAACGTCATCCACGCCTACACTTTCATTCCAGACATCTGTCTTTGAACAACTGTAATAAAAGACACGAACCAGCTGTTGATTCTATACGATATGATTTTGATTAGTGTCAACTGTTAATTTATCTGTTAACGCATTCAATTAAGCTTTGATCTTGTCTGAATCACCAGCGTTGTTATATTGTTACATACTTCAGAGGCACATATTCCGTTTGAAAGTTGAACTGTCTCCGATATCCCGAAGCATCTCTTTAAGTACAAATATCATCTCAAACTGAGTTTTAGCTCAAATCAGAGTCTGAACTGCCGATAAATATGAAATGAAGATCGACCTCATTAATTTTTGCTGTAATAATCTAAGAATAATTAATAATGATTTCTATGTGTAATGTTAATTTTGTGTATATCCTCCCATGCAACTTATCTAAACTACACATAGCAATATCTGAGGTGAGATTTATCTCAGATTAAGGTATTTCAGGAGATCGGAGTCAGACGATTGTGCGGGGTTCATGCCTTGTCTTACAACATGACCAGTTGGTTCTTAAGCTACTTTTTTAAACTCAATTACCATGTCGTACTAACTTGAAAAGTTTCTTCCACGAGTAACTGACAACTTCCCGCTGAACGCGCGCGCGTTACGTTATCCACGTCAAAATGACGTCACGTTGGTATTAAAATGACGTCACGTTGGAGCTAAAATGACGTTACGTTGAAATTGCTTTGACAATTCTATGGAAGAGTAAGTTTTTCGTCATCAATAACTTTAGATCTCAATGAACTGAACTAATTGTCTGTGTAACGTAACGTCATATTTTAGCTCTAACGTGACGTCATTTTATATCCAACGTGACGTCATATTAACTTGGATAACGTAACGTGCGCCCGTTCAGCGGGCCGATTACGATTATGAGATTGCGGACCGGGCGGATAGGCGATAATCAATCACGTGATGGTCATAATCAGTCTGAAATAGGCTCATTTTTGTTACTATATATAGTAACAAGTGTATTAATATATTGTGATGTATATTAGCACAATTCGCTTGTTAGAATGAGAAGGTCGTAATTGCGACCATTTCAGAAAATCAGCACCACAAGGCCTTTTTATGAGCCTTTTTCGTAAAAAAAGAGAATTTTCTTGTTTTCTCAAAATATTGATTTTGTACTAACTACCTTCTCGGCGAAATACATTGACCTTTACACACTAACTAAATGTACCTTGTAATGTTTGTTTTCAGGAGAAGCTAAACTGGAGGTGTCGCCGTACCCAGCCCTTATATATCATGGAGCTATTCCCGGTACACCCGTACTGTCTGTGAAGGCGTATGATACAGACACCAACCTACCACTCTCCAATGTCGACCTTACCAATAGTCAGGACTCGACATACTTCGAGTTAGTGCAAGAACAAAAACGCCCACAAGAATGGTCACTTCGAGTAAAACAGTATATAGACAAAGCTATTGGCTACCAGTTTTCATTCAGCGTATATGGCTACTACCAACAAGCACCATACGATCGCCGTATTCTCATTGATGTCACGCAAGAAAATATGCATGCGCCTTCATTTGAACAAATTGAGTACGAGTTCCTGGCTTTACGGAATGGTTTGGACTATAACCTGACTGACATCGGTTTTGTTAAAGCCGTAGATAAAGACACTGAGTCGTATAATAAACTGTTCAACTACCTTGTTGATCACGACAAGCAGGATAACTTTGCGGTAGATTTGGAGAGTGGCCTGATCGAGATGGTTCAGAATGTTCCCGTAGGTGTGGATAATGTTACCTTCAGTGTTACAGCTATAGATGGGGGATCACCACAACAACTAAATACAACCATGGTCGTGGTCAAACTCACAGATCTTCCACGTAAGTAGCCACTACAAAAGTCTCAGTACAGTCCGATCAAAGTTAAATGAGAACGTGCATACACATCAGCTTGTCCGTTAGGTAAACTAAGTTTTTCTGTAGTCCGTCCTATTCTTTTAAATGATATTCAATAAGTAATACTAATGAGGGAACTATCTCATTCGGAAGAATAGCGGGGATTATAATTAACCCTGTAACACCCAGTTAGACCTAGCTTATCATTGTTTACCTGACGGACGAGCGAATGTTTATAACCGTGATCATTTAACTTTATACGGACTGTAGCCGGCTGTAAAATAAATAATAACATAATTATGTACATTTGTAGTAGGTAATATTTTGAGCTCAGGGATTTTTGTAAGACTTAATTTCCCCTAAGGCTAACTCAATTTAAGGGTATACGCTTGTTGCGGTTAAAAGATTCGAAAATTTGTGTCACATCGTTTTGGTATTTACGACTACAACGAGTATCGTTATGATCTGGATATGTTTAAACCGCGGACAAGTGCGGCAAAATCTGCTGCCACAAAAAGGTTGACCGCGGAACTTGCGACCAAACGTTTAAACGGTTACATATCAGTATTTTGGCCAATAGTGTTACATTTGTTGCTTGTCTAAGTAGTTCTAAGATTTGTAAGATAAAATTCGCCAAATAGGCCGCGCCTTAGCTCACATTACATATATTTGCAAAGGCCACGTAGGCCGCTGCACATTAAACTTCTACGATTTTATAAGTTGGTCAATATAAACGTATGTGGTAATGTCTAACCTTGTCGTACTATTTACAATTTGCATAACTCATTAAATGATAAGTCAAATATTAGATGCAAAATTGGTTTTATTGATAATAAAGTGATATTATGCATGAAATATGACGGATGTTAAGCTGTGCTCGTGTTTGAATATTCTCTTAAACACCAATTATTCCACCAGATTGGTGCAAATTTAAGCAGAATTGTGGGTTTGATGATAAAAGCATGAAACTTTGCATTATTGTGGACCCACTTTAAAAAAATCAAATATGGCCGCCATTTTAATGTTTCTAATAATTTCATGTCGACACTTGTCTTCAAAAACCTCACTTGCACGACTATTGTTATATAGTTTTCTATAATCTGTTTTCAAACGTTCGAAACCCCAAACGAAAATCAGTGGAGTGCAGTACTGTCAAAGTTTGGTTGATTGGAACCCTTAATTCAACAACCAACGTTGTTTAAACGGGCAATTGTTTCAAGTCCTGATATTCATATCTGAGCATGCATAAAATACAGACATAGTTTTGGTTAATAGTTGCATATCATCCATATTTATATTTGATACGTCTGTATTAAACGGCCGTCTGGTTTAAACAGTTATATTTGACATAATTATCATCTGCCCGGACGCTTAACACAGGTTGGCCTGTACGCTGAAATACACGTAATGAGAACATCAACTTCTGTTGCAAAAACTAGGATGTAATTATCCATGTTAATATCAAACGCACGTACAACTCATATTCGTACGTGTAACAAGATTATGTGACAGTAACCTCAAGTACAGCCTTTGAAAAATGACCATACACTGTCAGTTGACGTTAAAGTTAAATGGTCAACGAAATAGCGTTTTCACTTGTTTACAAGGCATAATACAACACGTTGTATATAGCTTGGCTATTTTGACTTGAGCCTGATCTTTATGCAAGAATATATTACAAGGTTCTTGCTTTGAATACTATAATTCAATTTTCGCAAGCATTTCGTGCGATATCGGCATTTCAAATGTGTGTTTGCATTCAGTTAAGTTAAGTTACCAATTTTCTACGGCTCTTTTCAGCTGTAAGGCCGCTCAGGCACCCTTTAACATTTCAACTTCCCTGGTCATTCGGCTTCATATGGAAACATACACTCGTGTCTCCCTGGGGAGACTATTTCTCTCCTGTGGTGTGGCAGCCAACATTGATCTGCGGCGCCCAAGAATAGACACTGCCCTCACAGGTACCATTTTACACCATGGTAGAGTGGAGCTGTGTGTCTTGCTCAGAGAAATTTACCAGTGGTCCAGAAGGGGATCGAACCCGGGACCTCTCGATCCCGAGGCGCACGCCCTACCTCGAAGCCACCGCATTACATCTTGAGCGTCTTCGTTATACTCCCCGTTTATGAAAACATACAATCGGTGTTGTATACGCAGACACTATATCGACTGTTAAATGATGCTAATGAAAAGGTCAGGCTCGTGTCAAATTGGCTAAGCTATACCTGGCCTATAAATGAACTTCCTCTAGCGCTTAATGTTGTTAATTTATTTGTAAGCCTCGTGGCTGAATCTTTCCCTTCTTAGTCATTGGTTGCTTTAAGGCTAATTGCCTTTTCACTAAACACATCATTAGTATCTTGTTTAATTTGTTGATTCAATTATGGACCAACTAAACTGTTACGAAATGTCCACACGGACATTAATGTAGATATGTGTGTTTGTTAATGTGCTTCATTTTGCACAGCGGTGGACGTTTCGATGTTTTTGGCTATACCCTTTTGTTGTCGGATGTGTAATACAAATTGCGATCTCGTTTTGTTTTTAGAAGATTCTGGATTTACATTCTTGATTGCTATTTTCGTTTACCTAAAGCACAAGTTGGATTAATTTATTAAGGCTTTAAGAGTTACGTGACTTTTGTTTTGAAATGATCTCGTCTTGTTTTGAATATTCTGGATTTACTTAATTGCTGCTTTAGTCTACGTAAATCACAAATGGGATTACTTTATTAAGACTGAAAGAGATACGTGACTTTTGTTTTGCACTGCAGAATATGCTGTACGTATATAGTCTATGCTGTCACCCAACGTCTTAGTGGTTTATTGTCGTAACAGATGGAGATTATGTGAAAACGATACATTCTTTATTTGCATGTTATGTCTAAAATGGCCATTCTGGGAACAATGCAACATGTAAGTTGAGAATTATCGAATATCAGACGAGGAAATATGTGATTTGTCACTCAGTGTTGTTATAGTTCGTCTGACCAAACTGTGCTCGAACATTTCATGCGATTAAACATAGATTGGAACTATATTTTATCAAGTGCGTGCGATCGTATTGTCGTGTTGTTGTGTGTTGAGTAATTTTATTTTGTTCTAAAATTCTAAAATCATGTGGAATATTAGTTTGACGTTATATTTTTCTCTAGCACCGGATATATTCTGTGTAGCCGTTCAAGAGGATGTTGCTAGGGTATGCTGGAAGGATCCAACAAACGGAAGTTACGTCATGAAATACGAGTTATTATTTCAAATGGATAACGATAATGCCACGACGGAAACAGTCGAGGTGGATGGAGTGAGGGATGAGACATGTAGCGTTGTTCGAGGGAACCAGCTAGGCCGGAACTATACGTTTACTGTACGGGTTTTAAACGGACTCGAATGGAGTCCCGAAAGTTTGCAACGAAAAGTGAGAATCGAAAAGAAAGGTAACGAGAGTAATTCATATCAATAATTTTTAAATAACCGACACTAATTACATTTGCAATCTTCGTGGGGATCGTATTTCGTGGATTTCATATAAAGGCCAATACTCTTTAGTTGAAAATTCTTGGAGACAATCGGAACACCTCGGACAATTCTAACGAATAATCATGGAAAGACCCGAGTAGTTACGATTGTTCATGGAGAGTTACGATGTACTATAAATTGAGTGAATTGGGCGATGACTTTTTTGTAATGTAGGCACATGCGTCCACGAAATTTAATCCCCCATGAATATTTATAAATTTACTGTATTTTATTTCACGTCAAAGACTACTCAAAACTTGTACAACAAATCGCTGGCTTAGAATGAGAAGGTCGTAAGTATTGTCTTCGACCTTATAAGGCCGATACATATTCTAAACCTTGAAAATCGGAACTTGTCATGTCAGAAAAATTGAAGTTGAAACAGCTTGTTTTACCATAAGTAATGAGTAATTTTCGGGCAGTTTTTTCTGGTGTTCTCAAAATATTGATGTTGTACAGGACTTACGACCTTCTCATTCTAAGCCAGTGGTTTTTTAGATTCAAGGTGGATTTGATTTGTTCTAAATTCTCTCTTGATTAATAATAATAATGTTGTGCCCTAAACATTCATCTTACAAATGCTGACCTGAAATAATGATGACACATTGACCTAAAAAATAATCTTAACTTTTAGTGTGGCTTTTAACTGCAACACTACAACTGAATACGTTGGTAAACCCTTAGTACTGTGCTGCCATGTTTCTATGACACATAAAATACTTCTTTTCCAAAATTGCGTGAATACATTTTAACTTTACAATGCTGACACTAAAATGTATACGAAAATTGATCAAGATTACTGATAATCGGGGTTCATATTTAGCTCTAACCCAGTACAAGTACCTATATATAGCTTCATAAAAAGCTATTGACATTTGAGAACCGTATGGTTTGTAGAACAGAAAATGAAAAATAGAGAAAAAAGAATTCTGTATCTTAATATAGCGAATGCATGTGTGATTGTATCTTTATGTATCAAACCCGTTTATTTTTGACATTTTCGTCGGATCATATTTAAATCAATGTTAACTTAATATTTGCCACCCTTTTCTTGACCAAAATGTTGTAAAAAGATTTGAGGAAATCGGACAGGAAAGACAGCACTCAACTTAACCAGCCGCGCACTGAACAGTAACAACACAACACAACTCCTCGAAGCAATGCCCACTCAAAATCCAACGAAATGATGAAAAATCCAAGTTAAGTTCCCGCTGCAAAAATACAGGATGATCCAATTTCACAAAGAAAATAAATAATAACCTAAACAGAAATATACCGATTACTACACTCAGGGACAAAAGAAACGCAAAACATATATAATGGTATTTTTCAAAGTTATTATTTTTTCCAATCATTGGTGAAATATTAATGAGGCAAACTTCAAAATTGCATTCATGTCTGTAATTGAATAATATTTTAGTCTAACAATCCAACATTGCAAAAGTCACATTTTTGTCACATTCATTGTCTGGTGTAAGCACCACGAACACGAATCCACTTTAAACATCCACGATATAATGTTTGTGATGTATAGTTGTGGGATAAAGTTTTACTTACGAATAAAAGCCTACCACATGTTGAAAAACCAAGAAAAACGTGGATGAAGTTTTAAATTACTGTTAATATAAATTGATTGTTTACAACCTACCAATTGCGAAACAACTAAAATGTACATGCATGTTAATGATCTCGGTCGTTGGAAAACTGCACTAGGAAACATGCGCATATGTTAATGATAGATGAATTTAGTCAATGTTTATGATACTGCTGTTAAAAAATTAAGAGGTGTGACGTTGATTGGCTAAATATGAACGACTTTCGAGTGTATCGTTATCGTCAAAATGAACGTGCGATATTTTTAAAAAGGAACTTTATGTTTTCAAACAAGTTGTCATTTTGCCTACCCGTGGGCTCCTATGTATCCTAGCTGTAATTCTGGCTGGCCGGAAGCGGTTTCTGCGATATAGCATACCAATGGTCCCGTCCTGTCGTTGAGTGGTTATTCTTGGTTTACCTGTGTGTTTGCGGTCCTTAGCCGTTCCAGAGGCCTGATATTGTTCATGTAGCCTTGCAATGATTGAAGGGTGGTTATGAAATTCTCTTACAACGTCAGAAGGACTCGAACCCATTTGGAGCAGTCTGACTGCTTCAGACCGTGTGTGTTCAGGCAAACATGGCATGGTTAAACTTATTTTATATGTTTTTATTTGATGAGTTTTTCATAAGCGTTATGTATACAATGTCATTCGGCAATAGAACTGTTCCGCTTTGCGATGTTGCACGTGATCCACGTGCGAAAAATGGGTTTTACCCTAAACTGAAAACAACCGGTTAAAAACACATTTAATTATGTACAAAAGCGCTGAGATGTCAAGGTTTTAACCCATGTATCATTTACATTAGACGAAAACTACTAGTATATATCGCACTAATTTAGAAAATTATCACCCCAGAAAAAGTTTTGCGTTTCTTTTGTCCCTGAGTGTAGTATAAGAGTACACAGAGGAAGCGTTTTGAAACGAAGTAGTAATGGTCAAGACAAAAATTATACTGGTCCCGATCTCCCGAAGCATCTCAAGCAGAAATCTCATCTCAAATTGAGATTTCGCCAAAATCAGAGTCTGAATTTGTAATAAATCTGAAATTAAAACTCATTACAAACCAATTGAATTAACAAAGAATATCATTTGCTGTCTTTGAAGCTAATTTTGAGTCTATCCTCCCTCGGAAATTATCCAAACGTAAATGGCAATATTTGAGATGAGATTTTTCTCAAAATTGAGATGTTTGCTTTTAATCAAGTTGAATTGCTAGTTCTTACACGTATTTAAAATTTGTTAACATAAGATCACACACATTGTGTCGTGTCCTATTATCTTATATGTCCCTATGTTACTACCCTACTACAGGCATGTCACATAGAATCTACTTAAAGTCCTCCATTAACAAAGAACAGAAATACAAAATATCTACTGTCCTGCATTCACAAAGCAATGATAATATTGCAACATATCTACACAAAATTCTGCTTTCACAAAGCAATATGTATATTGCAATAAATTATATCTACTATACATAAAATCCTGCATTCACGCTTAGCAATGAGTATATTACAATATACCTAAACAAAACCCTGCATTCATATTTAGCATTGAGTATATTGCAATATATCTACACAAAGTCCTACCTTCACATTTAGCATTGAGTATATTGCAATATATATACACAAAATCCTACCTTCACATTTAGCATTGAGTATATTGCAATATACCTACACAACCCTGCATTCACATTTAGCAATGAATGTATATTGCAATATACCTACACAACCCTGCATTCACAAAGCAATGAATGTATATTGCAATATACCTACACAACCCTGCATTCACATTTAGCAATGAATGTATATTGCAATATACCTACACAACCTGCATTCACATTTAGCAATGAATGTATATTGCAATATACCTACACAACCCTGCATTCACATTTAGCATTGGGTATATTGCAATATACCTACACAACCTGCATTCACATTTAGCATTAAGTATATTGCAATATACCTACACAACCTGCATTCACATTTAGCAATGAATGTATATTGCAATATACCTACACAACCCTGCATTCACAAAGCAATGCTATTATTGCAACAATCATATCTACACAACATCCTGTCCGTATGAGCTGTGACCAGACGCTAAGAACCTATAAATACCGTTAGGATTTAAAATATTTCGGAAATCGTACGAGCATTGTGACCGTAGCATAAGCAGGGTGCGCAACATATGCATGCTTTGTGAGGTGCTTTTAAATCAAATGTATGACATTATGCCTTTATCTGCTAACTTTGTCTGCAGAAATATTCGGCTTGTCCTGTACACCTGTTGGACATCTTAATGCGTTTGCACATGCAAAGTAGTCATAATTAAAATATAATGACAGCACGGTCGTGATAGATATAGGAAGTTTTAAATTTTTGATTGATACCAGACTGTTCATTTTCCAGTGCATGTTTCGTACGACTGTATTTTTAATCTTTACATTGTGAACATGTTTAAACCTAATGTCCGGTGCCTAAGCAAAGCGCTACGTAGCTCTTTCCACGGGAGATTCAATATTTAATTGAACGAGATATAACTCAATGAAAGCGCTCGTTAGCGCTTTGCGTAGGCAACGGACACCTAGTATATCTATACAAACACTATGTTTACTGGACAACACTCGTCAGCTTTCCCTTTTTTCATGCAATTATTTCCCTTTGTGTCCTCAAATATAGGGTCTGTACAGCCCTGTTTTTCACATCGCCTATACTGTCGCGATTAAAGTTAACCTCAGGTCAAGTACGTACAATTACACCTGATTATCATCTTGGTATGTGTGTTGGTCAGTTCAGTATATTAATAGTTCCTGACAGATAATTGTAATAGCATCCACCATGCTATTGTAAATCCTTAATGTAGGGAACTTCTTTTTAGGTCACAATAACATTTATTATGAGAAACCGAGTTAGACAAGTTTAAGGCATGAACTGCATCTTCTCAATCTCATTAAAATCAGATCCTACCATTTGCCCCATTCCGTTACGCTGTTAATTAGAGATCTGACAAGACTCTGTAAGATGTCATGTTCAAATGACCTCTCTGGTGCACGATGACGTCAGGTAGTTCGTAAATCTAATGCGTGGCGAAAAACCAATCGTACAAGCAGCCTCGTCAGAGTTTCAAAGCACTTTCATATTTGTGAAAGAAGCGAGTTGATTGGATGACTTAAAGTTCACATCGACATGACCCCATACGGAGTGTCGTCAGATCCTAAGATCCCAGATCAGCGTTAAGTAATTGAGCGTAATAAGGGTCTGGTTTTAATGGGATTGGTATCTCCTGATAGAATATAATGATATGTTATATTGCAGGTCTGTATGGAGACTGTCCCAAGTTCAGCAATTGTAGCATATGGGAACCGTGTGAGAATGGTGGCGAGTGTTTGGTCAATCCGGATCTTTCCTATACGTGTAACTGCACATCTGATTGGGGCGGAGTGAACTGTACCGGTCGGAATCTATGTTCCCAGTCCACGTGTTACAATGGCGGCACGTGCACTTATACTGGCGATCTCAATTTCACGTGCGAATGTCCGAGCACACACTATGGTAAATATTGTCAGCATTTTAACGCATGCTCAAGTACTCCGTGTTTTAATGACGCAACTTGTATTACAGATGGGGATAACTACACGTGCACGTGTAAAGATAATTTTGTCGGTGAGTTATGTGACGTGCCAGACCCGTGCACACCTTCACCGTGCGTTAACTACGGAAATTGCACGGCGTATGGCCAGTTTAGTTATGAGTGTGTGTGTCCGCGCGGTTACTATGGGCGCCGTTGTGAAAACGAAGACGTTTGCATAATATACCGACCATGTAATCAAGGTCAGTGCCGGCAAACTAATATTTCACATTTAGGGGCTGGAGACCGGTATGAATGCACGTGTAATATTGGTTACAGGGGTTCACGTTGTGATAGGTTAGACATGTGTAAGATTACTGAAGTACAGGGGATAACATTATGTAAAAATAACGGCATTTGTAAGTATAAAGAAGTAAGTTCCTATTTGTGCCAATGTGACGGTGGGTTCTGGGGAGGGGAATGTCAACATTATGATCCATGCTATGATAAGCCATGTGTGACTGGTATGTGTAGGAATACATCAAGTGTAGCATACATGTGCGAATGTTCGGACGGTCATTTTGGTGAATTGTGTGAACATTATGACCCGTGCTACGAGAAACCCTGTCAATCAAACAGTAGCGTATGTTACAACATGACGGATACGGAGTACGACTGTGAGTGTCCAATCGAACGGTACGGAAAGAACTGTGAAAAACTCGATGGTTGCCAAGTACATATTTGTCATAATAATGCTTCTTGTAAAAACAATTCCGACATCGGAGGAATAGAGTGTTTATGTGAACCTGGTTATACCGGACAATTCTGCGATCTATTCGACCCTTGTCTATTGTTGCCGTGTCAAAATAACGGTACTTGCACGAATTCATCCGATGACTTCCACTGCGCATGCCCAGTGGGTAACCAAGGAAAAACTTGCGAATTTCACGATCCTTGTGGCGAGAACCCTTGTTGGAATCAAGGGACATGTTTCCCAGGTGCAATAGACGTGACCAGCTACTGGTGTATGTGCGAACCTGCATTCTATGGAACACATTGTGAAAACGCGCATTTCTGCCAAATTGATCACGACTGCAAACATGGCGGAACGTGTACGATTCTAGAAGGTCAGGTGGCCTATGACGTCACGTTCAATGACAGGGACAAACCAATTGAAGCAACAGTAGCTAACAGAGCCACGTGCGTCTGTCTGACAGGTTATACGGGTAAGATTATACGGTGTTGTGGACACGTATCCCTTCACTCAGCCATTGCACCTATACCAAGAGCCTTTGCACGTGTATCGTTTCTGTGTCGACTTCATGTCACGTGACTTACTTTTATAATACCTGTGTTGGATTGGACCTGGTTTTCCATCTTTGCGTCAACGTGTATGTGAAACTGTTCAATCTACGTGCCTTCTATGTGTATGTAGTACTATGTACGGCTTTAAATGTACAATAAACATGGTGATGGGATTTAATAAACGGATTTTTAAAGCAACACAACTTTCCTACATTGTAATAACAACTTCTGTTAAATTTTCTTTCATTTCTCATTTTCTATTGTATTTTCATCCTGACATTATTAACAAACTGCAGACGAAGTGGCATCCAAATACCTTACGAAACGTGATTGAATTCTGTTTAAACGAAATTTTATTCGTACATTACTATGTAACTTTCGGTTGAAATGATATTATTAGTTGTAAATAGATCTATATGTTTAAAATTTGGCTTTAACGAAATGATCACTTGGCCTACGGTACATTCGGTTTAACGAAATGAAATCAGACTATTATTTCGTCAAAGGTATAGATGTCATTTTGGTCAACTAAAATATATGGAACGCCGTAGCAGTGGACATTGCATACTAAAGAATGGACATAGTAAGACAGCTAGGGCGTTCCATAAAAAATACCTCTCAATTTACCCGATTGTAATGATGTGTTGAACCATAATAATGATTTTACTACGCATGATAAATTGGATGACACTTTTGATGGACGCATAGTAAAATATCAATAATAATAACAAAACGTTTAAACCTCATTTTAGTACTCCATTGTAAAATTGTGAGTTCATCATAGTTATTTGCTGCATCTTGATGTCGAGCTGAACCTGTGACTAAAAGATAAGCAAAATAATTTTGGGTCCCTGGCTAGCATAAAACCAGTGACATTAATAATAATTATTGGCTTTAAGTTTTGTTAGTAGAAAATCACTATTTTTGTTTTCTACAAACAATATAGTGGTCCCTTTTTAGGGATATTTTAGTACTAGATTTTAAGTTTTGGTTTCTATTATATGCGAGGTGGTATTTTTATTGAGGAGATTTGTAAGTTAGGATATGTGTGTTACTGTCCTGTTGTTTCTTCTACCAGTATAATAGCTACACTGTTTGCTTGGATTCACGTCCGAGATTATGCAACAACTAGATTGTTTTCGAAAAATGTTTTTATGATTATACAGTAAAGGCCTACTCAGTGTACGTACCCTACCTTCCAAGGATTTTATAAGATGCGTTTGTAAATTTCACTTTTCCTAGTAATATTTTACTTACAATCACTTCCAAATTCAATGGTAGAACCAAAACGAAACCACATTTCCCTCCAGGAACAGTCTGAGGACATGTATAAATTCATCACCTCCAATTTCGGAGAGTGTATAGAAGTTGCATAATTTCGGATACTCATATATTCGGACACTCAATGCTTATAAAGCGTCTTACACATATTTGTATAAAATTCACATGTATAATGTATATATCCAGAAAAGTAGTTGCCAGTTGTTTATGAAATAGAATAATTACCACGTAAGTAAGAATAGGCTTATAGTTATTTGGCCTAAATGTGCTTATTAATGGCCGTCTGCTTTGTGACTAGCTTAAGGGAACTCGTTGAGCTTTGTTGATAAATGTCACTGCGTTAATTGCTGGGCAACACTTGTTTCATCTAATGGAATTTTTTTCACGATTAAAGCAGGAAACCATTTACTGTAACATGATACTTAAACAAGGTTTTATTTAAATCTATTCTGTTCTGTTCTATTGTGTAAATCCGAAACCAAAAATATTTCAAGAACTATATTATGTCCTTTAACTGACCATTCATTAACATACCCCTTGTATTAAAACAATATTAAAAACTTGTTGGGGGCAGGCGGCTTTATGATTATTGCGTTTCATGACGTTATGTATTAAGAGGTTAATACACGACAGAGCCGGGCCGGAAGGCGATAATCGGCCCGGAAAATTAATAATCACCGCGAGGGCTTTAGCCCGAGGGTGATTATTCATGCCGGGCCGATTATCAACTTCCGGCCACGCTCTGAAGTGTATTAAAGTCTTTAATACAATTGTTCGATTCCAAAACTCAATGAAAGTAACAGTTACTCACGCTTGGTTCAGTTCGTAGATATCTAAAGTACATTTATGCTGAAAATCTTATAATTCTCACAATTGTCAAAGGAATTGTACCTCTGTGTAACGTAACGTCATATTTTAGCTCTAACGTGACGTCATTTTAGATCCAACGTGACGTCATATAAACTTGGATAACGTAACGTGCGCCCGTTCAGCGGGCCGATTACGATTATGAGATTGCGGACCGGGCGGATAGGCGATAATCAATCACGTGATGGTCATAATCAGTCTGAAATAGGCTCATTTTTGTTACTATATATAGTAACAAGTGTATTAAAAATACAATAATTTGTCTTTGCCTTAAGCATAGGTCCCACTGAGCAGTTTTTTCTTCCTCGGCGATGTACTCCCGATTTAATCAATGGACACCGGAGGGTATCGGGAAAGGGTCTTCGTGGTCTAGGGGAAGCTTTGGTGAAGTCATTTTTAATGAAAAATTTGAAATCCCTGTTCCTGGTGCTTCCCGGAGCTGATTTATTTAAATCCCGAGTTCATCGCCAAGGCAAAAAAATGCTCAGCGGGACATAGGCTTTACTAATTGCAGTTTTCAATTAAGATATATTAATTTGTTGACTATTAAGTGAAATAACTAGAAGTCTAATTATATAAGAACTTTAAAGAACAATTTACTAGAATTTTTTTAGTCATAGTTTTTTTTTATATTTATATTTTTTATTATGCAATACCGTTACTAGATCTAGTCAATTAAATCAATGATTAAACAATCCATATTGAAATGTTTTGTCCGTTATCTAATAATTAGTATTTATACATGGACTACTTATTTAACCTCTTTCTGTATTTTAAAAATGTATGTCAATTTTCTTTTTAAAAAGTAATGTTCGTAATCTCAAAGCATCTTCGAAAACCCAGCGGTGACTTCACTCCCGAACTCGCTACACTGACTATGTAGCGAGTGAAGTAGGGAAGTGCCGCCTGGGTTTTCGAAGATGATCCCAAATTATCTAAACTAAGAATATGTTATAATTAAAAAAAATATTTTACCGGAATTTTCAGGTGATCGTTGTGAGAAGTTATCACCATGTGTGAATTCACCTTGCGGTGAAGGTCAGTGTGTGCAGAGAGGTGAAGGTCACGTGTGTAAGTGCCCGGATAAAACAGAACGAATCAATTGTGATGAAGGTAAGGCGAATCCTTTTTTTTTAATTTTCGTTTGCTTTCGAAAAGATGTTATCAACTATGAAACGATGCGTATTTGGACTTAATAAATAGTCTAATACTAGCAAATGCAGAAGAAACCACCCGTAAACTGTTAATATATTTGATTATAAACATTTATTAAACACGTATTATCGTAAAAACTACAGACTACCGATACAAAACGTTGATTAGTTTTGTAACCTCACCTGATAATCACTTCAAGTTAAATTCAAAAAATAATCTAGCCGAGCAATCGTCATGGAATTTGCTATGAAACGTCTATGATTGTTCTTGTACAGACTCTTAGTGCATTCATACACTATAAACCTTCCATGTCGAATTTCAAAAACGATTTCACAAAATTTGTCGAAATGTTACGATTTGTTTGTGTTTATTTTTCAGCATACTGTGAAGAAGACAGAACATTTTACGATCAGACAGGGTGGTACGTTTGGCCACGGACCAAGTCTGGTGACACAGCAAATGTGTATTGTAAGCATGGCACACATACCATGTTTACTCTCGGCTTTGCTGATAGATCATGCGGTGTCAACTTTGACGGAACTACTTTCTGGGAGGAAGCGGATACTTCCGAGTGTGTGCCGGTAAGAACTTTGGATTTTCGAATCTAAACTTTCAAGTGCAAGAATGAATAAATATTACTGCAAGGCAACAAAATCAAAAGTCATCCTCGTGAATGACCACTTTTATCTATTTTAAGCATCAAGGTCCTACTTGCTTTTCAGATTCCGTTACTAAAACAACCCTGTTAATACAACTCGTATGAATATTGTGTTTAAGTGTTGGTTATAATTTGGTTACGGGTGCATTGTACCATAGTTGATATATTTTATTCAACAACAAATTTAATAACAAATTTCAGGCATACTTGTATCAATGACTATCATGTTTCCTCCTTAAACATGCGTCCTATCAGTCGCCCAAGTTAGCACAATACGTGTCTAAGGTTCTAAATCATCAAGTGCATGTGTATCTCCTGTGTCAGTTGTTACAGCCATGTCAATGGTAGCATTGCCAATGTAAAACAGATACAAATATAAATATATATATAAGGGAATCGGACAGTGAAGACGAGCCGACCACAGTAAACAGTAACAACACAACTACACGGAGCAATGCCCATACATAGCCAAACACAATAATTAATAGCCCAAGTCCCGTTGTAAAAATGCAGAATGACCCTTTTTCACAAAGAAATAACAGAAACCCTGTTGCAAGATGCTAGCAGACAGAGCACACACTGCACTGGTTGATAAATAATGGTTAGATCGACTGATTACTGTATCGGAATACAACAAAAGGTATGAGGAAATCAGACATGGAATGTAGCACTCAACCTTACCAGCCGAACACGAAATCAAAAACACCACACCACAACTACACTGGGCAATACCGACACATAAGCCAAAGAAACAATCGAAAAATCCAAGTCCCCACCGAAAAAAATGCAGGATGACCCAATTTCACAAGGAAATTATAGAATATCGATTACAGCGTTACCTGATTAAGAAGACCAACATAACAAAGATGTGTTTCTGTTCTTTTACAGCTTCAGGAGACAGACATTAGCAAAAACCTTCGGGATCTAGCTTCGTCCACTAGAGACGCATCCGGACTCCGACCTGAAGAAATTGCAAACATAACCAACACATTAGAGGAATATTTCTTCTTCTCGTTCGAAAATACAGACGTGAGTAAACAATCCTTATTAGCTCTAAATGTATCTAGTTTCGGTTATTCCTAAGTCTCATCGAGATTTTTTCACATCAGCAATGTACTCCCGATTTAATAAATGGACATCGGAAGGCATCGGGAACAGGATCATCGTAGGCTATTGGAAGCTTCGGAGAAGTCATTAGAAGATTGGTAAAATCCCTGTTTCCGACACCTCCCGAAGCTAATTTATTTAAATTGGGAAAGAAAATACATTGTACATGTATGAACACAATATAATGTAAGTACACATACAATTGTATTCGTGAACGTTCTACTAAAATTCATCTTCGTTGGTTTCGACAATGAATGCGACCAAAAATTTATTCCCATGCACAATCTATGTCTTCAAATGTGCTGAGTTCACGAAATTACGATCATACGAAACTTCCCACTGTACCAAATAGCAACTAAATTAATTGCAACTTGCAATGTACTCAAGAAAATTAATGATTTTGCAGCGATTAAATGATAAAAAATGAAAGACTTCAACTCCTAGAAATTCATTGTGGTTTTGTTTCCCATCGTATTTTTAACGGGAAGGCATCCGTCTAATAAATCAGGCTTTAAAACGTTTCAACATCGCTGCAATGTAATTTACGCGGAGTAATAGGTCTTCTAATTGGATGTGAAACCTTGTGTTTTCTTTCTGTCACAACAAAGGAATGGAACATGTTTCTGTCTCGACACTCACAGTCAGACAACAGGTGTATATTCCCACTCATGTTGTCTATCTAATTAACTTACATACATGATGGATAACCGACCAACATGTAATGAAATCGGGGGTGTAAATCAAGACGGAAAAAAACATATACATTATTGTATATAAAAAAAGTTACGTTACCAATTTTCGAGAGCTGTTTTCAGCAGTTCAGTCTTTCAACCACCCTTTGTCATTTTAACTTATATACATTATATCACCCGAGTATAAAGTTTCTTTTAGCTAAGGAAATCCGTAATTCCATTATGAAAATTGTTGGCCATAGATCCACAGGAACATTGTTATTTTTTTGGTGCCTGTGTTAAATTTTAACACATAGCCAGCATCTATATGATAGGCCGATTAATAAATAAAATATAAAATCCTTAAAACATCGAACTTTTGTATGGATGCAAAGGCTGGCAGTCTTCAAAAAGACTTTGGAAACACATCTGTTTAGAATTGCATATCAGTGATAATCAAGTGATTTTTTTAGACTTTAAACGAACTGTTACCTAGTTGATATGTTTCAATCAATCAATTACATTCATGCTCAGAATAGTTGAGAACAAATTCGTACTAATTAAACTGAAATTTGTTTAAGATACACATGGTGCACTATGCATACACTGAGTTATGGTTTAAATGAATGTCCTATCTGTTTACATACCAAGCAAACCATAAAAGCAGGGTGTATTTATCATGTAGGCCCTACCAGGCATATTTCCTCATTAATTAGACCAATTATGCTTAATGACATGTTTCGTAGCTCATTATATTGCAATATAAACTAAAAGATGTCTGCATTCGTTCGTCTCCAATGGCCTACACACCGAACAACTATTTGTATCATACACACGATTATAACATGTTTTTTCCAGCAGATGTTAAGCTGCTTTCAGTCAATTTTCAGTTTCACTTGAAATACCAACAAGTATGATTTGACTAGCTTGTTTTCTCCCATTTTTTTAAATGAACATTTTGTAAAAAAAAATACTTGCCTGATGGATATCAAAATGTTCATGGTTTCATAATCTTCGGTTTCTTTTGAGCACATGCTAACCCTGATTTCATTGTGGTGTCATTGCAAACCACATTTTCGAGTTACATTATAATTATTGTAAAGTGTATTGGAATTTTTTTGGTCCATATCTAATATTGAACAAAATACATTCAACACGTTAACATGTACCATATCATGCAAATGTGCATGCTCTTAACATCCCCACAATTCCCAAAATATGCACCGGACTAATGTTGAGTACATGGCAGTAATCGTCCCTTTGGTGCAACAAGAGTTCTGTGCTCGGCTGGTTAAGTTGGGTGCTGCCTTCCCTGTCCGATTTCCTCATTTCATTTTTTCTATTATATAATTATAGCGTTTAAAATATATATATAGAGATATACAAACGTGGTGCACCAAAGGGACGAGTTACTGATGAAGTGTTATAATATAACCAACAAAACATGAGCACCGAACCATGATCTTCTCAAAGGGGTTCGACACGAATAAAAAATTTCACTTTACTATATATAGATTATAAGGGATACACCTCAATGGCAAAACCAGAAATACCCAACTCAATATTGTGTCCAATATTTTAAACAAGTCGAATGCAATCATAGAATTGGTACTGCATACTTCATGGCAATATGTCATCATTATTGAAAAACACCACTTTAATCAAATTTCGAGTGTACTGACGCCGACATGAAGCATTGAACGATCGCAAAATGCTAAAATCAAACTCCATTTACGTACGTGTGAGCCGACAAGTTAGCGCTCTCAATAATAAGGTACGCTATCACAGTCTTGTAATGTACATGCAGTATGCCCTGTTCTTAATGAGTTGTATAAACTATGTATATCATACATCGGTACCGTTACTCGTACAAGAAGGTCATGATGTCCTCGTCGCCAGATAAAGACAATGAACTCTAGTCCATCAACGATCTTTGTATTGAAAGCAGGTGCCATCTTAATGTTCTAATTTTGACGCTTTTTATGGCAACTATCGATTGTAAACAGGGAAACAGCGCGTATGACCTTTAAAGTCCGGTTTACGCAAATGCTACATTTGTTATTTACGAATGTTATTGCGCTGAAGGTCAATGTTTATGGAAATATTGAATGATTCGAAGACATGAAGGCCATGATCTAGCAGTAAAATTGAATATGGCTGTTCATTTGCATATTTTCATTCATAAGAGTGTGTCGGTTTAGACATAAGCCATTAGCTTTGGATTCTAGATTTAGACTTTATAAATATGCAATATGTTTTAACATCCCATTAATTATCATAATTACCGACCCCATTGTCATTGGTATACGGAATGTATACCCAATATAAACGTCATTTAAATACAAGGTAGGCTAATTTATGTGTATCTAAATTTGCTTTAAAGGTGACCACATTGTCCTTTTACACATGCACTTCAAAGCCTACACGTACTTGTGGTATCACATCTTACCATAACTTTGTTGAGTTTGTTATTATCACATATCATCGCTATTTCAAGGTCTTAGCAGTTTCACTTTTAGGGCGCCCAATTAATGGACGCACTTAATTCAATTACTCGCCCAAACTTTTGATGTCAAGAAACAGGCACACTGTTTAAAATCATTACTAAATCAGCTGGTGACCCAAAAACTGGCCATCCCAGAACGATCTTGTGCCGGAGTTTGAACAGTTGACCTTCTCTCTCAAAGATTTTGCTGGCTTAGAATGAGAAGGTCGTTAGTACTACCTTTAACATTGATACTTTCTTAAAATATGCATTTCAATGCGCTTCTTCATGAAAATGACATGTTGTCATGTTGATTAAAAGTGAAATAGAAACAGCTTGGTTTACCATAAGTAAAGAGTAAATATTTCAGACAGTTGTTTTCTTGTTTTCTCAAAATATCGAGTACGTACTTACGACCTTCTCATTTTAAGCCAGCGATATATTCGTGAAACAAGTGTAGCATAAGTCTGAAATACAATGTTTAATCAAATACAAGACATAATTATTTCTGGCGTAATTTTATGGATTGTATACATCATCCGAACAACCCTCTCCCTTGCCCCTGAAGACTTAATTCTTACACTGTAATGATTTCACTTTTCAGCGAAACTTACACCACTTTCAGAATATATGTTACAACAATCTTCGTCTTATCATTGAAGTCATTATTCACCATCATTCTCCTACCCAGTTCCTCACCAGCTGTCCCATGTAATTATACAAATAATAAATCTGTAGGACACACATTGTCTGTATCATATAATTGCGGGTAATGGCGGATACTAAATGTAATTGTCGGTATAATCTATGTATGAAATACATAAACAAATTCTAGCTTATCTGATTGTTTGTCTATGTCAGCTGTTTTGTAATGCTAAGATTTTTGGAGAGTCTTGTAAGAAAGCTATTTGTGCGGTCTGTGTATGAATGAAATAATTATATTGCATTATTAAGCTTTTTGTATATACTCGGTGTATGTATAGATGCGTTTTGTATTATTGCCCATGTTACAAATTCTGTTTATTTACCATGCAAAATTAATAAGCGGTTTGGAGTACCTTCGTTATATGTTCTGTTCTTAAAATTTGTATTTAAAAAAGATATGCCATTGTTATACAGATTTAACAGTACTTGTGCGATCCCCTCTTTAACTACTATAAGCCACGCTTAAAACATGCTTGTCATGGACTGGGATTGTTGCACATACCTAAAACATAAGAACGTGGCCCTCATGGCAGTGATTACTAATATAAAATTGTTTAACATTATACATTTTTATATCCGAGCTTAGCCTTTTTTTGCTAGTCAATTTTCTACTGAGATATGGCAGGCACATATATAAAATAATTATATATGCGTGCTTCCGCCCGGATTTGAACCCAGGTCGTAGACAACATGCGCACTAACCACTGAGTTACGGATGTTCACATTTAGTAAACACTTTATTTTTAGGCTGGCGATTTCGCGCCAGACTATAACAATCCTAAAAAATGAAATCCACTTAGATGAATTTACTCCCGAAACTGACAACACAGAATCTATACACTCAATGCAAATAGTTCCTCCTCATTAGCCAGTTTTGCAAGATAAGAACATTCAACTTTCCTTGTTTCATTTATTCTGTTCGATTGTAATATATATTAGTTTCTTCTTGAAATGGAAGGAAATTGTATGAAATTAAAAGAAAAGGTGTTTAAAGGCGTTGATAATTATTACTACGCGTTACGAACGCGATATATAGCGCGGCTCATCAATGATTTTATTATGTTAAATTATTTAGGTCAACATTCTCCAACGAGATCGTGGTCAACTCGCTTCGTAATTTTCTGATGCTAAGGTCCAGCGATCGAATCACGGCGGCTCCAGATTTTTTATATTTTAATTTTTTTTTTGTTAAGTCCAGCACTTACCTCTCTTTCGACTTAGAAAACCACTTGATGTTATATTACTTGAAAAGCTATTGTTCCTTAGCAGTTCGCCAGCATGTCAGTACTTTCAGTACTTTGATTCACTCTCTCGATAATACTCGTTTAATTGGATGACTTAGGAGCGACACTCTTACTCTTAGGTGCTTTGTAGCATTGATCTTGTTGAATATTATGTAATAATACAAAATAAAATAATAATTATAGTAATATATTGTTATGTTTATTCACTCCGTTGGTGGCCATGTGTATAAATGCAGCTAAGTGTCACATTAAGTAAAGAAGACACAAGACATAAGATATGTACAACTTAAAATGTGAATACGCACTGTCTCGCCTGTCCTCTGGCGACCTTCGGTATTTGACACTTGTCATCATTCACGCAATCAAGTATTATAACGTGTTTATAATGTTCGCCATTGGTGTCAAAAGCGAGTAGCTTGACCTATAATGCTTTGAACGGCTAGTGCTTCATTGCGCAGTGAATAGTCAGTTGGGTGTGTCCAAATGAGATCGCTTCACCTAGTTGTCTGTCGAGGTTTGCTTGGAGAAGGTTTTCAAGTTTATCCATTGGACCATAATGTCTTTCTCTGGTCTGGTCAGTTGGTAAATTTTAGTACCCACTATATAGTAAAATTCAAGCACTGTGTGTATACATGTCCAATGCCAGCAAATATATACGTTTCATATTTCTACAAAGTTATCACAAATGTGCGATCCAAAAAATTACCCCGATTACTATTTTGAAATAAAAGTATGTGAGTGTAAGACTATACGAATTATCTGGAAGTTCTTGCAAGTTCGTGAGTACCCGATGGCACCCGACAGTTCCTGCAATTGTGCGAGTGTTAGACTGCTACCCACATTTGCTGGAATCTGTTAGGTGCCAGACTGGTACCTGGCATACCCTGTCATTGGGTACATACCCGGGAGTTCTTGTGCCAATTTCCACGTTGTGGAGGTTATTGTTTTCCTGGCATACGTTCGTCTATCTTCACCATATACATGGAGGAGTTGTTTGGTTCCTTGTGGCATGAAACGTTTATCCCCATTGATTAATTCTTCTGTTTACACTGTTTAGGTCAATGAGTTACCGTATGTAACATATTGTTGAAATATTGCTAGAATAAAAACTACGTCAGCCGCCCACTTTTATTGTTATCCACTGAGTACACATGTACAAACATAATGTGAAGACATGCAGGGTTTGTCTTCTACAAGATTGATATCGGGGCAGTGGGTAGGGTAATGGCTATTATATATGGAGCCACAGGTCGTAAATTGTCGAAGATAATGTCTTAAATAGTAGTTAACATAATCTTCCATCGAGAATAGTACTAGTTTATATAATTTCTAATCTACTTGTGAATTAAAATCAAATTAAAATCGCATCACATCTATGTTAATCTATAAATTTTATGGCAAACAATTTCGTCTCCCGGTGCTTTTTAAGTATTACGAACGTAAATTAGCTATAAAACATATCAGGATGTTAATTTATATTTTGCGTGTAAGACACGATTCTTTTACACAATGAAAATTTTTTAACTGACATGCAATTGATTTTGATAATAACAAAACAATACATGTTATTATTTGAAGCATTATAATTTTTATGCGAGTTTTATAATATTTCAAGATTTGGATATATACAGTACATTACTTCTGAAATATGGCCGGCTGAATCGTTATATGGAGGGCAGATTTGGGAAAGGTCAAATGTCACAGAAGCCTACTTGATCATGCAAAGAAATAATTCAGTTTTGACCGTTGGTTTGCGCGAAATGATTATCGCATCCATTTACTATTTGAACACAATAAATAAATTTGTGAAACGAACATATCCACACAGTGTTAGTTTGTCTTCTTTCATTTAACCAACGTACATTGAGCCTTCTCCGGGGCATAAACTCGTATATAAAATTATTCTCACTATTTGTTTACATTTTCAGATTGCCAAAGAAATGACAATGGTAGTAGGTAACCTGCTAGATGCCAATGAGACGGTGATTATAGAAAGTAACTCCCGCAACCATTCTAGTGACAGGTAAATACACTTAGCGGCACTTCTAACGCTGCCACTTGGTTTTTTTTAATATCTCAAAATCCGTTCGAGATAAATTTATCAAATTTTCACCAGTTCCGTTAGAAAATAGTCAGAGCGTTACATCGGTGTTCAGTTCCGCCAAGAGTCATATGAAAACAGAACTATTTTCTAACGGAACTACGAAGTAGTGCATCATGAAACCTATTGTGAACTTCCACAGGAAAAATCGAGTTGGAATGAACCATAGCAAGTACATGTCTTATCTGAAATCGAGCTGAACATTTAATAATAAATTAACAGTTACTTCAATGTTATTCTTATGTTTTATTTTTGATTATAGGTTGCTATGGTTACTCGATGAGTACTCTTCAAAAGTGAAAACCACAGAAGACATTGTGATCGAGACAGAGAATATAAACCTTCACGTTGCTAACCACACAACACCTAATGCTAGCTTCTCATATCAACCCTTCCTCAAACAAAACGAACAGGTTTCCATGGTAATGCAATTATTTATTCCCCGGTAAAGTTACATTATTAAAACTTATGTTAGGTCTTTCCTCGATAATCCAATCCCTAATATATCGACGGTGTTATACTAGTATTAAATAAGTCAGTAATAATCTGATGTATGTACATGTGTATGTTTAAAAGATGCATGTATAACTCGAATGACTGTACGGGATAGGTCCGACTTATTCTGTCCGGCCCGCGATGTCTTATAGCAAATAAATAAACATAAATACGTACAGAATCAATATTTGGAGAAAAAAAGAAAAAAACTGGTCGAAACCTGCTCTTTACTTATGACAAAAACAAATTTTAGGACTTCAGTTTGGTCAACATGACAAGTCTTATAAGGTCGTACTCTCAACCTTCTCATTCTAAGCTAGCGATGTATCTAGCTTGTCTGTGAATACTTTATCACTAGTATTCAAAGAGACTTCCACTGGCTTCATGCTGTCGTAACGATCGAAATGTTTCTCGATCTTGAGTCTTCATTATTGTATGACTTGTTTTTTTATAAAGCAGTCAAACATCTAAAAAAAAAACGTTATAACACACGTTGTTTGATTTACGAAAAAAATTAAAAGAATACTTATTCCCCTGGCATCGGACCAGTGGCCGAACAAAAAAGAAGTTACTGCAATGTGACCAATTACATGCATGTAACCGTAGTAATCGGCACCCAGTCTGAATTGTTTGCTCTTCTTTAGGGAGGAGTGAGTCTTAAACTTCCGGCGGAAGCTTTCGAGACCTTTGGAAAACAGGAAACGCCAAGAATTCGTCTGATGACGTTCAGGTCCTCTTCATTCTTCATACCGGAAGAAGCACCTCCACAGGAAGTTGTCATAAAACAATGGGTGGTCAGCGTTGTTGTACAAGACAGGAAGTTAACCAATCTTTCATCTCCAGTAGAGATTGTTATAAAAAATATCAAGGTTCGTGCATTGCATGCCATTTAGAGTAAACGATTTTACGTACTACCATAATAATGCTCGCAATGAAACGCGTAAAAGTTACAATTTTTTGTGTACATTCTATTATAGCATGCATATACCCTAAGGTAACGGTATCATCGAAAAAGAATAATAAAACAAATGTAAAGGTGACCTAATTTTCCGTCAATTTTTGTTACTCATTTTCATTTTTTTTTCAATGGCACTGCTACCTGTACATGTACCTTCAATTTTATAAGTAAGTTGATGAGTTGCCTCATGGTGCATGGATGTTACTCATAAAATGTATTTACATTCCAGGAAGGGGACAATCATTCCTGCGCATTCTGGGACGTGGAAAGTAAGTGTGTTTGTACCTTCATCATGACAGTAAAAAATGAGTAATTTCATCAACAAAATATGTATTCAAAATAGCAGTCTTAGCTAAGCAATAAAGTGCGTGGAATTGACGCCAGAACATTATGTACATTGTTTAAATGAAGGAATCAACATAGTGACCTTGACAATGAGTACACAAACTGTAATCGTTATGGAATTATTTATAATTTATCAAATACTTGTGATGTCTATTAGCCTCATTCTCATGAATCAGTGTATAGTCAAGTCCCTAGACTATAGTGTATTACGGAGGAAAAACACGCTGGTTAAACGAGAATGATTAGCCTAGATATATAATTATGGTTCTGGACCCGTATTCATAAAGCTCCTAAGGGGAAATATTCCTTAGGTTGATAGATTTACCTAAGGTTTTATATGATTTCACCTTAGATATCTGAAACAACCTTAAGTCTTCATATTCAGATATCGATGGTGCAATCATATAAACTAAAGGAATTCCTTTAAAACCTCAGGTAAATATATCAACCTAAGGAATATTTCCCCTTAGGAGCTTTATGAATACGGGCCCTGGTATAACCTATAGTCATGATGATTATTATAGTCATAGAAATATTTTAAAAAGCAGACTCAGCTGAGTAATTACTTAAGTTTTTCATGTAATGGTGGCCTGGATTACAATACGATATATTTCTATTCTATAGATCGTACGTGGTCGGATGGTGGCTTGATGACAGTGGAGAGAGGACCAAATTACACGAAATGTTATTCTTATCATCTTACTAGTTTTGCTATTTTATTGGTGAGTGACACAACCCTCCACATGTACTCTTCAAAAACCTTTTCCGATCATCCAATACATGCAAATGTATAATGAAGTTATGGAACCATTAGGAAGTTTTTCACAAATGACGAATAATCTACAACAGTGTTTATTATAATTGTCCTAATTGTATGCCAAACATCACACTTCGTAAAAATGCATGGATAAGAAAATACTTACATTGCTTCACTTAGCGTATACATGTACACTTACGAGTCTATGGAGCTTAAGACATAATTTGATAAGCAATTTAAAGTATACTTAGTATCATATATTTGAACCCTTTGACATTTCAGGACCCTAGCCCTGAGCACAGCCTGGATCCAGGACATGAGCAGATACTTACTTATATCTCCTATATAGGATGTGGTATTTCCATGGTTGGTCTAATCCTTACCTTACTGACCTATTCTCTATTCCGGTGAGTATTTTCCTGTACAGTCCTGTTATGATATTTTAAACTATACCATAGTATTTAAGCTCGTACATGATAAAGTGCTCACAAATAATATTTTTGTTTTTGCTCAAATTCGATTTGATTATTTTATTTCAATTAGTCTGTAAGCATTTGCAATAAAGCGTTGTTAATTGGAAATTCGAAATGGCCAGCATTCATTTTCACACAGAATGTCAAGTAGACCAATGTCTGGAGATCGTATTTCTGTGAACTATTATATAAAAGTATATTACTTACTTATACATACGCTAGAAAATAATATTATTCACTAACCGTTAGAGAGTATATTGTATAATATTATGTACTAGTACATACGGAATGGGTAGCCGGTGATAAATAACTAAACGCTCATAATTATGGAGTTTTACTTCAACAGCAATAACTTAAAAATTGTATGCATTTATACATGCGACTATAGATGGATTTGCAATTGGGAGTCTAGGCCTACTTACAACCAATCTCATTTAAATCAGATTCATATCAGGACCCGACAACACTCCGTATTAGGTCATGTCGTTATGAACTTTACATCATCCATTCAAATCGCTTCTTTCACAAATCTGAAAGTGCAGAGCATCTCTGCAGTAGTTTACAGCCAGAGAGATGTTTAAACTATGATTCTAACACTGTCTATTTTTAGCACCGTGTAAACGTATATAGGACTGTACCGTGGTTAAATTTACGGTATATCACAGTTTTTGCCGTACTACTTTTGGCTGTTGAATTACCCCCCACGTTTAAATAACGCTTTTTATGAATGGAATTTACGTCTTGTTTATCATATGACGTCATGGATTGTATGACGTTTATTTGGCATCAACGCAAACGTGACGTTGTGCGAACTTTTATTTGCGTAGCGTTCTTTCTTAATTTATTTAATTATATCCGTATTATTGCAACAGCAATTGCATTTAATTATCGATTCATTGTGGTTTTTATGAAATACATAGTTTGGAATGAGCTCTAGTTATGCCTCGATTTAAATGAAATGAGCTAAAAACGATATTCCACGGGTGGAGGTTTTATACATTAAACAGCAGAAGTTGTCTATAGCAACACGACAAACAACGCATCACTCTGCAATAAAAATGAGTCCATATGAAATTGCGCATATTACACGTGTTAGAATGCAAATAGATCTTAGTTTTCCGTGATATACCGGCCAATATATCACGGTTTGTCGTTCACATGAATATTTATTAATCACTCAGGCCTACGGCCTTCGTGATTAATTCCTACGCATGTGAACTCCAAACCGTGATATATTGGCCGGTATATCACGGAAAACTAAGATCTATTACCTAAACGTAGAGAGTTGAGTTAGTCAGTTATCTCTATACATACAGGTGAATAGCCATACTACAACATACGAATACACTAGATACTAGTATGTCATTTGAACGTGACCTCTTACGTGGTGTAGTCAGATCTGACTAAAAATGTAAAGGAATGAAGCAAATATTTAGGATTTGATTTTAATGAGATTGACTAACAGCAAGTTTCTATCGTGAATTATTACATAATCAATATAGATCATTTCGCTTATATATCAGTCCTCGGTCTACGTCATCATCTAGGTGAGTGAGTCTGTGTAATTGTACCCCCTACATTGTCATGTCTATGAGGACCATTCACGCCACTCACCAAACAGTTATCTCCCTTTGTGGAAAAATAAGATAGACAGAGAGAGAACTCATGGAAGAACGAGTTACCTCTCAGGGAGAGAAACAGGGAGAGAATTCACGACGAACGGAATATTGTCATGAGTAACTTCCCCTTATATACTAAATAACGATTTATCAAAGGGACATAACTCATGGCAATATTCTGTAGTAAAGCAATGAAAATAAAACTATATGACCAAACGATGGGCTGGCTTTAACAAGTCAATCTATTGTACATGTGAGTTATAACGGTGAGTTTTATGTCGTTAGTTGAATACTTACACTCAGTCAGAAGAAAAATGCATCATCAGATTCGGATGTGCCGAGCACCATGCTTATCTCGAGAATTTGGCTTGTCCCGATGAGTCCTCGATATAACGAAGTTTTACTCTAGTTGAATCCCATTTAAAAAATAATGCACTAAATGCAGTCTATGATGAAACTATTGTTTTAAGATGAATCGGACTTGATTCTCAGTGGATCCAAACGATTGCACAATACTACTATATTATATACATGTTATCACCTCAATGTACAATGGTAACACGTTTTTGTTTGGTGAGTGGGGTGACCAGGGTCAAGTTGTTTTTCATTAATTTGCACATTTTACTTTATTCCTGCATTTCGTTATTTATGGCATCACTTGGAATTATTTTGTTGCTGTGGCATCCATTTTTCTTCCCGAAGTTATTGTCAATATTATGTGTGCAAATAATATTACCTGCTATTCATGTAAGATTGTTTTTGTTTCATAAGCATTTTTCATTTGCATTAAATTGATGGACGATGCATGATTAACATTTTTCAGTTTTGTTTCGTTCAGTTAGAATGCATATTATTAAGTTTGCATGGCTGAGGCATGACACTCGATATATACATATACCCCATTTAATTTTGATTCCCATTTTCAACCCTAAATAGTATGTTATACTCAGATACGCCCTGTGACTCCATTCATAAAGTGTACATTATTTTCGTAAGTGTACACTTTTGGAGTTGTAAGAAAGTTGTTAGTACAAAACATTTACTCAGAAAATAATTGGTCAATCATGACAAATCCGCTTATAACTACATGAACAGTTATACAAATGACGTACTGCAAAATCAATAATATTCGAGGGGGATTTAATTTCGTGAATTTCGTGGAAGATTTCAACCACGAAAATCCTGTAAATTATGTTGAAATTTCCACGAAATGGTCTTTTTCACAAAATCCACAAATTTTGTCACATTGAAATTAAATTATTTTTACTCCGTCGTCAAAAACATGTAGCTAGAAAATTGTAAATCTACCAAATGATAGTGCAATATTAGACTGTACTACTGTAAAACCATCTAATTTGTGGCGTTTTACTTGAATCAATAGTGTAGATAACTAAATCATGAATTCCAATATTCTTGATTAATTTAGGCCAGAACAAATTTTAGAGAAATTGCTTATTGTTTTGTAAACCGCAAAATGGGGAGCAAAATTTATATTCTTGTAATGACCAAGAAAAGTAGAAATTAATTATAGCAATTGAAGCAAAGTTACAGAATATTCATACCAAGCAAAATTTATTTTCTTATTATTCCCAAGAAAAGCAGTGCTTTTACAGTATTTTTAGCTCACCTGACCACAAAGTGGTCATGGTAAGGTTATGTCATAGCGAGATGTCCGTCGTCGTCGTGCGTCGTGCGTCGTGCGTCGTGCGTCGTGCGTCGTGCGTCGTGTGTCCGTCTACAATTTCTTCAAACGACTTCTTCTCCTAAACCGCTTGGCCAAATTTGATAAAACTTAATAGGAATGTTCCTTGGGTGGACTTCTAGCAAAGTTGTTAAAAAAAATCCGATCCATCGCATAACTAGGTCACACAGGCTAAAAATAGATTTTCAAAAAGGAAACTTCAAAAATCTTCTTCTCAGAAACCGTAAGGCCTGGAGCTTTCATATTTGGTATGTAGCATCACCTTGGGGTCCTCTACAAAGTTTGTTCAAATTATGTCCCTGTGGTCAAAATTGCCCCCGCCCCGGGGGCCCTTAATTTTACATAGAGTTATATAGGGAAAACCTTAAAAAATCTTCTTCACCGAAACTGCTTGGCCCAGGGCTTTCATGTTTGGTATGCAGACTCAGCTAGAGGTCCTCTACAAAGATTGTTCAAATTATTCCCCTCGGGTCAAAATTGGCCCCGCCCTTGGGGTCACCTTTTTATTTAGACTTATATAGGGAAAACATATAAAAATCTTCTTGTCTAAAACTACATTGCCTAGAGCTTTGATATTTGGTGTGTAGCATCATCTAGTGGTCCCCTACCAAGATTGTGCAAATTATGCCCCTGGGGTCAAAATTGACCCAGCCCCGAGGGTCACCGTTTTACATAGACTTATATAGGGAAAACATATAAAAATCATCTTGTCTAAAACTACACAGCATAGAGCTTTGATATTTGGTATGTAGCATCATCTAGTGGTCCTATACCAAGATTTTTCAAATTATGCCCCTGGGGTCAGAATTGGCCCCACCCGGGGGGTCACCGTTTTATATAGACTTATATAGGGAAAGCATATTTATATCTTCTTGCCTAAAACTACACTGCCTAGAGTTTTGATAATTGGTATGTAGCATCATCTTGTGGTTTTCTTAGTGACCAAGATGTTCAAATTATTCCTTTGGGTGAAAATTGTGCAGGGTTCAAGTATAATCAGGTGAGCGATATTGGGCCATCATGGCCCTCTTGTTTAAAGTATTTGTAACAATTTAAGCGAATTAAAGATTTAGCTTTAAAAATTCATTGTGCAAAAACTAGTACTGTATCTAATACATAATTCAAAACCTTATATAGTTCTAAATCTTTTTTAGTTCATGACAATCAACTCGTGTATTAAGACATTTGTTATAATGAATATTCGTTATAAAGATATATATCTTGACGAACGAATATGCACCTTGTGATATTTCAATAAAACGACACATACAATACAACAATTCAAAGCATCCAAATCGCCAAAAATGGCTGTTAAAGCAAGTATTGATTCTATTAGTATGATACAGTACTTCTTTTATTACGAATTTTGTATTAAACCGAAACCAGTCAACTGACCTATTACAGAATTGTGGATAGCGAACTCTAAACAACACTAATTCCGTCACAACACTATGATTTTAATTTTTGATAACACGGTCCAATGAGTTTCTATTTAGGATCCATTTTGGATATTCCTGGTCAACAAAATATTTTTCTTTTGATTTAAATAAGAAACTAAGATACGAGCTACATGTACTTGGTTGCTTTAAATGTTTTAACCATCAGAGATCCATTCTGGATGTCCTGGCAGTCAGATTATTTTTATTTTGATTTTACAAGTATGAAACTAAGATACAAAAATGTACGTGGTTTCTTTGTTGTTTTAGATGTTTGAACCGCGAAAAATCAGGAAAGATATTGATGAACCTGTGCGGCTCCATGCTATTACTGAACATAGTCTTCTTCCTTGGTTCTGAGGCTTCATTGTCTCTCTCGGGTGAGGTGATGTGTAAGGTGGTCGCCATCTTGCTCCACTACTTCCTGTTGACCACGCTCTTCTGGATGCTTGTTGAAGCAATCAATATGTACCAGGCGCTTATTACGGTATTCACCAAATACTCGGGATTCTTCATGTTGAAGAGATGCATTATTGCTTGGGGTAAGTTACCACACGGTATTAAAAAGACAAAAATATCGTTATCAACTACCAAGTGCATTATTCACAATCATTGAAAGTCTAATACTCAGACGGAGACTTTACATTGTCAAATATTCTATTCGCTCTCATGTTCAAATGTTGATATAAATAGGTATACATATATTATTATGCCGTGGGTAACAACAAATAATCAGAAAAAAATCAAATGGTTTAATGTAATTGCAAAGAAATTGCAGTGATTATAAATTTTGTCAATACTGTTTTCATATTTTAAGTCTAAGATTCAGTCTTATAATGTTCGTGAATAAGGCCCGAGTACTAGCATAGCGGTCTGTAGCGTCTTCCACTCCCACATTCACTGTTTAAGAATAGCAGTATTCTTAAACAGTGAATGAGGGAGTGGACGACGATATAGACCCCTATGAGTAATAGTATGTTGTCTTTTGCATTTTAACTCGCAACCAATACCTGTAATGGTCAGTCAAGGCATTGTTTGTAGGTCCGAGGGAAGTGTCTATGGTAAACTTTCGATACACACATGTATTTGGTATAGGACATGCTTCATTGCTACAGCGGCCATAAATATTGTACATTTACCTTGTATTATACTAGTATTTATGTTTGAAGTTATTCCAACGGCTATCATTATTGCTACAGCGGCCATAATAATTGTATATACTCTTTGTATTTTATTTATGTTTGTAGGTATTCCAACTGCTATTAATTTTGCTGCAGCGGCCATAAATATTGTGCATTTACCTTATATTCTATTTATATTTGCAGGTATTCCAGCGGCTATTATTATTGCTACAGCCGTCATGTATATTGTATATACACATTGTATTCTATTTATGTTTGTAGGTATTCCAGCGGCTATCATTATTGCTACAGACGCCATAAATATTGTACATACACATTGTATTCTATTTATGTTTGTAGGTATTCCAGCGGCTATCATTATTGCTACAGACGCCATAAATGTTGTACATACACATTGTATTCTATTTATGTTTGCAGGTATTCCAGCGGCTATTATTATTGCTACAGCGGCCATAAATATCATTATGGTACATATACCTTGTATTCTATTTATGTTTGTAGATGTTCCAGTGGCTATTATTATTGCTACAGCGGCCATAAATATCATTATGGTACATATACCTTGTATTCTATTTATGTTTGCAGGTATTCCAGTGGCTATTATTATTGCTACAGCGGCCATAAATATCATTATGGTACTTATACCTTGTATTCTATTTATGTTTGTAGGTATTCCAGCGGCTATTATTATTGCTACAGCCGACATAAATATTGTACATACACCTTGTATACTATTTATGTTTGTAGGTATTCCAGCGGCTATTATTATTGCTACAGCCGTCATAAATATTGTACATATACCTTGTATACTATTTATGTTTGTAGGTATTCCAGCGGCTATTATTATTGCTACAGCCGTCATAAATATTGTACATATACCTTGCATACTATTTATGTTTGTAGGTGTTCCAGCGGCTATTATTATTGCTACAGCCGTCATAAATATTGTACATATACCTTGTATACTATTTATGTTTGTAGGTATTCCAGCGGCTATTATTATTGCTACAGCGGCCATAAATATCGACAACTATAAAACAACAACAGAATTGTAAGTTACGTTTAGTACTACATTAAAACAATTTTGGTAGAATTTCTATGTCATCTTCTTAATCAAGAATCTAAAATACATTTGTATTAATAAATCAGAATATGTATGTAGTGTGTATCTGGGGCCTTATTCACAAACATTGTCAGTCTAAAACTCAGGCTTATACTTTACTTTGTCAAATGTTCGTTCTATGTAATTTCATGTTGTAATTACTGTATTGAGTTTGAAACAATTTCGGTGAATTAGGGCCCTGCTGTTTGAGATGTTAATGAACATGGCTTCAATTGGTACACAAGTGGGTTCGTGTTTTTTTTAAATACTGGGGGCTCCATTGTCGTAACTTGTGCAAATTTGGGATAGCATTAGTATGTTTTCGTTACATTTCCTCTCAAGTTTTTCTGTTTTTTACTACTGGCTCTTTGTTGTTACATGTATATCGCTGGCTTAGAGTGAGAGGGTCGAAAGTACTTAGACTGAAATATGTTTAAATTCAGCACCACTAGGCGATTGGTATGAGCCGATTTTCATGAAAATCGGAACGTGTCATCTTGACCAAACTGAAGCTGAAACATCTTGTTTTACCATAAGTAAACGGTAATTTTTGGACAGTTATTTCTTGTTTACACAAAATATCGATTTTGTACTTACGACCTTCTCATTATAAGCCTGCGATTTGATACGAACAATGCCATGCGAGGATTGTTATTACCTTAAATCATGCTTTTGGGTCGGCAATACCGAATTATGATATTGAGGAACGCATACGAAATGCTAAAATTCTACACAAATGACAATATAACAAACTTTATATGCATTCTTATTTCAGATGCTTCTTATCCCAAGGAAACCCGCTGGCTTTCTACATAGCTTTACTTGGTCCTGCATGTTTCATACTTCTGATCAACTTTGCTGTTTTCATCATGGTGTCACGTGTCATATTGAGGCCGAAGTTCAAAGGTCAAGTTGGCAAGAACGCATCGGATTCGCTGAACCCGGCTCAAATTCGCGGTGCTTTTACAGTGATGACTTTGCTTGGTGTCACCTGGGTGTTCGGTCCACTGGCTATAAATGATGCGAAGCTGGTCGTAAATTATGTGTTTACAATTCTCAATTCTTTACAAGGCTTCCTTATATTCGTTTTCCGGTGCTGTTTCAATCCGGAAGTGAGGATGGCTTGGCTTTTGCTGATTAAAACGGGTAAATTCAAGCGTAGGAAGGGTCCAATGACCGCTTATACCTCAGACAGCACTTCGTCGAAAAGTGAAAGTAAACTGAATGGCAGTTTTGCCGACACAATGAAATCTAATATGTATAACAGCCTTGGAAAACCGAGAAATGTCTTGAACAATGACAAAAACCTTGATACAAAGAATACAAACATTAATTTAAAAGCATCCAAAGATATGCATGGATATTTTGAAGGCATGAATCGCCATCGAGGAAAGGAGAGCAGGAACGGTAACTCGGACAATTACCGAAATGGCCATCGTGAAGGCGTACGTAGAAATATTGACCAGTCCGGAGTGACCACAATTTACACAGGGAAACATAACGGTATGAGAACAGTTTCTGGTTTCGTGTCGGACAGGGACGAGTTCACGCGATTGTGAGCGGATAAAGACACTAAAGGTTGTGATTGAACATGTCCCGCAAACAGACTTTGGGTGGAACCATGTCCTGATTTTGATGAATTGAATATTGAATAATGTTTTCTCTGCAGTTCAGGTTAAGCATTAAAATAGTTGACATGAAGGTGATCTAGGCCAGTTCTTGCAAGACATTGTTTGCAATACTAGAACAAATGTGCCATTGTGGTTTTTTCCACAACAAAAAAGCTTTAACTTCAGTAATGACCCTAAATATTCAAGCTGCGACTGTGTTTAGGTACGGGCTAAATTAGAATACTTTTAAAACAAAACCAAATGCATTTTGTTTACACACACGTATGTGTTCGATATTTAAATGGATATTTTTACAATTCTACAGAATGTGCATATAAGCAATTATTACTAATACATTTTAGTTATCATATGTAACTTTATACAGGGGCTCTAAGTACTATGACATATTTCCAAAACCTGAAAGAAAATGAGTCACAAATTTGTTTTTTGGTGCCATAAGAACTCAGCCCAACACCTTAACAAGCATTCAAACATTGTTTTATTGTTAAAATAATTAGTTTATGAAACTTCAAATGACCACAACTTGGTAATTATTTTGAATATTTTCACCAAATTCTTTTTTTATTTTGTGCAGCAAAGATCATTCTTTCTAATGAAAATGAAGCAAATCCGGGTTTCCGGATTATACCGGAATTGTAGGACTCCTGTGTAACAGTAACAATAATAATTATGGTATATTATGTACGCGTATCGTTGCATTGGTGTATCAATAAAATAACGACAGAAATGTGATAAAAATATAAGGGACATTATCAAATTATGTAGAAATTGTAACATATGCAAATTATTATTTCACTATGAAGCAGTTACAATATGAAGAAATTACAGTAAAATACTTGAATGTATGATATTTTGAAATTATTTCTTACGTTGAAAGCTTCAGTGAAATTACCATTGGTGTGTTGATACTCTTGAAGACACAACACTATTTTAACTCAAATAATATGAACTAAGGCACCGCCTAAATGGGGATTTAATAAATAGCGGGTAACTGCTAGTCCTTGCTAATTGTCAGCTATAACAATTATCTCTTTGACTAATTTATAAAATATATAAAATATATATAAAATGCTGCCTTTGAAGAATAGGGACGAAAGTACAAAAATGCCATTTGAAAAAAAAACAAGTAAAAACTGCATGAAAATTACTCACTCTTTACTTAACGGAAAATAAGCCTTTTCAACTTACGTTTGGTCACCATGACTACTTTCTACATTTTATAAAAAAGAGCATACTTATACAATTTGTATCAGATTGCTAATATGGATAAGTCCTTAATCCTTTTGAACGTATTCTTCCAAGGCAGCCAATTGTTGTGACACTTATATTTGTATGATACTTTATGTATTTATTATTTTTTGCCAACTTGTATTCGCAATATTATCATTTTGTTTGTGCACCAGCTGGGCTTGATCAGTACAATTATAATATGTAATCAATAGAGTATGTTTAGCTCACCTGACCACATTGTGTTCGTGAGAAGCTATTGCCACCACACTCTGCCGCTCATCACAATATCTTGACCAAAATCCTCTTAACCATTATGTATACGTTGACCCACTTAATAGACATATTCAATGGATGACTCTCCAGCAAAATTAGTCAGAATTAAGTGGTCTTGTTTCATTGCACAAATATGCCACATGGGCTAAATAAATTGAAAAGTTGACACTGAAAAGTTCCTCCCATGAAATTACAATGTCTACATGTTTGATAGTTTATGTACATTTGTAGTTATCTTCTAGAGGTGGTCAAACAAAGTTACCCGAATTATGACACTGAATGTAAAGAAATAGATAATATACAATTCGACAGAGAAGGCAGCTGTCGACACATAGAACTCTCATTGCACGAATGGCACATAGAGTAACAAACAAAACAGGAGAAGACACATGCCACAATAACCTTACCACCATAAACTACACAATAACACCCTATTGACTCAACACTTACAAAGACAAAGCTTCATGGATTATTCATTTACAGAACATGTGAAAATTGCTCGTTGTTTAGATATGTAGCTCTCATTGGCTTTGTATTCGTATACATGTATTCATAACTGTACTGATTTTATCTTATGTAGATAAACACGTTGTCCGCTGTCATTTAATATTTTGTCATTGTTGTATCCATTTTGAACAGTATTAAAATAAATAAATCATCTGTACATAAGAGAGTTGATTTTCGTAACTTACCAATTATGCACCATAAGAAATATGCTCTCATATATGTATACTAGCCTTTGAAGTGAACGTGACCACTGATCCTGAAATTCATGCATATGCACGTGCACTTACAGTTTAAGACATGTCTGGGCTGAGTTCTACCAGGGAGAGAAATCACATCTTCACCGCTTCGAATAATAGTTGAAGTGCATGTACCAGCAAATTATGTTTCAAACGGCCAGAAGTTAAACAGGCGAGACATTATAATGACCTATCGTTATTAACTTATTATATGTAAATAACATCTTTTATTATACTGTAAGGGTCACCCCCCCCCCCCCCCTTACATTAGAATCATCCAGATCAACATAATTAACCCAGTGAATACAATGACAGCAACATGAATGTGTTATACAACATGTGTACATTATCATCCTTTTGTGCTATCAAGCTCATCTTAGGATTAGAATCTACAAATTGACAATCTTCAATGACAGGAAATCAAGGTCGCGAAAACTAGTGCCAATTGTGATTCTCCGTCAAAATCGCGCTACAGAACAATGTGAACGTCAGTAAGTAGTTTGAACATAATAAATTTATGTTCAACTCACCATTCAGTGCTTAATTACAACCAACAGACCGGATTTTCAGTGTTTTACTCAATGTTTATTTTTCGTCTGTCACGGAACATTCACAGGATTATTGGGCGTCATACTACTAAATCAGACTGTGATTAGAATTAAGGAAGTGACTTACTGTGTATTCAAATCTTTTCTGAGTCTAGTGAAACATTCTGTGTGAACATTAATCTACAGATCTTCCAGATATATGAACTTTTATGACAGTGGTATCAGCATCCATTTTGTCAATATTTTGCAAATGGCGGCGTTTGTACTTCAAAGCTACGGGACTATTTTCGAACTGTAAATTCGTGGCTTTTGGTGTATGTTTGTTTTTCAGCCTTGAAACTTTACAGATACTTTATTTATGTAAAATTGTATGTTACGCACGTCTGAGCCAGTCACATGAAGTCTTTTGTTACATTGTTGATAATTTTGGGATTACTTTTTCAGTATGCGTAGCCCTACACTTTAGCCTGTATCATTGCGGACCGCTAATTTTACTGTGGCTTTTATTTGTTACATGCAGTTTTATTGTTGTTTGATATCTATGTTGTGGCTTTTTGTATTTTATTGAGAAGCCACCTTTGAGCCACACTCACATTATGTCATGTTGTTGAATATAAGCTGACTTTGGTAGAGGCTGATCACAGTACTCACTTAGAGCCAGCTTCCTGATTGGTTAGTGTGGTCATGTGACCATTTTGTGAAGTGTATATAAATGACGCCAGAGCCATAGTTCAGTATCTACTTCGTCACCGAAGATGTCACACCTAATTTTCTTGACTATTGCTAAACAATACCAACTCCTTGACTGCCTACAAGTTACTAGAACTAACCAACCCGTTTATACCTAGAAGGTGGATTTAAATCCAATACTTATTATTATTTGGCTAGGAGAAATTTCTAAACTATGGAAAGCCAATGTTGTATAATGATGTCAGATGTTGCCTACAGCATTGGTTTATGTAGATCTACATGTACGAGACGTTTTTACCAAGTTCGGATGAGCCAAAGATGTCGTTTATATACCAGCCATTGTAGATCTACATATACATTATGTAGAATGTAAAATTAAGTCAAGCGAAGTAGATCCTTTTATACAGTCTAAGTCCCTCGTTGTTAGGTCTATGGGTTTATAGCGATTTGTGTTTGATGCATGTCACCAATCCGATGTACTTTATGATGTTATGATGTCACTTTTATGAATACAGTTGCGTATCCAGTTAATTTATCATTGTGTTCACTGTTGTCCTACTCATAGCTACACCCTTGTATGTGTGACCACAGATCTATTTTGATCTCGGAAGCAATACGGCAATCGCCGTTATTGTATGATGTAGACAAAACCAGTTGTCGTTGTTTCTACCACGGGGCATGTACTTAGCGACACAAGTATCTGTTCTTGCCTGCTTGGGTGGAGTTCCACAGGTGTGGATATACACCCAAGTAAGTTATCATGGAGTCCGTACACGTTATATAGTAAACCAGCATCCTCGACTACTAGGGTTACCTCAAGAAGTGAACCTGAGGAGGTACCTTACAATACAAAGAATCAACCAATTTTATATTAACAAAAATTCTGAGTAAACTCATATTATTGTACGTTTTCTGGATAAGAAACATGTACTAGTATTTGAATTATAGTTTGTTCGTCTAATACTGCATTGACAACCGAAAAAACTGGTATGACAACTCAAAGTATACACAAATACAGACCGATAGTTAAGTTTAAACATATTTTATTACCCAAACAATATTACACAATTTGTATCATACAAATATGAATATGTTAATATGCTAGATGTGCATGGGTAAAAGGGTCGAGCCAAAAGTTCCAAAACAGTGGATTGTAAAAACAAGACAAAAGCTAAACCATGCCAAAAAGTTTTAAAACAGCAACCAGCCAGCAAATGACGAGTAACCGGCATCAGCAAATTGATCAGTATTGCAACCAGAGCCGCCAGACTTTCTAATATACACATGGTCACCAGCAATAACATTTGTAACAATTAAACCCGTGGCTTCAGCCATAAAATTATCGATATAAGCATCAGCAAGTACAGTTCCTCTAGCATGACCATTTACCATTATTTGTGATAAGTCCCAGTCGTGCCTAGCAGTGGTTGTCCATGAAAATACGTATGTACCAGTTACCGGGACCACATAAATACCATCGTCCTTGTTGTAAGCATTGCCAACATCCACGCCTTCCACAGTAAACACGAGTACTTCATGATCATGTAAACATGTTTTGGGTGATAGCGAGTGAGCGTAGAACGCAACCTTCTCCGATGGAGACACTGAAAATAAATGCAACGTACAATATAATATAGAATCTGGAGGTCTGATATGGTCAATCAAACGAAAAACATTCTCCCGAGGACGAAACTGAAAAAAACGCAATGCATGGTACAGTATAGAATCTGGAGGTCCGATATGGTCAAGCGAGCGTAGAACGCAACATTCTCCAAAAACAGACTCTGAAAATAAATCGATGTATGATACAATTAAATAATGGTCAATCGAGCGAACAAAATTCTCCGAGGACGAAACTAACAATAAATGCAATGCATGATATGGTATAGAATCTGAATGTTCGATATGGTCAATCGAACGTAGAACACAACATTCTTCAAAAACGACACTGAAAATAAATGCCAAGGATAAAATTAAAGAATCTAAATTAAGGTCCAATCATTGTCCGCAGAGGCCAATCATTGTCAAATCTTCCAGATGGATATTCAATTTGATCGACCTTCTGCATAGTTCAAACGGGAATTTGATAGCTTGTTAACGTCAAATAAAAAGCAGTACTAGAAAATTCTATTGAACAGTATGTTATTTAGAAATATGTAATATGTAGCGAATTTCATGTATTTATACTATCATTTAAATGAATATTCTTGCCTAAATGGAGTTATGTTGGTTTTTGTTTTGGTTTGATGTCATGTATATACACTACTTATTTGTGTCAGTTCATTTTACATACTCTCTTATTCTACAATATATTCTTAAGAAATTTAGGCACATGACATTATTTCAAATATCAAATCATGAAACCGTCGTTGAAATCAAAATGTTGACACGGCTCAGTGCACAAATACAGCACATGTACACTTTGATGTATTGTAACATATGGAATTATACAAACAAAACATGCGACGTCGCGGCATTGACAACAAAAGAAGAATCACAACTTTCTACGCAAAACATACATATACACGTGAGTGAACTTACAGTTTAAGGCCTGTCTGCGCTCAGCTCTATCAGGGACAAATGTATCATATTCGCCGCTTGGAAAAACTCCGCTCATCACTCGCTGTTCATCTTCAATATCGGGTGTATTGCTTTCATCTTTGTCGGTATCGCACATTTCATGCAACTGCTCTATCGCGCTTTCTAAAATTTCCACACGGTCTTTAAGAATGTGGTTTTCATTTTCAACGGTTTCTAACTTCTCGCGTTGTTCACGAATCAAACGCTCGTGTTGTGACAACGTTTCAGACTGAAGGAGCATAACTCGTTCTAGTTCATTTAAACGTTCTTCAACAGTTTCTCCACACGCAGCTCCAATGATGACGAAACACAAAACAGACAAGAAATTTCTCACCATCGCGTCCGTTAGCTTTAAATGAAAGGAATAAATCGCATATTATATGTTGTCCTACTATTTAGCTAGTTGACCTTACAACACAAGGCTTTTATACATAGAACAAATTCACCGATAACGTATCCATATTAAGGTACTTGGCTACGTTCGTCTGCAAAATTCTCCTGTCGCCAGATTTTCATTAAAATTTGTGTAATAAGATTGATCATTCTTGATTTAAAAATTGTAATAATTTTGCCCACTTTGACTAACATTGTCACGGTAACGTCTTCCGTTCGCAGCAAGTGTAATTGGATGCACGACATGAAAACAGACGTATAATTATGTCAAGTACAGCTAGAAACGTATATATATACATGTATATGGGTTTTACGGCTCCATACAACATACATATAGGAATAGAAAATGGTCTATCCCCTTACTCGACGGATATATATCAGCAGCTGGTAGAGTACATGTAAGTTATAAACTATTTCATTCATTATATTTAAGTATTTTTATTAGATTCTACCTTTTTATGTATAAATATAATAAAAAATATATAAAATTGACTAGTCTATAGATATAATTATAAAAAAATCTAGATGTTCGTTCAAATAACGGACTGTATAGAAGGTGTTCGTTCAATGGTAAAAAACTATTATTTCAAAAGAGAACATCTTTGTTGAATTTTAAGATGTCCAAAGTCAACGCCTGAAAGGGTGGTGCAGATATGGAGCGCCGAGCAGGCGGTAAGAGTCCATGGATAAATGCACCGATTTAATTATATATATCTATTTGGACCTGATTTGGGCCACAGATATATATTTAGAAATATACATCTGTGTTTGGGCATATTTTATCAAAAACAGGATAATTTTCTTTAAAAGAAATGTAGTTTCTTTCATTTTTAACGAAACGATCCCCTTATTTATATTAGGATAAACCACACCGTTCAACCCGATACATAGAAAACAGTTGGCACTTAGAAGACAGTTGTCAGTGTTTACGTACGCAAAACTCGCGGAAGTAAGTATTGCTTGTTTTTATATTCCCTTTGCAGGGTCTGAACAAAACAAAGTGTGTACATTTATTTGCAGTTAAAAGATGTATCAGTACACAAAATTCTGAGCAAAACCGTGAATTATTTAGGGAGAAATCATGAAAAATGTATGCGATTTTTTACAAAAAACGCGTTATTTGAAACTTTGATCCCCAAAAAGGTATTTTTTGACAAATCCTTACCCTTTGACTTATACCATGATGAAATTACATCCATCCCCCGTGTATATGCAGATTTACACACTTCTATTCGTCCTTTTCGCCGAGATATAAGAGTTTAAACATGACATGGTGTCATATTTTTGAGAACAATGGAGACAGTTGATGATTAAAAAAGATAACATAGAAATCAGTCGCAAGGGTATAGATGATAACAATGAAGACAGTCTGAACGCAACGTTTTTGGAGCGCAATAACATTGAAATGATTACGGTATACTTAAGTGCCAATGTATATCACTGGATTTTTATAATGCGCTACCAAACTACCAATGTTTTTTTTGATAAATCCCATTCAAACTCATCACGCATTCTCAAAATTTGAGCCAACTGCCTCTCACCACTATAATAATGTTTATAAAAACGAATTTTCGAGTATGATAAGTCTTAAATCAATTTCTATCACTAATACTATATAGTTCCTCAAAAATAAATACAAATAATATAAGAAATAATGAACTTGAAAAAATATACAAGCCCCCAAGTTATGACACCCTACTCAAAATCGGCTGTCACCCAAACAAAATATATAATCTAAATGCTTCTCATAATTAGTAACTAGTCAAAACATCTTAAATGTGTTGTTTATATGTAAGCAAATAAGTTTGAAAATGAACTCATAAATGCGCGAGAGTGCTATGAACTTGTTGCTTTGATATTTTTTCGACAGAGTTCGTGTCACCCACAAGTTGTATTTTACGTGACACTGTTTTGTGGATGTGAAAGCAACGCTTACGCTTATTTATAAATTATTTGAACCAGTTTGTTTATTGATATAAGCACTATCGATAAATAAACATATTTTTTACCAAAGACACGAACAAAAACTATACGTCAGTCTATTTCAAGCATGTACCTTACCGGGACATTTATGTTGTATTATTACGTGACAGCCACAACTCGCTTATTTATAAAGGAATGGTCATTTATTCCTTGTAATATGTCTGGCACATGTCGGATTTAACTATATAGAAGTTCATCATCTGTTATAGACAACGAATGAAGAAAAAATGCATCTTAGTGCGAAAAAAGTATTACGTGACTGTATACTTACGTGACGGTTTTTAAAAAAACGTGATTACAACGATAAAAATGGTAAGAAATAGATCTTATGCTGTGCCATTGTGACACATTTTGATGTTTACAGTCAATATATACATGGAATACCACATAATTAAAATGACATTAAAATTTTACGGTACATATTCTTTAAATCAATTTATATTCTAGAATTATTCCGATAGTGTATTTGTATTGCTTGGTCAGCATGATCTTGTTCGTCACGTAAAATACAATTTAGTGTCACGTAAAATTTAATTTCAATATTTTGATTTTTTTATGAACCTACGTTTGATTTTTTACATTTGATGACTTATAAAATGGTTTTAGAGTGTATTACCTTTAAACAACTAGTATTTGTGCAATATACATTTAAATCAGGTTAACTATTTGACATTTGATATTAGAAGAGTAAAAATGTGTATAATTTATAGTCTGTGCAGTTACATGAAGTGACACTAAATTATTGCAATTATTGATTTTGATGAGAAGCAATGCAGTCTGTTACATTTATCAAACATGAATTAAGTTATGAGCTTCCACAATTTGGCAAAAAAGCGTAAATTATGACGGCAATCATGTGTTTGATAACCGTATAACTTTCGTCACGTAAAATACAAATCCAGAGTTATTTGAGCCAACATGACAATTGATTATTGGCATGCTGTCAATGCTTTATTTAATATTTGCTCAAGTTTTTATCACTATATAATATTTTCTTTCATTGGATTTGAATAAAAACGAAATATTCACTGTACAATTTGGAAGAGCTCGTGTCTCGTTGGAAACAAATGATTTTTGTTTCAAATTTCAAGATGACTGCACATGACTTTCGTGGAAGCACAACAGAAAAATAACCATAATTAGTTACTGGATATATTTCAGAAATAATGTGTGATAAAACTTAGTTATGTGTACACACGTTTTGCTTCCAGACTAAAGGCTTGACGTGTTGTTGAAAAATATGTTTCAAGACTGGTATTTTACATGACAGTATATAGATGTTCAATGGTGAAGTTATAAGCCATGCTTAGCAGTTTAAGCTGTAATTTTAACAGATAAATCGTGCTAAGATGCTTAAACAACCTTTAGTTAGCATTAGTTTTGTTCCAAATTAGTCTTTCATGCTATTTCACCCCTACAATAGTATTTTACGTGACAATATTTCATTCCACACGTAATCTTATCCCTATAATCACTATATACATTGATTTTTTTGTAAATTGTTTACCAAAAACTGTAATGACATGAGGTCAGAATTGTCTCTACTGCACAACTTGTATCATTTTATTATTGTATTTATGGATAAGTTGCTTTTGTATTTTACGTGACGAACACGTCTGTACAAAACATGTACCAACATATGTATATTTAGCCGGGTTTTATTTAGCGTCTCCTGAATTATAAGTAGTGTCATAGGTTCCAAGTCAGATTGGTGGAAGTAACATTAATACCCACACGCTTTTCTACTTCAAATTCAAAAATGATTTAAGATACATGAAAGTAAAATATAGTATAAACGAAGTAGCATGTTATGATGTACATACCGGTTTCATAAATGTATTGATAGTATATTGTTTTCGGAGAGTTGGTATGTGTAAATATACTTAACAACTTTTCTAAGTCCTCATTTTTATTTATCCATAACTTTTTTATTATATACAATGAAGTAACAAAATTTCGCACGTGTAGTTTGTAGAACAAAGTCATAATAATTCGTGTATCGAACTGGTCGTACGTCACGTGGTTTGTTCGTCACAAGATTGACGTGCGTTTCGTGCTTCTTTGACGCCACGCGTTTACATATGCATTGTGTGTATTCTAGATGCCTTCATTGTATGACCAATGACTCATCACTTATGAAAAACAGTTTATAAATCTTTTTAAACATCACAGTTATGCGTCGAATGATGTCAGAAAAATATGAAGTGACGTCAGTACGGTACAGAGTAGCATTTAGTGTCGACAATCATGACTTATTACCATAACATCCACGTCTGATATCTTTTCAACGTAAACGTGCCTATTTGAGTGTTTAATTCAAGGTAAACGTGTTGTTTGCTTGTGTTATATTGATTGCAAGAGCATTTAGCATTTTTGTTGTGACGTCTCGATGTTAATTCGATCTACGTCGAAGACACATGGCAATTTTTTGTTCAGATGGTCAAATTGAATAAGTCGCTTCATTCAACAATGCTTCCCACTCGTGTCTTTGACAGTCAATAGAAATATAAGACTAAATGGTGGTCATCCAAGATATCAAAATATGTATTTGCGACTTTTACTTTCTTGCGGTCTTATGTTATGCGTGTGACTCCACTTTTTGTTTTACAGTTCTGCATACATATAACCCAAGAAAGTTCTAGCCAAATTTCATTGGGCTACTTTTACGTTTGAGAAAGTATTGTCAAAAATATAAGTGTGGACTTAGAAAAGTTGCTAAGTATATGTAGTACTGGAGTTACACAACCATTAATTAACTTCTTTGTTTTGTTCTCTAGGGTAATACGTATGCTGTACATGCTATCATAACGTAAAATACACAGACGAAAACACAGGCTTGTTTCCAACAGCGACATAGAAAAACACCCAATCTTGTTCATGGTGCCATGTATGACAAATGTTCCTAAAGGGGTTCGACTTTCATGCCCGATAGACGTTTTTGATATATTTAAAGGTCAAATTTACATACGCTTCTACATAGATCTAAAAATATCCAAATCGAGACAAATCGTTGTCAGTCTGAGAGGATATTTGTGAACGTGGAAAAAACATGACGGAATTGCGTTGGTCAGGAAGCTCTCCGACCTTACCACGTTTATTTTAAACATGTTCAAAACAAACATATATATTGCGTCCCGATTCATACTTTGAGTCAGGTCTGTGATGATTAACTTGGTCAGTAAGAGGGTGAATGGGATTTATATAAAAAAATCATTGGTAGTTTGGTAGCGCATTATAAAAATCCAGTTATACACATTGGCACTTAAGTATACCGTAATTATTTCAATGTTATTGCGCTCCAAAAACGTTGCGTTCAGACTGTCTTCATTGTTATCATCTATACCCTTGCGACTGATTTCTATGTTATCTTTTTTAATCATCAACTGTCTCCATTGTTCTCAAAAATATGACACCATGTCATGTTTAAACTCTTATATCTCGGCGAAAAGGACGAATAGAAGTGTGTAAATCTGCATATACACGGGGGATGGATGTAATTTCATCATGGTATAAGTCAAAGGGTAAGGATTTGTCAAAAAATACCTTTTTGGGGATCAAAGTTTCAAATAACGCGTTTTTTGTAAAAAATCGCATACATTTTTCATGATTTCTCCCTAAATAATTCACGGTTTTGCTCAGAATTTTGTGTACTGATATCTCCTTTAACTGCGAATAAATGTACACACTTTGTTTTGTTCAGACCCTGCAAAGGGAGTATAAAAACAAGCAATACTTACTTCCGCGAGTTTTGCGTACATAAACACTGACAACTGTCTTCTAAGTGCCAACTGTTTTCTATGTATCGGGTTGAACGGTGTGTAAACACATTGATTAATTATTATATCTTTCAAGGGAAATAAGCACTGCAACGAACTTGTTAACTTATAGTTCACCCTACTTCTTTGTCCAATCAAAAGCCAGGGATTTTCAAAATTTTGTACCACTTATTCATTTATTTGTGCAATGGACATAATAACTATTAGTAAATCCATTTATTAGGACAATTTGGCTGTTTCCTAATATGGAAAACTAGACCCGCCTACTCTCATAATTTTACTGTTATTATTTATTGCAATTTATAATCTGTTTAAGGTGATTCACCGGTGTTGGATTTTCCGTAAAATGTATATAAAGTCTGTTATATTTATGAATAACACATTTACGACAACCATTCTGGAAAGTTTTGCTCGGCAAGTTTTTAAGATATTCTTGGATTTTGGGGACAACCCCTAAAAACTGATAATTGTAATTTACCGAAAAAGTTTTGCTTTAATCTTCATTAATTTGTTATACATCAAAATTTCGTATATAAGGAACCAAACAGTAATTTTTATGTTATACTGTGCAAGGTATTTGATTTTTTAATACTATTTTAATATATATTAATTTTCGTTTTTGAGTTTAATATGAAAAATCGTTGAACGACATACTGATTTCATGCATACAACAAGTAGAGTGACAAATATTGAAGTATCATGCAAGATTTCATGACAATTGCTCGGTTAGTTTATTTTTATTACACTTTTAGTGATTTCAGAAATGCTGAAAACAGGGGAGGTAACAAAAATAATCAACGTTTTGCATCCGTTGTATTCAGATTTCGCAATCATTCTATTTTTAAAAAATAGTGCATACTTCAAGGCGCTTACAGTTTAATTTGGGTAATTCTGCATGTATTAGTTTATATTCTGCAGGAATTAATGCAAAAGAAACGTCCTCTAAAATTCTTGGGATACTGTTTAAAACTATTGAATAAGTTTGATATGGACGCATAGAACTACGTTTTAAATATATCGAAACCAATTCGCCAGATTATGTGTTTAATATCATTTGGAATAAATCATCCGTAGGGATTGAGCTAAGAGTGTTTCTGTATTTTCATTAAAAGTATATAATCCTAATAACTAGTCAGTACACTCGCGATTTTAAGACATGGGAAATCAATTTTAAGCATTTTGTATTATTTGATCTCGGTTGTCAGACGCTAACAATACATCCAAGTGACTGCGATTTTTAAATTCCACCCAACACAAAAGTGGTAAAACACCTTAATATTTACCTTTTCACTCTCAATACTCAATAAATGGACATGCTATTGTTTGCATACAAAAGCATTGGAGAGCTCACCAAAAGTGGGCGGGTAAACTATAAGCCGGTTATAGATCACATATTAGAATTATAAACAAATTAGACCTGCGGTCGCTAGCGCTCCCTTGCTCTAATTTGTTTATAAATCTAATATATGATCTATAACCTATACATAACGCTCGTGTTAGAATTACGCGCGCCTATCCGTAAAATTGCGGGAAACAAGAAATGGTAAATATTAAAAAATATGTGAAACACTTTGAAGGCTAAGAGTAACTCAGTTAAAAACAAAGAAATATTAGTCAATTAAGAAACTGACATTTTCCCCAGTTAATTGAAATAAAGATACGATCGTAAGTCAAGGTTGAATGCCAATCTTTTCCGAAATGTTCTACTGATTCGTCCTCAATCTAATTCGAACCTAGTCTAAGCTTCTTAGACGATGGTTATTCCATTTCAGTGATTATTCCAATTCATCGACGTCAGCCAATAAAAAGATCATTTAGTTATGGTACCCAGAACTAATTCGAACCCAGTATTTAGAATTTGACAACTTTATTTCTGCGACATTTTATGTTTAATAAATTTATTTCAAACAAGTAACAATGAAAGATCTACATTCGGGAGTTACTGAATGGAAAAAGGGCATCAAACATCAGAGCACCCAAACTACCAATTAATAATGCACTTGTCTGTTGCTAGATGTTGGCCTAGTGCTAATGATAGACCCTGCGATTGCTTCACGGTATGCTACACTATGTTTCACAATCTAGGGTGCTAAATAGCGGCTCTTAGATGTGCATAGCTTTTTGCGACACGATTCTTTGTCGCTGTTTGGTGACCGATTTAGAGCATTTAAATTCAATATACAGTTAAAGCACACACACATGCCTTCATAAATACCTTTCCTATCGTTCAATACCAATATTTGCAAGAACACTAACCTCACTGATGCACAAATTAATCCAGTTTCACTTCCACTGCCAAATTACTGAAATTTCTAGAATGTTGACAAACAACAATATGGCGAATTTTTATTAGACGAAAAAAGTGGCTAAAACCCGGTATCCGGAACATAAAATCTGGAACGATAATCAAGAACGACTACTCTGTACAGATTAATTATTTCGTCTAAGACACGTGCGTCTACATTAAATAACCAAAATGGAGTCAACTGAAATTGATTCACGGCGGCTGTCAGAAAAACGTTTTATCTAATATTGGTTGTGTAAAGGTATATTTAATGATGTTTTTGTAGTTTATGAATGAAATAAGCGTTACTATGACCATGTTAGCTGTTAAATACAGAATAGGTGGTTTAGTTTGCAAATTACACTTTGCTATGGAGAGCTATTAATAGAGCTATAAAACTCAGTATAGGAGCATATTCATACCGCGAGTATCTGAGTTTTACTAGTAGAACTAGATGTTGGCCAATCTGCTAGGAGATTTTTTAATTTCTGACTTATCTCCACACGAGTAGTTTCTAAGTCAAGATTGTTTGACTAGTCAGTTGCATCCACTCCCCCACCCCGGGAATTGGCCATGACTTTTACTTTTAGGTAATTAAAAACCCTCATTCCATGGCCCTGCGGGGGACAGCTGATGATATAATCTGCGTTTTTTCTCCGCCCCTGACCTAGTAAGACGCTTGACTCCTGATATGAGAGGTCTCAGGTTTGATTCTTGGCTGGGAAACTTGGTCATTTCAGAAAAGCCATTTAGTGTTTCCCACCCAACTAGAGATGATCCTGGTAGAAAAGCCAGAGGTAGTCTCGCGTGTATGGGTGCTTTACACCGGGCATATTAAAGAACCAAGGAATCTATTCGAAACAAGCTAGGGTATCAACGTACCCAGATTCCTTGTATCTCACCTCTGTCTCTAAAATTTGCGATGATGCCCAAGAGTGGGCCCTGCAAATAACATGAAAGAAAGAAAGAAATGAAACTAAATATTATCCCCGGGGTATTGGTAATTTGGTTCGGAGAAAAAATTTCCAACCTTTCCCCGACACTGCCGGGAAGCTGGAAGGTAAAAACATGCCAGTTTCCCCAGCTATCCACTGCCCATCCCTGGGGGTGGGCCGTTGCTGCAACTGACTGGTGTTTAAATGCATGAGTCAATTGACACCTGCCCTGTTTCCTGGGTCAGTGAACTGAGTTTTTACCTCAATCATATGTCCCTGGAGAAATACAGCCATAAATTTAGGGTGAGATTTTTCAAGGGTTTCAAAGGAATACTTTGGGTGATGTTAAGTCCAAAATCTGCTTTCAGTTTGGATGAAAAAGTTGTGTATTTGGACTTTGAAATTTATGTCTATTTTAAAACTCAAAAAGGGGGATAAAACTGTCATTGGATAAAATAGGTCAAAGCAGTGTATTGCAACACACTAATTTTGGAAGCAAAAATATATTCCACCTTTCAAAGCAATACTTTTGATACTTTATGAGAAATTGCAACTTTACTATGTTAAGCCTGATTGGGAAATCTCACCAACCTCTTATAAGAGTTCTTCCCCTTTACTCAAAATTGTCAATTTCTCTAAAGTCTAAGGCTATCAAATGTATCCACTTGAAGCGCAACATAGTAATTCACCATCACAAGACGAGTCCATACTGACAAAGTAGTTAATTTGTTGACCTGTATAAACATACATGGATCTGTCTGCCCTTGTTACACTTAGAATGTTTAATCACTGATGAGCTAGGGTACTAGAGATATCTAATGACATTCTAAGGCAAGTAAGTGTATTTCATTATGATTATTTCTAGTTGTTGACTAATTTCATTTTCTATCTATTTCAGCATAGACATTGATACTTATAACAAACACTGACAAACAAGATGGTGTTGGACAAATCTGCTAGTTCCATGAAGAGAAAACAATCTGAAACTTTGAAAGGTGAGGTATATCTAAAGACTAAGGTGAGGTATATATAAAGACTAAGGTGAGGTATATCTAAAGACTAAGGTGAGGTATATTTAAAGACTATAAAAAAGATGTCAGGAAATCTGACAGGGAAGGCAGCGCTCAAGTTAACCAGCGGAGCACAGAAAACATTAAGAACATTACACAACACAATTACATAGAACAATGCCCATACATAAGCTAATGAAAAAATAAAAAGCCCATGTCCCCAGGCATCTGTAAAAGAGCTGGATAACCTAGTTCTACAAAGATATGCCAAAAAACATTGACCTAAAGTGTCCAAATGAGGCGTTGCTACGACTTGACCTAGTTACTAAAGTCCACGCTTTAAAAAGCTGGATATTTTAGTTTCAAAAAGCATATGAGTCTTCTATCTGGTGTCACACCGGTGAATTTTCTGCCATTGAAATTAATGCAAAATGACCCTAATTCGCATCTCTCCCTCCGTTTCACTGACATTCCGGGTGATTTTCTGTGGCCGTTTCCATAAAAAGCAATCCCTGTTATCCAAAATAAGCTGGAGAAAATGGCATGTCGATAGTTTCGTTTTCGAGCTACTGCAGGGATTCTGGAAGGACAACGCTATTTTCCATGCCTCAAAAGCTGACTTGACCGAAGCACACATACATTGTCAGTCTTCAGCCAGGGAAAGATAATTCAGAAAAATATCCATTAAACACTCTTAAAAGTTAGCATGCAGGTCATATTTGATCTACATTCATGTAATTTGATCAACAATCAGCATTTTCCACATTTAAAAAGTGCTTCAACAGACATATATCAAATTTTTGAAAGGGACTATTTTAGCATACTACGACCCGGAAGTACTTTCCACCGGTGTGACACCATCTATGCCCCCATCTTTGACAAGGCCTTGAGGGGGTATATTGCTTTGCAAATGTCAGTAGGTCGTCGGTCCATTCAATAACTCAGGAACGCTTTGCCCTAGGATCTTCAAATTTTACATGTATGTAGGTTGGCCAGCAACAGTACTAAGATGACCCCTAGTGATTTTGAGGTCAGTAGGTCAAAGGTCTTTCAAGGTCACTGTGACCTTTACCATTTTCGCCAATAAGGCTGTCATGTGGGCATACGTGTTTTACAAACATCTCTTGTTCATGTTACTTCTCTATCAAAAATCTCTTGAAGCACTGACACTTGTGACAGTGACCAGACACTCCAGTGACTCCACCCAACAAAATAAAGATTGTACAGTACTGGACTTTACTCAGAAATTGCCTGCAAAAACCACTGCAATCATAATGATATCTTCAGTGTTCCCACTGACATTTTTACTTGGGGGTACAAACACTGGTCTTCTTGCAATTCTGTACCCCCTGAGTAACAGTTATATAGTAGAGTGCATCAAAACTGGAGGTACAGCAAGCCATTTTGGGGGTAAAAAACTCTCATTTTGGATTTTTGGGAGCACTGATTTTGGCATAGATCACTGTTTTTAATGTTTTTGTTTAATTTTAGAACAAAAATCAAAGAGGAAGAAGAAAGGCTCCTCGGGTGATGAAGATGATTTTGTTAGTAAAAGTCTGTTTTGTGAATCATGTAGACGTTCTGGACTGATTCTGAAAAATGGGAAAAGCTACAACAGATTAGGTAAGTAACTATAAAGGACTTGATCTCTCGATATTTTCATATCTCTCCTCCTATTTCTGAGTAATGGGACAAAATGTAGTATATATCTGACCTTTGCATAAAGAATTTGTTATTGAAATATTAAAGGAGACAATTTTCAGATTACAATAATTTCAGAATTTCAATGTTATTGTGCATTAAGTAATTTTTGTCATGAATTTATAAAATATGCATGATGTCTATTTTATATTAGAGATTTTCTTGACTTAAATCTTATTTTGTGACCATACAGGGGCAGATCAAGCTGTAATTCAAAGAAATCTGCTGAAAGAGCTGAGAGGAAAAGGAGGACAGGTGGGTTTTACTTTATTCTCGATTCCTGAAAGAGCCATGATTCCTGACCGAAATAAAAGTTATTTGATGAAAATATCTTGAGAAATGGTCAAGATATGGTCAATTTAGTCTGTTTTGAAGGAATTTCTTAAAGGAATCAATGTGGTTGAAGGTCTCTTGTTTGTCAAAAATGGTTGACTGCAACTGCATGATTTTCCCAATTTTGAATTTTGCTCTGTTGACACCCTTGTTTATGAATCTCCTACCGGATTGTACTATAGGTTTGCTGTCATTCAATCCGTCCGTCAATAAAATCTGGATCCTGCCATAACTCAAACAGTCTTCATGCTTAGCTAAGGTTAATGAAACTTGGTATGTACATAAGAAGACCCATTAGGAGATTATGCACATCTAATTCTTAGATTCGGTCAAAAATTGACAAGGTAGGCAGGGTTCTCAATAAGTTTTAACCTAGCAGACTGAAATGCTAAACCAGCAGACCTGCATAATAAGGTCTTTTATGCAACTATCTTCTTAAAATTGTGTATAAAATTCACATTTTCAGCCGACCTAAAATTAATTTCAAGCAGTCAATTTGGCCTATAGCCTGCTGTTATTGAGAACTATGGGTAGGGGACTTCAGTTTCGCTTGCATATTCTAATTACTTGTTAGTTCTTGAAGTACAGAGATTTTATTGTTAGTATTGAAATACAGAGATTCAATTTACATTTTACGTACATGATTGGACTTGTGTCCTACAATAAGGAGGAAATATTTGATAAATAATAAAGTTTTTGAGGACTGCTTTTAGCTGATCAGGGCTGGTATTTATAAAGCATCTTAAGTGAAAACTTAAACATTTTGACTTAAGTTAAAATATTGAGCTGCCCATATTTCACAAGAATCGAAAAATAGCCCATGTTTTCTATGTAATTACTGTAGCTCTTTACATAATGCTTCTAAACAATGTAAATAATTGTTAATATTGGTTTTCCAGTTTAGCTGATACATTTAAGGAAAATTTGAGTTATTAAGAAAATTCTAAGTTTTAACTTAAGATGCTTTATAAATACCGACCCTGTTCAGTTGTTCAACCACCCTTTGACATTTAAACTTTCCCTGGTCATTGTGCTACCTAAGGAAACCTGCATTTTGAGTCTTCCTTGTGAGACTATTTCTTTCTTAGTGGTTGTGTAGACAACATTGTGGTATGGCACCTAGGAATATCAGTAAACATGTACAGACACTGCCCACACAGGTACCAATTCACACATTGTCAGAGTGGAGCATGTTGGTAATTCTTTAGAGAAGTTAAATAATGGTCCAGACTGGTGTTGAGCTGGGGACCTCTTGATCCCGAAGCGTGTGCTCTACCCGAGGCCACCACTCCCAACAATTGCTAGGGGAATGTAGCTTGACCAATTTGACATGAGCCTCACCTTTTGATTAGCATAATTTAACAGTAGATATATTGCCTATGTTTACAATACCGATTTTATGTTTTCACAATCAGGGAGTATCACGAAGATGCTCGAAATGTAATACAAACACAAAATTTAATTTGAAATACCGATATCCCACAATTTGCTTGTGGAAATTGATATATTCAAAGCAAGAACCTTGTTATATATTCTTGCTTAAAGTCAGGCTCAGGTCAAAATAGCCAAGCTATACATTTTGTAGCGGTTCTTATCATCTTGGAGATAATGGGATGCCAGAAATTATTGCCTGACCTGTATAAACAACATGTAATTACTTGGGTTTGTTATATTGTGTCTTTTTAGGCTGTAGAACAGTTTATTGAAGGTTTTCAAGAATATATAGAGGAACCCAAACAGTATGTTGACTAGTATCTTATTTTTTTGTGTTTTTTACAAAGACTTTAGGAAGAAAAAAAGTCAAGCTTTTATCGTGATGGGATTGTCTGCATGTGATGTCAGAGTCATTTTCTATAACGCTATCAAAGGTATCCACTCAGAACCCAACATAGTTGTTCACAATCACAAGGGGAGTCCATATTGACAAAGCTGATACCCTTGTTGCCTATATTTATTGAGTTATCTGCCCTTGTTACTATTTTTCACTAGCAGATGATCTGGATACTATCAATTATGAGTACAAGCATTTGTAGGCGGTACTCCTGTTTTACATGGTGGTGAATAAAAGAGTTCATTTATATGTTTGTTTCTCTGCTGACGGGCTTGGGCACCAACTGCCCCTCGGGACCCTGCAGATGTAATAGCACAAAAAATCTGTGTTAACCCTGCATAAGTGTTGCATTTTCCGTGTTTCTGTGGTTATTAGTCTGTAATCTAAAAATTGAGTTTCTCCCAATATTTTATTACGAAATAGGGTTTACTATGGACCATGATGTCATTATCAAAGGGTCAAGGACTAATGCAGGATTTTATGATATTTGACTCACTTTCCAATGTAAACTGAGTGATGTATAGTGTGTCCAGGATAATGTGATGTTTACAAACATCAACCAATTTGGTTTACTGTTGCAATATTTGTTACTTAGATAAAACACATACCTGTCATTTATATTCTTAAATAACACTGATAAATCGGGCACACTTGGTTTTTCCACCTATGTGGCTTATTCCAAATTTTCCGACCTTTCTTGTTATCCTGATTTATCTCCTTTTTATTTCAGATTTCACAAAGCTTTGCTACCATGTGTTACCTCCCCTGATTGTGAAAGGTAATATTCTGACCCCAGACATTATGGGACTGGGCGATTTCAAAATTCTTAATCTGGTTAATTGTCAGCCTCCGTAGCTCAGTGGTTAGTGCGCTTGCCGTCTAATCTGGCGACCCGGGTTCAAATCCGGGTGGAGGTACATATATATGCCTGCCATGTTTCATTAGAAATAAAGCAAATAAAGGCTATGCTCGACATAATTCATGTCAGTATGAAACCGAATCAGACCGTTAAATCGGCTTCCATATTGAATGGTGATTCCTTCCCTGTCGACCATATCAAAGTACTTTCAGCCGCTGAGCTTATTTGACTTTTTATCATCCAATGTATCAAGTATCAATATAATGTAATATTTTATACGATGAATTAAATTTTTGACGCTACACTACCAGAATGTGTTTATTGACACACAAACAGGTAACAAAAGCTGGATGTGTAGGGTATAACCTTTCATACATGATTAGAATCTGCCTGTGATCAGTCCCAAGACCATCCTTGGTCGTGTACCTGTACTGAATGTGAAGGTCTTGTATTAAACTACTGTAAAATCATTAAATTACGTGGGGGATTAAATTTCGTGGGGGTCAAATTTCATAGATTTCATGGTTAAGCTTCAACCATGAAATTAAATCTCATCGAACCATGCTTTTGACCCTTGTATTTATTACTGTAAATGTAAAATCCATAATTTAACGTCCTATCGAAATGGTCATTTTTATCAAAACCACAAAAATTCGTCCCATTGAAATTAAATGATTTTACAGTATCATGCATTTTCAGTGCAAGAGGAGGTATACAGGGCAGTGTGGTGAAAGTTCTACTGGGGATAGACACAGTACAGGTATACGTAAAGCTTTCTCATATATAATCATTAGTGATGTAACATCGGTTGCAAATCTTAATCATCGGTTGGAATCGGTTGGCACTTCCTATTTGATTTTCTGATTAATAATTGGTAGGACAGTAACTGAATACAAGGTGTGTTAATGCCAGTTTTCCAGCTTTCCAAGCGCTTGTTTGCGCACATAAATAAATGTGCATTTTCATCTTGGCTAGGCTGCAACAGTTACTTTGAATTGAATAAAAACGTTTACAAAAACACAGCAGACCAGGGTTCTCAATAAGTTTCAACCTAGCAGGCCCAATTGGTTAATCAACTGGCCTGATAAGGTCCTTAGTGTAACTATTTTCTTTATCATTTTTAAGCAATCAATTTGGCCTTTAAATAGCCTGCTGGTATTGAGAACCCTGAATAATACTGTGCAGGGTGACCATCCTGGCATAACTTAAACAATTTCCAAGCTAGGTAAAAGAAACTCGGTATGTGGATAGGGGCTAATCAGGAGATTATGCATGTCTAAAGTTGTTGTAATTTAGACAAATATTATGGTTGCTATTGATGTGTTGCCACGGGTCATGGCTTCAAACTGGTATTTTCAAACTTTATTGCTTGAAATTCTTAATAAGGCCCTACCGTTTTCAGTCAGTCTGTCAAGAAAATCTGGATCCTGCAATAACTCAAACAGTTTACAAGCTAGGTTTATGAAACTTGGTTGGTTGATAAGGATTAATAAGGAGATTATGCACATTTAGTTTGTTTTGATTCAGACAAAAATTGTGGTTGCCATGGTAACACAAACATTGAAACCAGGTAAGGAACTTCTGTATTGAATGCAATTCCTAATTACTTGTATAACAGTTCTTGTGTTTTTCAGCCCCTGTTGATGAATGTTCTGTTAGAAAAACTGCCTGAATTCACCGGAGATGATGAGTATGTTATTTATAACATGTAAAATATCGGATTAATATTTGTTTAAAGAAATTAATTATGTTTGTTCTAGCATGGCTAAATGTAACAGGAAGTTTCAAGACCAGTCAGGTGACTTGATCACTGCATCACTGCATCAGTGAATTGTGGCCCTTGAATACTGATAATTTATGAATTTTATGAAATTGTGTTTCAAAGTTCATGTTATATTACCTTATGTATCAAATTAATATGAATAAATTCATAATTGTATACATTAATGAAATTTGATGTCAAAGTTTATGGCTTGTTAAAGTACTTGAATCACAGTCCGTGCAAAATTAAATGAGAACGGTTATATAAAAAGCTTGTCTATCAGGTAAACTATGAGTTAACTGTAATCCTAGCCATTCTTTTGAATGGGATAGTTCCCTCATTAGTATTACTTGCCCACTTTTACTTAGAAGAGCTGTAGTGTAAACCTTAGTAATAAAGCTCTTTATGGCCAGCAAGTGGTTGTGTTGTGAAACCCGGGAGTTTAATAAGCTAGTAAAACAAATTGAACAAACAAGATGTGATGTTGTAAAAGGGCTTTTATTAAAGCCTTAAAAACAGTGCATGATAAACAAGAAACAAAATATGACAATAAGAAAATATATACAGTACATCTTCTTCTAAATCATTACACTGTGTAAAAACATATGAGACAAAGATTTGTTTTATCTGGGCCATAAAAACCGCCAAAACATAAAGGTCAATGCAATTGGACTTTATGGCCGACCAGACCATTCCGCTCTACTATTGAGTTGTTGCTATCAGTTTATATTACTTATCAAATTGACAGTAGTTTGATATATCTCTGTATGCATGATCTATTTACAGCAGTGTAATATTGGAACAGGGACAGAAAGTGAATGTACCACACATGTTACTAGCACAGTTCCAATGGCTGGATTATATTGTTAATTCTAAGGTAATGTACTTACACTATAATTAGTCCCCTACCGGTTTTCAACCAGATGGGACTATAGGTTTGCCCTCCATCCGTCTGTCTGTTAGTCTGTCCATCAAGAAATCTGGATCCTGCCATAACTCAAACAGCTTTCAAGATAGGTTTATGAAATTTAATCTGTTGATAGGGACCAATAAGGAGACTTTGCACATCTAATTATGTTTTTATCCGGACCAAAATTGTGGTTACCATGGCAACAGAAACATTGACAACCTGGTAAGGGACTTCTGTATTGCTCCCAATTCCTAATGACTTGTTATATAAGTGAACTGTCTTTCGTTGGCTGTACTTACATTTACATGAGACAATTTTCTTGGAGTTTCTTAGTTAACTAAATTTCACAAAATCAACATACCCACCTAATTCATTTCATTGTCTGTATTTCTTATGAAATTCTATTTTCAACATGTAATATGTCTACATTATACTCATGTAGATGTATTTCGAAGCTTTTGCCAAATTTCTTATTTATATATACCTTAGGGTTTTCATCATCAGTTTTTTAGCTCACCTGTCACATATTGACAAGGTGAGCTTTTGTGATCACTCTTCGTCCGTCGTCCGTCCGTCGTCGTCGTCCGTCAACAATTGGCTTGTGTACACTCTAGAGGCAACAGTTTTGATCCAATCTTCATGAAACTTGATCAGAATGTTGTACTCTATAAAATCTAGGCCAAGTTCGAAACTGGGTCATGCCAGGTCAAAATCTAGTTCACTAGGTCAAATCTTAGACAAATCTTGTGTACACTCTAGATGTCACCAACTTGTTTCAATCTTCATGAAACTTGGTCAGAATGTTGTTCTCCATGAAATCTAGGACAAGTTCGAAACTAGGTCATGTTGGGTCAAAAACTAGGTCACTAGGTCAAATCTTATAAAAAACCTTGTGTACACTCTTGAGGTCACCAATTTCACCCAATCTTCATGAAACTTAGTCAGAATGTTGTTCTGCACGATATCTAGGCCAAGTTCGAAACTGGGTCATGCCGGGTCAAAAACAAGGTCACTAGGTCAAATCTTAGAAAAACCTAGTGTTCACACCAGAGGTCACAATTTTGATCGTATCTTCATGAAACTTGGTCAGAATGTTGTTCTCTATGGAATCTAGACCAAGTTTGAAACTGGGTCATGTGGGGTCAAAAACTAGGTCACTAGACCGAATCTAAGAAAAACCTTGTGTTCACTCCAGAGGTCGTGGTTTTGATCCTATCATCATGAAACTTGGTCAGAATGTTGTTCTTTATGAAATCTAGGCAAATTTTGAAACTGGGTCATGTGGGGTCAAACACTAGGTCACTAGGTCAAATCTTAGAAAAACATTGTGTTCATTCCAGGGGTCACTGTTTTGATTCAATCTTCATGAAATATGGTCAGAATGTAGGTTGTACTGATACCTGTGCAACAGGTGAGCGCCCTAGGGCCTTTCAGGCCCTCTTGTTTCCAAATACCAGATATGGAGATGGTTTATACATCATGTGTAACAAGTCATCAAACCAGTTGACTGTGGCCTAAGCAAAGCACTATCGAGCACCTTCATTCAGTTACCTTCCGTTCAATTAAACATTGATAGCATAGATTACCTCCAGTGGAAAGCGCTATGTAGATAATGTACATTGCAATTAAACTGTATGTTTTTTAGTGGTTTTTTTTCAACCATGTATTACTTGTGATTGTACAGCAATTTTGAACGTGTGTATGCATGATTGAAGAAAGGGCTATATAAATATGGTATTATAATAATAATAATAATAATAGTTTGAAGATTTCAAGATACTTACTTACGAATTTCTAACTTTCATGTATGAATCTTTGTTAGGGGTCAATGGAATTAAGGGATTAATATAAATGATTTCAATGGACATTGTAGCATAGTAATGATAAGAATAGGTAGAGATATTAATGAATCAGTCTTTTTGATTATGCAGGAAATAAGGGGTTGATTTTAATGGACTTTGTAGCATGGTATTGATAAGAATGGGCAGACTCAAAGAAATTAATGAATCAAGCTTGTTTGATTGTGCAGGAAGTTACAGAGAAGTTGTTAGAGATGGTGACTATCACATGTGAGGACGTACAAAGGGAGATAATCTCGTGTTTACCTGACATAGTACGAGACTCGGAACACATTCAGGTTGCCACGGCACTTAGGTAACTTTATCTTCTCAAGGGTTCTACAATTTCGGAATATTCTAGAAACCCTGAGTGGCTGCACTAGAAAGAAATATCTTTGCCACACAAAATAAAAGTTATTTAATAAAAATATTCAAAGAATTGACCAAGTTATGGTCATTTGAAGTTCCATAATATGGGATGTGTGCTTCTGTTTCTGTTCTGAAACAGACACTTGCGACTCGTTTTCATGATTGGGCATAATGCCTCAGTAGAACTCCTGTTATTATGAGTTTGAAGTGTAAACATTAGAGATGGGACCGAATATCAAAATCAATATTCGAATATTCGAAATTCATATTCGAATATATTCGAATATTCGATTTCGGATATCAATTTATTCGTTCGCTAGTACGTATGTAGTAGGCCTACTGAAGTTCATTTCCGTACGTACCGTACCGGACGTGACTTTTCACGTTACTCGTACAGTGTGTATTGTAAGTAAATTACCTGGACCATTGATATTACTGATTAAGATTTGTGATAATTGTGTAGTAAAATCGTATTTTATGTGCAAATCCTCTTTTTCTCTTCCTGGTCGGCGTTTGAATAGATTAACAAAATGTTAGTTTGTTGTGTTGTTATTTCTAGAAGAGATGGTATAAATATGTACGAATACAAGTGTGTAAAATCGTTGTCATCATCCGATATAGTCGGTGCTTGTTGACGGTGATCAAGTTTGTTGGATCTATATTTCTATTTTTCCTTTTCTTTGTACAATCGAGATTACACCTGGGTTTCCTACCAGTTCATCTCTAGTACTTCTTGTTAATAGAAATAAATAATAAAAGAAAGGCAACTAGTATCTAGAAAAGGCATTTTGTACAAACTTTGTTGAATTATATTAAGTACCTTTCTAGTTACTTGTTGTGTTATTTAGAGAGATAAAACTGACCAAAATGAAGCTCATGATATCATCTTTAATAAATATAACAAACATGCATATTACTCTACGATAAATAATATTTCTAAATTATATCAAACACTTCAAAATAACCACGTATACTCATTCAGTGTCAAAACATCACACAGCAAGAAACAGTCCGAGCTTTTTCACATACATTTATCAATGTTTTTCAACCAACATGCTTAATTAAATGTTTCAGATATTACTGCACATAGTTCTACCAAGCGATATTGATGACAGCATCTTTTTATATGACATGATTATGCAATATACTAATCCTTTATTGGTTGATGACCCCCTAATTATAATCTTTTGTTAGTCGTGTCAAAACAGCAATCCCACACACCAGTCCCGTAAATGTTTTAGCCTTTTTCTTCAAGGTTATCGAGATGCTTGAAATATTGGTAAAATGCAAGCGTTTCGGGTAATTACAAGCGTTTCTTGAGAGTAATTTATCATTGTTGACTTGTAAGATGTAATAAATCGATTAGCATGGTAATAAAAGGTACAATTGATAAAGCCGATAACATATTACAATGATACCAGATTACCGATTTTATTATGTAACTCGTAATAAAAAAAATGAATATCTTTTATTGAAAATGACCAAAAAACTGACCTTTTTCGATATATTTTAACGAATATTTGAATATTGAAATTGAATTCGAATATTCGTTTGATTTTCGAATATTCGAATATTCGAATATTCGGTCCCATCTCTAGTAAACATAAATATTGAGCCAATAAGGAAAGGGGAGGGGGGCAAACATCTGTTGTTTGAAACACAAATGTCATGAACTTTATTTGTATTTTAGAGATCTGATGAAAGAGAATCAGCAGCTTACTGTTACCATATTAGATGCCATGTCGAATCTCATACTTACACCGGCATTATTGTCTGAGGTACTTATCAATAAAAATTAGGGATGGCAACGAGTACTAAAATCGGTACTTGAGTACTCGGTCATTCTTCCGATCGAGTACTCGGATACTCGGAAAACAATAAATGTCCATGCTATTTGGGAAATAGAAATGTTGTACTGCAAACGTGCGTTTTCAACTTCAAATAAAACAGCGCGTTTTTCTGTCCGTTCTGTCCTGTTATTGATCAAATCTAGATCGGTAGAAGAACTATGAAACAAGAACAATAATAAAAACGTATGCCAAAAACCCAATACAACTTGTAAAATCAATAGAAATTTTAATCAATAACACTAGAAAATCAAATAAAACAAATAAACAACTAAGGGGAACTACTCCTATCAACCGGTGACATAATATTTTCAAAGGGTGACCAATTCACTAAGTTACCGTTCGTTCATATACGCACGAGAACGAGTTAAATTTAAATTAATATTTTTTAATTTCTTAATCGATTGTCACCCCAATAAACTATAACTGCCAATTAAAAATTGATGACAATTACTCGGGTTGGTGTCAACGAAGGAACCCCTAGCTACGTGTCATAAACTAACTAACAGACGGTGATTGACAGGTCTGTGTTTTGATTACGCTTGCAATTAGCGATCTCGTGGCGGCGATTAAGGATTGATGACACGTTCTTAATTGTACTTTTAGTTGACCAGATAACACTTGGACAACTTCTGTATTACACAGAACAGAACAGAACAGAACTGTTCTGTTCTGTTTTTACACAGGATTAACTTTTTTTTCGAGTACTCGAATACTGATTTTACTATTCGATAATCGGACGTTTGAACGAGTACTCGAGTACTCGGGTACTCGTTGCCATCCCTAATAAAAATATATTGTACATAGTATTTTAACTGAAATTCTAATTTTAATTGTTAAATTATCTTGTGTGCAATTACTGTGAATTCAATACACAGGGGAGTTAATCTGGTTTCTGGCAATTTCCGTCACAAAGTTATCCAGAAGAATGCATGTTTCTACATTAAATTTTGTACTTAACTTTTTTGTAAAGTGACATTGTTGATACAGTGGTCCAGGGCGCGACGCATAACACTGGTCCCCTGGCACAGGCCCAATGAAAATCTTAAAGGACCAGTGAAAATCATGAAGGACCAGTAGTTGTTTTCTTTACAAATTTCACGCTTTTTTACTGTCTGACCTGTGACCAAAAAGGTTAGTGTCAACCCTTGGGGGTCGTGTAATTCGGGAATAATCCGGAAATCCAGATAGGCTGCAATATAAAGAATAATCTTTTCTGCACAAATTAAAAACTAGTTGATTAAAAAATTCAAAGTATTAACAAAGTTATTGTCATTTGAAGTTCCACAATCTGTATTTTAACAATAAAACAGTGTCTGAGGCTTTTTTAATTTGTAGGAATGTGTGCTTATGGCATGATTAATAATCGATTATCCAAAAATGTCTAAATAATCGCTTAATAATCGATTACTTTTCAAAGTAATCGAACCCATGTCTGGATTGGCATCCGAAACAAACACGCAACTTGTTTTCTGGATTGGACATTATGCCTCTGTAGAACCCCTGAAGATAATGAATATACCACAGTAAAACATTTATTGTGATTTTACCATGTTTTAGATACGTGACTCGGTTCTACAATCCTTGGCCTCTGTTGATTTGGAAGATTTGCCTGTCCTCGTCAAGTTTTTACTGCAGTCAGTAACCAACCAGGATGCTGTGGAGGTATAGAAATATTGGAAAGTTTAATCTTACTGGTTAATGGTTATTTCCGCAGGTGTCATATTTTGCGTTTTTGTCCCATATACAGGTGTTTTTGCCTGTTTATTTTTAATTATGCAGGTGCACAAAAGGGCAAGAGTAAATTGTTGCGGTTTGCTAAAATTCTGCCTATATTTAATTTGTAATTGATCTTGGACAGCTGAATGGCAGAAATTTCCATCCCGTAGAAATATCCAGCTGTATGGTATTACTACAAAAGGTTTGCATGTATAAGATTAATTTCAACGAATATGAACTTTTACAATATTACATACTGTAAAATTATTTAATTTCGATTTGACGTTATTTCGTGGATATTGCATTTGAGGTAATAAATACAAGGGACAAAATCAGTGTTCCATGGGATTAAATTGCGTGGTTGAAGATTAACAAAGAAATCCACGAAATTTAATCCCCCTGAAAATTAATGATTTTACAGTATCTTGTTAATAATCACATCAATATTTGTTGTTCTGACAGCTATGTTATTCTTCCTATATCCTGTATGTGTATAATACTTCAGGTTGTTACAGAACTGAGAGCTAACCTCGAGTTTGATGCATCCACAGCTAAGAAAGCAAGTGCTGGAAAAAGGCAAGGGTATGATTGTAACGTACTTATCTAAAATGGGCATTTTACTTAATGTAAAAACACTAAAAAGCGTACAAACACTTAAATTCTAGTGAATATAACATTGTATTTCATTTGATCATGTGGATAGATACAAACTTCTATATTTATGCTGTTAAATGCAAAGCCTCTTGTAGCAGCTTTCAGAAGTGACTGTTTTTGAATTTGGACGCATTCTGTAAAATTGATGCCAATACAGAATGGAACAAATATAGTCATAAGTACTGTAGTTCCTTGACAACCACCTTTAATTGTTAAAAAAAAACCAACATAACTTTATCTAAAGTCATACTGTGAAATCATTTAATCTTGATGGGTAAAAATTTGGTGGTTTTGGTAAAAAAGACCATTTTGATCGTGGATTTTGCAATTTCAGGTAATGAAAACAAGGGTCAAAACTTTTGTTTGATGTGATTTGGTTACATGGTTAAAAGTGAACCACGAAATCCATGAAATTTAATCCCCCATGAAAATGAATTAATTTACATTATAATGACATATGACACACTGATATATAGCTTGGCTAATTTGACACAATTCTGACCTTTTGATTAGCATAATTTAACAGTCGATATATTACGGATGTATTCATAATCGGGAAGTATCACGCAGAAGCTCGAGATGTAATACAAACACAAATCTGAAATATCAATATCGCTTGATTTGCTCGCGGAAATTGATATATTCAAAGCAAGAACCTTGTAATATATTCTTGCATAAAGGTCAGGTTCTGGTCAAAATAGTCAAAATAGCATTGTTTCAGTAGTTCTGGAGATGCAAGTACCACAGAAGATTGTGAGACATTGATATTAGAGACAGTTAAATCTGCAGTACGGTTTCAAAGACATGTAGGAGATGCTCTTATCAAGGTAAAATCTCACGATCTTCCTTCGGTTTTTCCTAATTTGGGACTTTGGATTCCCACATTTGCCGAAACGCCAAGCAAGCCTTTTTTTGCCAGTCAGCTTTCTGCTGAATATGGCAGGCATATGTGTGCATCCACCCGGATTTGAACCAGGATCGCCGGAATAGGCGGCAAGTGCGCTAACCACTGAGCTACAGAAGCCAATATTTCGAGTTAGAGTGCGGGTTTTCCAGATCCAAGGCAATCATGGACAATTAGCAGGTTTTAGCTCATTTTTTTGGAAAAATCTTAACGTTTTGTAAGAAAATGAGAGCTTAAGCTATTGTTCGATCCCCGAATCAGTGTATCCAAGTTAACTGTTTATTTCTGAGTATTGATTAGTGATCCGATGATAGTCGCTGACAATCAACTATTGTCGCTATAAGGTTGAAGTCAGCGACTATCGACACAGTGAATCAGAACAATTGGATAGTGGCCAGTAATTTAGCTGCCAGGTGAAACGATCCAGGGCAATTGAGAATAAGAAAAAATTTCCTCAAATTGAATTAAAAATCATCACTGAATAATTGAACACTTTTTGTGAAGACTGCTTAACTGGTCATTGTACATATGTGAACTACTGTATAGAAACAATGACATAAAACCAGTGATTACTGTACATAGAGAATAATAGGTTAGTGCCATGGATGAGAAAGTTTATCTGGCAATGCGGAGGAATTTATCGGGTGAGCCGTAGGCGAATCCGATAATTTCCGCAGCCGAGCCGGATAAACTTTTACTCACTCCACGGCACTAACCTATTATTCTATTTATCCGGTCACTACATTTGCTTTAAAAAGGGAATAAAAGTCGGGACTATTTATTTGCCTTTTCATTATTTGTGTGTAACGTCACGTTCGTTCACTGACGTCACGACAAAACAACAACGTCGGACATCTTGATAACGTCATGTACACGCAGGAAAGTTGTAGAACAATTGTTGATCGACCAAAGGTTATTTTAAATAGGAAAACCTCATCCACGGGTACAGAGTTTCAGCCGGCGACTCCGCTTTAAAAAGAAGTCCGCCAGATCACGTGATGAGGTGTCCGTTTATTGCAAGTCACATGACCACTTGACGGTTTATTGCAAGTCACATGACCTATTGACGGTTTATTGAAATTGTTAATCGGCACCCTGTTATCGGGCCGATTTTGCCGGAAGTGACTGGATAAATTGTATTTCAGGCTGTAGAAGGTGTGAAACAAGCTAGTCAACATAAAGTTATAGATCTATTCATGTTGTTGATATTACATGGTACACCTAGGAAGAAGGTGGTCGAAAGTTTGTTGAGAAATAAAATACGGGCTGGATGTTTTACGGAAGCTTATCTTAAACAAATCTACAGTGTCCATTCTCAGGTAAACTCTCTCCTTCACTATTATGCCCAATCCCTTGATGAGGGGTATATTGCTTTGCTCATACCTGTCTGTCTGTTTGTCTGTCTGTCAGTTGACCAAATGGTTTCTGTTCAATAACTCAAGAATGCTTTGCCTTAGGGTCTTCAAACTTTACATGGAGGTTGATCAGCAACAGTAGATGGTACCTATTGATTTTGAGGTCATAGGTCAAAAGTCAAGGTCACTGTGACCTTTACCATTTTCGACTATTTGACTGCCATGGGGGCATACCTGTTTTACAAAAATCTCTTGTTTAAAATATTAAAGGGATATTTTAAATGAATTATTTCAAATATTGAAAGGCTATTTTCAATCCAGGGCTCGACAAATCCACTCGTCCGCTCGTAATTACGAGTAGAAATTCACATCGGACGAGTCAACATCCAGCAACGCCCGTCCTGCAGGACGAGTGCAATTTCTGGCAGAAAACAATCAAGTTTCAATAATTAATCGCATATTAAACAACATAATTCGATAAAAAAACATCTCGTATTCGATACAAACGCCAGATCATCTGTCAGTCAAAAACGAAAGTTGGAAGAATCAAAACATGAGTGCGCTGTGACGTCACGGGAGTTCGCCGGTTATGCTCGATTAATGAATGACACTGTTCTTAGTTTAATCGGTCGAAACATAAATTTTTAGCGTTAAAGCGACATTTTCGGTTCGTCACAGTGCGCAAAATGAATATTATGTATGAATGTATGGATTAACAAACAAACTCCTTCCATCGGTTTGCGTAATTAAGGACAAAATTTGATGCCAACATAGTGGTCATCACGTGAAGAATAAAGTTCGTATAGACACAGTTCATTTACCAATCAAGCTGATCAAAAGTTGTCTGCTTCAGAATTGAGAAAGAAGCGGAAATGCGGAACACATTTATATTTTCACAATTTTATTGACAGTTTGAGGAGAGAATCACATCGTTCATAAACAGATTTCAAGATTTTTCTTTGACTGAAAAAATACGGGCGAGTTGATTTTGCTGCTGGACGAGTGGTTTTTTGGCACCGCTCGTCCGGTAGGACGAGTGGCTTTTGAAAAATTTGTCGAGGCCTGCAATCAATAATTTCAAGTATACAAGGGATGTTTTCTGTTATTTCAGGTGTTAAAGGGATATTTTAAATCAATAATTTCAACTATTAAGGGATGTTTTCTATTATTTCAGGTGTTGAAGGGATATTTTCAATCGTTACTCAGCTTATCAGAAGTATTATTGAGATCACCAGAACTACCCGTGTCGTACTTTGGATCCGCTTTGTACAAACAGAATTTCATTGCATTTGAAGCCTACCATCAACAAGTGAGTAGTATGCATGTCAGGGGTGTCAATTTTCCGGATAAATCAGGAATTCTGGATTTACATATTCTGAAAGAGCCGTGATTTGTGACCAAAATAGATGTTATTTGATGAAAATATCTTGAGAAATGGCAAAATTATGGTCAATTCAATCTGCTTTTAAGGATTCCCTCATAAAACTGATTTTAATATGAAAACAATGTGTTTGAAAGCCCCTTGTTTGTCAAAAATGGTTGACCCCCTTATGATTTTCCTGATTTTAAATTTGGCGCCGTTGGTTGACACCCCTGACATGTATTGGTGTCAACATGGTCCAGTAGTTTGTTTGCTGGCCCCGATCTCCCTAAACATCTCAATCGGAGCTAAATCTCATCTCAAGTTTTGTCATGTGCTGTGTACATAATTTCCTTGGGAGACTGGACTCAAAATTTGCGTCACAAAACATAAAGCACTATTCTTAGTTGTTTTTTTAAAGAAAACTTTAAAGAGCCTGAACCTCAGATGTATCTCAAATTCAGACTCTTAATATGATATGAAACTTTTTCCATGCTCGACACACTTTAAATGTTTTAAACTGTAAAATGTCCTGAAATTTAATGAATCCTTTACATTAGATGGATAGTTGTAAGGATTGCCAAGTTATATTTCCGAATATAGTAAAGATCATTTAATTGCTGCATTTTCAATGAGCTAATCAAGATTCTTGCTCAAGTTGAGTTGAGCAAACTTGAGTTCTTGCTCAAGTTGAGCAAACATGAGTTCAACTTGAGTTCTTGCTCAAGTTGAGCAAACATGAGCATGAAAAATGCTTTGTTATCCTGGTGCCTTGGGGAAATTATCCCTGGGGTAAAATTAATGTTGACTCCTTGTATTCTATCTACAGGAGATTGTTGGAAACTTGGTGGCTCATATTGGTAGTGGTGTGGAGGCAGAGATTGATGCAGCACTTGATATTTTGGCGTATCTCGTTAATAACCACTTAAGGAAGATGGCCCCATTTGCTATCATTGTTAAGGTAGGTATAAAATTAGTATTCTATCGCTCTCATGCTTTTTCTGACCACCCCCCCCCTTCATAGAAAAGGTTATGTAGCTTTGCTTTACATCTGCCAGTCAGAGTGAGAAAGAGAAAATCTTCGAAGATCTTTTTCTTGACTCAGCAGACAGGCTCCAACTAGATTGGACAAGTGTTAAGCTACAGGTTGTGTGGAAAGTCTCCTAGCCCTAGTGTTACCATCAATTTTTATACCCCCGCAAACAAAGTTTGAAGGGGGTATACTGGAGTCACCATGTTGGTCTGTTGGTCCGTCGGTCTGTCATTACGTTAGCATCATGTCCGCTCTGTAACTTTGTCATTTCTTCCTGGATTTTAAAATTGCTTGGTACAAATGTTCACCACATCAAGACGGTGTGTCATGGGCAAGACCCAGGTCCCTATCTCAAAGGTCAAGGTCACACTTAGAGGTCAAAGGTTATATAGTCATGCAAATCGTGTCCGCTCTGTAACTTTGTCATTTCTTACTGGATTGTAAAATTGCTTGGTACAAATGTTCACCACATCAAGACGGTGTGTCATGCGCAAGACCCAGGTCCCTATCTCAAAGGTCAAGGTCACACTTACAGTTCAAAGGCTATATAGTCATGCAAATCGTGTCTGCTCTGTAACTTTGTCATTTCTTACTGGATTTTGAAATTGCATAGCAGCAGATTTCCATCAAATGTGTTGTTTAGACTATAATTTTAAATAATATTCCTGTGTCAAGGCGGTGCTGCGGGGGGTTTGATTCATCACTCCTGTGATAGCTCTAGTTTTGTCTCTGTTTAAATAAAACGTTTGCTTGAATTACCAACACCATTCCCAACAGTGTCTGACCAGATATTTGTCAATGGAGTCCAACTTAGAAATACAAGAAAAAGTGTTCGAATCATTTACCAGGAAATAACATAAAAAACATTATCACTATGCAAATTCATCATTTAGGTTACAATGACTTGAATCAGCAAAAAATGTTGATAGAAAACTGTTGTGTATGTGTTTAACAGAATATAAAAAACAAAAAACGTTAATACAATATTTACAAAATATGTGTTATTGTTGAATTCTCAATTATTATTTCATGCTTACCGGTGGTTTACGGTGGAATAACGGTGGATTATTCACCGATAATTTCCCTGTTCATAATTTCACGGCAAACAGACTATTTTTTAAAATCAAATTTCCTCGCCGTCAAAAATAAAATAATAAGCATTTTTACTTGCTCTCTTAATCTTTAACAAATAACGCAGTACTATATACACATATTTTATGAGACAAATGGACGAAATTGAAGCCATTGCAGAAGAACTATTTGATTGCAACTCGACGCGTGCATTGCGGGAAAACGACGTCACGCAAAACATTCAAGTTATATAGTGGAGTATTTCCATCATATAAGCAATTTGAAGCATGAAATAAAAAGAATATTAGTATTTTTCCGTGTATGATCGGCTGATAATTCACCTCGTGAGCAGCTGACTTATATTTTCACTCGTGGCTACGCCACTCGTGAAAATATTACATCAGCTGCTCACTCATTATTATCAGCCGATTTATTTTTACAGTATATGAATATTGGATGCTTTCAGAGTGTGTTAGATTATTTGGATAATCTAACCGTGTGTCAGATTAGGAAACTGTACTTCATGTTGAGTGCTCTTGCTTTCAAGAATCCCCAGGAAAGTGGCTTGATTCAGGTATGTTTGTGTATTGTATACTACATAATTCAGGGGTCCTCTAATTTCGGATTAATCCGGAAATCCGGATTGGCTGCATTAGAAAGAATGATCTTTTCTGAAAAAAATAGAAGTTATTTGATAAAGATATTCTAAGAATTGGCAAAGTTATTGCTTATTGCTGTAACTCCCAGAGGGCCTTTTTCTAAAAAAAGGAGCAGTGGCCTAGAGGTAGGGCGCGCACTTTCTCTGAACAAGAATAACCCACACGATCCACTCCACCAAGGTGTAAATTGGTACCTGTGAAGGCAGTGTCTATTCCTGGGTGCTTCAAATCGATGTTGACTGCCACACCCACAGGAGAGAAATAGTCTTCCCAGGGAAACACTAACGTAGGTCTCCATTGGTAGCCCAATGACCAGGGGAAGTTCAAATGTCAAAGGGTGCTTGAGTGGCTTACCAGCTGTGAAGAGCCCTTGAAAATTGGTAACTTTTAAAAAGGTTGATATATCATATTTTGAAAACATGGATCATGTTGAATTTTGTTTTGGTATATTTTAGGATGATCTACACATTGTGATTAGAAAGCAGTTGTCAAATAATTGTCCAAAGTAAGTAAACTTAACTATGTCTTATTATGATTATCTCTGTTATATCTCACAGGTAACAGTATCGTTGAACAAGAGGGCCATGATGGCCCTATATCGCTCACCTGATTATAAATGAAGCCCTGCACAATTTAGACTAACAAAGGTAGAGCGTAAATATAGAAACTGGTGACCCCCGGGGCGGGGTCAATTTTGACCTCAGGGGCATAATTTGAACAATCTTGGTAGGGGACCACTAGATGATGCTACATACCATATATCAAAGCTCTAGGCATTGTAGTTATAGAGAAGAAGATTTTTATATGTTTTCCCTATATAAGTCTATGTAAGACGGTGACCCCCGGGGCGGGGCCAATTTTGACCTCAGGGGCATAATATGAACAATCTTTGTAGGGGACCACTAGATGATGCTACATACCAAATATCAAAGCTCTAGGCATTGTAGTTTTAGAGTAGAAGATTTTTATATGTTTTCCCTATATAAGTCTATGTAAAACGGTAATCCCCGGGGCGGGGCCAATTTTGACCTCAGGGGCATAATATGAACAATCTTGGTAGGGGACCACTAGATGATGCTACATACCAAATATCAAAGCTCTAGGCATTGTAGTTTTAGAGTAGAAGATATTTATATGTTTTCCCTATATAAGTCTATGTAAAACGGTGACCCCCGGGGCGGGGCCAATTTTGACCCCAGGGGCATAATATGAACAATCTTGGTAGGGGACCACTAGATGATGCTACATATCAAATATCAAAGCTCTAGGCATTGTAGTTTTAGAGAAGTAGATTTTTATATGTTTTCCCTATATAAGTCTATGTAAAACGGTGACCCCCGGGGCGGGGCCAATTGTGACCCCAGGGGCATAATTTGAACAATCTTGGTAGGGGACCACTAGATGATGCTACATACCAAATATCAAAGCTCTAGGCATTGTAGTTTTAGAGAAGAAGATTTTTATATGTTTTCCCTATATAAGTCTATGTAAAACGGTGACCCCCGGGCCGGGGCCAATTTTGACCCCAGGGCCATAATTTGAGCAATCTTGGTAGGGGACCACTAGATGATGCTACATACCAAATATCAAAGCTGTAGGCATTGTAGTTTTAGAGGAGAAGATTTTTATATGTTTTCCCTATATAAGTCTATGTAGAACGCTGACCCCCGGGGCGGGGCCAATTTTGACCCCAGAGCCATAATTTGAACAATCTTGGTAGGGGACCACTAGATGATGCTTCATACCAAATATCAAAGCTCTAGGCATTGTAGTTTTAGAGAAGAAGATTTTTATATGTTTTCCCTATATAAGTCTATGTAAAACGATTAGTAAGGTTGCATAAGACTATAATTACAGCTTAATAATTGTTTAATAGTTTGTAAACATACAATCACTGTAAACGATGATAACCCTAATATCCACATTCTGCATTTAATTTAAATTAAAGCCTCAAAGCTGCTAACAAGTACACAACTAAAATATAGTAAGAGAGACAACTCTTACATGATCACAACCAGTAATAATTACAGAGTACACTCCCTTTGACAAAATGAAAAACAAGGTTTTTCTATAACTTGACCTAGTAGCCTAATTTTTGACCTCAGATGACCCAATATCGAACTTGACCTAGATTTTGTTAAGATGATCATTGTGACCAAGTTTCATAAAGATTAGGCCAAAATTGTGACCGCTAGAGAGGACACAACCCAATTGTTGACAGACGGACGGACGGACGGACGGACGACGGACGAAGAGTGATCACAAAAGCTCACTCTGTCACTTTGTGACAGGTGAGCTAAAAAGAAATTGAAAAAAAAAATTTTTTTCTCGAAATTTAGGTATTATATACAAGGTATATTTGCCCTAAAAACACAGATTTTCAAAGTATCAAAAAACAAAAGTTAGCTTTCGATACATTCAATAACTAATTATATTCTTACGCAACATTGTTAAAACTACTCGCATGCAAAATTCCATCGAAATTGGTCAACTTATTAAAAAGTTATGCAATAAAGTTTAGATCCTTGTGTCCAGCCGGTTCGAAAGGTGCATTCCAATAAAACCAAAAATACAAATTTCGAGGATAAAAACCTTCATATTTTGTATTTATCGTCATGAATAAGCATAATAATTCGGTAAAATTGAAGGAAGCAACAGTTTTGAAAAAATTTACCGTGGTGAAATATGCGAGCTTCCATATTAGCCGCGAAACAAATCGTCTGCACATTTTATTTAGTCAAAATGTTTTTATTTTCACCATGTTTGTCCGAAAGTTGCGAATGATTTCCATTTTGTGACAACGACTTTCATTGGTTATAAAAATACATTCGGAATATCTCTAGTCGTCGGACACTCTAAAAACCACATCGGCCGTCCTTGCAGCGTAATTCGAATTACGCCATCGAGAGTTAAAATAAAAGTTTAAACGATGCATTTGATCGTTTTGAGGTAAATGTAAAGCATGATTTCAAATGTTTGCAAGGCATTCTGCTCTATTTGTCCCCCACACAGCCTTTTTGTACATGATCAACTCACGTAAATGCCGTAGTCTATGAAAACAAATTGCACCCTTTCGATTTTGCTCTCAATTTCCTTGCAAATATACCTTGTATATAATACCTAAATTTCCGGAAAAAAAATGTTTTCAATTTTTTTTTTTTTTCAATTTCTTTTTCAACGATACTGTTACCTGTGTTATATCTTTGTCACAAATGCGGATTTTTGTGAAAGATCTTCACTCCAATTTCAGAAAATTCTATTTTCAGAGCTCCAGATAAGGTGCGTGAAAGCGTGAAAGCGTGATTACGCATTGAAATTAACGAATAACGCATTAAAACTTATTTCTGTGCGTCGTTAAACGCATTGAAAAAAGACGATCACGCATTTCTGATCGATTCTGATGCGTCGAAGGGAAGTAACTCTTCCGTAATCCGGTCAGTTGTCTTGGTTTTAGACACACCAATCTGGTGTACAGGTACAAAAATCCACTGACAAATGTCACTTTGAAAACAAAAGTTTTTATTGGTAAATATGCAGGATTCTAGCTCTCATATGCATGTATTTTAAATCAGATGTGGTAACACATGAGAGTATGTACGACCTTGCATATTATTTATCATGGGAGATGCTATAATAAAAGCTTGAATTGAAACTTTCCAACACAAAAATTGAAAATAGTTGAAAATACATGCATGACAATTGACAACACGCGAAAAATGCGAGTTTCACGGTTAGTTAAAGTCGATGTTACAGATAAATCTATTAAACCATGTAATTCAATTCACAAAACAAACTTTAAAAATAATTTTGAATGCAGATCATTCAATATAAATGCTTCACAGTTCATTTTCACATCGTGTCATGAAAAAAATAAATGCATTTTATTTCCACTTTGTCAATATATCGACAGCATTATCAGCATTTGGAAAAAGGGAATTTTTATTGCTTACAAAATTTTGACCAAGTTTCATGAAGATTTGATCAAAACGGTGACCTCTAGAGTGTACACAAGGTTTTTCTAAGATTTGACCTAGTGACCTAGTTTTTGACCCAGCATGACCCAGTTTCGAACTGGGCCTAGATTTCATAAAGCACAACATTCTGACCAAGTTTCATGAAGATTTGATTAAATTGGTGACCTCTAGGGTGTACACAAGGTTTTTATAGCATTTGAGGTAGTGACCTAGTTTTTGACCCCACATGACCCAGTTTCGAACTTTTCCTAGATTTCATAGAGAACAACATTCTGACCAAGTTTCATGAAGATTGGAACAAATTGGTGACATCTAGAGTGTACAAAAGATTTTTATAAGATTTGACCTAGTTTTTGACCCCACATGACCCAGTTTCGAACTTGGCCTAGATTTCATAGAAAACAACTTTCTGATCAAGTTTCATGAAGATTGGATCAAAACGGTGACCTCTAGAATGTACACATGATTTTTCTAAGATTTGACCTAGTTTCCTAGTTTTTGACCCGGCATGACCCAGTTTCAAACTTGGCCTTGTTTTTATAGAGCACAACATTCTGACCATGTTTCATGAAGATTGGATCAAAACGGTGACCTCTAGGATGTACACAAGGTTTTTATAACATTTGACCTAGTGACCTAGTTTTTGACCCCACATGACCCAGTTTTAAACTTGTCCTAGATTTCATTGAGAACAACATTCTGACCAAGTTTCATGAAGATTGGAACAAATTGGTGACATCTAGAGTGTACACAAGATTTTTCTAAGATTTGACCTAGTGACCTTGTTTTTGACCCCACATTACCCAGTTTCGAACTTGGGCTAGATTTCGTAGAGAACAACATTCTGATCAAGTTTCATGAGGATTGGATCAAAACTGTTGCCTCTAGAGTGTACACAAGCCAATTGTTGACGGATGACGACGACGGATGAAGAGTAATCACAAAAGCTTTAAAATGTTTAATTTTAAAGATTATGTTGATGAATCTGGTAATTAAGTTGAAGAACAGCTTCAAAATATCAACCAAAATAATGACTTCTTGTCTAGCCAAACGATTATATAAACAATACAATAACACAAAATGAGATAGAAAAGGCAATTAAATCACTAAAAAATAATAAAGCAAGTGGATATGATAAAATGGTGTATGGTCGTAGGGGCTTATGTCCGTCCCCCGATAAAATTGTCAATGAGCAAATTCAAAGTTCCTACCCATTGATGAAAACATTTATCAAAATGATTTAATCCAGTATTAGACTTGAGATTATCCCAGAATCTTGGACAATAATTGGTATCATAAATCCTATCTACCAAAATAAAGGTGATGTAAGAAAACCCGAAAACTACCGGCCTCTAACATTGCTCAAATGTCTAGGAAAATTATACATATTTATAATAAACACTAGAATAACCAACTACTTGGAATCCAACAATACGATTAATAATTGTCAAGCTAGCTTTAGAAAAGGCTTTTCAACTGCAGATAATATGTTTGTTCTTCACCAAATACTTAATACTTATACTTAAATAACAGAAAAATTGATGTCTTTGAATGTGTACAACTAAAATACCTGATGTAAATTTTAAAAGTCAAGTGTTTGACTTCCTAGTTAAATGGTATATTGTGAAACCAGCTGTACACCTAGATGAAAAATGCATGTTTAAGCATGTCTAGAATCTGTACAATCACTGAAAATGTCTTCCAAATAAATTGTCATCATTAATCAAAAGAAACATACTGCAATAACATACAATAAATTTAAATGATTAAATTTTAAACGTAATTATCCATGGATGTTTAGCTTGGCTATTTTGACATGAACCTGACCTTTACGCAAGAATATATTACAAGGTTCTTGCTTTGATTATATCAATTTCCGCAAGCAAATCGTGTGATATCGGTAGTCAAGATTTGCGTTTCTATTACATCTCGAGTGTCTTCGTGATACTGCCCGACTATGAAAACATGCAATCGGTGTTGTATCGTAGGTAATATATCGACTGTTAAATTATGCTAATCAAAAGGTCAGACTTGTGTCATTTTAGCCAAGCTATACAACGTTAAAATTATCCTAACAAATTGCGGACTGAACAACATTTGGATTGAATATAATTTCCCCAAAAATGATTGGCTAAAACTAAACATCAGACGAAACTAAAAGATATACTGTGGAACTGGGTTATAACAAAATCCTAGGAACCCTGAAATTCCTTTTGCCATCTCAGCTTTATAATGACAATGGAATTATTGCCAACAGCCTGATTGCTTGCTAGCTTACATGCTAAATACAGCGTTGTGTCGTGTCCATTGTGTGCATCAGATTTTATTTCTGTAGATTTTGTACATCATCTTTTTTTCACCACTTTCAATGTTTTCTTTTATGACATGTCAAATAACTTTTTATAGTAAATGTAGATTTACACATGTCACATTCAAACATGTTTTCACCAGTATGTTTTCTTTTATGACGAGCCAAATTACTATTTATAGTAAAATTAATGTAGATTTACACATTTCCAAGGTGCTTTTATAGGTAAATGCAGATCCGCAAAACTCACATTTAAATGGTTTTGCACCAGTATGTATTCTTATATGGTTGACCAAGTAGCTTTTGCAAGAAAATGCAGATCCGCAAATTTCACATTCATATGGTTTTTCACCAGTATTTATTCTTCTATGATTAACGAGTGTACTTTTATGTTTGAACGAAGATCCAAGAACATCACATTCAAATGTTTTTTTCACCAGTATGTTTTCTTTGGTGTCTTACTAAGTTGCCTTTCTTTGTGAATGCAGATCCGCAAACATCACATTTATATGGTTTTTCTCACCGGTTACAATGTATTCTTTGGTGAATATCCTATGTATTTTTATGTTTGAAGGCAGATTCGCTAACATCACATTCAAATGGTTTTTCACGAGTATGTATTCGTCTATGAGTTGTTTGGTTGCTTTTCTGTGTGAATGTAGATCCACAAACATCACATTTATATGGTTTTTCACCAGTATGTACTCTTCTGTGAACATCCAATGTATATCTATGTTTGAATGTAGATCTGCACACATCACATTCAAATGGTTTTTCACCAGTATGTATTCTTCTGTGGACTGTTAAGTTGGTTTTCTGTGTGAATGTAGATCCACAAACATCACATTTATATGGTTTTTCACCAGTATGTATTCTTCTGTGAATATCCAATTTATTTTTATCTTTGAAGGCATATCCGCAAACATCACAGATAAATGGTATTTCACCAGAATGTATTTTTCTGTGGATTGTTAAGCTGCCTTTCTGTGTGAATGCAGATCCACAAACATCACATTTATATGGTTTTTCACCAGTATGTATTCTTCTATGGGTTTCCAAGTTGCCTTTATGAGTAAATGTATATCCACAAACATCACATTCATATGGTTTTTCACCAGTATGTTTTCTTATGTGCTTATCCAATGTACTTTTATGGGCACATGAATATTCACAAATATCACATTCAAATGGGTGTTTTTCACCAGTATGTATTCTCATATGATTGATAAGGTAGTCCTTGCGATTGAATGTAATGTTACAAATTCCACATACATAATTTCTATCGTGCACCATGACTGTACTACTTAATACTAAGTCTTTTGGTAGCCTTGTATCTTCAGTTTCACAATCCATTGTTTTAAGATATTTATGGCAGGTGTTTTTTTTATATAATTAAAGATTTTTCTTATAAAGCAAACTCACTGTCACTGATGTCAATTTAGGGGCGGATAACCACTCACTATTTCAATAACTTGAACTTGTATAAATCAATGTAAGTTCCAGGGTATTGCAAACATCTGGTAAAAACACTCACCCTGAAATGAAATAGTTTTGATTGTTAAACAAAAATATAGATCAAAGGGTTGATAGCCTTGAAAGAACAGGGTTATTTATGTGCGTGGCCAGACAATGATCATGAATCATGTATCCAGTCGCAAAGCCGATGTCACAGGCTTTGAGTCTGAGAATGCATTTATTGCAATAATTGAAAATTAATTTTAAGTTCCAGGGTATTGCTAACATCAGGTGAAAACACTTGAAATGATATTGTATTGTTTGTTATATAAAATATATACTAGACATATTACTAGTTTGTAAAGGTGTTGATGGTTGGGATTGACATGTAGACCAGCTATTATAGCATTCACAAACATCGGTCACCCATTTAATCGGAGTCCAGGTAAATAACCAAAATAGACCGGAGTCCAGGTAAATAACCAAAATAGACCGGAGTCCAGGTAAATAACCAAAATAGACCGGAATCCAGGTAAATTACTAGAATAGACCTGTATTTCGTTAATAAACAGTAGTTTTTTGTATAGTTTTTGGTTTGAATCCATCTTATACCGTAAGTAATTTATATGCAAAAGGAAAATAAAATATGTTAACAGGGATTTCACTAGGTTTCAAAACCAAAGAATCATGACTCTTGACCCCAAAATTCCAAGAGTCAAAATATAGTTAAATATAATAAACTGACGTTATGCGATTATTTTTCTTCTAGATAATTAAATCTAGATTTGTATATAAATGTATTAGGTAGGTCAAGCCAAACAAATGCGATTTTAAGAGAGCTTTTTGATAAATTTTGCAATTTACCAACTTGTGTTGAGTCTCTTTAAAGAAGGGAAAATCTGATGGGTATTAATATAAGATATAATATAAGACATGAAATTAATGGTTAGTTAATAGTAGCAAGCAATATTATTTATTTGAATACCAGAAAGTATGCTAGAATAATAATTGTTGTTGTTACAAATTGTAAATTTAGCCATGTAATACACTAGCAGTAGAATTTATTACTTACCTTTATTAACTTAATTTCTGCAAGAATATGATGATATTTTGTCTTGTAAAATATCAAAGACACAAATTGACACATTTTTAACACAAATTGACTACTTCAATGGCACCTCTTGATTGACTTGCATTGAACAGATTGTCCCAAGAAAAGTCTCTGTGTCTGTTTATGCTCTTACAAAGATACTGACATACAGTAACAAATGACTCTGATAATTACAATCTGTTATCAATGAACAGGCTGAAGTTGCTTATCTTGACAACTATGACTCAAATACTGTTAGTCTCATCTATTTCCTGTGTTAACAATGACAATCTGTCAGATAAATATCAAGCTGTTAATTGACTGCTGGCACCTGTCAGATAATTGGAATTTTAAAATTGAGATGATAAGAACTTAATTACTTCCATGTAATATGTGACATATGGTTTTGATTAAAAAAGTAAAAAGATACCAAACATTGACAAATTTAAAGAACACAAGAAATGAGTAAGAAAATGGAGGAATATTTTTATTTTTTGATACATCAATGTAAATTGCAAAAGAAAAGATTAAATCAGTCAAATAGCTAATATTGTAAATACGAAATAAATCAATCAGCAAAATACATTTAAATATTTTCAATGTACGATTGAACACAAGCTGGAAAATTGTTATAAATACTCAATGAAAATATTTTGTTTTAAAAACCTTGAGTTGTGGGATAAATCAAAATGGGAAGAATTTCTCAATAAGTTTGATCATACAAAAAAAGAAAATATTAAACAAATTTTGCAACAATAGGAATCAAACGAAACATTTGATCAACAGAACCATTTGATCAACAGAACGCTTCAATTTTTCTTGTTATTTCTCAAAATATCTAAAGTGGCATTTGGCTATATAAACAATGAAAATAAAAAATACAAAAATCAAAGATATACCGCCTTGGTTCGGTTTCAACTGTAAAAAATCTAGAAAAAGATTCCATATAGCAAAACACTTATACAAAATAAGAAAGACACAAGAAAATGAAAGTAATTTAAAGGAAACTTGTAAATTATATAAAAAAATATTGAATCATTATCATAATGATAATAAAATGAAGACCCTAGACAGTATTGGAGAATTCTGAATCCAAAACAAACTGAAAAACCAGAAGCTAATCTAAATGAATTGTATACTTTCTTAAACAAGAGGGTCTGAAAGGCCCTAGGTCGCTCACCTGTTACAATAAAGCAAATGGATATGATAAAATTGTCAATGAGCAAATCCAAAGTTCCTACTCATTGATGAAAACATTTATCAAAAATGATTTAATCCAGTATTAGACTTGGGATTATTCCAGAATCTTGGACAATAATTGGTATCATAAATCCTATCTACCAAAATAAAGGTGATGTAAGAAAACCCGAAAACTACCAGCTTTTCAACTGCAGATAATATGTTTGTTCTCTACCGAATTATACAATACTTAAATAGCAGAAAAATTGATGTCTTTGAATGTGTACAACTAAAATACCTGATGTAAATTTTAAAAGTCAAGTGTTTGACTTCCTAGTTAAATGGTATATTATGAAACCAGCTGTACACCTAGATGAAAAATGCATGTTTAAGCATGTCTAGAATCTGTACAATCACCGAAAATGTCTCCAAATTAATTGTCATCATTAATCAAAAGAAACATACTGTAATAACATACAATAAATTTAAATGATTAAATTTTAAACATAATTATCCATGGATGTATAGCTTGGCTATTTTGACATGAACCAGACCTTAACGCAAGAATATATTACAAGGTTCTTGCTTTGAATATATCAATTTCCGCAAGCAAATCGTGTGATATCGGTATTTAAGATTTGTGTTTCTATTACATCTCGAGCGTCTTCATGATACTTTCTGACTATGAAAACATGCAATCGGTGTTGTATCGTAGGTAATATATCGACTGTTAAATTATGCTAATCAAAAGGTCAGACTTGTGTCATTTTAGCCAAGCTATACAACGTTAAAACTATCCTAACAAATTGCGGACTGAACAACATTTGGATTGAATATAATTTCCCCAAAAATGATTGGCTAAAACTAAACTTCAGACGAAACTAAAAGATATACTGTGGAACTGGGTTATAACAAAATCCTAGGAACCCTGAAATTCCTTTTGCCATCTCAGCTTTATAACGACAATGGAATTGTTGGCAACAGCCTGATTGCTTGCTAGCTTACATGCTAAATACAGCGTTGTTTTGACCCATTGTGTGCATCAGATTTAATTTCTGTAGATTTTGTACATCATCATATTTTTCACCACTTTCAATGTTTTCTTTTATGACATGTCAAATAACTTTTTAAAGTAAATGTAGATTTACACATGTCACATTCAAACATGTTTTCACCAGTATATTTTCTTTTATGACGAGTCAAATTACTTTTTATAGTAAAATTAATGTAGATTTACACATTTCAAAGGTGCTTTCATAGGTAAATGCAGATCCGCAAAACACACATTTAAATGGTTTTTACCAGTATGTATTCTTATATGGTTGACGAAGTAGCTTTTGCAAGAAAATGCAGATCTGCAAATTTCACATTCATATGGTTTTTCACCAGTATTTATTCTTCTATGATTAACGAGTGTCCTTTTATGTTTGAACGAAGATCCAAGAACATCACATTCAAATGTTTTTTCACCAGTTTTCACCAGTATGTTTTCTTTGGTGTCTTACTAAGTTGCCTTTCTTTGTGAATGCAGATTCACAAACATCACATTTAAATGGTTTTTCACCAGTATGTACTCTTCTGTGAACATCCAATGTATATCTATGTTTGAATGTAGATCTGCACACATCACATTCATATGGTTTTTCACCAGTATGTATTCTTCTGTGGACTGTTAAGTTGGTTTTCTGTGTGAATGTAGATCCACAAACATCACATTTATATGGTTGTTCACCAGTATGTATCCTTCTATGGGTTTCCAAGTTGCTTTTGTTGGTAAATGTATATTCACAAACATCACATTCATATGGTTTTTCCCCAGTATGTCTTTTTATGTGCTTATCCAATATACTTTTATAGGCACATGAATATTCACAAATATCACATTCAAATGGGTGTTTTTCACCAGTATGTATTCTCATATGATTGATAAGGTAGTCCTTGCGATTGAATGTAATGTTACAAATTCCACATACATAATTTCTATCGTGCACTATGACTGTACTACTTAATACTAAGTCTTTTGGTAGCCTTGTATCTTCAGTTTCACAATCCATTGTTTTAAGATTTTTATGGCAGGTGTTTTTTGATAAATTTAATGATTATTCTTATGAAGTAAACTCGCTGTCAATTAAGGGGCTGTCAATTTAGGGGCTGTCAATTTAGGGGCCACTCACTATTTCAATAACTTGAACTTGTATAAATCAATGTAATATGATGCACCTCTTTCCATCCGATTGCTATAGGATTCCAACAGAAATCTATACCAATGTGTTTTCTAATATGATCATGTAAGTTCCAGGGTATTGCAAACATCCGGTAAAAACACTCACCCTGAAATGAAATTGTTTTGATTGTTACATAAAAATATAGATCAAAGGGTTGATAGCCTTGAAAGGACAGGGTTATTTATGTGCGTGGCCAGACAATCATGTATCCTGTGTCCAGTGACAGTCACAAAGCCTATGGCACAGGCTTTGAGTCTGCGAATGCATTTATTGCAATAATTGAAAATTAATTTTCAATTCCAGGGTATTGCAAACATCAGGTGAAAACACTTGAAATGATATTGTATTGTTCTTGGTATAAAATATATACTAGACATATTACTAGTTGGTAAAGTTGGGATTGACATGTAGACCAGCTATTATAGCATTCACAAACATTGGTCACCCATTTAATCGGAGTCCAGGTAAATAACCAAAAATAACAGGAATAGGCCTGTATTTCGTTAATCAAAAGTATTTTTTTTGTATAGTTTATGGTTTAAATCCATCTTATACCATAAATAATTTATATGCAAAAGGAAAATAAAATATGTTTACAAAAATATTTTTATTGAAATTTTAAAAATGGTGTGCTAAAAGCTTTGCATGCACACTTCATACAGTTTACTCTTTAACCAATTTTATTTTTACTGACTGAGAAATTACTTAACTTGATGAAGTCAAAATATTTGCTAATTATAAAGCAAATACCAGTCAAGAGCCTACGTTATTCTGAAACTTTCTCATGGACTCAGCCCTCTGATGGGTCAGCCTCTATTGAACCTCTTCACAACACACAGTAACTGTTGTGACATTAAGTTAAATCATCATAGAAGATATTCACCACTTTAAATTAATGTGAACGAGCCTGTTGATAAATAAATGGTCAACACAGAACCTCATGGTAAAAAGCTTAGGTGTGTTGCTTGGCCATCGTTGCTGACGCAGCATTACTAAAATGGTTTTTCATGGTTGGTTGCTATAACTTTATAAGTGATCACAGAACCATAACAAGTTGTTTTCATTCACATTTGTTTTGCTGTCGTGACAGAAATAAAACTTCCAGCAGATTTTAACATGTTTTGGATAAGAACCATCTCTGCATGTGTGCATATTTAACAAGAAAAGCTGCATTTATTTTCGTCTGCACTCAAAAAGCTTATTTACATGCGGGGAAAGTAAAAATCACTTAACTGCGCATGCGCAATGTTACTGAAAGGCCCCGAAATGTAATCTGCGACCCTTGTGCACATTAACAGGTTAGCTGACGAGTTTTTCGTTATCAGTTTTACTACGAAAATATTACTTTAATAAATACTTGCTGTGATTCAAAACCTTGTACCAAAATGTCCGCTACAAAAGCGTAGGTGTTTTATTTTGCTGTGACTAAGTTGATATTGATTTTTTTCAAGATTCAAGGGAGATTACCGCTACAAGTTATGTTTATTGTATTCAAGAGTACTTACCCTTTAAAACATTATGTTTAACTATATTTTGAAATAAAATGTTTATTAAAAAACGTCACACCATGCTGCCCGGGTTAAAGGACCTGCAAGGCTTAAAACATTGATGATGAAGTGACCCCTTCATAAGCCCCCAAAACATCAGTTTACCTTGTTTTAGTAATAAACAAATTAGCTCTATTACAGTTCAGAGACGAACCTAGCTTGGTTCAGGTAAAATTTCAGGAACTAGATTTACATATTTTCTGAGTTTTTTTTAAAAATATGCCAAAAGTGTCCTGAATTAGGACTCCTGCCGACTCGGTTTTACTCAGGGACCTAGGATTAGTGTCATTAGAATATCGAAGGGATAGAGCCGATATGATCCAGATATACAAGTCTATTCATGGTTTGGACGGGCTAAAATGGGAAAATTTGTTTGATTTGGCGCCAGGACACTCGCGTGGACACCATCTATCATTTATACCTAAGAAAAGAACACACAATCTACGTCTCCACACTTTTAGTCAAAGAACAGTTAATATTTGGAACAGTTTAAGTAGCAGGACTGTATCTGCAAGTTCATTGAATACTTTTAAATCCATGTTGAATTCCGAGAATAAGAATGGAAAGAAATTCTTTCCATCTTGCTATTAGGCGCACTCCTGAGTAAATATAATATAGACAAAACGTATAAATTGTGAGAACTAACGAAGAGACCACTACATAGAGGGGCCAGGATAGCGTAATGCTAATGTGACGGCCCTACATCCAGGTATCCAGGTATACTAGCCACAGGCTTAAGGCCAAATTTGAAGACTGGGGTTGTAACAATAACAATTCACAGAGTTCAGAATCAGTTATATCACAAAGCTATCAATTATAATATTTATATCACTGAGTCATGAACTAAACAAGCATAATTAAATGAAATGCACGAAGTCTATTAAATAAGAATCAACTCTATTTGGTCAGGACTATACTTTAATGTTGTGTTCCATCACAATCTCCAAACTGGAAATACATAATAACAGACATTCCGAAAAGTGCCGGTCCGACGAACCTGACCGGTGAAATTTCGTTCGGTCCGGGTTAAATTCCATCCCAGCCGGTCCGGCTGTCCGGTAATTATTTACAGATTTTACATTAAACTCTTGCCCGAACAATCGATTTACGATTATAACTAGCATTGAAATAATAGGTAATTATAGGTAATTATGATTTATTTATGTATTCATCAATAAATTTCCGTCTACTAGCGAATCAGGATAGAAACACAGAATATTTTCGAAGGTGTAGTCTCCCCTTTTCAGTACGGCATATAAACAAACACGAACTTCCGGTAAGAAATTATTCATTTTCGCGACCGTTAAAATGAGCGGATTACGATATTTTGAAGGGGCTAAGCCTGGCCAAAAACGTTCTAATCCATCCAAAGTTGATTCATCTGCGAAGACTGATAAAAAATACGAGCAGCATCGGCCAGAGCGTAAATTTAGTACAGTTTGGCAAGAAAACAGGCCGTGGTTGCGTCTTGACACCGAGACAAACACCATGAAATGTTCTCTGTGTGTCAACTATTACAAGGACAAACCATTGTTAAAAAATTGTGAACAAATTGTCTTTTTTTCTGATTTACATTCGGTCCAGTGAAAACTGGTTCGGTCCAGTGATTTTTCCAAGATTACTGGACCGAATGTCCAGTAATGTCAAAATACTTTTCGGAATGTCTGTAATAAACGGTAAATCAATGGATAGCATACCAAATCATAATGAAATACATGATTCAATGAACTCCATTACTTATTACTGAATGATTGGCAATACATCGTAAATGATTAACGTGTACTTACAACGCTATAAAGATCATACAGCCAGGGATAATAGTTGGTTTGATTATGTATTACAAATGGCGTATTTTTATTAAGGGGGAACAACTGTGTGAAAATATATAAAGGGAAGTAACTGTACATAGTAAATGTTCATTATCATATATCTATAATTCACAAAGATACTGACACAAATTCAAGATTATATAATTTAAGTCACACACCCAGTGCTTTTATTGTCATTGGTGCTTTTTAGTCTTTTCAGTTGAAAATTTCAACGAGGTAAAAATAAATCTAAAAATACAAATGAGGTCATTTTCTAGTGCAAGTTTAGACTAAACATCTGTAATAAGCTAGATAACCATTTTATACTCACAAACTTTATATATTCTTCTCACACCTAGCTCTTTCTAAACACATACATGTGCACAAAATAAAAATGGGCCCAATAAAAATGGTTGGTTGTTTACAAATTGGGTTGAGTTTAAAACCAAAACCTTCTATTTTGACCAGACACTACAGTAAAGGAGTAGTTACTTCCCCTTGCAATTACTGTATCTCAAATAATTGTAGGATTGTGAATTTGGACCTGGTGTGGTATTAATTCAGAAATCAACAAGAAAATTCAGACATATTTTTTTAAGTTGTTTCCCAAAACTGAATTGATTTATGTCTGTATTATAAATTTATGCATATTGTGTATGTAATAGTATATATTAGTAGCAACAATTTTATCATAATGATAGGCCTGTTTCATTTTTTCTAAGGTTATTTTTCCCTTCATGTGTGCAATCTTCAGGTATACTGGCATATCATAGATATTTAAAAGCAATAGATTAACTGCCAATAAACTTCATTGATTTTAGTGACAGAAAAATCTCTGGCATTTCGATGAAATCTCCTGCATTTCCATCACAAATCTCCTGCATAGGCTTCAGGAAAATATGGCATTCACTCAATCACTGCCAATTCACTGCAGTTATAATTATAATACATTTTCAGTATATTTGAGAACAAAGAGATCTTCCTTTGTATAAATTATGGAGTAAGTTAATGGTGGGTATATTTGAGAACAAAGAGATCTTCCTTTGTATAAATTATGGAGTAGGTTAATGGTGGGTATATTTGAGAACAAAGAGCTCTTCCTTTGTATAAATTATGGAGTAGGTTAGTGGTTGGTATATTTGAGAACAAAGAGATCTTCCTTTGTATAAATTATGGAGTAGGTTAATGGTGGCTCCTTACGTAAGGGCAAGATAGTACTTGTGCAGGTGTGAACAGACTGGAATCACTTCCCTTGACAACAAAGTCTTAAAATTGTTGTTAATTGATCTACATCCTATACACACTGGTGTTAATTGCCATGATAAGACTCTTAATTAATACTATTGTTAATGAAATGTGACATTCTGAGTATGAATAAAAAGTTTAAAAACATTTTCTAATTGTCTTTACATACGTCATAAAAACATCCTGTGAGATAGGTAATTATACTTTAATATACATAAAATATTATAGTCATTGCACCCCAGGCAATAGCTGATATCCGGAACTCTGTGCAAGGTGGTTTTCCTCTTAATTTACATGTATATACAAACAAATCTGGCCTAGTAAGACTGGTTTTGGATTCATATGCAAACACAACTGACCCCAAACTCTATTATCCAGATATGAATATTCAAGTGACACAAGGACTATAATGGTAAAAACTGTTTGTACCAAAAGATAAGTGGAGATCTTGCATAGGACTATTCTGCGCACATAAATTCATTCAGCAGATTTGTACACAATCCACAAGGTCATTATCCTTTAGTGCCCCAAAGTCGTTTTGTTTAGCTTTGGTGTTGTCTCTAAACTTTCTTCATGCAATTTGGCCACAATGATCATCTTAACAACATCTATCATGTCAAGTTTGATTTTAGGTCATCTTCGGTCGAACTCGAGATCACTTGGTCAAATCATAGAATGATGTATCATCGTGTTGATTCTTCTATTTTCAGGTACAAGAGAATGGGGGTTATAGGTGCTGTGATGATAGTCAGCTGTATCGCTCAAAGCAGGTTAGTTAACACTGGTTTAATTTACACTTATTAGGCCCCTACCGGTTTTCAACCGGAGGGACCATAGATTTGCCCTCCATCTGTCCATCATTTGGTCCGTCAAGAAAATCTGGATCCTGCCATAATTCCAACAGCTTTCAAGCTATGTTTATAAAACTTGATATGTGGATAAGGACTAATAAGGAGATATTGCATGTCTGATCATTTTTTTATTTGGACAAAAATTGTGGTTACCATGGCAACCGAGACATTGACTACCTGGTTTGGGACTTCTGTATAGCTTGCAATTCCTTATTACTTGGTTTATTTAAGGCTGTGAAAGAAACAAGTTTTCCTCCTTATATTAATCACTCTGGACACCTCATTCCTGATGTTTTTCATCGCCATGAGGGTTTGGGAGAAGAGAAGCCAGTTTTCCTTTTATGCTGAGGGTCTAGCAAGGAAATTTCTGGTACCATTTTTATTTCGTCTTTGGTATGACACGGTCTGGGATCGACCTCCCAGACTCGAAACGGACACTCTACCTCGGGGCATTTTATATGCATTCTGTTCAAAGTTAAATGATAACGGTTGTAAATATAATCTTGTCCGTCAGGTAAACTATGTTATCTAGGTTTAACTGAGTTAACTGTAAACCCTACTATTCTTGTGAATGGGATTGTTCCCTCATTAGTATTACTTATCTAATCAACAGTACATTGTACATGTTTTGCAAACAAAATTTTGTTATTTTAGCATTGATAGTGCTGAGAATTCGTGCACCCCGGAGGAACTGTCTGAGGAGCTGTATAAACAAGTAATCAGCCTGCTAACACTGATCAGGTCAAGTAGCTGTAAATCTCCGGAAGCTTACGCTCTCTTCATGGATGAGCTATCTACCGTTCTCTCACAGGGAAAGATTCAACAGAAAGTAGAGGTACATTTTTATCAATATCACATCACTTTTCTTTCAGAAATTTTGTGATATTGAAATAATGCTCCATCTCTTGTGAATATGTAATTATTCGATGGAATCATCAGAAATTCTATGTTTGAAATAAACAGGGGTCTCAATTTTCCGGAGTGATCTGTTTAAGTCTTGCGTAATACTAAACTTATTATCTATTTTCAGAATTGGATTGGTGAGAATTTAACTCTTGACTTCCAAGATTCCTTCGTTGTGGACATCGAAGATGAAATGCCAAAAGAGTGAGCACCTTTCTATTAATTTTTAAGTCATTAGATCGCCATTGTTGATGAATAGACTGAGAAGTTTAGGTTACTGTTGTCTTACAATAAATAGCTATTATCCTGCCATTGACATTACGCCAGAGCAGAGATCACTCAGCCTGGTTGTTTGTTGAAGGCTGCTTGGCAAAGGTTTTCAAGTTTATCCATTGGGCCATGTGATTATAATTTAACAATATAATTGATTTAAAGGGTATAGGTTGACAACTGACATAACATCAATTGAGGTACATGTATACAAGTTTTGACAACATCTCTAACGCTTATATTCCATATCACCTTTTTAAGGGTACCATATTGTCTGTTTCTCTTTTCCATATTTCAGGTGTCTAAAATTCCGGATTAATCGGGAAATCTGGATTGGCTGCATTAGAAAGAATTATCTTTTCTGAACACAATAAAAGTTATTTGGTGAAAAAAAATGAAAGAATTGACAAAGTTATGGTTATTTCAAGTTCCATAATCTGAATCACAATTAATTAAAACCATGTTTGAAACCTAGTTAAGGTGTAGGGATGTGTGCTTATGGCACACAATACAGACTTGCAACTCGTTTTCAGGATTGGGCATTATGCCTCAGTAGAACCCTTGATATGTAAATTGGCAATTTTTGAAGATTTCAAGTTTAAATTGGCATTTTTGAAGCTTTCAAGTTTAAATTGGTAATTTGGAAGATTTCAAGTTTTTGGAACTTGAATATTTGCTATTACCTATATTGTGTCGTTGTTTTGATATTCCAGGAGTGGTCATATACCTATATCATGTCAGTATGGTCTAGATGATGAAGCTGAGGGTGGTATAGCCATCAACCTATTACCATTGGCTGTAAAAAAGTCAAGTGCTAGAACTGCATTATCTGCATACACTGAGAGGTACGCATTGAACAAATATACAGATGTTTGGTTACCTATTTATACTCCAGTATTGTTTATTGAGGGAACACTCCCATTAAAAAGAAGACCATGACACGCAAGGAACCTATCCCAAGAAAATTGATAAAATACGGGCAAAATTGTTGCTAGGCAACACAACAACTCGGCTCTAGTGATAATTCTGGAGAAAATGCTCATTATTATTGAATATAATGCTATTCTACGAGATACACATGTAAGTTGTAGTAACGGTACAAATTAAGAACAAATCTAATTTCCTTGTCGCTGGCACAAACACATACCCCTCAGTAATGTTCTTATGGTCGCTTAAATGCTAGTGTATGGAATAACATATTTCTATTATTGATTGCATGTTTACAGTGGAGTAACTGACCCGTCATGTATGGCACCAGCTGTTAGACTGTTACGTGTTGTGGAGGAGAGACAGCATGGTACTCTGGAGAATATCGATGCTTTGTTAGGTAACTCAAATTGTTTCTTAGCTTCCTGTGACATATGGGTTATAGTATCTGCCTGTGGAATGGAAAGTCATAGGTTTGTTCCATAATAGACCTACTCCGGATCTCCACTAATCTGTAGGTACAAATAAAGTTTTACCGTTATAATCATTGAGACTATTGAATATTCATACCCGAACAATAGAGTTGGGGGTCAGTTGTTTTTGCATATGAATGTATAACCAGTATAACTAGGTCAGGTTTGTTTGTACCTACATGTAAATTAAGGGGAAAACCACATTGCACAGAGTACCGGATATCAACTATTTGTTCAAAGTTTTAACTGAAATATTTTAAAAATTAAGGCTTTCAATGGGGAATGCCTACTAGCCTGAATGTTACTTATAAGTCAAGTTTAGCAGTTTATTACATTACTCAGGTATGTGTTATTTGCTCATTTTATGTCATTTCGGAAAATGGTGGCCTCAAGGTATTGTTCATGCTTTTTGATTGAGATGTCCTTTGTTAGATCCCTGTCTGGGCCACTGGTCAATTTCTATTAGCAAAAGAATAACTCAACCCCCCCACTTCACCCTGGGGTATGAATAGGTACCTGAGAGGGTGAATAGTTGATGTGCTGTGGCTGCTATCAACCTCGAGTGAATCAAACAACTTGTGGCGAAAAAATTGTGGACTGAATGTTGTTTGCTAAGCAGACAAGTATCTGGAAGAAGACTTAAAACCTAGTATGTTAGTTTACCTGAACTTCTTGTGAATCTTGCTTCAGGTTGTCCTTTGATTCTTACCAAGGAAGATGTATTTCAGAAGTTTGAACCACTGTCAAGTAGAGAAAAAGAGACAATTGTATCATCTATGTTTTATGGTATCAACTGGTTTATAGAGGTAAGCTAGGATGATAGATTCACTATCTCCACTACTTTACACTGATATAGGATCTGATGATCTGATGGGAGTCATGTTGATGTGATTTTTACATCATCCAATCAAATGGCTGCTTTTACAAATATGAAAGTGCAGAGAATCTCCTGTAGTTCACAGTGAGAGAGATTTTTAAACTTTATACATTGAGAGTTAAGCATACTGATTTTACTACGCTCTCTATACACACAGGTGAATAGCCATAATACAACATGCACTAGAAAGGTCATTTGAATGTGACCTCTTATGTAGTGTTGTCAGATCTAAATAACAGGCTAAAGGAATTGAGAAATGTTATGATCTGGTTTTAAGGTAGAGTACCCATAATGGCCACTTTTAAAAATCACACTTAGCTTATTGTATTTACCAACTATAACCTATAGACAACTTGTATGCAAAATATTAGGAGGTTTGCCCTCATAGTTCATGAGTTTTGGACATTTAAAGAAAAATCCATTCTCGGCCAAATTTGTACTCTTTAAAAGGAGGGAAGGGTACAACAAATACAGAAAAAGAGATGTTTTAGTCATATTTCATGCCTAAAAGCTATTTAAAACATACCTACAGTCATATGCCATCATTCACTATCTAAAAGTCTGTCCTTGGTGGCTAAGTGGTTGTCGGCCCAGGAAAGTTACTGGTTTGATGTTAGGTGGTACAACTTGGCCTATAAAAACAAGCAACTGAAACTTTTACAATTTTCCAACTGTCAATTCTAAGCTAGATCTATGTACATTGCTCTGTCTCCACAGGGGCATAGGCGTTAACTGTATGCAGGCTCGTTCTTGTTTTAAGTTTCAACTCCTATATAAATATTATCAACTAGATTTACATAGTTTTACTACGTTAAGAAGTTCCACATAGGAAAGTGTATCTCTTCTTCTAGTAGGTTAAAACTATGTATTTTAAAAGAGGAGTTGGGATCTTACGCATTTCCTGACAGTTTTTAGCTCACCTGAGCACAAAGTGCTCAAGGTGAGTTATTGTGATCACTCACCGTCCGTCGTCCGTCTGTACGCACACATGAAAGCTACCTTAGATGGTCGGAGGTGTGGCCTAACACAATAGAAATCTATTCAATTCATTCGGTGACCACTTAATTCTTTTGTCCTTTAAGTGGTCGTTCCTTTGATCTTAAACAATGGAATGACCACCTAAGGTAGCGATCGTGGGGGCGTCCGTCCGTCCACACTTTCAAACGACATCTCCTCTGAAACCATTTGGCCAATTTTGATGAAATTTTGCCCGGATGTACGTGGCATTGGGGGATTTAGTAATTGTTCAAATTATGGCCCTGGGGTCAAAATTGGCCCCGCCCCCGGGGTCAACGTTTTACATAGACTTATATAGGGAAAACATATAAAAATATTCTTCTCTAAAACTACAATGCCTAGAGCTTTGATATTTGGTATGTAGCATCATCTAGTGGTCCCCTACCAAGATTGTTCAAATTATGGCCCTGGGGTCAAAATTTGCCCCGCCCCGGGGGTCACCGTTTTACATAGACTTATATAGGGAAAACATATAAAAATCTTCTTCTCTATAACTACAATGCCTAGAGCTTTGATATTTGGTATGTAGCATCATTTAGTGGTCCCCTACCTAGATTGTTCATATTATGCCCCTGGGGTCAAAATTGGCCCCGCCCCGGGGTCACCGTTTTACATAGACTTATATAGGGAAAACATATAAAAATCTTCTTCTCTAAAACTTCAATGCCTAGAGCTTTGATATTTGGTATGTAGCATCATCTAGTGGTGCCCTACCAAGATTGTTCAAATAATGCCCCTGGGGTCAAAATTGGCCCCGCCCTGGGGGTCACCAGTTTTACATAGACTTATATAGGGAAGACATATAAAAATCTTCTTCTTTAAAACTACAATGCCTAGAGCTTTGATATTTGGTACGTAGCACCATCTAGTGGTCCCCTATCAAATTTTTCAAATTATGCCCCTGGGGTCAAAATTGACCCCGCCCCGAGGGGTCACCAGTTTCTATATTTACGCTCTACCTTTGTTAGTCTAAATTGTGCAGGGCTTCATTTATAATCAGGTGAGCGATATAGGGCCATCATGGCCCTCTTGTTTATTTTAACTGCGTTTCTTAAAGACGTTTTTAGCTCACCTGACCACAATGTGGTCATGGTGAGGTTTTGTCATACCGAGATGTCCGTCGTCCGTCGTGCGTCGTGCGTCCGTCAACAATTTCTTCAAACGACTTCTCCTCCTAAACCGCTTGGCCAAATTTGATAAAACTTTATAGAAATGTTCCTTGGGTGGACCTCTACCAAAGTTGTTAAAAAAATTCCAGTCCGTCGCATAACTAGGTCACACAGGCTAAAAATAGATTTTCAAAAAGGAAACTTCAAAAATCTTCTTCTCTGAAACCGTAAGGCCTAGAGCTTTCATATTTGGTATGTAGCATCACCTTGGGGTCCTCTACTAAGATTGTTAAAATTATGTCCCTGGGGTCAAAATTGGCCCCGCCCCGGGGGCCCTTAGTTTTACATAGAGTTATATAGGGGAAACCTTTAAAAATCTCCTTCTCCGAAACCGCTTGGCCCAGGGCTTTCATATTTGGTATGTTGACTCAGCTAGAGGTGCTCTACAAAGATTGTTCAAATTATGCCCCTGGGGTCAAAATTGGCCCGTCCCGGGGGCCCTTAGTTTTACATAGAGTTATATAGATAAAACCTTAAAAAATCTTCTTCTCCGAAATTGCATGGCCCAGGGCTTTCATATTTGGTATGTAGACTAAACTAGAGGTCCTCTACAAAGATTGTTCGAATTATGTCCCTGGGGTCAAAATTGGCCCCGCCCCGGGGGCCCTTAGTTTTACATAGAGTTATATAGGGGAAACCTTTAAAAATCTTCTTCTCCGAAACCGCTTGGCCCAGGGCTTTCATATTTGGTATGTAGACTTAGCTAGAGGTCCTCTACAAAGATGTCCAAATTATGCCCCTGGGGTCAAAATTGGCCCCGCCCCGGGGGCCCTTAGTTTTACATAGAGTTATATAGAGAAAACTTTAAAAAATCTTCTTCTCCGAAATTGCTTGGCCCAGGGCTTTCATATTTGGTATGTAGACTCAGCTAGAGGTCCTCTACAAAGATTGTTCAAATTATGCCCCTGGGGTCAAAATTGGCCCCGCCCCGGGGGCCCTTAGTTTTACATAGAGTTATATAGAGAAAACTTTAATAAATCTTCTTCTCCGAAATTGCTTGGCCCAGGGCTTTCATATTTGGTATGTTGACTCAACTAGAGGTCCTCTTCAAAGATTGTTCAAAATTATTCCCCTCGGGTCAAAATTGTCCCCACCCTGGGGGTCACCATTTTACTTAGACTTATATAGGGAAAACATATAAAAATCTTCTTGTCTAAAACTACAATGCCTAAGAGCTTTGATACTTGGTATGTAGCATCATCTAGTGGTCCCCTACCAAGATTGTGCAAATTATGCCCCTGGGGTCAAAATTGGCCCAGCCCCGGGGGTCACCGTCTTACATAGACTTATATAGGGAAAACATATAAAAATCTTCTTGTCTAAAACTACACTGCATAGAGCTTTGATATTTGGTATGTAGCATCATCTAGTGGTCCTCTACCAAGATTTTTCAAATTATGCCCCTGGGGTCAAAATTGGCCCCACTCGGTGTCACCGTTTTACATAGACTTATATAGGGAAAACATATTAATATCTTCTTGCCTAAAACTAGACTGCCTAGAGTTTTGATAATTGGTATGTAGCATCATCTTGTGGTTTTCTACCAAGATGTTCAAATTATTCCTTTGGGTGAAAATTGTGCAGGGTTTATAATCAGGTGAGCGATATTGGGCCATCATGGCCCTCTTGTTTGTAATTTCAATATTGAAGGCTCAGTGCAAAACTATGATACATGCCTTTATAAATTGATGTAGTTACCATAGTTTTGCACTCGGTATGTAATAATTAAATCATTATTGCATTTGACAAACATTATCTATAACAATTGGTGCTCCCACTGACATTTTGACTTGGGGATACAAACACAGGTCTTCTTACAATAGATATACTCCCGAATTCAATATAATCTGGTTTTTCCACACTAATCCCGCGGTACAAACAACTTTTACCATTTTCCCTGTTTTCGTTCGACAAATATTCATGTATGAACCATTGAAATGAGCGATGCTTATTTAAATCATAATACATTAGCAAAGGATTAAGGTCAACCTTATTTGTACCGCATGCAAATTTATGGAAAACCCTGAATATTGTACATTCCGGATTGTATCTATTCTGTACCCCTTGATTAACAGTTATATAGTAGAGTGCATCAAAACTGGGGTACAGCTAGTCATTTTTGGGGGTAAAAAACCCTCATTTGGGGGGTTGTGGGAACACTGACAATATTTTTATTTTTTTACAAATTATGTTATAGATGGTGAATGGATTCTCTGGGCAGTCTGATCCTGAGATTAAGGGAAAGGTTATTACTCGTCTACAGAACATCACTCAATTCCAGAAAATACTTATTGAGTGTTTAGCAGGTAATTTATTTGATAATTCTGTAAAATCACCTTCATCAAGGTCATTACACTTAGAACTACAACATCACTGAGTTCCAGATAAATATTGGATAATATACCATCTACAGTCTGTTCAAAGTAAAATTATAACAGTTGTAGATATAACCTCCTCCCTCAGGTAAACTATGTTTATCTAGGTTTAACCGAATGTATCTTAGTTAACCGTAAACCTCGCTTTTCTACCTGGTAGATTTTGCCTCATGTTTTGGAATTTGTTGTTCTTAATTTGTAAAATAACCGCTTTGTTCCTTTTCGTCCAAAAAAGGAAACTTTGGTATTTTCGGTTGATCCAAGTCTATATTTGTCAGCCAGGGCTGGTATTCACAAAGCGTCTTAAGGAAAAACTTAGAATTTTCTGAAAATCACAAATTTTCCGTTAGAGTATTTAATTAAGCTAAACAGGTAAATCAAGATGATTAATTGTTTACAACATAAACAATAATCACAAAGAAAATGTGTGTTATTCAGAGTTTCTTGGAAAATAAACGCAACATTTTAACTTAAGTCAAAATATATAAGTTTTCACCGGCCCTGAACTGTTGGTTTTCACAGACTGCTGCAGTTTCCTATTATTATTCGTGTCTCACATCTCGCTCCAATTTATTTTTCAGCTACATCAAATTTTCAACCACCATTGGCTAATTTTGACCTTGATGAAAGTATTAAGCCAGTTGTATCAGTAAGTGTGACAAATAAAGGGGACGGTAAGAAGAAGCCAAGAAAGGGGAAGTAAGTCAGTGCTTTAATATACTTGTTTCTGATCAGCTTTGACAAAAGGATGCCCTAACTAGACTTCGGGGACTGGGGACTGGCGCCCTCTGGTAGAGTAATTTCGCATTGTTTGGAAGAAAAAAGGAAATTGTATATTTTATAAAAATTAATATTATCATATATTTACTGCATAAAAAGCCAAATTTAAGGTATATAACAACAATGGTAGAACAGCATTTACATATGAAGAGGCTCTCCATTGACTTTTTTGCCGGGGTATTTTTTCAGAAAATAGGGGGAAATATATGAGCTATTCATTTAGGAGGGGAATGAATTTCAGTCCGAAAAATGGTCAAATGAGGGCCTGATATGTGTATTACATTACCAACATCTCTTTTGTATTTCTAGGAAAACTGTGGGCAAGAAGAGTGATAAACCTGCTTCCGACAGTGATGATAACAGTAGAGATAGTTCACAACTAAATACCACAACTGCTGTAAGTAGAGATAGTTCACAACTCAATACCACAACTACTGTAAGTAGAGATAGTTCACAACTCAATACTACAACTACTGTAAGTAGAGATAGTTCACAACTCAATACCACAACTACTGTAAGTAGAGATAGTTCACAACTCAATACCACAACTACTGTAAGTAGAGATAGTTCACAACTCAATACCACAACTGCTGTAAGTAGAGATAGTTCACAACTCAATACCACAACTACTGTAAGTAGAGATAGTTCACAACTCAATACCACAACTGCTGTAAGTAGAGATAGTTCACAACTCAATACCACAACTACTGTAAGTAGAGATAGTTCACAACTCAATACCACAACTACTGTAAGTAGAGATAGTTCACAACTCAATACCACAACTACTGTAAGTAGAGATAGTTCACAACTCAATACCACAACTGCTGTAAGTAGAGATAGTTCACAACTCAATACTACAACTACTGTAAGTAGAGATAGTTCACAACTCAATACCACAACTACTGTAAGTAGAGATAGTTCACAACTCAATACTACAACTGCTGTAAGTAGAGATAGTTCACAACTCAATACTACAACTACTGTAAGTAGAGATAGTTCACAACTCAATACTACAACTACTGTAAGTAGAGATAGTTCACAACTCAATACTACAACTGCTGTAAGTAGAGATAGTTCACAACTCAATACCACAACTACTGTAAGTAGAGATAGTTCACAACTCAATACCACAACTACTGTAAGTAGAGATAGTTCACAACTCAATACTACAACTGCTGTAAGTTATCAGGGTTCATATAGGCATTAAAAAGTCCTTGAATTTAGATTTCAACCGTGAAAAGTACTTGAATTATGTGCTGCCTTGATAAAATGCCTAAATGATACTTGAATTTAACAAAAAATCCTTGAATTTAAGCAAATTGCCTTGAATATATACTGTATACATATCAGAGAATGGATATTGTCAAATCAACACCTTATCTGTGTAAAAATGAAACAGAAATGCTCTTTCACTTGCAAATTTAAAATAGACATATGTATTGTTGCAAGAATAAGATGTATAGTGCTAAGCAATTGCTTCGATGACAGTACTTTTCATGTTTATCCAGCGCAAAGTGTCAAAATCGTACCATTTTACTTTCGTAAATGTTCCAGAAAATGCCTTGAAAAACACACCTTCTGTCTTGAAAAAACCTTGACAAGTACTTGAATTTTGATATGAGAATTGTGTATGAAGGTCACAAACCACCAAATAGAGTTGTTCTTTAACTCAATGTAAAGTGACCTAGGTCAGCCAAAAAAAATGTCAAATTTTTGTCCATAGGGCCCTCTCAAAATCTTTTAATCAATATAAATAGCATCCAGCTTGAAGAAAATGAAAAAAAAGCAGGGGGTCATGTATCATATAAGAAAAATTTGGTTCGTCAAACGCGGCGAACAGATTTTCTCACATGTACGGATTTACTCACTGTCCGTTAGCCCCAACCTTACTTTCACTTTCATATTTAAGACAGAATACAAAATATTTCTGAATAAAACCATTTCACTACATCACATACATGCATACAAAGCATTTAACACCAATTATATGATTCTGATGCTGTTTTGTCAAGACATACCCCCATTTCCAGTCGCTTTAAAGTTTTTTAACGGACTATTTGACTGTATCTGAATTTGGTCCGCGTAGGCATTTAGTGGTTATTTACCTTAAGGCAACCCTTTTTGGGTTGTTTAAGTGATTTTTGCACTTTTTTCAATGCTAATATATTTATGCAGCACAAAACAATCAATTCTAGACAAATTGGGCATGAATTCCAGAAAAAATTACAAACCCGCATATGCGCCTTTAAGGAGAAATTTGGTCAGCGCCTGTCAAATGGTATGAATAGTGACATGAAATGGGGTTGTAATTGTGCTAAAATGGTATTCTAAACCCCAATTTTGCTTTAGATGCCTAATAATATGTCTATTCTTCATTTTAAATCACAATTATCCTTGTCTGGTACTAAAATAAGGGCAACATTCACATAAAAATGTCAATTTAAGAAAAAATAAATCTGAACTTTTCTGGATTTTTCATGATAAAAATCTAAATTTTCACTTTTTTAGACATTTTACACAGATAACAATGGTTAAAACCCCATCTTGAGTGCATTTCCATTCATTTAAATGCAAAAAAATGAAAACATGATTTTAAAGGAATTTTGCATGTCTTTAGGTCACAAACCACCAAATAGAGTTGTTCTTTAACTCAATGTAAAGTGACCTAGGTCAGCCAAAAAAATGTCAAATTTTTGTCCATAGGGCCCTCTCAAAATCTTTTAATCAATAGAAATAGCATCCAGCTTGAAGAAAATGAAAAAAAAGCAGGGGGTCATGTATCATATAAGAAAAATTTGGTTCGTCAAACGCGGTGAACAGATTTTCTCACATGTACGGATTTACTCACTGTCCGTTAGCCCCAACCTTACTTTCACTTTCATATTTAAGCCAGAATACAAAATATTTCTGAATAAAACCATTTCACTACATCACATACATGCATACAAAGCATTTAACACCAATTATATGATTCTGATGCTGTTTTGTCAAAACATACCCCCATTTCCAGTCGCTTTAAAGTTTTTTAACGGACTATTTGACTGTATCTGAATTTGGTCCGCGTAGGCATTTAGTGGTTATTTACCTATGAACTATGGATAATTACATTTTCTATAGAACCATTTGGGATACTTTGCTTTGCACATGTTCGATTGGTCAGCCAGAAGACTGTAAAATATCATTTTTTGGGAATACGGATGTTCAGTTAATTTATATACTATTTCATGAAAATTGTATTTGTAAAATTAGTATGTTCTCATGAGCTTATTGTTTACCTATATGGCTTACTGAAATTTGAAAACTATAAACGCATTTGTTGATTTCAATTGTATGCATATTAATTGCTTGTAACTGGAATAAGTTTCTTAACTTGGAGCTTTATCCACAAAGTCTTATCTCTTTGAAATTGAACTTATTTTACGTTATTTCTTGTTTCAGAATACACAAGCCGCAGCAGCAGTTACCCAGAGTGGCGATGGTTCCGAGATAAAGGATAAATCTCAAGTCAGCCTGTCCTCGTATAAGCCATTCTTCAGGTATGATTACTGTAAAATCATTAATTTTTGTGAGGGATTAAATTTCATGGATTTCGTGGTTAGCCTTTAGTCATGAAATTAAATCTCCATCTTACAATAATTTTGACGGTTGTATTTATTACCTGAAATCAAAATCCACGAATCAACATCCCAACAAAATATCTTTTTTTACCAAAACCACAAAATTTTGTCCCATCAAAATTAAATGATTTTATAGTATGTAGTCTGTTGTATAGCTAGTTTGCGATAGAAAAAAATCGTGTTTTTTAAAGATTTCTGAAAATCTATTCATCAGATTTTGGTAAAAAATTACACAGAACTGCAATAACTTCCTACCTAGTCTCATTTTGAATTTCATAATTTTTAGTCACCAATTAAAACACATTTTATTCTTTATTACATATTGAAATAACATGCGTATTTACAGTTTAATGCAGGGAGGTAATCTGGTATTCCATTGATGATTTACTATCAATTATTTAACTGGTACAATTCGTGATCAGCGGGATTGAGAAAGACAAGACTTAGGAGGCCCTTGTGATTCGGTTAATTTAGGTGTGTCGCTTTTACAAACAATGTACAGCAAAAACATGTACTTTGTCACATTCACAGACGGGCCTCGCATGTGTTAAATTAAGTAGGTTGCAAATACGTAAATATACCGTTATGCGTATCACGTGACCGTAAATTGACTGTTGCAAGTATCAAGTCTTCTAACTTGATTTTTCATACAAAACTACAAAAATATTACATAGAACTTAATATGAACAAAACTTTTTTAACTCATTTCTGATCTTGCTGAAATTTCAGTGTGTATTAGATAGATATATTTTATTTATTTTTGCAAAATTTCATACTTGTAGGTGTAGTGATTACAGAGAAATATTTTTAAAAAAAAAGATTTTTTTCTATCGCAAACTAGCTATAATAGAGCTCTGATTGTATCAAACAGATGTTCTAAGTTGAAAGACATACTAATTGATACTAACAGTTGTGTGAAATTTATTTGGTAGACAATGAGTTTGAAAATATTTTCCAATTCACAGAAATCTGTTCTAAAATTTCACTATTGAAATCAATTCAGGGCCGGTATTCACAAAGCATCTTAAGTGAAAACTTAAATATTTTGACTTAAGTTAAAAAATGATGTGGCCCTATTTTGCAAGAAACTAAGAATAATTAAATTTTTCTTGGTGATTTTTGTAGCGCTTAACATAATTCTTCATAGCAATGTAAAGATTTGATACTCTTGATTTTCTTGTTTAGCTGATACACTTAAGGAAATATTAAGATTTTGGGAAAATTCTAAGTTTTCACTTAAGTTTCTTTGTGAATACCGCCCCAGCACTAATTTATGGGAAGTACTGATATATTAGACATTGCACTAATACACTGTATCGGGGGCTCAGTGCAAAACTATGGTATGTGCCTCTATAAATCAATGTAGTTACCATAGTTTTGCACCGAGCCCTTGGTATACATTATCCCTAACTTTCCCCTTATTTCTGTGACAGGGAGTTGGATATCTCAGTTTTTGCCATCTTAAACACAGGACCGATCACTAGAGCTAATCTGGATTCAGATATGAACACAAAGGTTGGTAACATTATTTTTACAAAAGCTAACTTTCAATATTTTCTGTTGGATGTTTTCAATGTGTGTCGTAATACTACTATGCTTGTGTTATTGTGAGTTCTTGAAATATAAATGAAATGATTCTCATTCTGCCGGCCCTTGTGACGCTTTCAACCATAGGCATTTGATTTCAACTGCACATAAATTAATTATTTTGCGATACGGCTATGGCAAATTATACCAACTTTATCCAGTTCTGTTAAGGATATGGATACATAACGGGATTACAGGATGACCAGGTCTGGTAGATAAACTACATTGACCAGAGCTACAGATAAGGTTTTAGTCAATTGGGTATTTTACCCCCTAGTTTCAATTTTGATTGGGTTTTGACAAATTTTATTTGGGTATTTAATCAAACTCATTGGGTAAAAGATCTGTTATGTACTGTTTCTCACTATTTCATCCATTTCTTTTTGGGTATTTCAGATTTTCATTGTATTTTCTTACTCCCTCCTCTCAAAATCTATTGGGTTTTTGAGAAAATTAATTGGGTAATTACCCCAATACGCAGCTTATCTGTAGCTCTGAGTCCTCTGATGTTTTACATTGTGCAAGCAAAAGAAATTTATTTGTTAAATTACAGGGAGTTACAGAGTTGTCGTTAGAGATGCCCCAAGTACATTTCCTGATGGAAGATTTGTGTAGAAAGTTGGAACATTCTTTGTTAGCATCAGCATCCAAGAGAAATACTTTCTTCAAGGTGTGCTAAACAATTTGCTACGTATTTACTTACAAAATTACCCCTACTTGTCCCTTAAAAATAATTAAGACTCCTGATTGTGGACTTCCCGATAATCGCTGGAATTGTCGAAGAAACTGTCAGACCAGAAGGAAATCTGTCAGACCGAATTTGTTTCGCTAAAATCAGCAAGGAAGCGAATATTTCCCTTTAATGGTGGCGTACATGCCATAAACGATGGCTGAGTTAGAAAATGTTTCCTGCTTTGCGATTGGCTTACAAATTTATTATCGACCAATCGCAATATGTCTTACAAAAGACATGGAGTAATGTACGTACCCATGAAAGACACACCATGACAATTAGGAATCATCGAAAGGCCAGTTGCATCAAACTGAGACCAAAATTGTCGGACTTGTCTGACGGCTATTGAAACGTCTGTGATTGGGTTTGTATTGTATTGCAGTTTTATCAATAGACAACATTGATAAATTCCTAGATATTACTTTATTTAACTATGTCCCTGGCTTATAATGAGAAGGTTGTGTGTACAAAATCGATATTTTGTGAATACAAAAAGAAACTATCTGCAAATCACTCTTTACTTATAATAAAACAATCTTTCAACTTCTGTTTGGTCTACATGACAGTGTCCGATTTTCTTGAAAATTATGCTCATAAGAAGAGCATAAGAAGCGCCTGATGATGTAGATTTCTGATATCTATCAGTTTTATAAGGTGGTAAGGGTTGTAATTGCCAATTCTCATTCTAAGCCAGTAATATGTAGGACAATGCACATGATAAATAGAGCAATATCACATTTGTATCCGGGTTAGTATAACCTACCTACCAATTCTAAATCGGATAGGATCGGGAAGGGGAAACATAGAATATTCAAATTTAAGCCTTATAGTATGTTTACATTGTTTTGTATGTATGTAGGCAAAAGTTGAGAGAAAAGTTGGGTTCTCTAACCTGGATCAGTTCACACCACTACAAATTGCCACTAATGTTGTCAAGTTATTACCAGCCTTGTGTAATCATCTAGAAAGTGCTAGCGGATTTTTCCAGGTAAGGTTATTACAGTAGCATAACACTTTATTGTCAAAATTAGATCTTTAGTATTATTTTGCTTTTTGTTGACAAAGATTTATCTCTTGAATTAGTTTATATGAATAGCATGTAGAGTGCAAGAGTAGGGTACGATCCCAGAACAAAATACATTTAAAGTTGTCAGGGTTCTCAGTAACAGCAGGCTAACGGCCATTTTTTTAAGGTCCTTATCAGGCCTGTCGGCTAAGCATTTCAGCCTGCTAGGTCAAAACTTATGGAGAACCCTGAGTTGTTAAAAATGACTCTGGTGTATCTCCCTACTACAAGACTATCAGGGCATTGCCATTTACTGAATGCAGTCTTCTTTTTCATTCATTCATTCAACATTTAGTAAAATGACTGCTTAAAACCAGTTTGGGCCGGCTGAAAATGTGAACTTTATTCACAATTTGAAGAAAATTGTTGCATTTAGGACCTTATCTGGCCTGTTGGTTAAGCATTTCGGACTGCTATGTGAAAACTTATTGAGAACCGTGTGCACTGTAATTTTAAGAAAATGTAATGCTGGTTTCTATGTTACTGTATGAGAATGTAATGCTGGTTTCTATGTTACTGTATGAGAATGTAATGCTGGTTTCTATGTTACTGTATGAGAATGTAATGCTGGTTTCTATATTACTATATGAGAATGTAATGCTGGTTTCTATATTACTGTATGAGAATGTAATGCTGGTTTCTATATTACTGTATGAGAATGTAATGCTGGTTTCTATGTTACTGTATGAGAATGTAATGCTGGTTTTTATATTACTGTATGAATGTAATGCTGGTTTCTATATTATTGTATGAGAATGTAATGCTGGTTTCTATATTATTGTATGAGCAAGTAATGCTGGTTTCTATATTATTGTATGAGCAAGTAATGCTGGTTTCTATATTACTGTATGAGCAAGTAATGCTGGTTTCTATATTACTGTATGAGAATGTTTCTATGTTACTGTATGAGCAAGTAATGCTGGTTTCTATATTTCTGTATGAGAATGTTTCTATATTACTGTATGAGAATGTAATGCTGGTTTCTATATTACTGTATGAGAATGTAATGCTGGTTTCTACATTACTGTATGAGCATGTAATGCTGGTTTCTATATTACTGTATGAGAATGTAATGCTGGTTTCTATATTACTGTATGAGCATGTAATGCTGGTTTCTATATTATTGTATGAGCATGTAATGCTGGTTTCTATATTACTGTATGAGAATGTAATGCTGGTTTCTATATTATTGTATGAGCATGTAATGCTGGTTTCTATATTATTGTATGAGCATGTAATGCTGGTTTCTATATTACTGTATGAGAATGTAATGCTGGTTTCTATGTTACTGTATGAGCAAGTAATGCTGGTTTCTATGTTACTGTATGAGAATGTAATGCTGGTTTCTATATTACTGTATGAGAATGTAATACTGGTTTCTATATTACTGTATGAGAATGTAATGCTGGTTTCTATATTATTGTATGAGCATGTAATGCTGGTTTCTATATTACTGTATGAGAATGTAATGCTGGTTTCTATGTTACTGTATGAGCAAGTAATGCTGGTTTCTATGTTACTCTATGAGAATGTTTCTATGTTACTGTATGAGAATGTAATGCTGGTTTCTATATTACTGTATGAGAATGTAATGCTGGTTTCTATATTACTGTATGAGCATGTAATGCTGGTTTCTATATTACTGTATGAGCATGTAATGCTGGTTTCTATATTACTGTATGAGAATGTAATGCTGGTTTTTATATTACTGTATGAGAATGTAATACTGGTTTCTATATTACTGTATGAGAATGTAATGCTGGTTTTTATATTACTGTATGAGAATGTAATGCTGGTTTCTATATTACTGTATGAGCATGTAATGCTGGTTTCTATATTACTGTATGAGAATGTAATGCTGGTTTCTATATTATTGTATGAGCATGTAATGCTGGTTTCTATATTACTGTATGAGAATGTAATGCTGGTTTCTATGTTACTGTATGAGCAAGTAATGCTGGTTTCTATGTTACTCTATGAGAATGTTTCTATGTTACTGTATGAGAATGTAATGCTGGTTTCTATATTACTGTATGAGAATGTAATGCTGGTTTCTATATTACTGTATGAGCATGTAATGCTGGTTTCTATATTACTGTATGAGCATGTAATGCTGGTTTCTATATTACTGTATGAGAATGTAATGCTGGTTTTTATATTACTGTATGAGAATGTAATACTGGTTTCTATATTACTGTATGAGAATGTAATGCTGGTTTTTATATTACTGTATGAGAATGTAATGCTGGTTTCTATATTACTGTATGAGCATGTAATGCTGGTTTCTATATTACTGTATGAGAATGTAATGCTGGTTTCTATATTACTGTAGGAGAATGTAATGCTGGTTTCTATATTACTGTATGAGAATGTAATGCTGGTTTTTATATTACTGTATGAGCATGTAATGCTGGTTTCTATATTACTGTATGAGAATGTAATGCTGGTTTTTATATTACTGTATGAGAATGTAATACTGGTTTCTATATTACTGTATGAGAATGTAATGCTGGTTTCTATATTACTGTATGAGCATGTAATGCTGGTTTCTATATTACTGTAGGAGAATGTAATGCTGGTTTTTATATTACTGTATGAGAATGTAATACTGGTTTCTATATTACTGTATGAGAATGTAATGCTGGTTTCTATATTACTGTATGAGAATGTAATGCTGGTTTCTATGTTACTGTATGAGAATGTAATGCTGGTTCCTATATTACTGTATGAGAATGTAATGCTGGTTTCTATATTACTGTATGTAATGTAATGCTGGTTTCTATATTACTGTATGAGAATGTAATGCTGGTTCCTATATTACTGTATGAGCATGTAATGCTGGTTTCTATATTACTGTATGAGAATGTAATGCTGGTTCCTATATTACTGTATGAGAATGTAATGCTGGTTTCTATATTACTGTATGAGAATGTAATGCTGGTTTCTATGTTATTGTTTACAGACACTGATTGCTGATAATGACGGAGTTTTGGATGGACCTGGCATGCACAGTGCTGATGCTACAATGGCTGCATCTTGTTTTCAACAAATACTGCAAGCATTTCTCTCCATTCTCTCATGGTTAGTATGATTATCAAGTTTTTCCACTCACACACCGGATACTGTAAAATCATTTAATTTCGATGGGACAAAATTTCTTTAGTTTGACGGGATGAAATTTTGTGGTTTTGTTAAGAAAGGCCGTTTCGATGGGATGTGAATTTGTGAATTGGATTTCAGGTAATAAATACAAGAAATTTAATCCCCGCAAAAATTAACGATTGTACAGTAGACTGATGCTTTTAATTAAGTCCCCTACTGGTTTTCAATCCTCAGTCTGTCAAGAAATCTGGATCCTGCCATAACTCAAACAGTTTCAAAGCTAGGTTTATAAAACTTGGTATGTGGATAGGGACCAATAACAAAACTATAATGGGGACAAAATTGTGTTTGATATGGCAACAGAAACATTGAAAATCTGAAAACCAGGTAGGGGACTTCTGTATTGCTTGCAATTCCTGTTTATATACTGACATTGGAACATGCTCTTTGTATCAATTTAGTGTACTGACATATTCGTTTAAGACATTTTGTTTGGAGCAAAGAGTATCATTGTATTGAGATCTGGGCCGGTATTCACAAAGCATCTTAAGTGAAAACTTAAATATTTTGACTTAAGTTAAAAAAATGATGTGGCCCTATTTTGCAAGAATCTAAGAATAATTAAATTTTTCTTGGTGATTTTTGTAGCGCTTAACATGCTTCATAGCAATGAAAAATTTGATAATCTTGATTTTCTTGTTTAGCTGATACACTTAAGGAAATAGTAAGATTTTGGGAAAATTCTAAGTTTTCGCTTAAGTTTCTTTGTGAATACCACCCCTGAGCGTATAATGATCCCTTTCTCTTTGAATGGGGTTACTGCATTGGAGATTGAGTCTAACTGCATGGGTCGCACATGTCTTGAAAATTACTTGAATTTGATGCCTTGTACTTGATTTAAAACTGCCAAAAAGTCCTTGAAAAGTAAAAGAATCTAAAAAAATATATAGCTAAATATTTGGTTAATAAGCAGAGAATGAGTATGCTGCTATTAGAAAACAGACAAAGAGAACGAATCAGATAAAAGATGACAAATCAGGACCAGAGGATCGAGCAAAATCGATGCACAAGTTGTCAACTGTTTTGACTTACCTTTTTTCTGAACTGATACTTAAAGGATCTGTCATGAATTATCTTTGGAGATCAATATTTCTTAAACTAGTCAAGAAAACACAAATTGTTTAATGAGCCATGTGACAAGTTTAAGAAATGTTGACCTCAAAGACAACAAATGACTGATTCTTTTTATCACATTACCATAGTTACCAAGTCAGAAATAACTGATTACTTTTTCGCGCATTTGTTATCACATGTGTTGGATCAAATGGATTATCACGTTATTTATGTGATTAAACTGGATATAACCATTGTGACATTTTTTTTTCAGGAATGGTTTCCAGATGGTTGAAAACCGAAACTTGTTGAAGGAAGCTTTATATGTACTTGTAAAAAGAATAAAGTCAACTGATGCATCACAAATGTCCCTTAAGGATTTAGTCAAGTAAGTGTTTAAATGTGCCCCTGTAGCTCAGTGGTTAGTGTGCTTACCGTCTAATATGGGGACCCGGGTGGAGGTACATATGTATGCCTGCCATGTTTACGTAGAAATAAAGCAAATGAAGGCTATGCTCGGAATTTTTAAAAAAGAAAAAGAAAAAAAGAAAGTGTTTAATTTATTGTTCTCTTCAGTTCAGTTGGTGTCTTTGTTGTAATGCACCCATCAGTTGCAACCACACCTCTCCCACCCCGGGGATGGGTGGTGGATAGCCAGGGAAAGCTTCCAGCTTCCCTCGGCAATGTAGGGGAAATGTTGAGGATTTTGTCATGGAACCAATACCCCAAGGACAATATCTAGTTGCCAGGGGCCGGGGAAATAACAGAGGTTTTATCATCTGCTGTCCCCTGCAGGGCCGGGGAATGGTGGGATTTTGACAACCCAAAAGTAAAATCCCTGCCAATCGCCTGGGTGTGGGGGCATGTAGATGCAACTGATGCATAATGGTCACATAGTATGAGTTCTTTTGGTCAAATCTGTACCATGTGCAGATTTAACCTATGCGTTCACAGTGTGTAGCATGCAATCAATTAGAAGGGAACTGTTTTTGAAAAACTGAGTCTTTATAGTTTTAAGACATATTATCAATGTTGATTGATACTTTGAGATATAACTTGACGAATTTGACAAAAACCTTACTTTTTTGATAAGCATAATTTAACAGTGGATATCTTGCCTGTATTCATGACCTCGATTGTATGTTTTCCTAGTCAAGGAGTATCACGAAGACACTCGAGATGTAAAACAAACACAAATTTGAAATACCGATATTGCACGATTTGCTTGCGGAAATTTATATATTCAAAGCAAGAACCTAGCAATATATTCATGCTGCTGCATAAAGGTCAGGTTCAGGTCACGAAGCTATACATCACAATATTTCTCTAATCTAACTTTCAGGTCATCAGTGAAGTACATGTCAAAGTTTGCCAGTACAGTACCTGATATAGGTACAGCTGTTACCTTACTTAAAGTACTGACAAGTCTGTGTGAGAAATCAGATAATAAACAACTCACTACCTATCTGGGTAAGTCACATTATCTTTAGAGCATACCTGCCAAGTACTCCTATTAAAGTGGAGTTACTCCTATTTCTTTGATAAATTTCTGATGTCCAAGTTCACCTTCCTTGCACAAAAGCACATTTGGTTCATTTTATGATCTTTTGTCCAATGAGCCTTAGAGCTAGCTATATTCAACACTGACTGGTATACTAGTTTCTTGCAAAATCAGAACCCAAAATTATACAAATTTAATAATTTGGACTCCATCAAAGATGGGTTGGGACATTGGTCTGCCTCCTTATATACTGTAAAATCATTTAATTTTGATGGGACAAAACTTCATGGTTTTGGTAAAAAAGACCATTTCGATGGGACATTTATTCATGGATTTTGCATCTCAGGTCATAAATGCAAGGGTCAAAATTACTGTTTGATAGGATTTTTGTAATTAATTGTATTTTAATAATTATTATACCCCCACTACCATAGGTAGAGGGGGCTATATAGGAGTCACTTTGTCCGTCGGTCTGTCTGTCGGTCGGTCTTAAAAGTTTGTCCAGGCTGTAACTTACCCATACATTGAAGGGTTTTAAAATAACTTGTAAATTGTTCACCATCATGAGGCGGTGTGTCATGCGCAACAATCACATCAATATCTTAAAGGTCAAGGTCACACTTGGAGTTGTAAGGTCAGAAATGGCCATAATTTAGCTTGTCCGGACAATAACTTTGTCATCTATTGTGGGATTTTAAAAAAACTTGGCACAATTGTTTACCACAATAAGATGGTGTGTCATGCACTAAAATTGTGTCTTTATCCCAAAGGTCAAGGTCACACTTAGCCTTTAAAAGTAAAAAAATAGCCATATTTTAGCTTTTCCAGACAATAACTTTATCATCTATTGTGACAATTAAAAATAACCTGGTGCAATTGTACACCACAATGAGTCGGGTGTGCAACAATCACATCAATATCTCAAAGGTCAAGGTCACACTTGGAGTTGTAAGGTCAAAAATGGCCATAATTTAGCTTGTCCGGATAATAACTTTGTCATCTATTGTGGGATTTTAATATAAACAGTAACAGTACACAGAACACAATTTCCATTGACTCTTGCTTGGGCCTCTACTATTCATAAGGCTCAGGGGAAGACCTTTGATACATTAGTAGTATGCAACATTGGGACATTTAGGGCTGGACAAATGTATACTGCCCTCAGTAGAGTTAAAACTCTTTAGGGTCTGTACATACTGAATGGCTTTTCAATCAACAGCATTAAAGTCAAGAAAGAAGTGGTATCAGAAATGCAGCGCCTGGCTTTGAATAAGCAGTTCAAAGTTCAAGAGTCCCTTGTTGCAAAACTTCCTAACGTATTCCTAAAAATAAGTTTGATCAACATCAGCTCACTTGTTCCACACTTCAATTGTCTACTTGATGATAACCTCATCCAGAAAGCTGACCTTATTTTCCTGACTGAGACTTGGCTACAAATGAACGACCATCATAGCACCTTTGAACTGTCACCAGAATACACCATGTACAGGACGGACAGGACTCCCAAAAATATTAATAGAAACCATCATGGTGGTGTTGCCGTCCAGATCCATCAAATGTTCCATGTCAGACACAAGTTACCTGCTATTGACTGTCTTGCCATCTTACTAGAACATAGGGAATATTTATAGACAGGCTCCTCATCATTTGTATTTACAACAGTCAACTTAACAGCTTCAAGACAATGGCTCACTCAATTGACAAGCTGTTATCATCTCTACCAATACATCATGGCCCCACAATCCTCACAGGAGACTTCAATGTGAACTTCAATGTCCAGAACCAGCAGTACAGAGAACTTCAAAGGGTCACACACTACTATGGACTTTCCCAGTATGTAAAAACTACAACACATCGAAGTGGCAGCCTACTAGATCGTATCTACATTAACAGACCTGTACCGGACTCTCATGTGCAAACAACTCCTGTCCACTACACAGATCACCTCCATGTTCAGATGGCAATACCATTGCAACAGCTTTTTAAGTTATGTGTAGGTACTAGTATATAAATCATTTTACAGATTAATAAAAATGTACTTATTTCTATTACCGTGTCATAACTTTTCGTCCAGTTTTCTTTTTTCTTATGGTTGCAGCTTGCCATACTTCTGTGGCAAGGCAGTATTGTGGGGGTATTATTCGTCACTCAATGACAGATCTAGTTCCGCCTCCTCATGTATATTTATGGTTTTCAATATTTGTATCAGTGCCTCTATCAGAAGAGTTCCTGAAGAGAGAATGGCTGGGAGCTGATGGACAGAGGGAGAAAGGGAGCAAGTTTAATGAACAACTACAGATTATAGTCAAGTAAGTCAACATACTGAATGTTGTACATTTTGATTTAGAAATTTGATTCTCAATTTGTGACTGGACCTAAAGAATACCCATAATTCTTGATCAGGTAATAAATGTTTTTGGGTCAAGGGGGTGTGAGTTAATTTGAATTTTCATTTTTGACTGGCAACTTTTTGACTGGTTTATAAACTGTAAATTCAATTTTAATGTGCTTTAAGACATAGAGGATCTTGCATCAGTGATCATTGCATACAAGTTTTATTAAACTTGTCGATAAAAACAATATGAACTTGGCAATGCCTTGTGTAATTAGCACAAATATAAGATTCAATTTATCATATAACCTTAGAAAACGCTCATTAACGTTCAAATCGCTGATGTACGCTTCATAGGTTTAGTTCAAAATTCAGTGTTACAATGAGCGCGACATCATGACAACGTTTGTATTATCCTGACATCACGGGTCGAATCAAGGCAAGGATTGGCTTACGTTACGTCACCCTGAACCAACCAAAGTCAAACTAATTTAAATGTTTAATGTAAGGGCTGGTAGTGCATTACGATATTTCCAGCACGGCTTTACTGCACTCCCACACGCAGGTTATGTGATAAATCAATATCTGACCTTTATGGTATTTTGTGAAATTACAAATTACTATACTAAGACTGGTTTGCCAAGTATCAAAAATAATATGCCTTGGTATGATGATATGTCAGTAGTTGTCATTTTTCAGGTCGTATATTGTATATTCTGAGGATCCCTTAGATGCCATAGAAACCATAGCAACCAAAGCTGTACCAGAATTATTGGAGACAGATAAGAATGGTTGCTCGGCAACATACCCTACAATGAGCAGGTATGACATCATTTTTTTCAATTCTTTGTAAAGTATCCATAAAAGGCACTTTCCCAATCAGGGATCATACCAATTCTCCCAATAGACAAGCAAAAAAATCCCCAAAATGCAGAAAATTAACAGCAAAGCTACTAAAATAGCTAAAAAAAACTTGGGGAACTTGTCCTTTTTTGTTCAACGAATAATCCGAGCTATTCTTATCACATCGGCGTAAATTTGTTATTTAAAGTCTATCTCAACAACTGCAGAAGATAATAAATTGGAATTTCACACATGTCATTTCATTATTGTAGGTCAATGATCATGTCCCATAGCTCGGACAGGTATTTTTGACTGAAGTATCCCCATTTTGGACTTAGAAACCCCGGTAAAGCATTTGCATGCAAATTACATATTTGAAGTCCATTTGGACGCAATATAATCTCTAAATTACTGCAATTCTGTTGACCAAGGCAGATATATTAAATAAAATTAAACATATTTTGCAGATCATCGTATACTGTGTACTATCGAGTACTATTCACTGAGTTAATTGAAGCTGTGAAGAGTATACCACCTGCTAAACAGACAGATCATCTTGATGTGAGTATAGTTTGTCCTTATCTCAGCACATGTAGTATAGTCTGTCCTTATCATAGCGCATAGAGTATAGTCTGTCCTTATCTTAGCGCATAGAATATATTCTGTCCTTATCTCAGCGCATACAGTATAGTTTGTCCTTATCTCAGCGCATAGAGTATAGTCTGTCCTTATCTCACATGTAGTATAGTCTGTCCTTATCTCAGCACATGTGGTATAGTCTGTCCTTTTCTCAGCACATAGAGTATAGTCTGTCCTTTTCTTAGCACATGGAGTATAGTCTGTCCTTTTCTTAGCTCATGGAGTATAGTCTGTCCCTTTCTCAGCACATGGAGTATAGTCTGTCCTTTTCTCAGCACATAGAGTATAGTCTGCCCTTTTCTCAGCACTTGTAGTATAGTCTGTCCTTAACTAGCACATGGAGTATAGTCTGTCCTTATTTCAGCACATAGAGTATAGTCTGTCCTTTTCTCAGCACATGGAGTATAGTCTGTCCTTTTCTCAGCACATGGAGTATAGTCTGTCCTTTTCTCAGCACATGGAGTATAGTCTGTCCTTTTCTCAGCACATGGAGTATAGTCTGTCCTTTTCTCAGCACATGGAGTATAGTCTGTCCTTATCTCAGCACATGGAGTATAGTCTGTCCTTTTCTCAGCACATGGAGTATAGTCTGTCCTTTTCTCAGCACATGGAGTATAGTCTGTCCTTTTCTCAGCACATGGAGTATAGTTTGTCCTTTTCTTAGCACATGTAAGCCAATGTGTAGCTTAAAACAAGCTTAAATTGAACTAGCAAGAAGTGTGACCTAACACAAAAGAAGTCTTTTGAATTCATTATGTGACCACTTGTTATGCCCCTACAGGTTTTTCACTGGAGGCTACTATAATTTAAAGAGACATGGTTTAACATGGTATTTTTTCGCATATTCTTACGTAGGTTAAACATGGTATTGTTTCTTATTTTTCTTGCAGTCACGGTTGGAAAGGTTTTTGCGATGGAATGTGGCTGTCAGAATCCTACATATGTTGATTAACTTGATTAAGGTAATTTTTTCTATTAATGTATTTTTTTTATGCCCTGGCATGATTCTACTGATGCAGAAGCATATAGAGTTTGTCCTTTTTGTCCTTCTTTGTGTTTGTTTGTCTGTCTGACCTTTCATTACAAAATGTTAAAACAAAACTTTCAAGTTGTTGAAGCTCAATGTTTTTAAAGTCGATCAAGGCATTGCTTTCAAACTTTGCATACTTGTTTACCATCTTTAAATAATGTCAACTCTGTGCAGCAATATCCAACCTTTTGATTGAGGTTATGTAGCACTGCCCCTGTATGTCAGTTTGTCCTTCTATGTGTATACATTTTTTGTACCAATTGATGTGAGATTGATCACTTGAGGAAGGAGGGTTGCCAGCAACAGTAGTTAATATTGATGAGGTCAGTAGGTCAAGGTCACTGATCTACCTTTTCTGACACTATTATGGGACATACATGTTTTACAAATATCTCTTAACTTTTTATCATTTCCTGAATACTGTAAAATCATTTATTTTCATGGGGGATTAAATTTAGCAGATTTTGTAGTTCACCTTCATCTACAAAACCAAATTCCATCCAACAATAATTTTGACCCTTGTATTTATTACCGGAAATGCAAAAATATGCAACTTAATCCCATCATAATGGTCTTTTTACCAAAACTACGAAATTTTGTCCCATCGAAATTAAATGATTTTACAGTATGAGCAATGGATAATTGATTTATTTGCAGACTTTTGATGGTAGAGGTAACCTTGGAACATGTATTAAGGTAAGTCCTGGAAGAAATATTCCATAGGCTTGTAGCTACTAGGGGTGTAACAGTACGCTCACCTCACGATATGATATGTACCGTCAATTTTTCTAACGGTTCGGTATATTTCGGTATGATACAATATTCTCTAACAGCTGCTTAAATACTTCAATTTGTAAGAAATAATGATTTTGTTGCTTCTATAACAGCAAGTATTATGCGCATATCAACTCTTTTAAGTGAATTTAGACAATATGAAGCATATCTTAATACAATTAAAACGAGTGATACATGGTAATTATATATAATCATAAGGCTGCCAGGTGTTTTCGTTCTCTGGATATTATTTTGCTCATAAAAAAGCTTATACCGAACCATACCGAAATTTAGAAGTCTTGTATCGTGAACCGTGTGGAACTCAAGTCCGCGGTATTTCGTATACCGCGGTATACCGTTACAGCCCTAGTAGCTACAGGGCTTATTTTGGTCTATAGCAGGGGCCATTTACAGGCCCCTACCTTTAAGGAAAATTCTTTTAAATCGTTCAGTTTTCCCCTTTTATCCTATTTACATCAAGTTTTTTCTTCCCTTTTGCAAAAATTATCTGTTGTTTTTTTCCCAAATTTAAAGAAAATGTCCCTTCCCTACCATTGAAAAAAGCCCTGAGCAATGATGAAAGATGTTTTCTGAGAAGAAAAATAACTTACTTTGTTTGTGAGTTCATTTGATTAGTCTTCCAAGTTATAACTCACTTGGATCTATTGATTTCTTTAGATTTATGAAGGGGAAATTTTGAAAGTCTCTGAAATCAGAATGACTAATCATTACCAATGGAATGACCTCTTTTTGCTTCAGTATGGAAGGTTTTTCATTGAGGTGTTCTTGCGATTGGGTATGCCATTGTTGGACCACATGTTTAAAAGCCATCGACAAGAAACTCAAGACTTATTAAAGAATGTACAACTGAGTACTCGAGCTCTGCATCACATGTGTAGTCACTCCAAGGTATGTTCTCCTTCCATCTTTTGCATGTTGTTATGCCTGGGTCACACTGAGCATTTTTGCCTAGGCGACATTCTCCCGATTTAATCAATGGACATAGAAAGGCATTGGGAAGCTTCATGGAAGCCACTTGACAATTTGTGAAATCCCTGTTCTCGATGGCTTCTGAAGCCAATTTAACACCAACTATATGTTGGGTGTCTGTGAATGTTATAACGTGATAAAGCATGCCTTTACCCTTCTGTATCCAGTATTAGTCTGATATATGTATACATAGTTTAGGAGAAAAAAGACAAGGACTTGAATTAGAGCATACAAGCCATGCCATATTTTCCTGGTGATGGAAATGCATTTTTCTTGCTCAAACTTGAAACTTAAATAAATGAAGTTAATAAACAGTTTTACCTATTTTACTTGTAGCACATTACCATGCATGCTTCATAAAGCTATTTAAATTAATATTTGTTATCATTTTCATCATGCATACAAAAAATGTCAAGGTTCCAGTATTCCAAGAAATGCAGGAGATTTTATCAATTTGCCAAAAATCATGCGGGAGTATAGTCTCAATGCAGCAGACTCCTGCATGATTCAGGAGATCTGGCATGTATGATAGAGGGCTAATAATTGTGAATTTCTTGTTTCAGATTATGAAAGACTTGGCTTTAACCAATAATGTACCAATGTTGAAAAGGTCACTGGAAGTGTTTGTATTTCGTGTCAAGGCCATGCTTACTGTGAACAAATGCTTGGAATCGTTTTGGGTTGGCAATCTTAAAAATAGAGATCTTAGGGTAAGTGAAAATTACTAAACAGTTATTCTTCAATTAGAAGAAGGAAAACATCAAACTCAATATATTGGATTTCATTTGATCACACTGTCTGATTGCTTTTGTGTAGAAAGATACCTTATGGTTGCTGGCTGGGTTCCCATGGTCAGGGAAAAAAACATAACTTTTTCAAGGTCAGGGAAGTCAGGGAATTATGAAATTAGTCAGGGAAATAAGGAAACTTAGATAGTCTGGGAAAAGTCAGGGAATTCTTCATTGAAAATCTTGATAAGTGTCATTTCCTATGAAGAAAATAACAAAAACTGAAAAAAATCATCGCTGGCTATGCTTGCTTGTACACCACCCAGTATAGTAAAAACAGTTGAATTAGTTAATTGTCGTATTGTCTACAAATGGTTTGTTATATTGACGGGGACTCAGGAGTAATCATTTTCAGTATAAATACTGATTTCAGTATTTTTACTGAAATATTGCGCTATGTAATTTATTCGAAAATCATCTAATTCCATATATTGCCAAGCAGTTTCATTATTTTGAAAATTTTGAACTTTTACCCATTATTGACAGGGTGAGGAGATATTATCTCAGTTTGTTATATTGACAGGGTGAGGAGATATTATTTCAGTTTGTTATATTGACAGGGTGAGGAGATATTATCTCAGTTTGTTATATTGACAGGGTGAGGAGATATTATCTCAGTTTGTTATATTGACAGGGTGAGGAGATATTATCACAATCACAAGTCAGTGAAGGAGGTGGTGGTGGAGATAGTGATGCTGAAACATTACCTGATGATGATCTTAGTGATGTTGTAAGTATGCACATACGGTATTACCAAATGGGAATCAGAATTTATATAGATATATCTGTATTTTCAGTTGTTGACCCTAGACTTCCTTTAACACTATTGATCGTCACACATAAGTGAAATTTTTACATTTGTTTTTATTAGGGCCCTGCAAATTTTTTGCAGGTGCCCTATAGTAATCACCCTGTCCGTCTGTCTGTCCGTCTGTCCGTCCACATTTTTCATGTTTTTTCTTAATAACTTGCAAACCGTTAAAGGTATCGACTTCAAACTTTAAACATAAGGTCACAGCAACAATACACTATTGTATGCCAAGTTATGTTACTCCAGCTACAATATTGTAAGAATTATGGCCCTTTGTAAAATTACAATTTTCCTCATTTTTCATCTTTTTTTCTACATTACTTCAAAACCGTTACAGATATTCAAATGAAACTTGCTATACATATTGACAGTGACAATACGCACATGTGTAGCAAAGGGCAACAACTCTAGCTTTTATAAATTTTGGCTTGTGCCCCTTTTTCGACTTCAAAACTTTAACATTGGCCATAGTTCAAAATGTTTTTTCTTAATAACTTGCAAACCGTTAAAGGTATCGACTTGAAACTTTAAACATAAGGTCACAGCAACAATACACTATTGTATGCAAAGTTATGTTACTCCAGCTACAATATTGTAAGAATTATGGCCCTTTGTAAAATTATAATTTTCCTCATTTTTCATCTTTTTTTCTACATTACTTCAAAACCGTTACAGATATTCAAATGAAACTTGCTTTACATATTGACAGTGACAATACGCACATGTGTAGCAAAGGACAACCACTCTAGCTTTAATAAATTTTGGCTTGTGCCCCTTTTTTGACTTCAAAACTTTTACATTGGCCATAGTTCAAAAACTTTTCAAGATATTCAAATGAAACTTGCAATACTTATTGACAATGATAACAACAGGGCCCTGATCACGACAGTGATGGTTCTAGTTAGCTCACCTGTCACATAGTGACTAGGTGAGCTTTTGTGATCACTCTTCATCCGTACGTCGTCCGTCTGTTAACTTTTCGCTTGTGTGCACTCTAGAGGCAACAGTTTTGATCCAATCTTCATGAAACTAAGTCAGAATGTTGTTTTCCATACAATCTAGGCCAAGTTCGAAACTGGGTCATATGGGGTCAAAAACTAGGTGACTAGATCAAATCTTAGAAAAACATGTGTACACTCCAGAGGGTCACAGTTTTGATACAATCTTCATGAAACTTGGCCCGAATGTTGTTCTCCATAAAACCTAGGCTAAGTTCGAAAAGGGTCTTGTGGGGTCAGAAACTATATAACTAGGTCAAATCTTAGAAAAACCTTGTTTTCACTACAGAGGTCACAGTTTTGATCCAATCTTAATGAAACTTGGTCAGAATGTTGTTCTCCATGAAATCCTAATACCAAGTTGAAAACTGGGTTGTGTGGGTTCAAAAACTAGGTCACTAGGTCAAATCTTAGAAAAACCTTGTGTTAACACCACAGCTCACCGTTTTGATCCCAATTTTAATGAAATATGGTCAAAATGTAAGTTGTATTCATATCTAGACCAATATGCAACAGGTGAGCGACCTAGGGCCCTTTGGGCCCTCTTGTTTAACACAGTGAACATATTATCAAAAAATATAATTTTAGCAAGTTCAAAGTAAAATTGTAAACATTTAAAAAGTGTGTACTTATAAATTTTGTCGGGTGTATATAATGTTATATAAACCAGCAAACAGGCAAAGTGATGTGATAAACATGATTTCATTATCTTCTACAGGAACTGGATGATGTGAGCAATGCTAGTAATGAGAATGAAAATGACATAACAGACCCTGAAGGTTCTTATAGTCAGGCTTACTGACCAACGCATGACATCACTGACCCTGAAGGTTCTTATAGTCAGGCTTACTGACCAACGCATGACATAATAGACCCTGAAGGTTCTTATAGTCAGGCTTACTGACCAACGCATGACATAACAGACCCTGAAGGTTTTTATAGTCAGGCTTACTGACCAACGCATGACATAACAGACCCTGAAGGTTCTTATAGTCAGGCTTACTGACCAACGAATATTATATTCACGTTGAGAAATGTGAATATGACACATAATATGACAACCATTGAACAGAAAATAATGTCGAAATCTATAAATTCATAAGAAGGTTCTTATCATCAAGCATACTGAACAACATGTGACATCACAGACCCTCTAAAGGTTCAGAAGTGTTCCTAACAATGGCCTATGAAGGTTCATGCAGCCATGTTTACCTAATGTTTCTAAAGCCAGGCATACTGAGAAGCATATGGCATCACTGAGACCCCCTAAATGACATACAAATACCCACAATCAAATCGATGGCTTAGAATGAGAAGGTCGTAACTACTATTTACGACCTTATAAGACTCATACATGTTTGAAATCTGCTTCACAAGGCACTTCTTATGAGCCTATTTTCATGAAAATCAGAAGTTGTCAGGTTGACCAAAATGAAATTTTAAAAACTTGTTTTTCCATAGGTAAAGAGTAAATTACAGATTTCTCTTATTTTCTCAATATATCGATTTTGTAGTTACGACCTTCTGGTTCTAAGCCAGCGAAATGTTCATACAGCAAGGATCACTGAAGAGTCCTAACTGTTATCATCTGGTATACTGAATAGCAAATGGCATGACAAACCCTGTAGGTGCGGCAACCACAGTCAGGCATACTGAAAGGTTTTAAAGCCAGCCATACTGAAAAAGAAATACCGGCATACTATTTGAGCTGTAATATGTGAATCTGACACTTCACATTATACAAAATTTATTAAAGAGGAAATTATGTGAAATGTATGAACTTCTTAAACAGCTTGGATGTTGGAATTTGAAATTAGACATGGAGTCATAAAAAAGTTACTGCTGATTTCATTGACTTTTGTGTTTGGTGCTAAAATCACAGACCTATGATTGCTGAAGTTGATTGTGTATATAAGATATTAGGCTTATGTTGTTATTTTTCTGTATACCTAGGGGTCTCTAGCGGACCCATGATCCCTTGGCTGTATCTAGTGAAGTTGATTACCTTTGTTTTTGTCAAATGCTGTTTAATATTTCTTTTGTTATTATCTTGTTATAAATATGCATGGAAATAGTGCATTTATATTTTATTCTGTTGTGGTTTAAGTAACATTTCAATTGTAATAGCCTACATGTACCAATGAAAACATGTTTACAAGTGTCTGACCAATGAAAACATGTGTTGTAAGTTACTGTCCAATGAAAATGTGTTTTACATGGAATTGACCAATGAACATGTGTTTTACATGGAATTGACCAATAAAAATGAGTTTTACATGGAATTGACCAATGAAAACATATTTAGAAGTGTCTAACCAATGAAAACATATTTTGTAAGTTCCTGTCTAATGAAAAGTGTTTTACAAGTTAATGTCTAATGAAAATGTGTTTTACATAGAATTGACCAATGAAAATATATCTTATAAGTGTCTGACCAATGAAAACATGTGTTGTCAGTTCTTGCCTAATGAAAATATGCTTTACAACTTACTGTCTAATGAAAACATCTTTACAAATGATTTTCCAATCAAAACTAACTTTGCAAGTGACTGACCAATGAAAACGTATTTTACAAATGGCTGACAAGTTAAAACACTTTAAACAAGTGATTGAGGAAAGTGTACACATTACATTGCATATTCTCAACTGGTTTGAAGAAATAGTATAAACTTATGTTGCAATACAAAAGAAGTGTTACAACTTTCTATGGACTATTTCTCAATATTAAGGTGCATGTATATTTCATGTTGTGTGTTTGCACTCCTCTATGTGTGTTTATGTTAGTATGTTTATTGTTACAGTGTTCTTTTGCAATTTATCATGATGTAGTTATACCATATAAAATTAATGTATTTGATATATTAAGCTAAAGCAATGAAATGCAGCATAGTGGGATTTGGATGCAACTGGCATTTATGTTAACCAGTATGAAATTCAATGTGATGGGCAAGAACAAGGCCTACGGGTTCAAGATTACTCATTTCTTAAAGGTCGAATGGAGAATTTCTTGTGAGTATAGATAGATCGACCATTTGGTACAACTAGACTTGTATACAAAACATAGGCACAGGACTAGAGTGGTGATGATATCAAAACAACATACTGTAAAATCATTTAATTTCGTTGGGACGAAATTTCGTGGTTTTGGTAAAAAAGACAATTTCGTTGGGACTTGAATTCATGGATTTTGCATTTCAGGTAATAAAACAAGCGTAAAAATCTATGTTCTTTTGGATTAAAGTTCGTGGTTTAGGTGAACCACGAAATCCACGAAATTTAATCCCCCACGAAAATTAATGATTTTACAGTATTCCCTGTTTAATTTGTGCTTGATTAATGCTTTGTTTGTTGAAGTATATTTAATGTGTAAATAAAACTGTGAAAACTTAAGTTGTATGTTCATTTATTTCTTGTACTGCCAGCACTACTCAGGGCTTTCCCTTAACACTCCATGTGCCCTATTAACCAACATTTTAAGACTCTGACTTAGACTTAAAATTGACAACATTAATGATAACTGCCATTTCTTTGCAATTATATTTAACAATGAGAACTTTTATCTGAACAATTTGTTGTTACCCCTGAACATGTATGTCCATTTATATCAAACTCGGTACATATATAACAACTTGAGAGAGAATAGAACATTTGGCAATAAAACATCTTAGTTTGAGTCTTACAGCATTAGTGAATAAGGCTTCTGGAATCAGCAGCAAGAGAACAAGAGGATTTTAGGTAGCTCACCTGTCGTAGTTGCCTGTATGGCAAATTAAGTAGTATACAAATACTAGAGATATCAAGTTTGTCAAGTTTTATTTCAAAGCTAGGCCCAAATGAGCATCACCATAAACAATCAATACAACATTTTAAACAAAGGAACATAACAAACACACATAATTATGCAGATTTATAAACAAACAATCTGTTATTGCCTCATCTTTATTACCCCCACCGAGTTGAAAGGGGTAGTATGATCATGGTAGGTGTTGACCAGTCAGTCCGTCCGAGCGTCTGTATGAAACCCTCCTAAATTTCTTAAGGGGTTTTGATGAAACTTTCACTGCATAACAACGGAGTATCGACATATCAGGATTTTGTCTGAGTAATGGCCCATTGTTAATTCTCTTAATTCGGTGTCCATGACTGCTTCTCGTGAATCTTGATAACAATGATCATCTCAACACGACAGTGACAGGGTGGGGTTTTGTCAGTTCTTTTGCAGTTTGCTTGACTTATAGATTCTAGAGGTCATATTTTGCAGTATCTTTTTGTAACATGGCCCCATGATCATCTTAACGAAATCAAGGTAAAGTTCGGTATTGGGTCATCTAGAATCAAAATCTAAATGACAAGGTCAAACACAGTAAAACCTTGTAGTCGAGATATCTCACGTTTGTCCGAAATGTTTATGAAACTTGGTCACATTTGGCATTTAAACAGAATCTTCAAGTTCAAAGAGACATTATGTCACGTGGGGTCAAACAGGTCACTAGGTCAAATGATAGCAAAATTTGGTAAGTCACTAGAGCTCAAATATTAGTCCAAGCTTTATGAAAATTGGTCCTGAAATGAAATTGATTATCTTAAGAAATCTAGGTCACGTTCGATATTAGATCATCTAGCTAGAACTAAACCCAAAGAAAGAACATGCGCAAGTACATTCTAGAAACAGTTCTAACCTAAGAAAGAAATGTCAAGTTGGATCTTGTGTCGTAGATGGTAAAATAGGTCAACTCATCATTGTGTATTCATATTGTTGCCCAAATATTTATGAAACCTTGTGACAATGACCATCTCAATCAAATCTATATCACGATTGATATTGGGTAAGCAGGCCATATGATCAAAAACTCATACTAACTCTATCAAAAAAACCTGTTTGTTTTGAGAGTTTTGCATCAAAACCCACTCCATTCAGTAATAAAGAAATTACAGCAGTTTTTCGTAACTTAGAAAATGCTCCAATTAGAGTATGAGTTTGTGCATATGGTACATTCTGGGTCGTTCTCCAATGTATAAAAACACAGGACCTGGAGTCAAGAACTAAGTCACAAACTTTACAAATTATTATGTAGTAGCAATATGTTATCATTTTGCCGCTATTCCAGAAACTTGACCATAACGCTCTTCTCAAACATAGCCAGGTCCAGTTTGGTTGTGGAATATCTTTGCTCAAAATTATGAAAAAAACTTCTACATGCTATATACAGTTAATTAGGCAGGAGCGGCTATATTTCGTATTTTGCTTCAGAAATACTTTTTATCAACAAATATTTTTGGACAATATAAAAGCCAAATCATTCCCACTATTTTGCCTGAAAGTGATTTCAAATAATTCTACCGTACGAGTAACCATGACGTCACTCGAGCAGTTTGGATAAAAATAACAAGCTCTGTGGCACTTGAAGAATTATGATTGTTTTTTTCTTGAGTGGGTAAGTTTCTTTGATTAGGCAATATAGAAAACTGAAAAAATGTTATTTATAAAAACATTACCAAAAGTCATATTTTGGTATGTTATTCACCAGATGAAAGAAACTAATTATGCCAAAAATCAAATCAATTCCTTCCATAGAGTAGTCTTAAACCTTGAGTGATCCCGTATACCCAAGGATCCGCTATAATTGCCAATCAACTATCATGGAACTATATTTATTTTGTTTTAGAGGCTGCGTTTGCACATAACTAGGTAAGCAGTTATTGTAACTGATAACTTCGAAATCAGATCACTCGTACTACGACAGGTGAACAACCTAAAGCTCTATTTACCATCTTGATAAAACAATGTTTGAACTTAATAATCTTAACATTTTTATAACGTAGTAAAAAAACTTTTAATGTCTTTGAAATTTCAGGATGTATAGGATCTATCACCAGATCAACTGATATAAACTTCTATTAAATGAGATCTGGAAACGTTATCTAGCAAGCCACTGTAGGGAAGCTACTGTAAAAACTCATTAATTTTCGCATTGATGTAAATTTGGTGGATTTTGTAGTTCACCTCCAACCACGAAATCAAATCCCATCGAACAATACTTTAGACCCTTGTGTTTATCACATGAAATACTGCAAAATCTACGAGTTAATGTCCACTCGAAGTTGTCTTTTTTACAAAACCTTGAAATGTTGTCCCATCAAAATTATAGCATTTTATAGCATTACACAAAATGCTGTTATATAATGGGTGTGTAGTAACGCTTCTTGTGCACTAATAAACACAATAAAAGATATCCTCTGGGACGATTGTAATTTTCTACGAATCTTAGAAAAATCTATTTTAAGAATGTCCTTGACCCAAGTATGGCAAATCGAGTCAAGGTCACACACGAAGACGTGGAGCACACAAGTTTTACTGTTCTAAACAGTACAAGAAAAATAAAATATCGGAATATACTGTTGTTTTTGTCTAAGTACGCCTAAGCAAATGTAGTATAATTAGTTTGTTTGGGAAAGTAATCATAAAATTTTCTGTCAGTAGCTGCGTTAGTGCAAATATACTAAGGAACGGCATTACTTGATAATATAGTAAGACGTAATGACTGTTATACTGATCATTGAACATGGATGTTTTAAAATCTTCTTTAGCAATATTTGTTTGTTTTGTGCTTGTTAATTTCTGTTACGCACAAGAAAAGGATTTTGAGATAAAGGTACGCATATTTTATTATTTTATTGTATTGGCTGAAAACTCATTTTGAAGACTACCCTTGATGTTAATTGAATGTTAACGTGATGTGTCAAACATGAATTACAGTCAGATTGAATAACTGTAATGAACGTCTTTCCGAACAATTCATAGAAATGTGAGCGTGTTTTACCTCATTCTTTCTCATTTATTAATATATTTATGTGCGAACTTTTGTTTGGTCTTATTTCCATCAACATTCGATGCATCGGTAACTGAACTATGAAACATAAACGAACCATGTATGAGAAACTGACGGATAGGTGCAAACTATATTTAGGTTTGGTCAATTTGAGTTTCCGAAAAGTCGTTAAATTGAAAAATATCCCACAGATTAAGACGATTATCACACAACAACATGATGGTTGTTAACTTTTGGTAAATTTGGTCATTTTATGGTATATGGTATGGCCTACGGGAGACTACCCCCGTTTGAGTGGTGAAATATCGACTTTGTTTTCAAACGAAAATGACTAATTAAAACGCATTTTGGATGTCTTTTTTGCTCATATTTTCTCATGAAACGAGCGAACAGTAAAATATGTTCCATTTTATTTCAGAAACCAGAGATCTACTCGCTCCACATCCACTCTGACATAAAATATAGGTTTGCAACCACTAGGGTAACAAGTCGTGTCCAAAATGTTCACAGCATGCCCAGCGAGGCCATCTTTGACGTCACATTTCCGAACGAGGCTTTCATCACGGATTTCACTTTGTAAGTAAATGGTATTGCACTGTATGGACATTGTTTTGTGTAATTGTGTTATGCTATGTTGTTAATGTTTTCTGTGCTCGCCTTGTTAGGGTTAGTGCTGCCTTCCATGCCCGATATCCTCATATCTTTTTGCACTTCAGCGCTAACGTAATTTACTATTTTTTAAAAGCTGTGGATCCATAATTGATTGCACGATTGAGAATAGTTAGGAGTATTTCGAAAATGATGCGGAAACAAGTGAAATTCAAAACAAAATGCGTTTTCAGGCGATTTTTAGTTTACCGCTAAATCGGTCATCCAAGTCAGATATTTTGTAATCAGAATACGCCTTTTCCTTTTGGTAACACTTTGTCTGTCATAAGTATTTACACGTACTGTATGACACCATGTTTGAAATTTTATCTTGGCCAGTGGATATATAGTTATGTATGCGCGACCACTTGTAAATGAATACCTTAGCAGTAAAGAGGTACATTAATGCTAAATATTGACCCTTATTTCGAAAAACTATATCCGTATCATTAAATTTAGCCAAACATAAAAACAAAATACTATAAACAAGTAACCGAAATGTAGCCCATATTACGCTTGAGTATTGACATTCATTTACGTATGCAAAATTGTGATACATGGGACGTTCAAAAGGTTCTAGGACTGGAGCCCTCACGGATGCACTTTAAAAATTATACAAATAATAATACATAATTATTAAATATTAAATCGGAATTCAGTTGCGAAAAAGCGATATCCGATTTATCGCGTAATTCTGTCATGTCCGTCCGTAATCGTCCATTTTGAATCCATAGTAACGCGCATCCGGCGCAGCCCATCAATAACCACTGATGTGGACTACGTAATGAGCTATATCTTCACTAATAACCTATCGTTTGATGTGAAACATCGCTAAAACACAACTTGATGCATGTTGGACTTTGTCTGCAAAAATGGCGACATTTGAACGAATAAATGCTGAAATAAAGAGAAGTTGAACACTATGAAGGACAACTTCGGAACGCAAAAGTGATGTCATCGGAACGTAACGAAAAACTGACAAATAACAGGTTCCGTCAACATTAAAATTATATGCGCTCGAAATAGTATGCAAAGTATCGTAACTACAGTAGGACATATTTCTATAGTTATTTCTAGAGTTTTAGAATGCCACATGGGTATTATAAATGGTTGTTTTAGCGTGAAAGACATGTAAGTAATAGGAAATTTTAAAAAATGGTGACGTCAGTTACCGCGACATTTCAATATATCCACATTTTATTGTGCGGATTCACGCCTCGTTATTCGATAGAAAATTCGGAAAAAAAACATTCGATTCTCACAAACGATATACGTGTATATAGCTATGTGTGTTACAAGCATGCATTCATCACCATTATCATTAAAAACAGCGTATTTCGTAGCCCTATGAGTGACACTTACGACGTATAAAATAGCGCGACGTCATTTTGTGCGCCGGGTAGGAGTATGTGTCTAAGTTTAAACACCTGCAACTATCGAACCGCGTATTCATTTACCTTCATAATTGCACTGTTTGTAGAATAAGGTTTGAAATTTCATATGATATAAACTTTGATTTTTTGTGTTAAACAATGCAGGTTTTATGACAATAATCCTAGGACTTTTTGAACGTCCCACGTATTTTGTTGTTTGTAGGGAAATCGAAGGTACAACTGTTGTAGGAGAGATAAAAGAGAAAGATGCTGCTAAACAACAATACCTAGCTGCACTAGAACGAGGAGAAAGTGCAGCCTATCTTGGAATCAAGTAAGTATTATACCCGCGTAGTTTTATCATATGTTACATTGGCCCAACAACAGAGATGTGAAAGTGCAGCATATCTTGGAATCAAGTAAGTATTATACCAGAGTAGTTTTAGCATATGTTACATTGGCCACACAACAGAGATGTGAAAGTGCAGCATATCTTGGAATCAAGTAAGTATTATACCAGAGTAGTTTTATCATATGTTACATTGGCCACACAACAGAGATGTGAAAGTGCAGCATATCTTGGAATCAAGTAAGTATTATACCAGAGTAGTTTTAGCATATGTTACATTGGCCACACAACAGAGATGTGAAAGTGCAGCATATCTTGGAATCAAGTAAGTATTATACCAGAGTAGTTTTATCATATGTTACATTGGCCACACAACAGAGATGTGAAAGTGCAGTATATCTTGGAATCAAGTAGGTATTATACCTGAGTAGTTTTATCATATGTTACATTGGCCCAACAACAGAGATGTGAAAGTGCAGCAAATCCTGGAACCAAGTAAGTATTATACCCGCGTAGTTTTATCATATGTTACATTGGCCCAACAACAGAGGTGTGAAAGAGCAGCATATCTCGGAACCAAGTAAGTATTTACCCGAGTAGATTTATCATATGTTACATTGGCCCAACAACAGAGATGTGAAAGTGCAGTATATCTTGGAATCAAGTAAGTATTATACCAGAGTAGTTTTAGCATATGTTACATTGGCCACACAACAGAGATGTGAAAGTGCAGCAAATCCTGGAACCAAGTAAGTATTATACCAGTGTAGTTTTATCATATGTTACATTGGCCACACAACAGCGAGGTGAAAGTGCAGCATATATTGGAATCAAGTAAGTATTATTTATAGAATAATACATAGCTGAGCAGTGCCTTTGAGTGGTAATCGCTCCGGTAGGCTGATAATTACCCGAGGGCTTTAGCCCGAGGGCAATTATCACAGACCTACCGGGGCGATTATCACTCAAAGGCACTGCTCAGCCATCTATTGTTCTGTATAATATTTATGTTGCAACTTTTTCATGAAAACAACACATAAAAAACCGTTACGTGTTCAGTAATTGGTAGATCATTTGCTATTGTAGAGAGTTTTTATTGTCAAACTTGGATCTAGGCGCACAATGCACATCTACAAGAGCTGTAGATCTTACACTAAAATGTTCGTAACTTTTTTATTATTGAACGGAAACCTATAATGTGGGTATTCATTTTCTTAATTAGATAATTTGCTACACGCTGGTGTTTAGTTTAATGCAAAATTCTGAAAAAAGTGTTTTTCACACTTTTCGGAAGAATATAAAAATATTGATCTCGTCTAGGAAACTCGTTGTTTTCATCATAAATTAAAGGTCTAGTAAATAGGTAATGTATATATCATCGAAGGTTGATACAAAACATATTTTAAATGTGCTATTCTGCTTCTCCAAAGCCATCAACCGTGTTTGCAAGTGATTCTGGTAGAAATAGGCCTACGCTCAGCGGCCGACGCAAATGACGTAGCGTTGCGCGTGAACGTTGTCCAAGGGCGATTATTGCCCGGTGGGCGCGTGGCGGGGCAAAAAGCTGATTATACTTTTGAAAGGCCGAAAATGCTACTTTTAGAAGGCAATTTTGTTACTATATATAGTAACATAAGTATTATACCAGTGTAATTTTATCATATGTTACATTGGCCACACATCAGCGAGGTGAAAGTACAGCATATCTTGGAATCAAGTAAGTGTTATACCCGCGTAGTTTTATCATATGTTACATTGGCCCAACAACAGAGGTGTGAAAGTGCAGCAAATCCTGGAACCAAGTTAATATTTAGTATTATACCCGTCAGGCGCGTAGCCAGGCATACGCCCGTACGCCCGGGCGTACGCTCCATGAAAAAAAAGGTAAAATATACTGACTCAAAAATGCAATAAAAATCGATGCCTCCCTAGGGTTAGGCATAAATATTGGAAGCACTCTCCCTTTTGGATTCAGTGTATAACTCGATATTTTTCGAGCTCGCTTTGCTCGCTCATTAACTATCAAAACGAATTTCATCTGGTAGAGATCGAGAAGACCTGTGTTGCATGCTGCCTAAATAAATAAACAGTACTAACTCGCTCAATATATTTATTAAATATTGTGATTTATAAAATATGATAAAACAGAGATACGTTTGTGTGACATGATGCAAAAAAATGAAAATATTCTAGCTCGCTACGCTCGGTCAGTACTTTACTAAGTGGATAGCATCAAGTAGGGAACATGTATGTATGACCTGCTGCTCAGGCAAGCAGTGTTTTTCTAGCTCGCTACGCTCGCTCAGTACTTTACTAAGTGGATAGTATCAAGTATGGAACATGTATGTATGACCTGCTGCTCAGGCAAACAGTGTTTTTTTTGTCTAACTCGCTTCGCTCGCTCAGTATTTTACTAAATTAATATCATCAAGTAGGAACATGTATGTATGACCTGCTGCTCAGGCAAACAGTGTTTTTTCTAGCTCGTTACTCTCACTCAGTACTTTACTAAGTGAATATAATCAAGTAGGAAACATATATGTATGACCTGCTGCTCAGGCAAGCAGTTTTTTCTAGCTCGCTTCGCTCGCCCAGTACTTTACTAAGTGAATATCGTCAAGTAGGGAGCATGTTTGTATGACCTGCTGCTCAGGCAAGCAGTCTACGCTAGCTTAGTACTTTACAAAGTGAACATCATCAAGTAGGGAACATGTATGACATGTAGATCTATGCCTGCTTCTCAGTCAAACAATGTTTTTCTAGCTCGTTTCGCTCGCTTAGTACTGTAATAAGTGAATATCAGGTAGAGAACGATTATACGTGTTGGCTGCTCAGGTTAACTAATTTTTTCTAGCTCGCTTCGCTCGCATGGTACCTTTATTAGTTAATTTCACGAGCAGCATGTTGCTATTTACTCCCAAGAAATAAATCTGAAAACGGGCGTACACTCTAAATTGACCCAGCTACGCCCCTGCCCGTGTAGTTTCATCATAATTCTGTTAGTAATAATGATGGTAAATTTGGCTTACAAGGTATTATCGATATACAGGTTACCATGACATTATCATTCAAAGGAGGTGCGTTCAATTTCATGTCCGTTTGATAATTTTAATTAAGAAACTACGTTGATGAACGGAAATCGGTTTCACATACTGTTGGTGTTGGCCAGAATGCGTTAGGTATCACAAAAGTTATATACTCAATTCGCCAGACTTCGTTAAATTGATTTGTTATGTGTGGTGGGACATTTAAAATATACGCAAAGACTAAATATTGTTTTCACCATCTGAACACTTATTATACATTTTGTATTTAATATTTAACAGAAGTAAAGAGACGAACACATTTAACCTGGTGGTCACGGTTGCACCACAAAGTAAAATATCCTTCAACTTGACCTACCAAGAACTGCTGAAAAGGAAAAGTAGCCAGTATGAACAGGTGTGTTAAACAAGTTTTAATAATTTACTATGTGAATTATAGTTGTAAGAAAAACATAACATACCACATACTCTTCTGTCACACGCAAGCAAGTCTGTCACTCAATATGGTGGCTATTGGTTCATCAGGCATTGCTTTGTGATAGTGGTCACCGTAATAGTCAAATAGTTTAGAGCTGTTTCCTATGGTTTGTGGAGACACAAGTCATGACTGGTTGATAGTTTGATAAAGGAAACAAAATGTAGTGAAAATATGCTTGTTGTTTTATGGATCAAATTTTGATGATTGGTAACCCCGAACTTTATTTGTGTTTGGTAGCGTGACCCGCTTACAGAAGATCACCAAGACCAACGCCATCACCATGTACTAGATTGAAGTCATACGTAAAAGTTTATTTGATAGTTTGCATTATGTATTGCATGACTCTTGTATTTCCAGAACGGTTTCGAACACATATAGTTGAAAAGATCGACAGAAGTTTACGGATATTGTTTTATTCATATTTGTTTACATGCAAGTACTAGTTATTTCTATGCAACCGTAGGTAGAAAATGAAGTAAACTTCAATACAAAATCAATTTAATTGCGTCCCCAATATAATCATATGTATATAATGTACTGTTTCAGGTTATTTATATCGATCCAGGACAACCAGTTGAAGACATGGATATTACAGTCACCATTTTAGAATCCAGAAATATCACCATGTTGCGTGTTCCTCCTTTAAGACATGACATTGATGACACTCGGGTTGGTAAGTGAGCACGTGATAGCAGTGTTTCCCATCTAGAAAATATTCCGTAAATGATGGAGGCCATTCCATTGTTCATTTGTAACGTTTAGTCCGAAACGTACATACGTATATGCTGTTTAACAAACGATCATTCAAATGCAAACTACCATATACATTTAGCTGGCTAAGGGGGTGAGAAGGTCGTAAGTACAAAAGCATCTCAGGTTTCTGATTATAAATATGTATATGCCTTATCAGGACATTTGTTAGTAGTTGTTACGACCTTCTCATTCTTAACCAGCGATTTGATTCAAGCTGTGCGTAAATTAATTATTTTTGATAGTCGCCGATAGTCCTGTTAAGTACCTCTAATTTTGGGTACGTAACGGGACTATTGGCGACTATATATGCAAAATAATTTATTAACGCACAGTTGAAATCAAAAGCATATACGCGACAAGACCGTGCATATTTATGGTCTGCAGATCACTCACTTGTCTTATTAAGGCTGTCAGTGTCGAATAATGGATCGATCAAGCTATATGATTGTCTTTACATTCTTCCTGTCGACATAGGAGCAGCTCTACGATTAAGTCGTATACATCTGAATTAGTTGTTAACTTTATTGTTTGCGAAAGAGCAATTATTTACTGATTGAAAACAGATACGAGGAAACTGACTGATGTATATATAATAGCTTCGAAACTTGCTAAACATGGTGAATGGATAATATATACAAAATATTTGGTATGCTCAAACTATTTCAAATTGGTATTACCCAAGGGATCATTTTATTCCTGTTTTCTAAACCCAATCACCATGTTTAGAGAAAGTTATATTTATGCAGATATTAGTCCACTGACATTGATTACTCAACCAACACCGAATACTGGTCACGTGAAATGTATACCCAGTATTGTTCAGCAACAGCTCCATACAGCGAGTGGTATGTCTGGACAGTTTGTTGTCCAGTATGACATAGAACGTGGTATGGATGCCGGTGATATCTTGGTGAGTGGATGTTAGAGTCAATTATTTACAAAATAGTATACGTTTGAACATAATGCCATATAAAAAAACGGTCCACAGCGGCACAAGTGTAGAAAACACATAACCTCAGATTTTAGAATTAGTGTCTACAACTGATTATTTTTCAATATACGTAGCCCGACTCTATTGTGTTATAGGAAAGAAGGAACTATTTTTAAGGAATGAAAGACATGAGCAAAACGTATTGTTTGTACAATATAAGACCGCCTTTTAATCGTCAGAAGCTTATTGTCTTCAAATTGAGTGTTTTGATTACACGTAATAAAATTAATAATTTAGCCCACCTGCCAATAAGCCACATGGTGTGGTTTTGTGACCAGCCTTCGTCCAACCGTACGTACGGTTGCCATAGTTCTTAGTCATAGTCATTATAGGTCAGACTTTTGGTCTAGTCTTTATGAAGCTCCGTCACGATAAACACCCCAATAAAATCTAGGTCAATGTCGATATGGGGGACATATGGAGTCGAAAAACTAGATCACTAGGTCAAACTGTAGAAAAACATTTTATGAACGGTGAGCGGCAGAGGAACCTTTTGACCCTATTATTGTTCATTGAATTACATGTAATGATGTGTTTTATTCAGATTGTTGTACTTGAGTATGGTACGTCTAACATGCACCGCTGTACAAACTATTTGTAATGCGAAATGTTTATGCAATTAGCAGATATGATAGCTATTCTTTTACTTTGGATTGTAGATGGCCAATGGTTCCTTTGTGCATTTCTTTGCACCAGATGGCTTACAGCCAATTCCAAACAATGTGATGTTTATGATGGATATCAGCGGATCTATGGCTGGGAAAAAGTTCACACAGGTAAGACATTTTCAAAAAAAAACATTTATTGTGCGTTCTTGGAAAAATAAACGAGTTGGTTACTAAAATCAAGAGTTGTTACAGGAGTTATAAAAACAGCCTTATGAATGGAGTAACCAGTACTATCAAGTTGATGCGCGGCTCACAAGTGATCGTTTTAGAGCACTTGGTACGTATTATTATATATCAAATTGTATCACACCCTACATCAGGTAAGTAAAACAACGAAAGCCTTAAAGGACCAGAACGTCCAATGTATCCAAAAACATACAAGAACATGATACGATGCAGTTACGAGTAGTGTAAATTTTATACCTGGTGAGAGAATTAGCATTGATTTAAAGTACCTTGTAGTAATGGCTGCTTCTGATAAAACTTTTCAAGTCCGGTGCTTCCGGTGCTTCTAAATACTAGTAGATAAATCAGTGCTATAAATAGCATTACACGTATTAATATGTTCCATCGTTGACAGGGTCCATGAAACTCCAAATGGCTAGCGACTTAAAATGCAGTAAAGTAACACTTTATAATTATTGTTTTGTTTTAGTTGAAAGAAGTCATGAAATCCCTCATTCTACAATTGAGAGGAGGTGATCTGATGAATGTTATGTCGTTTTCTAACGATACCGTTCTTTGTGGATTCACCATGATGGACCTTAGAATAGACTACTACATGAACCATGTTAACGAGTTTATAGACAAATTGGTGGTATTTGGTGGTAAGCATACTGCCATGTTGTTTCGACCCATGGTAGGACAGTCTGTGAACATAACCTGTTGTCCCAATAACTAAATTTACTTACCTCCACAATGGCGAGACCTATCGTTTTTACAAGTACATTTGAGCCACTCTCCTGGTGCCTTATTCACCAACGTTATAAGTCTAAAACTCAGACTTAGACTTAAAATTGACAACATTTATAATCACTGTCATTTCTTTACCATTTTATTTAATCCAGTGAAATTTTATCTGATTATGTGATGTTACATACTCAACATGTATACCAATTTATATAAGAATCAGTTCATTTATAACAACATGAGAGTGGCTAGAACATTTGGAAATATAAAGTCTCAGTCTGAATTTTAGACTTATAACGTTGGTGAATAAGGCCCCAGGAAAACCGGGCTTATTGACAAAAATACGAAAATCATAGCGTTAGAAGACTCGAATGAACACTTTCTGAAAATTTGAACGAATTACTGCATAAATTAACGAAGTTATAGACTTTTGAAACTCACCACTCCCGCCAAGTTTTGAGTGACGTCGCAAACGTTATTCGAACGTTATTAGACGTAACGTTAAGAATCATTTCATAAACCCAGTATCTGATGAATTATAGACGTAAACTTTTCAAATTTTTGTCACATTATATACTGAGCAAAACAGCTAACTGAACGCTTTTTAAATTTGAATATTTCAGTATGCTGTAAGTGTACAAACTTAAAATTTTGCAAAGTTATTTCAATATAGATTGTGCACCCCGATGCAGCTTACCACATAAAAACTCATGCCCAAATCACTCATCCATAACGAAAAAGCTTCAAATCACATTTTTGCACGTTGTGATCGATTGCTCTCGAATTGCACGAGTTTTGTGTGCATTTTGTGTAGCAGCCTTCTCATGTTTGGATTATACTTCAGGCCAAGTTTCAGAACATTCCTATGGATAGTTCTATAAATATTCGTAAAAAAACATCAGCGTTCGGTTAGCTGTTTTGCTTAGTATAGAATAATATTATGATTTTAATTAAAAACGAAACAGTTGTTAGTGTTTGCTTAAAGGGAAAAGTAGCTGCTATTTTAACCACTAACCCCTTGTTTTTTTCCATTCGTGTAGTTTTCGGAAATTGGTCACCATAACAACGACGGAAGTAATTTTATCATAATTTATCAGAAAATTTAAATAGTGCTATGTTGTCCAACTTCTTACGATTTAATCGGTGAACATGACTTTTTTCTCATTTTAGACCTATTTCTAACTATCATTACATAACTACTATTTATATGTCAATAAGCACGGTTTTCCTTGAGAACGGCTCATTTTGTATAAGCCAGCGTCAATCTAGTCACTTTTCCACTTTCGTCTGAGAGACAGGTTATGAATATAGGATGTCATGTGATGATAATTTACACTGTAAACATTTGCTATTCTAGTAGATGAATTATTGCGAGTTATTTTTTGTAAACATATTTGTTTACACTGGGCATCTGTCTGTCTGGATGCATGCACGCGCTTATTTTCCTTAACTTTCGGTAAAGTTTCAACGACGTTTAACAGGAATGTTTGTGTTAATCGTACTTGTGTGTTTCGTCCACTTTGTTTGATTGGAGGAGTATGTATAGATTAATCACCCTTTGGTGGGTTTGAAGTTTTTGAATACATTCGTTAAGTGGGGGAGTGGTGGCGTAGAGGTAGGGCGCGCGCTTCGTGATCGAGAGATCCCGGGTTTAAACCTCGTTTGAATCACTGGTTCATTTCTTTGAGCAAGATTAACACACATGCTCCACTCCACCCATGTGTAAATTGGTAGCTGTAAGGGTAGTGTCTATTCCTGGGCGCCACAGATCGATGATGGCTGCCACAACCACAGGAGAGAAATATTCTTCACATGGAGTCTCGAATGTAGGTTTCATTAGGTAGCCCAATGACCAGGGAAGTTAAAGAGTCAAAGGGCTGTTGAACGACTGAACAGCTGAAAAAAGCCCTTGAAAATCAGTAACTTGTTTAACTTATAGAAGTATATGTTTTTAATATTTTCAGGGACAAACATTGAAGATGCTTTCAGAATGGGTTTTGTGATGCTGAACGTGGATACGATGATAGTTAAAACAGTGCAATCTCCGGTTATGGTGTTTCTGACGGACGGAGAAGCAACATGGGGAGAGACGGATGACAATGAACTTTTGAAAAAAATTACCCGTTTTAATCCCAATGACAGCCCTATTATTGTTTTAGCTTTCGGTGAAAATGCCGATTATGAACTAGGAAAGAAAATTGCCACTCAGAATGATGGCTTTGCCAAAAAGATATTTGAAGCATCAAATGCGTCCTCGCAAATAGACGGATTTTATAATGAGATTCCAGTGACCCTTTTGAATAACATAACCTTTGAATATCTAGACACACCTGTCGAGAATGTTACTAAGCAAACATACAATCACTATTTTAGTGGATCTGAACTGGTTGTCTGTGGCTGGTATCCTATTTCTCAAGATGCAACGAATCAAACAGAAATGAGTCTGCGAGTGAGTTCTAAGACTCACAGAGGTGGAAACAAAGTACTATTCAACGGTACTGAAAACGTTGTAAATATTGACGATGATACCTTAACGGAGAGTGGAGATTATGAAGAAATAACAGAAAAGATTTGGGCGTATCTTACTATCAAACAAATGTTAGATAAGAAACTAGCCTCTGATGATAAAGCTGAAATTGAGAATTATACTAAGGAAGTTCTAGACTTATCACTGAAGGTAATATTATTTTTCGGTACTATACCATCGGAACCTACTTGTATATTTGGTAGTTTACCCAGTGATTTCTAGATTTGTTTAAGAAATATAGATCATCAAAGACCTTTCATGCCGGATCTTATATATGAAATTCCGCTTTTATGGCCCCAGCATAGGTTGGTTATTCATGTAGATTTGGATTCAGCATTGTATGCTTTCCCGTGTCCAAAGATCAGGATGCATATAGTGATTGGCCTGTCCGTCTGATCGTCCGAATGAGGTTAACCCAACTGTACCATTCGTCCTACAGTTATATGGCTTGCTACATTTCTCATTGACTCGTTTAAATAAGTGTATTGTGTCATGGTATTGAAGTAACGTTATGCAATGCTGTTTAAGTTGAATGCTGCCTCCCCTGTCCAATTTTCTCGGGCAAAGAATAAAATACTTATAATGGCTGTTTATATTTTTGTTTACATATTTTTACTTGTAGACTTAGCCAAAAAGTCACGTGGTATGTCTACCCTGGATGTATTGATATTATTTTGTGCATTTTGTATTACTAGCACAACTAGTATTCATACATTGCAGTATGGGTTTTTAACCCCAATGACGTCAATGGTTGTCGCCATACCAACGGAACATGACGATTATCAATCAGTTAAACCAGGAGCTGCTAAACCAGGTGATAACATATTATTACATTAAAGTTTGACATATGTCAGTATTTTGATATTCTGCAATCACATCATCACGAAATGCTCCTATATCAACAAAATGTCCACCATACGTCCACTGTCTGTGTCCCAAACCACATATTATGTACTACACACAGCAATTTACAGGAAGGTCACTGAGCCATTTTCATTTTAAATAATTCAAGCTTGCTTTACATCACGAGAAACCTGTTCCAGACGCCTCTCGGGAAACGTCTCCTAGACATCATATGATCAGTGGAAACTTAATAGTTGAATGGTAACGAGCCTGAATCCCTTTATCTGTAGTTGATGTTGATTAGTCTATAAGACTAGCTGTAGTCTGGGTTGTCATGGGGTCGTGTATGTTGTTATTTCAATAATGTGATGATGGTTGTTTCCTTTACGATTAATTTTGTGATACATTTTGCTTATCCGGTAATAGTAATATAGTTATCACTGTGTGTTTACCATTAAAGTGCTGACAGCTCTACCAGGACTTAACGACACCATGCTACATATCATTCCATATGCACAGGACTCTACTGACACAGATACGTCCATCAGACAATCAAAACAACAACTGAAGAAGAAGAAGAATAAGAATAAGAAGCACTCGAAGAAAAAGCCAAAGAACAGAAGTAGGTATGATTTGTTAAGTCTCGGTGGTCTTTATTTCGCTAATCGCTATACAGTCTCTGTGATGGTCTCTATGTGACATACAGTTAAGCAGCCAGGAGTGGTATTTGCAAAAAACTAAGCAGAAAATTTAGATATTCTTAAAGTCTTAAAAGCGTCGAAAGTATATAAGCAATACAATGAATATGATTGATAGATTATAAATGTAGTTCTTAATCAGTCGGAAAATCAATACGCTTTGAACTGCGAAACCTGTGAACTGCAAATTTCTTAAGTTAAACTAGTTTTTTAGGTGTCACTTAATACGTGTGTTAGATGATCTGATGTCTGATAGGTCATTGAGTACCAATTTGAAAATCATAAAGCTATATGTAATGTTAGTGTAAGGTTTGCAACAACCTAAAGCTAATTTAAGCCCCTACGACGTATGTGTTTGTAACAAAGCGAAAAATGGTCAAATACTTGTGTGTATGTATTGTTCCCTCTTTATTTAAACAAGAATAACGACATTCTATTTTACTATTTTACTAGAGCATTCGTTCATCATTATAGTACTAAAACGGATGTATAGGAATATTACAGAAAATGTTTTAGTAATGTGCCTTTTCATTCGTTCTCATGCAATAACCGCAATTCTATTTATTATTTTGTAAAATCGGGTCATCCTGCAGTTTTTCGGCCGGGGCTTGGACTTTTAATTGTTTCTTTGGTTTGTGTGGAGACATTGCTAAGTGTAGTTGTGTTGTGGTGCTTCTGATTTCTATGCTCGGATGGTTCGGTTGAGTTATACCTTCCCTGTCTGATTTCCTCATACATTTTTGGGAATTCTCAGTCACACACTTGACTAGGATAGTACTAAGGATGACATAACGTTGAATATCAAAATCACAAATTGACCTGTGTTGGGATGAAAAAGCAGGAATTCTAATATCAAAGCACACACCGTTGCCATTTAGAGATATACATTCGTATTTTGAAATGAATATTATCGAATGATCGTCAGAAAATTAAATTTGTTTTATCTAATAACAATACAATAGGTGCTGCATTTCGCAGCATGTACTATGACTCTTGGTCAGAATGTTTGGTTGTAAGAGTAAACTGGGATAATGTATGTATTCAGATGTGTGACATCTTTATTGTACCTTAAATATGGCTACTGATCACATGGAATGACACGACTGTATGAATCATGAGTGAATTTCTTTTCAAAATTCACATTTCCAATGGTCTTTAATGATACGCGTCATGAGTGTATTTATTTTCAGGGTTCACATTTCCACTGGTTTTCAGTGATACGCGTGATGGTAAGCAGCCATTGTGTTTGAAGTTGTTAACAAATGAATCAGAACCAGCTACTGGGGTTTATTTACTGCACGAAACTACTTACGGTAGGTAAAAACTATTTCATTGCTGTTTGTATTTTTTCAAAATACTTCTTAAAGTTATTTTTGGAAATAAATTTAACAACATAAGACATCTTTGCGTTTGCGTCCTCTTTCTATTACTTATTTGCTATAAGTAGAGCATTTATTCAATGAAAATAACAGTGGAAATAACATTTTGACAATTTCATAGTTCAATTTACTTTCTCGCGTTAAGCCAATTAAAGCAACCGTTATACGAGAAAATTAAGCAAATAATAAACATTTTTTTATCTTATTTCAACCATGATCACAGAAATTATATTTTCGTGTACATTGATTTCTTTGACCACTTGGTGAAATAAAATTTGATCTTACACCAAAAGCAACAACTATCCCCTATTTATTTATCCTTATTCCAGGTATAAGAATAGAACTGAGGCTAGAAGCAGGCATTCAAAGGACCAAGAGAAGTATGAAAAAAGCCAGCTTAAGAGACATCATGTTGATTTGTAATACAGGAACTACAACAATATATTCGAAGCCAACGCGAGGGTAACTAACATTATTGATTGTTCTGTTCTGTCATATACAACTGAAAGTTTACCCAAACAGTCTTTTCTGAATGTATCATCAACTATCACTACTGTGCCCTTTAGTTAGCAAAACGTCTTACAACTTCTCCACATACGGATAGGAATTCCGTAACCAATATTTTGACTTAACATCAGACACTCTTCTTATGAGTCATTATGCCTACGTGAAATGGTATGTCGTTGTCGGAATGATGTTTCCTCCACAAGAACGCAAATCAGTGCAATTGACATACAAAATGAGAAAATATATGGTACAAACACTTCACCACGGTCTGTTTATAGATAATATATTTCCAATGAGCAGATACAAATAATGGTTTGATTAGATACAAGCTCTATGAGCTTTAAAGTGACGTTGTAGAATAGCACACTCACTGAGCGGGAGCTAAACTGTCTGTTTGGAGATAAGATTTATGGCAAGAGCTGTGCAGCCTGTTAGAAGTTAGAACTTTCCGATCAGCAGGAGCTACAAAGTGCGTTTAAAAAGTAGCATTTTCAGCTGGACAGGAGTTCTTCCAAGTTTGAGCGTAGATAAGAAATCCGACTGCTGGAGCAGATTCCATTTTATTGATAAAACTTCAAAATGTATAAATTGGCCAAATGGTACAACCGCTTGGTTGTGAAAATATTATAATATCGGTATTATGTATAGTCTGATGATATATTTGTAGCGTTTCCGTACAGCATACAGGGAACAGTACCGGTCTTTGGAATATTACCGAAGACGGACCTACGCGAGTCAATATCTCTCTGAGAGATGTCCAGCTGACTGTCCATTATTTACGTAAGGGTGATTTGAGTCTTGACGTAATAACCACAAGTTCTGATATGAGCGGTGTGGGTATATTAGGTAAGATTGTCTACACGTTATTGCGTGTATTGTATCCTAATTAAGACGAGCTATATTCATATTCAACTGCTAGTATCCCATTGTTAAACATTAATTGCAATTTGTAAAAAAGCTACAGTAGTAATATTTTATGAGCATATCGACGGTGCCGAACCAAAACCCCGTAACTCAAGTTTGGCGCATTTCTGTCTTGTCGCCATTTAAATAGCCAATCGCGTAACTTAGATGGCGACAAGACAGAAATGCGCGGGACGTCTAGCAGATGCGGATGCTGCAAAAAAAGTGTTCGCGCCAAAATCGAGTTACGGGGTTTTGGTTCGGCACCGTCAATATGTCATTTAAAAGATACCTTTCGTTTTAATACGTCTCCTGTACAAAAGAAATGATTGACACAAACACTTATAAATGTAGAGAAGTAATGTTCTTAATTTAAGATCATTCATCGTATTTGACGGTTTACGTCAGCTAACATGTCATAAATGATGACATTTTGAATGAACATCGATCGTAAATATTTAACATTATTTAATTAAACGAACCTTCTTCGTTCGGATGTCCAAATATGGAGAATAGTTGAATACAGCTTAACGAATTAAAATCAGACCATTGTTACGTTCTACTCCTTTACGCTGATATAGGATCTACCCAGCAAACATGACCACATGGGTCCCATATGGGTTATTCCTAGGCAAGCCCATATGGGCTTTCCCATATGGTAACCATATGGGTATTCCTGGACAAGTCCATATGGAACCCATATGGAATATTCCTGGGCAGACCCACATGGGCTTTCCCATATAAATATTGTTACTTGATATTCTGGGAAAGCCTATTTGGGTGCCCATATGGGTCCAATGTTTGAAGGATCTGAGCTGCCCATATGGATCCCGGTTGCACCACATATGGGGCCAATGTGGGTACCCATAAGGGTTCCATGCACTTTGTTTGCTGGGTAACTACATGGTGCCATTTCCTTATACATGTATTTATTTTAGACATCGCATATACATTTGATACAAGGACATATTCTTGCTTCCCGTTGGTTTGTTACACATATATTACTAAACTATGCAAAAAACATTTCATTTTATATATTTAACAGACCAGATCGTGGTGCCAAATGTTTCTTTGATCAACAGAAGAACCCACAAGAAGGGGAGAACATCGGGACTGTTCGAAATAAGGGACAAAACAGCGGTGCTGGATCATCGACAATTGAACAAAATCTACACGCCAAAGACATGTTGGTCTTTCAAGAAAAAAGAGAATAAATTAATTGACATCGATGCAGCAAAATTGGGCGGCTATTCAGCATAAACTTTGTGAGCCTTTGTAAGCAGAATGTTTACATCATATGGCTTTACTATGCATAAAAACAATAGCATTAGCATAATGCCTACCCATAACCTTAGTCCCAGCTGTAGAAAGGGTGTATAACATAGTTTCGTAAAGATATGCCAAAAACGATGACCTTAGGTATAAAGATATGAGGAAATCGGAAAGGAAAGGAAGCACTCCACACACCAGCTGAGCGCAGAAAACATTATAAACAACAGTCCATGTCATCAAAGCCATAAACATACCTGATATATCCCCGTGGTATGGGAAATGGCGCACTTAACAGTTTACATGGTCATTTTGTTTTATAAATTAAATATACATTATAAAAGTCTTTACCTATTGATAGGCCCATTCAATGGGGACATTTTGACACTAAATATTATTTGTTTACTGCTTCATTGCATATTTTATGTCCATTATAATGAATGACATACTCAGCATATTTCGTAACGTCCGCGGTATATGAAATAGCGCACCTACCGTCTAGGTTCCAAACGGCACAAAAACTAAAAGAAATCATGATGAAAATATTTTCAATTTTATTTTACGTCCACATAGGTCAATTTTACATAACAGTTGACTAACTTCTTTTACATGTTGTTGGATTATAAATAAATAACAAATAGCATGACTGAATAACACTGGTTGACAATAGCCATGACGTAATTGACTAAACACGTCAACTTGAATGTGTCCTAACAAGATGTAATTATCTTGAACAACAATGTAAGCATTAGTGATGGCATCTGCATGGTCAGATCTCTAAACAACAGGGTTTTAGAAAGTAAAAAATGTCAAAAACAGTAATTATTTCCAATATTAATCAAACCAATTATCTCCGATTTTGACCAATTTTGTTAGTTTTTGAAGATAAGCTGGACATCATATCATGAGTTTGACAGGTGTGTAGGACATTAAAATCTTGTAATCTTATGCTTACATGGATGCTAGTGGTCTCAATCAAAACAAAATAACATAAATATTCCATTTCTCAAAATTTTGGAATTATAATGTTGGAGGAAAAAAGTGACATAAGAAAATAACAACAAATATTGGTAGGGCATACATTTTGAGTTCTTAAACCCTTATCTTTCATTTAATGTCTAATTAATTTACACCATAGACGGAAAACATCCTAACTTTCAAATATATAATTATATAAAGGTAATCTCTGTAATTTTGGGAGCTTAACTCGTGAAAAAAGCATTTATCTGAGGTGCGCCATTTCTGATACCGCACCACAACCCATGCCACCAGGATATTGTGTTTGGCGTATGTATGTTGTTACTGGGACCGGTGAATATTTCGATTGGCTAGGGAGCGTCGTTTTCTCCGTTTTCGATGGACGGTCTTAATTGTAGTTTTCATGTTAGCATTGAGTGACCTGATATTAAGATGGCGTCAATAAATTCAATATTTACAGCATTATGCATGAGCTCTGCATCTCTGTTTGCTGGGAATAATTATATTTACCAGACAGTAATCCACTACAGAGGATAATTATTATTACTGAAACTCTTGCATAGTCAAATATTAAATTTAGAAATCTACATCACAATTTCTACCGTTCAAAATGCATAGATTTGTACTTAGTAGAAATATAAAAAAAATCGATCAAAGCAATACATTGTTAACTTGATTTTTACATTAAGTCTACCACGTTTCCATCACCAATTTAGTCAACGCCTCGTATATACGAGGGGTGTTTCAAAAGTTCCAGGAAAAGTGCTCTATAATGTTTATCGTATGTTCAAATCATTTTAAATTTTGCATTTAAATAGAACTATTCATGATATATATTGTTCCATGAATCAAACACATGATAGTACATTGTACAAAATGGCACTGCTGTCATAGTAACGTCAGTAATGGCTACCCGGGACAAATTTGACGTCGAGTCGTAGAAATCGTCAGACTAACCAACACATTGCTCCCAACCAAACAGCTACCAATAAACTACGACCTTTTAGTGCATAAAAACATTTTGCGAAGGGCGGTATAACATCATTTTTGGTCAATTTATGCCATAGTTTGAATATATGTTGTGTTCATGTTTAATTTTCGCCATATTAGAATCTACCGTCAAATGTCAGTAAATCATTGGAATTTGACATTTTTTTGTTTTTTTTTGGCATGAAAATTAAGACTTGAACCAGTAGAATATATAACAACTGCCTGCTAAGAACTTTGAATGTCACTGAGTAAGATGTATGAATAGTAGTAATGCTTCCAGACTGTCATTGTCACTGCTGCAGATGATCACAGGAAGGTACGACATGTTTTGAATAAGACGCTTGACGTTGTGCTAAACGTTTCAGCTTGATTGTGTGACACTTTCGAATGCTTTGCAAATAGATATGCATATATATGCATACCTCGAAGCGAGGCTTTCTTTTAGAATATAAAGCATTGTTGTTATTGTAACAGGTGTATTTTAGTGCCCTTTGACTGACAGAGTGATATTTAGTCAGAACATGTTCATAACGTACGGTCAGAGATAACGTTGCCCCGGGTAGCCATATCTGACGTTATTTTGGTGGCCGTGTCATTTTGTTTGGACACACTCTCGTGCGTTCAATTCATAGTACACTTTGTATCACGAATTGTTCTATTTAAATGCAAAGTTTGAAGTTTATAGACTCTAAGATAAATATTATAGAGCACTTTTCCTGGACCTTTTGAAACGGCTCACGTAGACATCATGGTTACCAACTCATATGTTAAAATCGCCCGTAACAGTAACTAAACCTTCCAATTGATATTGATATGCATTCGATATTAAAGCATCTTAGCAATCGCCCACACTTTGATTAGGCTAATCCGTAAGATACCGTCGGTTTCCCAATCTTGTTTTTCAATATCAAATTGTTCATAAAGTTTGTTACATATAAGGAAGCCCACACCATCACTTCCTTTGGGGGCGTTCACCTGAACATATTAGAGAGGTTGCGAAAGGAACGTGTACGGGTACGTGTACGTGTAGATACCCGTACACGTACTGGTACATGTTGTAATTTAAATTTGCTTGCGAAAGATAACGTGTACGTATAAAACCGCGTGACAGTTATAGCACGATTTCCCCATGAATCGAAATGAGTGTTTGTATAGTTTGATTAGTCCATGTTTCTTTTGATAAAACGATTTATCCGTGCCTACGCATACATGTGTGATGTGGTACACATACCTCTACAAGTCCCACTACACGGTGTTAACGTGTAAGCCCTACACATACCTTGATGACGATTTGCTCAAAAAGTAGTTCACTCGTACACGTACACGTTGACGTACGATTTCGCAACCTCTCTATTGTCTATAAGTTCCCTTCGTTTACTAACTTCGTCTCTACTAGACCAATTATATCCCGGTTCAATTAATTCAAACACTTCGATCTAATTGTATAATTTTGTGACTGGGTTAGAATGAGAAGGTCGTACCTATCACATATACGTGCATATTTGAAATCTGCTTTCAATTTATTAGGCGCTTCTTATATGAACATATTGTCATGAAAATCGGAACATGTCTTGTTGACCAAACTGAATTGAAACAGCCTGTTTTGCTATAAGGTAAGAATAATTTTCCGACAGATGTTTCTTGTTTTCTCTAAATATTGATTTTGTAGTTACGACATTCTCATTCTAAGCCAGCGATATGTTTCTTGTTTGCTCAAAATTTCGATTTATAAATTACTTACGACCTTCTCATTCTAAGTCAGTGATGTATCATCAATATCGTCAGTGGATGAAGATAATGCTGCGGTGTTTAGAACTGTTGTACTTCCGTATCTTAGTAGTTAGCGCATTTGCCGTCTAATCTGACAATAATCTAATCTGTTCAAATCCGGTTGGAGGTTTATTGTAGAAAGGTGGTTGACAAATAAAGGCTGCGCTCGACTACAAACCATGTAATGTACATATACACGAGTGTCGATGTGTGTGCAAATATTATAAGTAGCGCTTCCTAGTCACCGAATGGTAGTCATGCGTTGTTTTCGTCTGACTTGAGATTATTCGAAATCAATATGTGCTCGGATTCACTTCAGGATGATGTTTTATAATTATTTAAGCGTAAGAAGTCGTATAGAACTAGTCTCATGTCAATTCATTTTTCAATGATTTTACTTTAATAACATCAGGTTTAGTATACTGCAACTAAGTTATGATGATAAAGTAAATTAACATTACTTGTGACGCTTTAAAAATCCAGAAGAAAACTGATTGCACTTTTTGCCAATCTCGTATTATGGCGTCAATTAAAATCTTAAGCATGTGGTGATGTTTCCATCGTTTTTGCTGGCAAGTTGTTTGTCTTTCGGTAATCCAGGTTCCATTATCGGTCGCGGCAGGTCATATCTTTCAATGAAAACTTGACATCAATGCCATTTTTCTCAACCAAGTGTGCTATTTTTGGTAGAATGTTAGATAGTAATTATTAGCATGAGTACAAATAAAAACTGCTAAGGTGCATCATTTGCATTTGCTTTATATAAAAGTGCTGAGAAACGACTCAATTGGTGCATGCAAATGCATCTGTCACACATGATTCAGAAGGGTATAATGACAATATATGTAATAATTAAAAAACAACAAGAGTCTTACGATTTATTTGATAAGAAGTTTATTTCAAAATATATCAGCTCAATAAGTAAAAGACAGCTAACATGGTACAGGAAGAAGTTACATATACAAAGATTTATTTCTATAGAGATATACGGTGCTCTGGTCAGAAAACAACATATTAAGCAGGAAATCGTTCATCAGCTTTGTTAATAATTCTATGTTCATAGATAACTAACCAAAATATCATTAATATTGTTCTACTGCATTTGTTTTGTTTTTCCTGCCTGATTTGTATACATTATGTAGATCTTATTATCTAATGGTTATTTTTTTAATATAATTATCTTTTGAAATGTGACGTTTAATTGTCAATGTGTAATTCTAAATGTGTACAACTGTCCGTTATGCGTTCTGTTTTATCACAATTAAACGGTTACAATGTATAGTATGAAGGGTGTCACGAAACTGATCTTTTCATGGATAACCAATACTGTTCTTTGTGCTTCAAAATTAGTTATACTTTTCGGTTTGTTCATTTTGGAAGTAGCTGACGAATAAACTATTACTTGCCATGCGTTATTTGTCAAATTCTTGAACGAACACAACCTATGAGATGACAATCTAACTCTACCATTTCTCTGGTCTCTTCGATCTACACTCGTATATCCTGCTACAGGACATAGTTTGACAACATTATCTACATGGTGACGTATAACACTAAGTCATATAATGTCTTACAAATGCTAACAAAGTTTATACTGAAAAGTCTGGCAATCGAGCTGCGTCAATGTCAATTAGTTTGTTCTCTTTTTTCTTGAAAGACCAACATGTACTGGAATTAGTGTAGATGCTGTTGTCCAATTGTCTGTTTTCCATCACGGCCTTTTTGTTCTTCATTTTGAACATTCCAAATTCTCTTCCCTTCTTGTTGGTCCTGCTTGTAACGTATGAAACATTTGCTTTAACGATCTGGTCTGTTCAATATAAAAATAGATATGCTACAGAATAGGATATATTGTTCATTCAATAGTAAAATACTTCTGTAACACATGGGTTTACGACCATATGATGCTCACATACAAATGTCTTTGTCACTAAGCCACACCTTGACATTGGATCATTCGATGATTACACCCGCCGATGACCGGCCAATGTCAGTCCGGACTCTGGTTTGATTAGCCAAAAGGTACGCTGGTCGATCATTGTTAGGCGTAGGAATTGGTTATAGATTTTATCTTTATTATTAGGATCACGTCTGTAAGAAAGTTTTACTTTCAAACGAGGGGTGAATTAAACCTTATGACATCTTTGAACAGATTTCCGTTTTTAAATAATATTGTTGATCTTAATGGCTGAAACAAGTAGTAAATAATCTTACCTAATATGCCAACACCACTCATTCTAACATGTGTGGCTATAACTTCAATACTCAAATCACGTGTCTGTAAATAATGGACAATTAGCTGGATATCTCCCACCGAGACATCGACACGCGGTGGTCCAGTTCCGGTCACATTCCAGAGTATTGTACTAATCCCTGTTTGCTGCACGTAAACTCTACAAGTATATAATACAGCTATATAATTGTACGTATAATAAGTTTACTATAAAACATGTTGGAGACACATTGCCAAAGACTACTTTAATAGACAAGACTTGATAGCTCAGTGGAATTCTACCCTACAAACAAAGCTCCTCGTAAACTTCGACAACACAAACATAGTTTGTATCTCTTGCTCTGTGAATGTGCTTATATACAAATGGACTTGGTTATTACTGCTCAAGGGACTATATATCTCCTCCGCAGTGGAAAGGTATGCCCTTCAAATGGGTAATGGAGTTAGTGTTTGTTCAATATTTATCAATTTTGTACGGCAATTGAACAAATGCTGACTATACATATGGTGCAAACTATCATTGCAACAAAGACATATCATGTCCCATTATTATAACGACTGCGTTGTTATGTATACGGTTAATAGCAGATTGGCTATTTCTAGATCAAACAAATTAGCTGTTGCTAATAATTGTGAATAATTTGTCAGTTGCTAACTGAAAAGCACGCAGGTGGTTGTTGGTAATAAATTCCAGCAATACTGGTTGGGCAAAATGTCTATTGTATACATATGACATAAAAGATTGAAAAATGTAGTTACCCCCTTCTTGGCCTCGAATAGATCATTGTAGTTCCTGAATTAGAAATCAGCTTGATGTCTCGTAAGCTGGCTTGTTTCAAACCTTTCTTTGTCCTTTGGATGCCTGCTTCTAGTCTTATTTCTATACGTACCCCTGATAAAAGGAGAGATATGTTTGATAGCTTTGCAAGTACGCACAATAGATTCGCGCATACTAAAGTATTTAATTGCTATAAAAGGTAATTAAATCGGCCGGGAGAGGTAGCACTCAACTTAAAATGCCGAGCATAGATCACAATAACAAGGCACAATGTCGAACACATAACTAAACGAGAAAAAGAACTTAATTCCTGAAAGTTAGTATCCTCGTGTATGAGGTCACAAATCAGTTTCATTGCTGCACTTAAACATTTGTAAACTCAGTTGAAGCATTATAATTGATGCTCTAAAACATTTTAAAACTCTGTTAAAACATTATCATTGATACATTAAATCATTTGTAAACTCTGTTAAAGCATTATAATTGTTGCACTAAAACATTTGTAAACTCTGTTAAAGCATTATCATTGATACATTAAATCATTTGTAAACTCTGTTAAAGCATTATAATTGATACATTAAATCATTTGTAAACTCTGTTAAAGCATTATAATTGATACATTAAAACATTTGTAAACTCTGTTAAAGCATTATCATTGATGCATTAAAACATTTGTAAACTCTGTTAAAGCATTATCATTGATACATTAAATCATTTGTAAACTCTGTTAAAGCATTATCATTGGTGCATTAAATCATTTGTAAACTCTGTTAAAGCATTATCATTGATGCACTAAAACATTTGTTAACTCTGTTAAAGCATTATCATTGAAGCACTAAAACATTTGTTAACTCTGTTAAAGCATTATCATTGAAGCACTAAAACATTTGTTAACTCTGTTAAAGCATTATCATTGAAGCACTAAAACATTTGTAAACTCTGTTTAAGCATTATCATTGGTACACTAAAACATTTGTAAACTCTGTTAAAGCAGTATCATTGGTGCACTAAAACATTTGTTAACTCTGTTAAAGCATTATCATTGAAGCACTAAAACATTTGTTAACTCTGTTAAAGCATTATCATTGAAGCACTAAAACATTTGTAAACTCTGTTAAAGCATTATCATTGAAGCACTAAAACATTTGTAAACTCTGTTAAAGCATTATCATTGATGCATTAAAACATTTGTAAACTCTGTTAAAGCATTATAATTGATGCATTAAATCATTTGTAAACTCTGTTAAAGCATTATAATTGATACATTAAATCATTTGTAAACTCTGTTAAAGCATTATCATTGATGCACTAAAACATTTGTAAACTCTGTTAAAGCATTATCATTGATGCATTAAAACATTTGTAAACTCTGTTAAAGCATTTTCATTGATACATTAAATCATTTGTAAACTCTGTTAAAGCATTATAATTGATGCACTAAAACATTTGTAAACTCTGTTAAAGCATTATCATTGATGCACTAAAACATTTGTAAACTCTGTTTAAGCATTATCATTGGTACACTAAAACATTTGTAAACTCTGTTAAAGCATTATCATTGATGCACTAAAACATTTGTAAACTCTGTTTAAGCATTATCATTGGTACACTTAAACATTTGTAAACTCTGTTAAAGCAGTATCATTGTTGCACTAAAACATTTGTAAACTTTGTAAAAGCATTAACGTTGTTGCCTTAAAACATTTTAAAACTCTGTTAAAGCATTATCATTGGTGCACTAAAACATTTGTAAACTCTGTTAAAGCATTATCATTGGTGCACTAAAACATTTGTAAACTCTGTTAAAGCATTATCATTGGTGCATTAAAACATTTGTAAACTCTGTTAAAGCATTATCATTGGTGCACTAAAACATTTGTAAACTCTGTTAAAGCAGTATCATTGATACATTAAAACATTTATAAACTCTGTTAAAGCATTATCATTGATGCACTAAAACATTTGTAAACTATGTTAAAGCATTATCATTGATACATTAAAACATTTGTAAACTCTGTTAAAGCATAACTTTTTGTGAATAATTAAAAATCAAAATGACCACCCAGACCACCAGTGTTGTGTTGCAATGTTGTGCACGCAATTTCCACGGAATGTCATTAAACATATGATTTAAATGATAATGCTTGCTCAGATATTTCTGATAAATTTCACATTGAGAAACTACAATGTACGTGTATGTTATCAATCTGAATTATGAATCACACAACAATTGTTTTTATCTTAACGGAAGATCAAGAAAACGAATGAAGACATTTTACGTACAGTTACAACATATTCTAACTGGTTGACATTTATCATATCATGGTATCCCGTTTATGTTATTAAATTATTGACTTGCTCAAATAATTACGGACATAGTATTGTGACAATCAAATAATAAATCCGTAAGGGAACGATGTTTGAGTGCGCCGGTTATAAAATATATTTTACTTACCATAAGTAGTTTCGTGCAGTAAATAAACACCACTAGCTGATTGTGAACCACTTGTTATCAACTTCAAACACACAGGCTGTTTACCAGTAGACGTATCACTGAAGATCAGTGGAAATGTGAACCCTGAAAATAAATTCACACATGAAGCGTTTCACAGAAGACCAGTGGAAATATGAACCCTGAAAATTTATACACACATGGCGTGTATCACTGAAGATCAGCGGAAAAGTGAACACTGAAAACAAATTCACACATGGTGCGTTGCACAGAAGACAAGTTGAAATGTGAACCCTGAAAATAAATACAAACTACTTAAACAATTAATCATCTAAATATTATTGCTTAACGAACTGTTATAATATTAAAAAAATGTTAGTTTTCTTCTAAGACTCTTTGTATATACCATCCTTGGTAGCTTAACTGGATGGAATAACTGGTAGACTCATCTGACTAAAGCCGTGTAACATAAGAAATAAGACCTAAGACATTCATGTATGTTTTTAATTAGCATTTTTGTATATTCCAACTAAGAACTTTCTCCCACTTTGTAAATTTGTATATTTTGTTGATTGTATAATATTAATATGAGTGTATGTATTCATGCACTATAAATACCAATATCAGTTGTATGTTTATGTCCAGTAGGCTCTATTAATGTGATAATTGATAGATGTTATATGAAACATTTCAAATGCAATCACTTATTTCGATATTTGTGGTAATCCGAACAATAGACCAGAATCAATTTATATGTATGTATGAGTACTATCTGAAAAGAACTTGTATATCGAGGATCTTGCATGAGTGCTCATTACATACGAGTTTTATTAAACGAGTGGACAAAACAATATGATACGAGGCTTTGATTCAAGGCACGGATTGGCTTACGTTACGTCATCCTGAACCAAATAACCAATCAACGTCAAGCTAATTTGAATGTTTAATGAATGGGCTTGGAGTGCATTACGATATTTCCGGCACGGCTTTAATGTACTCCCAGACCGCAGGTTATGTGATAAATGCATAATTTTAATACATATCACCACTAACCATTGTAAGCTATGTAAAATTGTACTGTATATACGTACGTGTAGAATGACAGGCATGTATGCCTTTTTCTTGAATAAACTATAATACGAGGATCATTCAATATATTCGTAGACAATCGTTCTCATTTTATTATATTGGTGTTTAAATAATCATTTCTTATATCACTATAAATATTCATTTATTACCTACCGTAGATACAAATTTATCTTTAATTATGCAACACAGTAGCATGTCAGCAGCCGTTGTATTACCATAGTAACGCGCTACCACCCCCGACCGACGTAACATACCCTTTTCGTTAGTTCAACTAGTTATAAATTCCGAATGGATTAATTTACATTCCCATACGTTTGCTAGATTATTGAGAGATATTAATATAATATTTGGTGAAAATATTAAGTTGTTTAGACGTTTGAGTTTGAATTGAGAAGTATTTGATCTATGCCTGTCACGTTTTCATTAACGTCAAAATGCCGATGAACTTACGCCAGGAAATTCATGCAACTATCAAATTGTGCACTTGTCTTGGAAATACACAACAAACACACATCATCTGCTAATGAGAACAAACGGAGAAACTGCAGTATTCAGTGTCCATATGTTTTAGTGACAAAATCACATTTCTGAAGAGCAGCATGGTATTAAATATGATTAAGGGATCGAACGATATCGGCAAACGTAGGGACGTTTGAGGAAACGCCAGTCAAAATTTTCAAGGCGTTTCAATTTAGCATACAACCATCAAGTCCAGCTTAATACTTAACTTTGAATATATAAAATGTTGTAGTAGATCTATTTAATAATGTATAACTAAAATATTTGTGTTCAAATTCATATAAATAAAATAATTCAATATCGTGTTTAGCATTTGAAAAATAGTAAAACGTCAATAACGTCGCTGACGTCAGAATATAGTTGCCTTGTGTGGTGGCTGCGGTAAGCTGATAGTTTTGTTTTATCCATATTTTCTTTAAAAATGCGTCTATTCGTGCAATATTGTCTGCACTTGTGTCCGAAAGGCTGTAGTTAAGTGTGATACAATGAGTTATTATCTGTGTCAATGTGTATTAAAATGAGTTATTATCTGTGTCAATGTGTATTAAAATGATGAGTCCAGTCCACGAATTTATTGAATGACCCTCGTATACTATAAAAGTAAATAGTGACAAAACAAATCGTACTTACCTTTGTTCTTTAACTTCTTCCTCGATTGCTTGTGCTTTTTTGTTCTTCGACTAGAAGCAGGGTCATGTGAAAGCATTGAGTATTGAGGCACTAGAAAATCCACGTAAATGGTTAACACAAACTGATAGACGTAAATCAAAATAAGTACAATATATCACAAAACAGGTTTAAAAGGAAACATTCGTTATCACATTATTAGAATAATTGGTGGTAATACATTTACCGAAATAAATCTATCTCTATATCTTACCTAACCTACCTAATGCCATCAATATGCAAACAACAGCGCTTAATACGTAATGCTATTTGATCAATAACACATGCAAATTAGTAAAGCCAATCTAGTCAAGTAAAAAACTATTTATTGTTGGAAATGAATATAGCAAAGTAAACATAAACTATGTATTTCTTTTGACCGCTTAAGCATATTTTGCCCCGGAGACGTACTATAATTGTAGAAGTTAGGTTTTCTTGATGGTATAATTACCGCCAATAGTTCTGCCTTTTACAATAATCTGTTCATCACAAGAAAGATATGATTGATGTAAGCTTACTCATATGCAACTTACATTCTGTTTCTTAATCATAACACCATACTATTGCTATCCTAAGCTACACATACTGAAATAATGATAAAAACTTACTAATCGAATGTCTTGGAGGGGAAGAACCACTCATTGCTCTGAAACAATGACATAAATAAACATCATTTGAACCATTTTTTTACGTCCGGGCGAGTTTTGATGTACATGTACGATGCTCGTTTGAATGTATAGGTAGAAATAAGATAAAACTACCATGTGATAGTTGTCATTTGAATTAGGCACTCATTTTCCATCAGTATAGGCCAGCACGTTTATGTGTCATCACGATGTTTTCAAATATATTTATGCAAGAGTTGTCATCTTCGTCCGCATTTGGGTTGTTTTTGCAGATTACACTAACAACTAGTTGACTAGGTTTTTCCTGGGAGATATTGATTTGGCGACATAATGATGTCGTTATAAATTATATGTCAAGAACGAGCTTGTACAGTCAATCAATCCGGTGTCTATAGACGATCTATGTCTCTATAATATGCGCCTCCTTATCTTAGTGGTTAAAGGGCGCATGTCATCTAATCTGGCGACCCGGGTACAAATCCGGGTGGAGATTAATGTATATAATTATGATTATATGACAAGTCAGCCATATTTCAGCATTAAGCTGACTGGCAAATAATGGATATGCTTAAAGCAATTAACTTAAATGATGTACATATCATCGTGTAAATACATAATTAAACAATATAAACTATTACCCGGAAGAAAAAGTTCTGCTTTGAAATCCTCCAATAGAAGGCAACGCGTCCATCTCCATGTGATGGGTGGCTACAATAAAGAATGAAATCATGACAAACAAATCAAATATTGGCCAAGGTATAAGTAGAAAGAGTACGCTTGTTTGGGATTTGTGTCGTATGTCCTAACGGAAGTCGAAGTCTATAGGTTTTTGGTATAGCTTCCTTGTTTGTAGAGCAGGGCCGGTATTCACAAAAAACTTAAGTTAAAAATATGAATTGTCGATATTTTGCAAGAAGCTAATAATAAGTCAATTTTTATTGATGATTTTTGTAGCGCTTAACAAAATGTTTCAAAGTAATGTAAAAAGTAGATCATCTTGATTTTTTTGTTTAGCTGATACACTTAAGGAAATCATAAGATTTTGGGAAAATTCTAACTTTTCACTTAAGTTTCTTTGTGAATACCACCCATTAGTATAAAGGTTGTTTAAAGGTCGTTTGTTGCAATAGTTGTAAATGTGACAGAGTTATTCACACAATGATGAAATAATGTCAATTAATATTGATACAGAATTTTTCAAAATATATGTTATAGTTTCGTCAGTGAATAAAATGCTTATAAAATAAACTAGCCAATTCATTGAACAGCTCAAATCACTAGTAGAAGTAATGTCTGCAAATTCGTTGCCGTGACCCTACAACTATTAGCAATTAAATATCTCTCAGTGTTGCAACAAATAAGTAGCTCTGCTATTAAAAGTCAGTGGCATGATGAACACAAGGAAGCACAATTATAAAACACGTTTTAATTGGATGACAGATCATTGAACTTTAAACAACGTACACATTGGTTATGCAAAAATCTGTAACCTTGGTACATGTACTCAAGGTGATCATATGTGTAAAATACAAAGGCACCTTTATTGCAAATGCTGCTTGTGGTCATATTTTTAAATATATAATTTCGACACATGCAATATGCAAAAGAGCGTCAAGCAAGAGTTATTTCAACCTGTATATGACTACGATTTTGTGCCATAAAGATTGATAGTAGATATTGACCCATTCCTGTAAAAGTTTGTATACTGATGTAGGTGGTTTAAGACACGAACAGTAAGAATATGACGGCCGATTAGTGGTGCATTTATAAGCTGTTTGTCTGATGTGATGAACGGAATATCATAATACCATGTACTGACATATGCTATGCATAGAGGATCTATCACGAGTTGCCAATTGATATAAATTTATATTAAACGAGATTTGGAAATTTTATTAAGCGAGCCTCTAAAATCTCAAAATACGCAGTTTTATTGGAAAAACACACCCATGTAGTAAACCTTTATACTGCACATGTTTCGTATAAAATTATATTATACGTACTCGCTATACTTACCTGTATACCTGAAAAGTCATGAGATATTTCAATATATCAACATTTTATTACCTCGTTTTGGGACTGCTGGTTTAACTAATTGATAATCTTCAAGTTCCGTTGGTATGGTGACAACCATTGACGTCAGTGGAGTTACAAAGCCATACTAAAACATATGAATAACGAAAGTGAAGATATATAATGCTATCAATACATATCTGCAGTCTCCTGAATCTACACCCACATGTTTTGGTTGAGTCTTCTTTGTGATCTGTCCTCTTGATGCTATTGTCGATTCAAAGATGTCTGTCAAAACCGCCATAATGTTTCATTTATGAATAGCTAATTGCATCAAGTTTAACCACTACGCTATAGGACCATCAGCTATTTAATCATTTAAGTGTATTATTGATGGTAGAATTTAATCCTGACAAACCTTTAATAATCGACCGGGGTGAATGTTTGTTTACGCGGTTGTGACAGAGATCTTTGAATCAACTATAGAGACTTAATAAATATTGAAGTACAGTTGATAAGTTGGTAACGGATCATGCGGTTTACCGGATCACTAAACGTTTTAAAATTAAATGATGTAATTAAAATATCTACTTGTACTTTTGTCATAAATAATTGCTTTAATTAGCGTAATAAGATACTAAAATAAATATATCAAATACAGTTCACTAGATTGCAAAAGAACACCGTATATGTCAATAAATGTAATCCGGTATACACCTAACATGAAACAAAATAAATAAATTGAAAAAAAAGTTTAACCTGGAAATTCAAGTATATGATGTTCAGCCGGTATTGAATTGCAAAACATTACCTTCAAGGATAACTCTAGAACTTCCTTCGTGTATTTCTCAATTTCAGCTTTATCATCAGTGGCTAGTTTCTTATCTAACATTTGTTTGATAGTAAGATACGCCCAAATCTTTTCGGTTATTTCTTCGAAATCTCCACTTTTCGTTAAATTGTCATCATCGACATTTATTATGTTTTCAAAGCCGCCGGATAGAACAATGTTTCCTCTGTTGGAAGTCTTGGCATTAACTCGTAAACTCATTTCTGTTTGATTCGTTGCATCTTGAGAAATAGGATACCACCCGCATATAACCACTTCCGATCCATTAAAATAATTAGCATACATGTGCTTTGTGACATTTTCTACTGGTTTGTCTAGATATTCAAAGGTTATGTTGTTCAAAAGCGTGACAGATATTTCATTGTAAAATCCGACGATTTGCAAGGACGCGTCAGAAGCTTCATAGATCTTCCTCCCAAAGCCGTTATTTTGCAAGGCAATTTTCTTCACAATTTCATAATCGGCGTTGTCACCGAAAGCTAAAGAAAATATAGGAATGTCATTCTCATTTACGCTACCAATCTTTTTCAAAATTTCATTGTTATTTGTCACCCCCGATGTTGCTTCTCCGTCAGTCAGGAACACAATTACTGGAGATCGCACCGTGGATTCGACTAGTGTTTCGTCGTTCAAAAACTTCAAGCCGTCCCTGATAGCCAGTTCAATGTTAGTTCCTGAAAGTATTGACAATAAATAAACATGTATAATATTTGTAGAAGTGTGCGTCACAGAAACATAAGTTTCCAATTAACTCTATAAAGCTATCAACGAATGATAACTTCGGTAATATTAAATCATCTTTCCAAACAATCTGGAAAACATGCACACTAAAGTCTAGTGAACTCGAATAATACGATAGATAAGGCCTAACATATAATAGTACCAGTACAAAACTACCACATCCATATTTTTTATAATAAAGATGTCTCTCCCGAACCCGGGCCAAAATTTGTCTGACGTGTTGCACACCTAAACGATTTCTTAATATTTGATATAATATAATATGAATTCTTTCTCGCCATTTATCACCATGCTATTTAATCAAATTTTTTATTGTTGTTTTGTAAAAAGTCCTTTTCAGGACTAAATATGCTAATAAACTATATTCTATTCATATTCTCTGTGGTACTTCGTTAAAACTGACGATGTTCCTGACTGTACACTCAAACTCGCACGAAAAAATGACCCATAATTCTTATTAAAAAATTGAAAGACTTTTATCGAAAGTGTTAAAGCAGGGGCGGAATGACAGCCGAACAGACCAGTAAAACAAGTATGTCTCCGTAATACAGGGGACAGTATGATTAATTCACGGACAATAGAATAAGATTAGTACTGGTTATCCTACGATAGGACGAAGTAAAATAGAAAAACATTTGCGATAATGCCCCAGAGTTGGCCCTGCAAATTACATGGAAGAAAGAAAGAAAATGTTCTTACCACCAGTTGCCTTTAAAGAGTCAACAAAGTCGGAGGCGTCAGCGATAACATCTTCGTCCTTAGCATCCATCATTTTGAACCTCCAAAGATTTGTTGTGCTAGAAAATGTCATGATATTCATCCGATCACCTTCGCCCAGTTGTAATATAATGGATTTCATAGCTTCTTTCAACTGAAACAAATGTTACTTTTACAATATACGTTCATTCGTAAGCCAGTGACATTGAAAAAAATACCATTGCCGCATTCATCCTTTTGCCCATTATTTTAAGCTAGGTCAAGTCGTAGTTGTGCCTTTTTATGTCGCATTAACGTTAATTCACTGTCATTGGAGTTTTAAACTAAGCCACGGGGTGATTGTGCCTCATTTGGTCGACGTTTTGGCATGGGTTTGTGCGGTTGTGTCGCCGGGGAACTTGGTCGAGTCTTGGCTGCGTTTCATTCGGTAGCATGCAATAACCACTATTCTATACTATCCTTGTGAAATTGGGCCATCATGCAATCCTGAAATCAGTAACACCACAACACAACTACACTGAGCAATGCCCACATATAAGCCAAAGAAACAATTAAAAGTTCAAGTCCCCGCTGAAAAAAATGCAGCATGACCCAATTCTACAAAGAAATTATAAAAGAATATTATAAAACCTGTTACCTGTGTAAGCTTTTTCCCAGACATAGATCCACTGACATCCAAAATATAGAGAACATTGTGAGGTATTGGCTGTAAACCTTCTGGTGCAAAGAAATGCACAAAGTAACCATTGACAATCTACAAGCAGTAACAAGACATGTATAAGTATATTTAACGTAACTACAAGATGTGAATATACATGTACATGTCTACATACTTCGAACTGTAAAATTTGTTTTCGCTCCCAAAACACTACTATCCGATCATCCAACTAACATAAGGACTTAATGGAATCATTAGGCAGTTTTCACAAACCACTGTATGTTAACTATATGATTTTTTATGTCTAAATTGTATGCCAAGTCCTTAGTTTCCCTAAGACCTTAAATTATGATTTTTTTTAATTTACGAATTGTTATTTTGTCAACAAACCGCCTAGATTTTTTTTATTCATTTTTATCCATAGTGTTTACCACCTTTGGAACTTAACTAATGTGCTGAAAATGCATCATTCTACATGCAGGTTACCAAGTTATTGCTCTTTGAAAATAGCTGTTACTGCTGAAAATGTAATTTAATGTGCGATTGTACATCAATGTATGTTCGACGGCACATAAAATGTTGCTTTTTTAAAAGTTCGTGTAATGTATAGAAACGTGTTCTTTACTTGTAGACCCGATGTGAACTTCATTTGTACGTATGAACATAGTTTTCCAATTCACATTGTTGACCCAATAATTGCCTCATTAAATTCTAAAGCTGGTCTTATGCGGTGTAATGTTTTCTTCACTTCGGTCGTTGTGAAAATTTTGTTTTATACCCGCATTATGTTCAAACCTGCAATATAATTTAGAAATAATTGACGTTAACATCCACTTACCAAAATATCACCAGCATCCATACCACGTTCAACGTCATACTGGACAACAAACTGACCAGACATACCACTTGCCGTCTGGAGCTGTTGCTGAACGATGCTTGGTATAAATTTCACGTGGCCAGTCTTTGGTGTTGGTTGAGAAATCAGGGTCAATGTGCTAAAATCTGTGGAACAATTAGACATAATTGTATAAACAAAGCACAACTATAAACATGATGATAAAAATAAGGCAAATATAAATGATAAGTAAACTGATTCCAAATCAGTTGAACGTATAACATGTCTACATTGTACATGTAGTGTACATGTCTATCCGTCTTGATTGCGCTCATGTCGTGTTATATAATAGCCCTTCTTGAGTCAAACATCTATCGTATGTAAAACAGAATACGATTCAGAAAACATCACAAAAGGGACTCGTCGGACTTTGGCGTACACTTGTTCAGAGGTGGTATTCAATATTGGACTAAATTGACTTACCGATAAGGAAAACCAGCTAGGTAAAAAAAGTTATCAATTTTCTAGGGCTGGTTTCAGTTGTTAACCCGCTCAAGCACCCTTTGCCATTTTAGCATATCACTTCATATTTAGCTCTTGGTAAGTAACAAGCCATATGATTGGCTATCCTTATTCTCCAATTAAATAATCAATAGTGAATACCACACACAATAAAATCACCAATTTGTGATCACTTACCAACCAGATTGTCATCAATGTCATTTCTTAAAGGAGGAACACGCAACATGGTGATATTCCTGGATTCTAAAATGGTGACTGTAATATCCATGTCCTCAACTGGTTGTCCTGGATCGATGTAAATAACCTAAAACAATATACAGAGAGTAATGACATTTATAATTGTGCATTTTCGAAGATTCTTCAATTCTTACCAATTGTAATAGAGAAATAGTGCAAACCAACTTTGAATATGATTGTATCCCTGAAAAAATGCCAGCGACATATTCAACAAGGATGTGCACTGGTAAAACACAGTCCGGAATAAGAATTTAAATACATGTACTGGTATCTACACGATGTTTGGTCTAGGTCTTCATGATCTTCATAACATAAGCAGTAACTGCTGTTATTAACTAGCCTCAAATGAAGTTCGAGTTGAAACATTCACCGTACACCCATTATTAATATGGGATCCATAAAATACCAAGAATATGTTCATTTGATTTTGTTTCCAGTAATGAATGAATGATCAACCTGTGTTAATGAGTTCCACTGCGAGTACAGTAAAATTTTCTAAATGTCTTTATTATGACTGCAATGTAGACAATATTTCAGAAGATCATAACCTGCAAAACATATGGGGAATTAACCGGGTGGCATACTTGCGCCGGACATGTACTACGGTACGTGTAAGAATATATGCAGATTTTAAATAACAATATATACAAACCTGTTCATACTGGCTACTTTTCCTTTTCAACAATTCTTGGTAAGTCAAGTTGAAGGAGATCTTACTTTGTGGAGCAACTGTCACGGCCAGGTTAAATTTGTTCGTCTCCCTACTCCTGTTAAATAGTGAAACACAATTATGATAATGATAAAACAAACCAAATCCTTTGTATGTATTCCTAAATGTTAATACAGTGCAAATGTATGATGCATGACTCAGATGTACATGATGTCCGCAGATCTAATCAATTTTTGTACAGCGCCAAATCCAATTCCATTACAAAAAACGAGGGGATCGCTCTTTTTATAAGATTTTTAAAAACATGATATCTGACCCCGTAATTATAAACATTCGAGTACTCCATGCTCAAAGATATACTCTGTTCTTCAGTTGGAGCACTTTCTTAGCACCTTTACACAAACTGTTGTAACTTTTTTATTACTGAATGGAAACATATCACTCGGTGGTCATTTACTTAATTACACCATTTGCTACCAGTTGAGTTTGTTTTTGATGCAAACATCTAAACATTTTTTTCAAAGTTGAGCACGACGTATAGGGTTTGAGTTAGCAGATTTTTGAAATTTGAATAAAATAAAAAAAATAACGGATACATGGTGGTTCGTTACAAATTTTTATTATTCATAATGTCTTCATTCATTGCAAAGTGAGTATATTATATAGGCTACTTGAAAAGATGGGGGTTCTATGCCTGACTCTTACACCAGTGGGCATCGTTTTTCCGTATGGCTTCCGATTGTATATGCTCTATGCACATTATTAAATATAACACCATATAAATAGAGCTAGTCAGTAGGTCGCTTCTCTTGTTGATTGATTTCGACTTATGCCCCATTGTAAGCACAAAACACTACAGGCGTATAATACTAAATACTTTCTTGGTTCCAAGATAGGCTGGCAAATGTAACATAATAAATAAATTATGGCGAAACTAAACAGGTATTATATTATGCTTACTTGGTTCCGAGATATGCTGCACTTTCACCTCACTGTTGTGGGGCCAATGTAACATATGATAAAACTGCACGGGTATAATACTTACTTGGTTCCAAGATAGGCTGCACTTTCACATCACTGTTGTGGGGCCAATGTAACATATGATAAATCTACTCGGGTATAATACTTACTTGATTCCAAGATAGGCTGCACTTTCACATCACTGTTGTGGGACCAATGTAACATATGATAAAACTGCACGGGTATAATACCTACTTGGTTCCAAGATAGGCTGCACTTTCACATCACTGTTGTTGGGCCAATGTAACATATGATAAATCTACTCGGGTAAATAATTACTTGGTTCCAAGATAGGCTGCACTTTCACATCACTGTTGTGGGGCCAATGTAACATATGATAAATCTACTCGGGTAAATAATTACTTGGTTCCAAGATAGGCTGCACTTTCACATCACTGTTGTGGGGCGAATGTCACATATGATAAAACTGCACGGGTAGAATACTTACTTGGTTCCAAGATAGGCTGCACTTTCACATCACTGTTGTGGGACCAATGTAACATATGATAAAACTGCACGGGTATAATACTTACTTGGTTCCAAGATAGGCTGCACTTTCACATCACTGTTGTGGGGCCAATGTAACATATGATAAAACTGCACGGGTATAATACTTACTTGGTTCCAAGATAGGCTGCACTTTCACATCACTGTTGTGGGGCCAATGTAACATATGATAAAACTGCACGGGTATAATACTTACTTGGTTCCAAGATAGGCTGCACTTTCACATCACTGTTGTGGGACCAATGTAACATATGATAAAACTGCACGGGTATAATACTTACTTGGTTCCAAGATAGGCTGCACTTTCACATCACTGTTGTGGGGCCAATGTAACATATGATAAATCTACTCGGGTAAATAATTACTTGGTTCCAAGATAGGCTGCACTTTCACATCACTGTTGTGGGACCAATGTCACATATGATAAAACTGCACGGGTATAATACTTACTTGGTTCCAAGATAGGCTGCACTTTCACATCACTGTTGTGGGACCAATGTAACATATGATAAAACTGCACGGGTATAATACTTACTTGGTTCCAAGATAGGCTGCACTTTCACATCCCTGTTGTGGGGCCAATGTAACATATGATAAAACTGCACGGGTATAATACTTACTTGGTTCCAAGATAGGCTGCACTTTCACATCACTGTTGTGGGGCCAATGTAACATATGATAAAACTGCACGGGTATAATACTTACTTGGTTCCAAGATAGGATGCACTTTCACCTCACTGTTGTGGGGCCAATGTAACATATGATAAATCTACTCGGGTAATAATACTTACTTGGTTCCAAGATAGGCTGCACTTTCTCCTCGCCGTTGTGCAGCTATGTATTGTTGTTTAGCCGCCTCTTTCTCTTTGATCTCTCCTACAACAATGTTACCTTCGATTTCCCTACAAACAACAACAGATTTATGGCATCTTAACGTACAAAGACTATCATTACGCAAAGTTCATATTTCTGATTTTGACTGTTTATTTTCAAATTGATAATAGTGAGTAAATAGACTTATCTCTAACACATGTATATTTAATTTATTTTGTTTATTTGGATGTAGTCTAATGCTTTAACAAGCGAATCAATCGTTTTGGTTGAGGTTAAATGTACCTTTCGATAGCATAGGGGCGAAGAACATTACTAGCATATTTTTTCAGATGTTTTTGTTATCATAGTGAATAATACCACTAGGCTCATATACATGTGTACGTCATCCGGATGTAGTCTAGTGCTTTAACAAGCGAGTTAGTCAAACGAGCCAATGACCAGTCATATTAATGGAGGCTACATGTATCGCTCAATTGCATGAGGGGCTGAAGTACTGTTTACCCAATATATACCGCTAAGTAGCCTACACTGACATTTGAGTCAAGAGTTTTATTTCCGGTTCGTAGAACCAAACGATTTCAGTGGGCTGCCAGTCAGCCACTAACAATCAATGTGTTTATTTATGAAACACAATATTAAGTCTGTATCACGAGTACTACTCGACAAAGTCGTAACAACAAGAAGTGGTTTTACAAGTGAGGGATATTATTAATCACAAAAAAATGAATCAACATCTGACTGAAACTTAACATATCATGGCTGAAACTTTCCTTAAGAACATAAGTAGGTATACGTTATGGGAATATCGGGGTTTGCAAAACCATTGACTTAGTTACAGACACTTTAATGTTCGTCATACAAGGCGATGGTAACGGATGACGTTAAATAACAGTCCAAGTGCCAGCATTGCAATCTCATTAAAATCAGGCCCTTGTTATGTTTCACTAAAAGTACTTTACACTGTAACAGCGTAAATGAACGGAGCAAATTTTAGGATCTGATTTGAAAGTGATTTGGACATAGACCGACACGCATTATTATTTGATTAATATATTTGTAATAAACTGAGGATGAGCAGATACATATTGTAACCGGACATATTTTTTCTCGACATGATGAATGTATCTTTCCCCGTAAATGTGCAAATACTAGGGCCAATCAGTTCTCTATTTTTGAGAAAGTGCATATAATATTATTTGCATTAACTCACAATACGTGATCACCATTGGGCCAACATAGCTAGTTCAGTCATTCTCTGTGCCGTATAAATGATAATAACAAATCGAAACGGGGACATGCATTTTGTTTTTAGTTCATCCATTTTTCTGTAGCTGTTCAGAAATACATCTAATAAAGACATTTTAAGTTAAGTCACGGTGTATACCCGTATCGGCACCCTCCCTGAGCAAAACGCTGTATCGGCACCCCTCTCTGTGCTGGCACCAGCACCTTCTTTGTGCAAAACAATGACTTTTGAGGAAGGAGTGGGAAGAAAATAACTTATTTGGTCAAAAATGCAGATTTGTGGTTAAAAACGATAGCCCACGGAACAACCCTTTCATTAACCACTGCATTCATGTGGTTCATTTTGTTTTATCAGTTTCCACAAGCTCAGACCAAGATGGAATGTTGACATGGGTACTTGTTCAAATGTACACGCCATCATATGTATGACACTTAAATGCGATTTTTCGTCAATGTAGGTAATATCTCGCACATCAGATGGGAAGTCCTTGAACCAATCTGGCCTCTAAATGCTTTTGATATGGTTACTTTAATCAAATCAGCCTACTTTCGGTTTCGTTGAGGCAACAGCACCCTCTCTGCGCGTTGCAGTTGACTGGGAAAATAACTCACAATAACTATAGCACAGAGAGGGTGTCGGTGGCAGAACAGAAAAGGGTGCCACAAATAAACCGAAAGTAGGATGTTGTTTGCGTAATTTGATGAAAGTTGCCATGCTCAAATAATTTAGAGGTCAGATTGGTCACTAATCACATTTAAGTGCCAAAATAAGGACTCTCCTGTTCATTTTAACAAGTACCCCCGGTCAACATAACTTGTGGAACTGAGGACAATGGTTAATCATTGGGTTGTTCCGTGGGCAATTGCTTTTTAAGCACAAATCTGTGTTTTTAGCAAAATCAATGATTTTCGAACCTCTCCAGTCGACTGGTATCATCGAAAACCATTGTTTTGCACAGAGAGGGTATCGATACGGGTTTACACCGTGTAAGTACTGGATTGTAGTTACATCTACTTACAAAGTAAGGTTCGTGATGAAAGCCTCGTTTGGAAGTGTGACGTCAAAGATGGCCTCGCTGGAAGTCTTGTGAACATTTTTTACTCGACTTGTTACCATAGTGGTTGCAAACCTGTATTTTATGTCGGAGCGGATGTGGAGTGAGTAGATCTCTGGTTTCTGAAACAAAGTGTACATGTACTACAATATCAGTTCTGAAAGTTATTCATAGTGGAATCGTAACGAGTGACAACGTCGCCCTGGCCTATAAACGCTTATGATGAAGACGCTCATATACTCGTTCGTCGCCCCCTGAGGGGCGACGAGTAGGGATGCTTCCTATTAATGTCTACTGTGATTGCATAATCGTTTAGGGAGAATACATTGGTTTTATGAAGAGCCATACATTCTTCAATAAATTCCCAAACAACCTGATTTGACCTGTATGGATCCAGAAATTATATTAAGTGATAAAGAAAACGTCTTAAATTTACAATGCATTTTTTTTTACCTTAAATACATTGTTTTGGAAATGTTTAATTATATTTATAACAGCTTGTCCCCAAACGGTAAGGCTACGCTTTTTTTACTGTTTCGTTTCCGAACCTAACTACCCCCATTTCATCAAAGTCCCGAAAACTGTTTCGAAGACTGTTTATGCTCAATTAAATTCAGTTTTTAAGCAAACAATTGGTAACTTAAAAAAAACAACCACAATTCATTTTTATTAGTTCGTATAATGCCGTATTATGTAGAAACTGTAGATACAATGACCAAACTACAAAGTACGCTTAGCCTTTGTTTACATGCCTCCGTATATCAGCCAATGAAAGTTGTGTAAATGTATATACGTCATCGCGTTATTTACATAATTATATTCATATAATTTAATTAAGGATCAATTTAGCACAAGGTTGATTGGTGTAGAGGTAGAATGTCTGCTCTGTGTGCTAGAGGACCCTGGATCAAATCTTCGCGGAAGCTGTTGATTTTTATTTTTTTGGTCTAATAATTTTTTTTATTAATCTTTATGTCTGCAACGGGTCACAGGTAACTATATCATTACAAAAAAAAATAACCATTTATTTTTAGATAATTGTTAAAACAAATACTTTATTATTATATTTATGTAGATGCAAATAAAATTTGTGTGTCTGTGTATACTATACTTTAATTATTTTTGATAAGAAAAAAAAACTAATGCTGTTAGCATGTTATTCAAGGCACACAACTGTCGCTGCCTTAACACCACTCATGTAATTGTATATAACCATTTGCATCCTAACCACTTAAAACATACAGTAGTTGACTACACCTTTCTTTGGCAGAATATTTCTTATGTTGATGAACATCAGAAGTAGCCCTGTAAAATTATACACTATCAATTTCTTTACAGACACCAAATCAAGCAACTTAAAAAAAATACTACATTATATGTGCTAGAACTGCTTGGTCTTAGTCTTTGATTATACATGCCAATATACAACAAACATGTCTCCATCATCTTGTATTGAGGTGATGACGTTTCTGGTATGCTACTGCCAGAAATGTTAACTGATAACCATTTTAGGGGCGACTTTGATGCTTTGCATCAATATTATCTTGTATGTATATGTACTGTAATCCGTTTCGGTGCGTATATATTCGGCGCGTAATTACGCACCAAACAAAATACGCTGCATGGAAACCCGGCTTTACAGTCTATATAAATACTGTTGTATACATTGTATACATAGGCCTACGTATTGGTAAATGTGTTGATGTTGTTTACGATCATAAAAAATATATATGCGCATATTTTTATAATACAGTCAATTGAAGGCATCTACCCCAACCACGGGGAATGTGTGTGTTTTTGTTTTGCTTTCGCAAACCCTTGATACAAATCCCTGATCCATGGCAATACAGCTGGTATAACCCCTCAAATTGTCCCCGCCCTATAAAACTAATTTAGTCACGACTATATTTTCCCGCATTTCTTCGCGATACATAAGGTCCGCACTCACATAGTCCAGTCATTTTAACTTTTAACCTCAAACTAATTGCAAAACAAACAGTTTTGTGTTTATATGGTGCGTAAAGCTATCCTTAGCAATGTACAAAATGTCCTAATTGAATATTCGTGGGATTTTTTGAGATATTTACAAATATATTGAATTGTCACATGTTTTCGCGATATTTGTCACTTTTGATGTAAATAAATCTTGACTTGTACCAGTAACTTATTTTTACATCGTGCTTAGAGGTCGCAATTTTAGTTTGATTTTTATGAAACTTGGCAGCAATGATCATCGAAAGCTAATCTAGGTAAAATAAAAGTTTGAGTTAACCGGAGCCAAAATCTAGGTCACTAGGTCAAAATAAAGAAAAAACGAGTTATAGTCACCAGGGGTCGCAATTTCTACCTTACACTTGTGAAGTTTAGTCACAATGATCACCTTACAAAACTCAAGGTCATGTATGAAATTGGATTAACCTGAGTTAAAAACTAGGTCACTAGGTCAAATTATAGAACAAATCTTTAGAAGGCGCCCTTTTTACCTAATCTTTATGAAACCATGTCACATGGATAATGAAGACAAAATGTAGGTCAAATTCAATATTTACTTATCATGAGTTAAAACTAGGTCACTAGGTAAAAAAATAGACAAACCTTCATGCGCCAAAAAGTCGCATCGATTATTTTCACCTATTGACCTAATTTTGACCCAAATTATTCAATAACATACTTGTCTTTGATGTTTTGAGATGAGCATTGTGACCAAGTTGCATAAATATAAGACCAAAATTGTGAATTTTGTACCTACACAACGTTTTCCTTTGATTTTAACTATCGACCTACTTTTTGACCCCGGATGACCCAATTTATAACTTTGACCTAGATTTTGTTGATATTATTATTGTGACCAAGTTTCATAAATATAAGGTCTACATTATGACCTCTAGCGACTATACAAGGTTTTGCTACAATTTGACCTAGTGACCTAGTTTTTTATCCTTGATCATCCATTTTCTACTTTGGCCTTAATTTTAAGCCAAAATTGTGAATACAAATGCAATTGTGGACAAACAGACAAAGAGAACAATCACTATTTCTCCCGAATCGATAATTTCGTGTACATTTTGTATATTGACATTATTGTATACTGTCCAAACACAAATATCCCTTTTCCATTAGACATACATGTATACAACACATGATATGTGTAAATTTTAAACAAATTGGATTAATATTAAAGCAATGAGTAAAACTTTTGTTTCCCCTTCCAAGTGCTATTTTGAGTCATTTTGTCGACATTTGAATGGGTAGTATACCAACATGTAGACTGGCATATATATGAAAAGTAAATTGTCTGATGATAAAATCAATATTTGTATTCGATAGAAGAAGGTTGTATCTTTCAGAAAATATAAGCTTTAAGGTGCAATTAGTAAATATTTATCGACTTACATGGGAATTATTAGAACTTAAAATTCCCCATGTAGTATGAAATAAGGAAAATGCTGAAATTGCTACCAAAAGTGACCTTAAACATGTCGATTTTTTTGTATTTTCCCCACTGAACTCGCATATTTGACGTTTTGTCTGTAGTTAATAATAGTCTGTAGATGATGAAAATGCAAAGAAACTCTGTTTTGCAATTTGTTTGAGGTTGACCATATTTTTTAGCTTCAATGACTGGACTAACACGGCAGAGCAGGGACATCATAAAGGTAAAACACGTGACTGTTCCCAGCTATCATCGCTCTTCCCGTGGTTTTAATTAACTGATCAAGTACATTATGAAATATGCGTAGGTCTACGGTTTTGTGTAGAATTTAACGTAGTTGAAACGTTGTGACTTCAACCTGACAAATGAAATATGGCTTCATGAGCGCGTGGTCGGAAAGTTGAAAATAATCTGTGTTATCGGTCCATATCTGTACACAGTGCACAAGATAAGAGCCTGAAAACCAGACTTTGGAAAAGTTACGACAATAACTACACGCGAATATTTGAATGAGACACAGCAATACATATTGCAGTGACTTAAGTAAGATTTAAGGAAGCCCTTTAATTAAACCTTAGAGTAAATCCATTCTCCAAACAGACAAGACAGCAGACTAAATGTCCACAGAGTTGATTTTTCCGTAAGTAAACAGTAGCTTTCAGACGGGTTTTTCTTGTTTTCTTAAAGTATTGATTTTGCACCTACGACCTTATCATTGTAAGCCAGCGATATGAGATCAACCACATTACAAAATAGCGTGATCTTGTAACTAAAGAGACAACACGTCTTTATTTTTACTACGTTTGTGGTTTCAGTAAGAAAAACACATAATTTATGGGTCTATTTGTTTTCCTCATTTATTTGTAAAACATTTTGTATCCGTTTCTCGCGAGAGTTCGCCACGTTCCAAAACACTTATAGCGTTACAACTGAATAGGAGGTAATTTTTTTAGGGTTTAGCGGTTTAGCGGTAATTTAATAATGACATTATCGGTTTAATGGTTGATCAAAAAGTTAGAATTTCGAAATGCAATGTAATCATGTACGCATATACGTTAATACGTGAACGTATATTTTTTTCTTATTCTTATTAAAAAAAGGGAAAAATACTATAAATTGTATTAGGCGTTAACATTACTGATTAAGAAAAACGACTATAATAATTATGCGCACTTGGGCTCCATGAGCTGCTCCTCAACAGCAAAAAATCGCCTAGCGACTCACAAATAATTGACGAAGGCAATAAAACAAGATGAGGGATCATCATGGGGTCTAGCGGGGTGGGGAGCGGTGGCCTTGAGGTTGGTTGCGCGCTTCGGGGTCCTGATGTCCCGGGTTCGGGCAACCCCCGTCTGGATCACTGGTTAAATTATCCGATCAAGAATAACCCACAAAGTCATGATCCACTCCGCCAGGGTGTAATTGGTACCTATGAGGGCAGTGTCTATTCCTGGGTTAGCTGCCACGCCCACAGGTGAGAAACAGTCTCTCCAGTGAGACACGAACGTAAGTTTCCATAGGTAGCCCAATGCTCAGGGAAAGTTAAAATGGAAGGGTACTTGAGCGGAAAAACAGCTGAAAAGAGCCCTAGAAAATTGGTTACTTTGAAAACCTTTTTAGCAGCGTACCGCAAATATGACACGTACAAGCTATCATTATAAAACACATATAATTACTCGAAACATAGTTATATACTTCATCGCTATACAAACACAGACATCATCTTATTTCGGATGATCAAATAACTACGGTTGTATTAGTTCAATTAAAGTACCTCCAAGGGATTCGACCTTTCAATAACCGCCCATAGATGGAGGGTTACTGCTGTATGTCGGTCAATCTAAATATAATTGGCACGGGTAGGTACGTGTGATATTTTAAGGTACAAGTGAACCTAAGCATTATTGTAGAAAATGTTAAAATATTACCAATAAGAGTGGATAATTCTTGAAAATATTGAAACATGAAAATGTGATACTTTAAGTCAGGGAATGTTGACTTATCTGAGATTCATAACTTGATATGCGATTGTTACTCAATATACTAACTGTCTTTAGTAACGGTATACCTAAATAGGAGATAGAACTAACCCAATTCGGCAGACTAACATACCCTCGACAAAGGGCCGTAATCTTGGCAAAATTCATCACAGCGCAAAGTATTTCCTTCGCGCACATCTAAACGTTGAGGTTGTTCATGTGTGAAAGTTTGAAGGAAATCCGGTGAAAACTATAGGAAAGGTTGCGTTCACAAGATTGTCTACAGACGGACAGGCATTCGGACGGACAGGCGGACAAACTGAAAACTGTAAACCCTCTTACAACATACGCTGTGCGGGGGAATAATAAATAGATTTATTTGAGAATAGTATTTAAATTTTCTTAAACTTTCAATAAATATGTATTACTTGATATTCAGTTACATTACTCTTCTTTTAACGTAAATTATGGGCTTTGTATATGCGTAAGACTTATAAATAATGAAATGCATTACCTTGAACGCCAAATCCTTTTCTTGAGCGTAGCAGTAACTAATAAGCACAGAACAAAATATGACAAAGGAAGAACATTTTAAAACATCCATCTTCAACTATTCAGTATAACACGAATAAAGTCTTACTATTTTACCAAGTAGCGCCGTACGTTAGTATATTTGCACTAACGCAGCTACTGACAGATTATGATTCGATTTCTTTCCCAAGCGAACATTTATACTGCGTTGTGGAAAGTGTACTTAAACAAAAACAACACTATACTCGTGTACTGTTTACAACAACAGCACGTCTGTTGTACTACTTCGTTTGTGGACTTGAATCGATTATCTCATATCCGGATATAGGATGTTCTTAGAATAAACACATGGTTCTTAGAACATTACATTCGTACCAGTTTGAGATATCACTTTAATCAATGAAATTTCTTGTTTCCTTCGGGTTTGCCTATTTTCTTGGAATTTCTTGTTTTCGTAGTACAAATGTAAACGTAATCTAGAACCGTTAATATGACTGTATTCATTATATAAGCAAGTAGTTGAAGACGACGACGATGACATTGGACATTTCATTTTTTATCGTTAATATGTTATGAGTGGACATTGTGTCGTGTTTTTGTGTAACATGTGTGTGACGGTCTTTAGGTTTTCTCTTCTCGACTGGTTAAGTTGAGTGCCGCCTTCCCTGTCCCATTTCCTCGTATCTTTTTTGATGGCATGAAAATCGGTGCATTTCCATAAGCTACACGCAGGGTCATATTTGTTAAGAGCGAAATGACCATTCTAGCATTTTAGTATACACAACGTTGATCGAATTATTGTCACAGTTAGAATGAATGAATTTAAACAAGTCAGATTAGATCAAATACTGCCGTAATAAACATTCGATACAAAGTTCCTCTAATAAGACCACTTTGATTATTTTGAAATCATGCAGATTTTTGCCAGTTTAAGGCACCAAAGTATTAAATTTAGAACAAAAAAGGTCCGCTAATAAGACCGATTTGCTATTAACACAACCCTTTTGACTGGTCTTATTAGCGGAACTTCACTGTATTTCATTCCATCGGAGCTTTAGCGCTATGATGACGTAGCCTGTCAAACACAAGATGTATAAGAAACAACCTAGATATGATTTCATTTTGGCACTCAGGCACTCAATGTAGCTCTGATATCGCAGTTTCCACCAATGACGTTCTTCGACACATATAGTTGTTTACTCTGTTATGATAACATCAATATTATCATGTATCATAACTCTACATGTAGACGTCAGAGAGCCGGCTGAAGTGATCTCACAACAAGGCGCCGTTATTTTGCAAGGAGTTACTTCGATTATAATCCTACGCCCGCGTTTTGTTAGTGTAGTTATGACTAGTAGCAGACTTGGGGTGAAAGTCTTGAGAATGTAATGCATTAAAATGTATACATTGTATAACGTATTACAGCCACATTACACATACAGTGCAATACATTACAATTAGTGAATGATAAATTTGAGAAAAAAAAAGATTTTCTCCGGTTTTGCTACCGGAAGCGGTGAATTTGTAAACAGTAAATTTGTATTCGAAAAAAAACGCACCACAAACATAACAATCCCTGTTTTGTTAAACTTTTTGTTCAACATTCGGCTGGATAAATGTCTTCTCGGCAATTTAAAATGAAATTGGACTCGGAAATGAGAGTTTTAGAAAAGCAATCGATTAGGAATAGAGGCTGTTTCACTTTTATACGTCATCATTACAGTTAATTTCAGATAAGATATCGAAGCACAAAGACTGTAAGTACAAGTACGTATTACAATGTACAGTAAAGTTCCGCTAATAAGACCACTTTGATTATTTTGAAATCATGCAGATTTTTGCCAGTTTAAGGTCCCAAAGTATTAAATTTAGAACAAAAAAAATCCACTAATAAGACCGATTCGCTATAAAGACCACCTTTTTGACTGGTCTTTTTAGCGGAACTTCACTGTATTTTAATTATATTTTGTCTTACACTCTTAGCAACGTTGGTTCTGTGGTGATTACGTATAGTGAGTTGATGCTAATTCTATGCACTTCCTCAGAGTTACAAAACATTTTTTTGATTGACAATGGTAAACGCACATTTATGGGAAAAGATACATTCATGATGTCGAGAAAAATGGTCCGGTTACAGTATGTCTCTACTCCTCATCAGATCTTTACGAATATATTCATCAAATAATACTTTGTGACGCGCTATATGTCCAAATCACATTAAAATTTGCACCATTCAATAAAGCTGCTCGAGTGTTCCCATTGCGAAGAATAACAAGGGTCCGATTTGAATAAGATTGCTTTAATATGTTGACGCATGGACAGTTATTTGACGTCATCAATTATCACCGTTTTCTATGACAAACATAAAAGTGTCTGTAGTTATGTCGAGTTGTGCTCATAATACAGACTAATTGTTGTGTTTCATCAATAAAAGCATCAATTGTTAGTGGCTGACTGGCAGTTCACTGAAATCGTTTGGTTCTACAAACAGGAAATTAAACTCTTTGTTGAATGTCAGTGTGGGCTGCTTAGTGTTAAAGTATATTCGGTAAACATTAATTTATTTTATTTAATGGTCTTATTTATCCTCGCCACCGGATAATCCATATTGGCGAGGCCCCCGGAAGATTTTAGTACTTTTAGGTTTTGGGGGATAGTGCATGATACAGAAGTATCCCTGATTCTTTAACTAGCTATGTGTATATAATATAGAAAGCCTATGGAAAGCCACAGTACACCCGACGGAGGACAACTTATTTTCCTATATAAATCAATGATCTTTCTCCTCTGTCGGATTTCTTCAAAAATCGACGGAGTAGGCCTACTATCGCACTTCATTGCCGAGGTACCGATGCACTTCATTGACGAGGTACCGAGAGGTACCGATGCTCTTTATTGTCGATGTATACTGGCCATCTGTTGTTTCGCGGTATTTACAGTAAAACCGTTATTTAAAGGCAAAAATCGACGCATATTTAACAAAACTTGATATAATCTTACTTTTCCATCCTATTTACGATAAATACACCGCAAATAGGCCACTAAAGTAGCAAAAATAAAGAGTATTGCTGCTTTGTTTACGATGGGTATCGGCCATTTAAGTCAAATGACGTCATCATTGGTATCGCGGTAAGACTCAATTCCAAGCAGTTATTTGTATACTGAAAGGTTAAACACCACTAAATGTTAACCACGCTGTATTCACATCTATTTCTGGTTGATCAATAATTTTAAAAGTAATAGTTTAAAGCTGCTAAACGAATTAACAACAATTTAACAACTTCATGTTGAGGAATAAATAATGTTCAATAAGTGCTAGCAATAATTGGCCTGTCCCTCGTTAGCACTCCCACGAGGGCTCATTTCGTGAAATTGTCAGAATGTGTGCATCTTAAAAATCAGTTTTAGTGGTGTGTGGCCTATTTCAACAACAACCACAGGAAGTTTAACTTTGGTAAACACACGATGATAGAGTTTTGAAAATGCCGCGACTTCAATGATGACGCGAAACCAGTGATATTGAGTCTACAAGATGTCCTCCGGCCAACAAAACTACCGATGTACTATCGACGATGCACTTCATTCGGCGAAAAATACTACCGTCATTTTAATATAAATTGAGTCGATCGACTCTCTATACTATGTCGTCAACAGTAGACCACCGATGTACTATTTCGCTCCACTTGTCCGGTGGGGGTTATTTACTCGAGATGTCACCGGCAAGATCAGTATCAATTAGGCGCATGCATACTCGTGGTCAATGTATATAAAGCACATGTTCATGTGGGTGCATGTTGTTGCTGCTGATTTCTACTTCTGCCGATTTGGTGTCATGTAGCGTCTTATTTATAGATATGTGAGTATAATTAAAACATTTAATGCCTTTTTAGGAGCCAGACCTAGAAATCTAATAAGAATTTTTAAAACCTTTCATTATCAATTTTCACCAACGACCAACGTCAAGTGAGTGAACGATAAATAGCCGACGATAGTCCAGCGAACGATAAGGATTTAGGTTAAACACCACTGTATTTCCTAGCAAACAATAAGACTGGGTATGATAAAAATTGGCAGCCCCAAGATAGGGGCCTAGCGACGGT